>OU744317.1:42484332-43684332 GCA_916610145.1 Eristalis arbustorum | reverse complement strand
AGACTTGGCAGCCTACTTAGCCCACTCTGGCCAGCTTGTAGGCGTGGTTTGAAAAATTATGCGGCACCCCAGCATTGTGGAATGTGCATAAAAGGAGATGAGTTTCTGCAATGAAACCTTCATTATTTCTAAGACAATACCGCCTCCTCAATACTTTTTCTGTTCAATTTTATTTCGTGCCCGGTATGCGTTCCCATTGGGGTACACGTATTTACATATATACATCCTTGCAAATAAGATCGACCATTGATGGAGGTCAGGGTCTACCAGACTCAGTCAACGATACCCTAGAGGCGTTTGAATAAATCTCTGTTTTGAAGTGCTTCGAGTTTGTTAAGCGAATATTTGGTCCTGTCTGTGCTTATAGCATTTGGAGAAGAACATTTACTTTTACAGACTGATTCAGATTAAGACATATAGAGCCCAGGACACAAGTGGAACAAGTGGAACTTAGCGTGCGTAAGTGGATGCATCTGGCTAAAGGCCCATTCATATGAGCGGCGAATTGCGAACGCGAACTTTCAGAAACACCCCTTTTCCAGCAAATATGAACAAGGGGTTATATTTCTTGTTATGCAAAAAGATTGGAACTGAATTATCGAATTTTTTCATTGACAAAAATATCAACATTGATCAAGAGTTCCTCTGCGAATCAATGATTCCCTCCGCGAACTGTCAAGCTGTGATCGCAATACACAAACGCGCAAACGCAAACTGACACTTCACCGCGAATTTTTTCGTAGTGGTGGTTGTGGATTGCGTTTGCGCGTAGTTCTCTGCGAATGAGAAAACTCCATATGAATGAATTGTCAACATGTGCGAAATTCGCAATTCGTGGTGAACTATGAATGGGCCTTTAAGGAGAGTGCACTGTATAAACATATATAAATATATGGGTGGCGCGTGCTATTGTTGAGTGGAAGAGGCGTACAGTTTGATACCGACTCCGATCGCCGAAGTTTGAGAAGCTTTTTCTGAACAAGAATAGTCTTTGAGCACTGTCAGTGATTCGAAAGCGTTGGGGCCGTGAAAATTATTTTTGTGGGATTGAACCTACGGCGTCAAGGTGCATTGGGGTCGATGCACAACGCTTCCATTAAATTTCAAAAAGAAGTCAATGCCTTGCATGTGCATGATTAATGAATCAACTTGCTTCATTGAATGAAAAACAAGATCATTCCAAGGGAGAAAAAAGCATTACCTTTTTCAGAGCGTACCAAAGGTCACTAGGTTCCCGATAAGACTTTATTGTTATCTTCGCGTGAATTTACTTTGAACCCACCATTCTCTCATCGTTGTATCCGAAGATGTTTATCCGCCCTGTTTATCTAGCAAATCAGCTGGAAAATACACATAAACTCTGAGAGTTAAATACTCCAACAGACAAACATTCAAAAGAAATATTTCACGTGAATCTATACAGATTTAATGAATCGCATTCGTGACGAGGTGGGACGCAGTTCACGACTAAGTGCACTTCTCAGAATACTTTGCCAAGCAATAAATAAATACTAAAAAAATGCACACATCTCTTTTTTTACCTCACGATAGAGATATTGAAACAGACAATTTAATTGCCACACTCGGAGCATGCATTGACGTCATAAATTGTATGTGCTTGGGGATTTTCGAAATGATGTGTATTTCTGAGAGAAGGTTTCTGCGAATGTGTTGAAATTTGCTTCCAGCGAGAATTAATATCAATTTCGGGAAAGCACGCCAGACAACTAAACATTTCTGAAAAATTAAATCGATTAACGCCAGGGGAATCTGAAATGTATTGCCATGCCACCCATCGATTACTTACAGTGATCATTTCGCACCGTTGAGCACGCCAGAGATATTCATACGGCTGAGTGTAACTGAAATTGAGTAAACACAAGTTGAGTGTGTGAGTATTCGTTAGTGTCGAAGGATCTGCACAGTGCAGCCAAGATTAGGTTAGACTTGGTTAGTTTGGTCCTTTGTACCGGCATTTGGTATTTCAATTCAGACATAGGGTGGTCATAGTTATGACAGGCAGCACGTTTTGTCGTCAAATTTCACCAGAGTGTTGACTGGTATTTTATTGAGGTTATTTCAGATTATGAGCCTCTCTTGTTTGAGACAAGTGCTCGACAGTTGCAGGGAAGGTATAGGATGCTTGCCTCCTCATCCTCGTCTAGACAGCTTCTACAGAAGTCTTTTTGCAAGGCCTAGTAGACAGTGTAAGGTAATTATTCCCACTGCAGTAATTACTAAGATGTCTTTAGGGAGATCACGCGATAGCAACGACAGTGCTTCGCTAATCGCCGCTACTTCAGCTTAGAAGACGATGTAGATCCTCTTAGATCCATTTGCGAAAAAGCATGCGGCTTTGCCAAAATGTATTGTGCCGCCGTAGCAGAGATCTCTATTCGGGATCAGAGTCTCGCAAAAAGTGTCGTGTAGTGAAGTAGTACAGTCAATTGAATTGAGGTTAGGTTCTGATCTTGTAAGATCTTGCAGTGTCCATAAGTACATATAGCCACTAGAACCTAACCCTGTACTCGGGTACACGCATTCCCGGGTATTATTCGGGTACCAAAATACTCGTACGGTTGCGAGTACCCGCAATATATCATTTTGGTGGACCATTTAATTTTGGTTTCATCGCTTTTTTCGTCACCTAATAATGACGGGTACCCGAAACCGACTTTTTCGGGTGCTCACCAACTTGGGTATTACCCGGTTATTCGTAGAATCGGGTATTACCCTGGTAAGACCAATAGCATTAATAGCCACAGCATTGGGAGCCTGCCTTTAAGCGAACTGACCTGTTGGTGGTTGCTTACCAAAGATATCTAGTGGGTAACGTTCAGGAGATTTTCCAGATCTTCAGTGAGTAGTTCTTAGAGCATCACTGCGGCAGATGCAGGTTTGGCTATGTATTTTCCTAAAGGAATTAAGGTGAGTACCCGCTTTGGTATGTAAGTTTGGAGATCCCATTTATGTCCGATGACTTCCTGGTCATGTATAAGGCCGTAGTGGCCTTCTTTAATATTTCTACTGACTTGAGTTTCTGGTGGTACCATTGGTTTCACTTTCTTATCAGACTTGCGACTTGTGAAGCTGTTCTATGGCATTTTCATAGGACGTCCGGTGCACACATTCATTGGGGAGCCTTACCTTCAGGGTTTCCAGCCCGAACTGACTTGACGCAAGCCCCAGATCTGCTACGGACTTGGTCGAGTGACTTTTGGCCAATAGAAAACATGCCATTTGTGCGCTTTAAGAAGTCGAGAGACCTCTGGTTGGTATAACCGATGAGATTGTCTCCTTTCTGCTATCCTTCTGTTTATCACAATGAATGGAGGGTGGAGCCTGTTTCTTTTCGAATTTGGCAACATGTTTCCTTTGATACTTTATCAGGGACTCTTCACATTCAGTGAGATTTTAAGGAACTCTAGCGCTCATCTTTTTGATAAATTGCATCGACCTCTTCTAGCCGTTGTTTGCTTTGGCCGATGTCTTCGCACTTGTTTTACGTTCAGGTTTGCCTGTGAGTCGATCTTTTTTTCCAGCTGCTGGGCCTCGGTGTCAGAGTCCACATGTGTTGCACAGGTTAGCATAAAGCAAGGCATTCAACATCGGTAGAGGTACCAATCTGTAGTCTCTGACGAAGAGTTCCGGTGTCGCTGTCATGTGGTTTGATTACCTCGTTGGCGGTGGCGAGGTAAAATGTTGTTGTTTTGTTTTACCAGCTCGTTCTTATTTTTCGTGTACACTTTGCGATGATTTTTGAAGATTTTTTGGAATGGTAGATGGACATATGCAGAGCCCTGCTGTATACAGGTAATGCAAATTGATCCAGGATGGTATCAGGTATCCTGCGTCACAGCTATTATTTAACCGGTTTACATCATAGTCCAGCCCACAAGGTGTGTAGCTACGCGAAAATTGCCAGAATACCAAACAAACTTACAGGAAGTCTCAAACTATATCCATCACAGTTTTCGCATCACAGACATTTATGCCTTTTGACCACATTACATCCAGAATAGGAACACTGGATTCATTTTGCCGTCGTTAAAAATAGCATTTTTATCAATTCGCTGTGATTGTCCGAATCGCGTCAACATGTTTAAAAAAAAGTTCTAGACTCCACAAAACTAATATCAATTCGATTCGTGATTCACATTCCATTCCATTTGAATCCAAGGTTCTCCTAATCACCGCAAACATCAGCATCAAAGTCGGACAAGTTATTTTCGATACAACTATTGTCCACTACATTCAATCAGTACAGAATCCAGCTTTGAAACAAGGCCTTCAAGCAATTATCAACCAATTACCCACTTGCTGCTGCCCAGCGCAACCGGAGCAATCTGCTTGTCACATGCGAAACTTAATTTTGATTACGGGTCAAGGTCTTGCCAGGCTTTTTGTTTTTATTATCAATCTTCTGAGAACAAAACCACACAAGAAAGTAAACAGATTTCGAAACTATGTACGTCGCTTTATGAGCTCACGTACATAAGTGATAGCGGTTTCACTTGCAGCAGACACGTGGGACTTCCCGGTGAAATGGACTTTGGATTCATCAAATTCTTTTAATTGCGCCTTCAATTCTCTTGAAATGACTGGGCTTAGAACAGGAAGAGTGTATTAATTATTTTATCGGATCATTTTTCAGCACGACACTTTGTTTTAAAGCTTTCAATCATGCTTTGTGGAAGTGATTGGAAGTAATGCTCTTTGATTGTTTGGAAATGCTAGCCATCTAGTGATGCAAGTCGGATAAATGGGTACATCTACGTAGGAAACGAACGCAAATGACATTCTATAAGTCATACAGCAACTAAACAAGGCTATAAACTGCAATGCACTCAACCGAGTACAAAGACTAGCCTGCTTGTGTATTAGCGGGGCACTGAGAAGTACTGCGTCAGACGCACTGAATATTCTCCTTCATCTCCCACCTCTGGAAATATTCGGGAAACAAGCAGCAGCAAGCACAGCCATGAGACTCAAAACACTTCGATTGTGGTCCGAACTCAACACTGGCCACTCAACCATTCTCAAGGAATTCAATTTCCTTCCTAACGACACCGACCGCCTACTACCCCAGGCCATCTTCGAAAAGAAATTCTCAATCAATATTCCCTCCAGATCGGACTGGATGACTGACATGCAAACACTGAAAGATCCTCTGCGCATCTTCACAGATGGATCAAAGACAAAAGAAGGGGTGGGTGCCGGTGTCTATTCACAAGACCTCAACATTGCTATCTCCGTGAAGCTTCCTGATCACTGTAGCGTTTTTCAGGCAGAAACCATAGCGATTAAAGAGGCGCTGTCTTGGCTTAAAAACAATGTGATATCAAAAAGGGATATCACGATCTGTTCCGATAGTCAGGCCGCCATAAAATCCCTGGACAATGTCATGTTCTACTCTAAAACATTCCTTAATTGCAGGCTGTCTCTTAACTAGATGGCCGAGCATTTCAACATTCACCTCATGTGGGTGCCGGGACACTGTGACATACCAGGTAACTGCAAAGCCGACGAACTCGCTAGGTGTGGTACAACCTCATCCCTATCGATAGAAGGGGTACCACCTTCCATGCCGATCGCTACAACATCATCTTTTAAAGATTCATAAAAATAAAACCACCAATGTCAAATGGCTAGAAGGCACCACCTGCCTTAAAACAAAAGAAATCTGGCCATCACTCAACCTAAAACGGTCACTCAGTCTACTTGGACTCAGCAAGCCCTCATTAAGGACCCTCATAGGAGTCATAACCGGGCACTGTGTAATTGGCACACACGCTCGCAGGATGGGTGCCCCGTATAATGATTTTTGCAGAAGCTGCATGGATGAAGAGGAGGAAGAGAACACTCATCACCTTCTCTGCTCCTGCAGTGGTCTTGCCAGTCATAGGCTCCTGCACCTAGGAGCCTACTACTTCAGCAGCCGTAACGAGCTAAAAAGTGCCAGCATTAGCCAACTAAATCGGTTCATTGGCAGCACCAACTGGTTCCAGGGTTGGGAGAAGTTAATCCGCGTGGTATCACAATGGGCCTACTCTGGCCTAAGTGTGACTGCTCTGCAGCAGTCAGCCACTACAACCTAACCTAACCTAAGTCATACAACGAAAGAAATACACATCGACCACTTTTGTTTGCTTAAGCAGGAACGAGATCTATTGTTCTCTATGCCCGTACGACAAAGATAGCTTCTGCTTTATTTGTTGCATAAGTTCTGGGAGGCAGTCGTTGACACTTTAAGAGTTGACGAGTCGTGTTTCGTTCGGTTTCAGAATTCAGCCATAACAGACTTCAACTTTTGTCTTATAGATCCGGAAATACAGATTTGTAGATACACCAGACCGAAACATCTCCTGCGCCTTACATTTTTATTTTGGCAGCTAAGCGTAAAACTTGTCAGACTGACAGTTGACAGTTGACAGCTGTGTAGTGGGATTACGGCCGGATAGCGCAAACCTACAGTCGGATAGGTCTATGAATCTTAGTTTCCGGTTCGTTCGGCTCTTAAAGTGACTGCTAATTCCCTTCCACTTCGTTAATCCTTCAAAAAGTTTGAGAACTTAACGAAGTGTAACTTCAGTTTAAGGTTATGTGTCACCATTTCTATTCCTAACTCGATCTCACTTAGAATAGGAATGGATATTGTCTAGACTCTCAGTTCTGGATTTGATTTCAAAGCAAAGTAGAAATGCCATAAATCCACATTCGCAAACTAGTTAAAATTAACGTGACAGAATTCATGACAATTCTCCGAACAGTTTTTATTGCAGTTTTATGTCTTTTATCACCTGTTGCCGTCGGTAACTTTCGCATAAACTTCCGAGAGATTGCAAATTTGTCAGTTTGAGCAAACTAAGGTATAACTGAAATTAGGGCTCAGTGCTGGTGAGTGTGGTTAGAACAATGCATTGACAGTGCACGGCATTGACTCTGTTTATGCACACAAGTTGCAATTGTATTGTATTGATTGCTATCGACGTTTGCCGCGGTGGAGGAGGAATGGAAGAAAAACCATTGAAAAAAAGAAGATTAAGGGTGGGATAAGTGGGTATTTATAGAGGTTGTGTGTTAAATGATAGTCTTCACAACTTAACCTAGAAAATGAAATTGAACATGTTGCGGTTGGTTTTACATTCGCAAAGTGTTATACGGCGGCTAAGATGGATAAATTGTCGCAAGCAATTTCGAGACGCGAGCTCACACATAAGTTAGTTATTAGTTTATATATCGGTGGAATAAGACATTGACAATGAATTGAGAGCGCTTGAGCAAAGCTTCATTGAAATGACATTTTTTCATTGACTTCAACCTCCGCCATTTTCTCCAGAACAAGTTTCTAGTTGCGACACAGTCTCTCTCAAGCCTAGTTCGAAAAGCCAGTCATATCATGGCAAGGCAATCACTACAATGCTTTTTCGAACATTTTTACGAGGTTTGATGTCAGGCAGTAAATGAGCGACGAAAATCAGCACCGCAAGTAAAGCAGACAGCATAGTGGAGATTAACTTTTGTGGTCCACTTTTTGCTGAATTTAAACTCATTGCAACTGGACATTGGATTCATTTAATTTATCTTCTCTACATGCACACCAACTCAACCGCAGGGATCAAAGGATTTTCAATTATTTTCTTGACCATTGACCCACAAAATGATATAAACTAAGCCAAGAAATGGACGGTTAAAAAAACGGATATTGATTTTGGCGTTTTCTCTGAGAAACTGAGCTAAGGTTTGACATATTAAACATCACAGACCGTCAAGTAACCAAAAACTGTAGCAGTTAGTATATCTCTATATAGGAAGCTGAGTCTATGCCAGTGCAAGACTAGCTTACTCGTCCGCCTTCACCACTCCACTGACTATGACTCTATAAGGATATCCTATTGTTGGACTCGCAATATCTGGCTACGAAGAAATGTAACTGAATTGATCAACACTAGATGTCTGCCAAGCAGCACATGTCAAGTCACCAAACTAGGTCCCAAACGGTCTATGCAGCTGTTGTTAGCAGACTATTCAAAAGCAATATGTTTGGTGTCACAACAGGGCACAGTCTGATCACGTCAAAGGACAACAAAAGTTCTACAAAAGTGCATTAACGAAGAGGAGACTGAAACGTTGCAACAACTTGCCCCCAGAAACAAGAAATGAACAGGGCACCAGAAGTCACTTGAAAAGATGACTAGTACTATATAATATTTTTTCTTCTTATTTCCTGTAGTCCCTTGTGGGTTCTAGGGCCTGTAGAATGGCTACGCGCCTTTGAATACGGTTTCTGGAAACTGAAACAAACTTTTTTCCCAGTTGCCATGCTGTTGTCTCAACTGTTCGGCGCCACCTACTCCAAGGACGGCCACGCATTCTGAATAAGAGCGTTACGTTTATCGTTTGATTAGGTATGGACCCGTCATCCTTTTCGAAGAGTGTGGCCAACCCACTGCCACCTATTGACAGACGCTCGCATCTTCCTGGTGATAGCAGTGGTTACCCTCCAGGTACCATATCCATATAAATAGTACTACGGATTCAAAGATGGAATGGAACACTCGTAGCTTGGTGTTTGAGCTAATTGCATTACGTCTGTCAAGCTGCGGATAGCATTCAAGATGCTTCGCCTACGCGGTTAACTATATCCAGTTCGGTTCCGCCATTGGTTGAGAGAATTTATTGGAAACTGTCTACTCCATCAATTGTCTGTCCAGTAATACATATTTGAGTTGGGGCGGTGAGGTTGATCTTAGGCTGTATCACTATCCACATTTAAAGTCGTCGTCCGCGCCTATAGTATTGGTTTCTTCTTCGATTCGGTGGATGCTGACTCCCGCTCACCGATCGTCGCTCGTTCTACCACAATCTCCACAGCATGCAATGAAGAATTGTCGGTGCACACACGTTCATTCGTTGGGTTTCTTCTGAGTTGATAGAAAAATAGTTCCAGCAGCTTCCGACCAATTAGCATCGGATATGGCTGGCTCTCGTCCGGCATAATGAAGAGATCCTGACCCTGGGTTCGACCAGCTTTTCAGTAAACACTCCTGTTGCGCATGCTATTGTTCAAGTGGAAGGGTTGACTCTGAAAATTTGAGAAGCCTTTTCTAGACGGTTACTTTGAGAATTGGCAGTGGCTCGAAATATGTAAGGCCGTAAAAATAATTCTTGTCGTACCAGCAAACGAGCCTAAACATTGAAGTGTATAAATCATGCGCCATTACATAACTTTCGTTTAATATTCTAATATCACAACTTCTTTGCACCCACACGCACCTTACTATTTACCAAGTTTCTGCACCCATCCACTATCTTAGATACGCACCCAATCTTATCTCATCCGAATGCCCTACAGAAGCTACGGGAGGTAGTGTAGCCTCAGTACAGATAGCGATTTAACTCCACTGATAGGCACCTGTTATGACATAATAACATGACAAATCCGAATTCAATCAGTTAGCACACATTTAATGGAGTCTATTTTTATACGATCGTCTTAATCACCGGGGGCAGTTATCGAAATTATCATGTTTCACGTACACAGAGTTATCATATCACCGTCAACTCCGGTCAAAGGTTGCTTTTGAAACGTCAGCAGTGGGACGGCGGCAGATGGTAATGTTTTGTTTTCGACGAAATAATAATTGTGTGGGAAAAAAAACACCATTTTAGCGCTTTGGTGGCAATGCTTATGAAGACTAATAACAATTCTTGATATTGACAGACTCGATTGGATTGTTATTATCGCTGTAAGAACATGCCCGAGTTAGAATATAATCGTGGTAAGGGATGCCTGTCGCAAGACGCGACTAAAATCCTGAGCCGTTGCTTGAGAATACGTTTCTATTCTGCTCATTAAGATGACGATTACAAGCTTAACTTTAAGCGATTTTGTGAACAACGCCCTATGTTTATCATAAATTAATTCTTAAGGCATTAAGCGGATAATCGTGGAGCTCAATCGCAACGACTATCATCCATTCGATTCTTTTCAGACCATCACTATCGTCTCGTCTATCGTGTGCTTTATACACAGTTTGGGAACTCTGAGAACTATATCTGTCACGTAAGAATGACGTCTTTGCTCTCATTCTTCTCAAATTTCACCAACACATTATCAGTTCAGTCTGAGACCAACGCTAATCACCTCACTTTGAAATCATCCTCACGCCATGTCGCATTACGCAACTATGCATCTGAATATTTTGTCATCCTACTTGCATTAATCTTTCGGTTGAAAAGGCTTGATTAGAGGCTATAGTCTTTTGCCACGGTTAAACAGAAAAGTCCGAGATCGGCATAGGCTTACTGAGCCTGATCGAATGAGGGAGCGTCGTGATGGATGCTGTTTACTATCCAATGTGTCGGAAAGAACTGGCGACTTTAACAACATGTCCGAGGGCTAATCCTAGCAACTGAAGGGTAGTGTGTGCGATTCAGAGACGTAAAAGTTATATGATCCAAACCACTCTAGAGTTGCACAGTTGTACAACTGCTCCCCAAAGAGCAGCAGAGGTTTTAGATCTGGTTCACAGTTTAGCAAGGTGGAGGAACATACCCATAAAACTGTAGGGAAATTCGGAATGCAAATAAAACACCAGGCTGCTTCGAAGGTTCTTTTTGACTGCTTTTACATTTCGCTTTTCTTTTACATATTGGTCAGGAAAACGGTGCGAGTGCACAGTAGGAATTGCGGATGGACCATTCGATCATTTAGGCCAATAGCAACTATTATAGCAAACGGATTCTCTATTTATGAAGTAAATAGAATATCCAATATACAGTCGATGATTTAAATTAAAAGTGACTACAAATCGTAATCCAACGTTGGTACTTAAGGCGTTTGCAGCTATGAAAAAAAAATCATTTATTGCCTTCCAACAATATGAACAAGATGAAAATAGACAGACGTTCCACTAGATCGAACAAACTGGACATACGCTCAGAGTCAAACGTTGGTTTACAGTCACGTGTTGTTACATTTATGATTCATATTTCGAAACCAAATTCACGAGAATTTGTTGACTATGTTACTTAAAATGAAGTTGGAGTATTTGGAGCATTAATTTGCCACAACCATATTTGATCACGGAACAGATAAGCGAACCGCGACCGATAATATTCAAAAAAATCAAAGAAAAATGTATGTACGCATTTATTAATCATTTATTTCAATCAAGGAAAATCCCCACAAATACCAATTTTTCTTCGCCAATTTATCATTTCCTTGGCGACTTGTCAAACGGAAAACACGATCCACAAATAGGGTGATGCGATGCACAAGTTCTCGCTTAATTTGTGCGTTTAAGTGCGCACAAGGAACATTCCACGTGAATGGAAATGTCAGTTGGCAGATCGGAAGATGTTGTTCATTTGTAATGGATTCAATTTAGAAGAAGTGCTGTGCGGTAGATTGCTGTTGAATCATTGACTATAGATTGAAAAGTCAAGAGGATTTGTCTAAGAGACGTTGAACTTTCAAAGATGTCCGTGACAGGTGGGAGGTGCTTTGACAGTTGTGAGTTGTCTGAGGGTTGAAGTCATTGACGAAATAGCATTATATGCAGAAAAAGCCACCAATTGGCCACGGGGAATCATTGGAATCACTGAAGGTAGTCAAAGGGTTTCAGTCAATAGTGAACGGTACAGAGACATGACATGATATGCCCCATTCACAAAAAGGCGATCCTATCTCCTGCAAAAAGTATAGACGCATATCCCTGCTGAACGTCGCCTACAAGACAATTTTCAGGGTACTGTGTGAACGTCTAAAGCCGTTTTGCACCGCACGTACCAGTGCGGCTAGGAGCTCGGCAAATTCTGGCAAACACCAGTGACTTTCAAATCGAAGTTCACCATCATTTTATTAATTTTAAAGCCGCATACCACAACATTCATCGCAAGGAATTATTCGAAGCGATGGCCGAATTCGGGACCCATAGAAAATTGATCTCGTTGCTTGCACCACGCTAACACATACGGTATGCACCGTGCAGCTCGGTTCAAAAACCACTCAGCCGTTTGAAACCTGCGCCAGATTTCGGCAACGAGATGCGCTGTCGAGTGAGTTCTTCAGTTTGGTACTGGAGATGATAGTGCGGCGGGGCTGCTGTTAACGCGGAAGACACTATGTTTTATAAATCAGTCCAATTGTTAGGATATGCAGATGAAATCGATATCGTTCCGCGGTACCAACACTCCGTGGTATAAGTAAAACCCACTACGGAGGGCCAGAGCGTGAACAGTTACTGCCTTCCATCGATGATGGTCCTCCTGCTACTAGTCAATAAGACCAAGCTGTCTTACACCTGCGATTACTTGGTCTTACGGAGATTGGGTCTTACTCTTTTTCTCAAACCACGAGGATCGGATTGGAAGACCTTCTTAGCTGAAGCGTTAGCGTCCATCCAAAGTAATTGACGGATTTTAGCCTTCCGGACTACATCTCAACCAGGCGATCCGTTACACATTCCAAATTAACTGAGACATTTTTTTGCTGTCAAGTCGTGGACGTTATCAAAAGCCGATGAAGAATCACTTGGTTTTTTGGAGAGAAAAGTTCTGCTTGCTAAATTATTTTCGGTTCGAATAGTGGTCTCTAATTCCTCTTGAAGTCATCCTAAGACCGTGTTGTTGTTTACTCTGTTTTCCGCAACACTTCTGCTTCCGCACTCTTTTTTCTATAAGAGCCTCCTTTTCATAAAGTACTTTCTCATTAAACAACATTATTCTACCCTTCTGCTAATACTTGAACTAAAAGTGAAAAAATTACTGTAATTAACAGGAAATGTTTACTTGTTACTTTATCTTAAGTGGAATCAAATTACAGCGCGATTTATGAGCACCCATTAAGGGCTTTGTCACACAATTAATGCGGTGTCATAAACACAACAGAGACTGCGCTGCTGAGGGGGACTTTATTAGCTTCAGATTATTATCTGAATTATCATCACAACTTTATAATTTCTGTGCATTCTTCGCGCAATTAACTGCTGAAACAAATTTAAGGAATAATTACAGGGTTCGCTGCAAAGATCCAATCTATGTGAGAATCAGATTAGCCATGAGTCAATGGATTAGAATTAGAGAAGATAATCATAAAGGGGTCCTGATTCAAATCGCAGTGAAATCAGAGTCAATATGCTTTCTACAGCTTTTGAATCTAGTCAGGGATCTAATATAATAACACTCAGTGGTGTCACAATGTACCAACTGTGGTCTAAGTGTGCTGGCGATTTACCTACCCTTACCTAGGAGAGAGTAGACTGTGAACGCTGTCGGGAGCGTCCTTGGCTTCTTGTTCACGATGCCGAATTTGTGTTTCCGCGATTTTTACTAGCACTCATATTTCCTCGACGTCTAGGTTTGATCTCTAGTCTGTACGACTAGGGATGACTCTTAAGTCACTGGCAATGCTCAAAGAGTACTTCTTCTTCTTCTTCTTCTTCTTTGTGTGGCGCTACAGTCCGGGGTGGACCTGGCCCTCAACCAACATGCCTCATTCTGACATTCTGCTATCGATCTCGGCACTATCCGTGGTGAATGAAGTTCTTAACTAGATCTACAGTCTTACATCTGCCAATGGTGGCGTCGCCAGTGGCCAAGTTGCCGACGGTGTGTGTCTTTCCTTGAAGATAGCGTGTACCTCGTACGGTCCTCCTTCTCAGCTAAACCATGGCGATGTACATTGTTCATCCAGGGAAAAGTTTTTGATCTCTCTGAACTTAGTGAAATACCGGCAACGATCCCGTCACGTTGATAAGCAGCTTCTTCGTGACGCCTGCTATGTAATCTATGAGGTAACAGACTAAAGGTGGACTAATGCATGCAACGGCCCCTCAGCCCAGGGCATTAAATGAGCACCCGACCTGCCAGGTTTTGGCATTTCTTGCAAGAGTAGGGAATCTGATCTTCTCTGCCACTTTGTGCGAACGCCTGAAACCATTCACTTTCCCCACTGAGAGAAGCCAAATTGGCTATTTTATTGCATTCGCCGTAGATCCTTGGCTAACTAACCACTGCGCGTGGTATGACAATATATAAAACAGATGATGGACTGCTTCGAATTTAAACCGCTTGTAATTTGACTACCAGTGTACTTCGCGTCGTCCTAACAACTGTTTCAGCCAGCCTGCATTTTGGAATTAATCTCTTTACATTTGAAGGTAAAATACTATTCCGATTACCACCATATTTTGTATGCAACTTTCGATCTGTGGCAGCAAAATGCGTTTATACTTATTGTTTACGAATGGAAACACGTTGCTGTATCGTGTGATGCTCTTTTTTTTACTAAACCTAAGCTATCAGCTGTCAAATTGTTGCTATTTGCTTCAGTGCTGTAAACAATTTACTTCACAAATGTTAACGCCATTCAAATTATACGCTAACTTTTCAGATGCGGTGTAACCCGTAATAAATACCCTAACACAAAGAATAGCCCAATTATTGAATTCAATTGTTTCACACACCTATTAAATTTATAGTGTCAAAAGGAGAAAAATCACGAATGTATGAAATGATAACGAAATCCCAACCCAGAGATTGGATAACTGGCTGCAGGCACAATCGACATTTACGATCAACTGTCTGGTCGCACGCTGTTATCTGAGCAGATACTGCCTCAATAAAAGGCTATACGTGGTGATACCTGATGAGCTACAAGGGAACTATTTGCAATGATAACTTTTATCAGAGACCTTGAAAAAGTGCAAAGATCATCATAAAATTCAAATGACGACGATAATGAGACGATGGGATTCTAACCAAAAACAAATTAGTATCTGTTTATGTCGCTGAATGCTTGTATGTTTATTTGCAGCTAGATTTGGTTATATTGATGGTACATTTACTAGACTTAGAATTAGAGTTTTGGAAGGGGGTGGGAAATGCGGCCCCAAATGTCCTCCATTTAAAGTTCACGCAGGAAGTCTGAGGTTATGACGAAACTTTGTATATTTTTGAGTGAACTGGCGGTAATTTGAAGACTTCAAGAGAGATAAGGTTATTGGTCTGCCAGCGAAATTGCCAGCACACTTCATGCCAACACGCATGCTTCAAGAAAGTATCCGTCTGGTTGTCGATGACGTGCCCTGACTAGGGCTGCTAGTGACACAGGATGAGTACTGCAGTTGTCCTGGTCCTCGTTCTACAGCGTCATCTTGCTCTAAGCCGATGGTTTTGAGGGCTTTGCTTACTGGGCAGTGCCCAGTAAGGAACCCTGTAGTTATACGAATTTAACTCCTTGTGGAGCTGCTGCGTTCTATGAAGAGAAATTGTTGGTGGGAGCATTTTGGCATGCCTGTTACCTTCTAAATGGTTGGCCATGTCCCTTAGCCAACTGTTTCGATTGCTCTTAGCGGTGGTGATGGGTATGATATAGAATGGTAGTGGTATCATGATTGATGATGCGGATCCTTTTCTGGTTAGTAGGTATGCTCTTGCGTTTCGTGCATGGACGCCAAATGAGGTGGACTCTGTTTGTGTTGGCCAGCTGGTGTAACACTTGTAGGCAGTCTCCTACTAGAGGTCACTTAGTAGTTTTCGAGGGCTGGAAGAGAAGCTTTGCGTCCGAAAATGCTTGTTACTGTTAGCTCTGTCCATATTTTATCTAAGGTGGAGTTCTACTTGGAATACCTCTGCTTGAAATTCTGAGCTGTGAATGTCCGCTCCGGATTCAACGCCTAGGTTGGCTAGGCCGAGTTGAGCGCATGGACAACAGTGCTCCAGCCCGAAGGGTATTCGACTCCGATCCAGTGGGACAACGCAATAGAGGACGACCACGAACCCGATGGCGCACTTAAGTGAAGAAGGACCTCAGCCAACTTGGAGTGCAAAATTTGATCTAGCTGGCTAAAGATCGTGCCACCTGGAGAGGATTGTTGACCGAGGCCCAGGTTCACCCCGGACTGTAGCGCCACAAGAAGAAGAAGAAGAATGTCCGCTCCACAAGAAAGGATACTCCTTCGATTGCGCAAATTATAGAGGGATCAGTCTCCTCAAGATCGCGTACAAGATTTGCCGTTGACGATATTGACGAATACAACGAGTCGTCAAATGCTGGCACTGAAGCAGAAGCAAATAAAATGGCTCTAGTGGTAACCCAGGCAAAACAAAGTATCGACGTCTCGGACAGAGCGTCATAATGGGCAGCAGAAACTTTGAGGTGGTCAAGGACTTCATCTACCTAGGCGCTGCAGTAAACAGGGACAATAACACCAGTACCGAGATCAAGCGCAGAATTTCTCCTGCCAATCTTGGGCCAATCTTTGGGCTCAAGAGTCACTTTGAGTAACAGAGCGATCTCTCGAAACGGCAAACTGACTTTATATAACACTCTGCTCTATGGCGCAGAGACATGGACGCTGTTGAAAGCTGATGAAGAAGCTCTTGGTCGTTTTGAGAGAATAGTTCTGTGTGCGATCTTTGGTCTTGGTTGCGTTGATGGCATTTGAAGGGAAAGACTGAGCCACGAACTGTACGGACTGCACAGCAGCATGCACCTGGTTAAGCGTCTTCGGATCCAACGCTTAAGATGGCTAGCTCATGTAGAGCGGATGGAAACTACAGCTGCAGCGCCTGCTGCTGTGGGGCTTTTTCTAATTGCTCCTGTGATGCTGATACAAGCAAGTAATACGTAGTGCGACTCAGAGGCCTCAATTGGAGGACGAAAATGGATTTGTTGCGGGCACTGATCATACTAATCCCGTCGTTGGGAGGTGGACAATAGGAACAGCTAATGAAGAAGTGCCTGGTGCCTAGTCTCTTCGATATAGATACACATTTGCGTGTTGAGGGGACAGAGTCAAAAAATTGCCGAAAAGCTGCATAAGACTAGCCAGGTTTTTAGGAACCAACGCTTAAGTGTTCCAATCCGGAGAGTCAGGTACGTCAAAGCTGTGGCGCAAAACCATTGAGGACGTCCGCGATTAACGTCGCGCAGGTACACATTAAACCAACTCAACCAACTTGCTGTGAACAGCAGGAGGAATGTAGCCAGAGGACGCATTAAATGAACTGGTTTAGGCCCAAGTCCGTCCCAGACTATAAAGCCACACAAAGAAGCCCCCTTAGTTTTTCGTTCGGCTATACAATCAACTTGTTCAATTTTTTGAAAGTCCCTGTTGTCTACTAAGCTTCAAACCTCCTACAAACTAAGAAGACTCAAAAACAACAAGTCATCGCGCAGCACATGTAGGAATCAGCGGAAATTTCCCTAGGCAATCGAAACTAGAGACTCTCAAATCCGACCAGTCACCAACGCTAGACTACACCGTTCAACGATAATTTCTGATGGAATAGCCCCCAGCAACTGTGACGTTTCTTGGGGAATTTTCACTCAATGACATTCCAAGCGATCGCAACGCAAGCCAACCCGATCAAAGTCGATTTCGAGGTAAACGATCTTGCTGTGGGTTACTCATTCGTTTACTTAGAAGCCAGACGTCCCCGGGGCTCAAGTGTGTTTACTGTTTACGCTTAAAATTGATAATTTTTTGAACGAGCTCTGCCTTCATTTCGTGCGAAGCAGACACACAGCGCACTTTCTGGGAAATGCACACGTTCGCAAGCCATTATCTATTCGCACTAAAAAGCGCGATTTCATTTCGATTTCATTCCGTTGGACTTTGATTGATTTCTGACTTCGATAAAAGTGCCAACGTAATCGTCATCGCTGATATTCCATGCGAAGTCTGTCTCGGCTACGTACGCCAATCGGTGCTTCTGGTCTCTTATCTGGTGATGAATCCATATCGCAGGGCACAATCGATCACAGAGCTGACAAGTGGCCTTGGCTGTTCTTAGAAAGCACTCACTTTGAGAACGTGACCCATTTGTTGGAGGAATTTGTTATGTAAGGGTGCATCTTGCTTTTGCTGATGAACGATTAACAGGAAATGTCAGGTTCTGAAACGCGTGTCTTATTGAACTTGATTTACACGTTGGCAAGCCCAAGCGCATGACATTGCGTAAAAAGGAGATGATGTGACGGTGCACGGTGTTCGGAGTACTGGAGGCCACTTTTTACTGATAAATTAAAAAAAGATCTGCTAGTTCGACACGAATCACACACTGACTAGTCACTGACAACCCCATGACATTGCATAAAATAAAGATGACCTGACGGTGCACAATGAAGCAAATCATTGAAAAAAAATGTCTTAAGCCCAGGCTTCCATCGCCGACAATCCTGGGCACGCAGCTTTGAGTCACCAAGACCGAGTTGTCTTGCGTCCGCCATGACTTTGTTCTTACACCAGAGATTGTGTCTCTTCGAATTTGTTAACCCTGTTCCCGAGGCAGCGCAAACGATGAATTGTTAGTTTCCACGATCACTGCAAGATCCATTCGAATCAGAGAACGCGCCAATCTTGTGGTTAGATCTGTAGTAACACTGGCTATGCAAGAATGTTATACATACTGTCCATGGATTTGTCCTTTAAATTGTCTTGCTTTCCTTCTTATACTTTCCAGTGCTGTGTGGTTACTACGAGCTTCAGGGTTATATGAATCGACAGATAGCAGAGACAGCAATTTACTCCTAAATGTTAATCACGAATTGCTCAATAAGTCTTTCTGGCGATGACAGCTTCCACTGTCGAAAATAACACTAGTCAACAGTACCTTATATTTTTTTGCTGGAAATAGCTTACCAACTTTACCTGGAAGCAGGCAATATTGATCCATTCAATATCGTCCATCCAGTGGATCAAACCATCATAGATTCAGTAGACGTATTACCGTGAGCAGGGACTATTGGCGGTGAATACGAATAAAGGGGGAATTTGTATGGTTTTCTTCTTCTTCTTCTTCTTCTTCTTTGATTGGCGCTACAGTCCGAGGTGGACCTGGGCCTCAACGACATCCTGCACAACCTGACGAGTTTGGCAGGAATGTCAAAACTAGACATGGCGCTGTATAGCTCGTCTCTATGCACGCTGTTATATGCGGCCTTGAAATCGACAAATAGGTGGTGGGTGTCGATCTGCATCTCTTGAGTCTTTTCCAGGATCTGCCGTAATGTGAAAATTTGATCGATAGATAGTAGACAGTGGACTTCCCAGGCCTGAAACCGCACTGACAGGGACCTATCATGTTGTTGACAAAGGGTTTCAGGCGTTCACACAGAACGGCAGAGAGTATCTTGTAAGCGATGTTAAGGAGGTTGATCCCTCGATAGTTGGCGCAGTCAAAGGGATCTCCTTTCTTGTGGACCGGACAAACGACGCTGAGATTCCACTCATCGTTCATGCTTTCCTCCGACCATATCTTACAGATGAGCTGGTGCATGCGCCCAACGAGGTCATCTCCAGCTGCCTTAAACAGTTCCGCGGACAATCCGTCCGCTCCAGCAGCTTTGTTCGACTTCAGTCTAGATATCGCTATCTTGACTTCGTGTAAATCGGGGGACGAAAATCGTGTTCATCATCGTCCAAATTGAGTGAAACATTCTGCCTGACAGCGGAATTTGTGTCGTCATCGCCGTTTAACAGTCTACAGAAATGATTTTTCCAAATTCTCAGCATCGACTGTGATTCTACTACTAGTTATCCATTTTCATCCCTGCAGGCTTCGGTCCGAGGTCTGTATCTTCCTGATACTTGTTTTACCTTTTGGTAAAACTTTCGGACCTCCTTCCTGTCGTAACACCTCTCCATCCATTGAGCATTATCAGTGACTCGAAAAAAGAGGAGCAGTGGTTAGGTTAGGCTCGGTACATGGGTAGACGCGGTGGGGCCACGCCTCACTTAGGTCTTATTGGACCCATTGTGTTGGCCATGGGGGTGAAAACCTTCTGCCCTACTCATTAATAGTCGTGGGAGCTTTTTATTATGGGCGTTGTGCAGCCCCTTCCAGCCAACCGGTGCTTAACAAACCTGCAAATAGAAATTAATGAGATATTGAAAATGTCTTGGATATTCTGGAAGAAGTCTCCCAGTGTTCTCTGTCTTCATATGACACTTAGACAAAGGTAGTGGGAAGTATCCTCAATCTCTTCTTCGTACCCACAGTCTCTGCTGGTAAGTCTGTAAGTCCCATTTTCTATTCATGGTATCTCAGACGATTGTGGCCAGTTAGCGCCCCGATAACCTTTCGTAGCAGCTTCTTGCTACATTGGAGAAGTATGTCCCTTTTGGCACTACTACCATATATCTAGGCTACATTGTCCAAGTGGTCTCACATGTGGAACAAGAGTCCCACTTTTCATCAGCTAGTTAAACGATTTTTTTGTCCACTTTGCTCTTGACATCAGCAAGGTTGGAAAAAAACTAGCAAGTTTATCTGCTATCTCATTGCCGGTTATACACTTATAAGCTGGGAACAAGCATAGAGTGATGGAATGCTGCAATCGAAGAACCTTGAGTTCTTCGCGACAGCTTGCGATTATCTTGGTTTCTTGATTTCTATAGCCGAAATTGCTTTAGTGGCTATATCTAATAACACCGGACGGGCGTATCGAAGTCAAGAGAGAGAGGAGGGTGTAGTCACTTACAGTATGTTCCATATGTAATCTGTCTAGGATGCTTGCATGGCTGTTTGGCTGAGCAGTGAATTACGTTTTTTTTGCTTTTGTACAATCCACGCTGGGAAAGCAACGACACCGCGGTCCAAAGAGATCCTTTGCATCGAAAGGTTCAAGTTATTCCAAAAGACTTACTACTTCTCTTATGAGGAAAGGTATGTTTGTCCTTTGAAAATAAGGAATTTATACTTTGAAGGCTGAAGTAATTATTGGAAGATAATACGTTTCCTTAACCAATTTAGTTGCGAACAAAACGTGCTCGGCTGTCTCATCCTCTTCGAGGCAGAGCCCTGTCTTGACACTGGTTTAATTTGTAACGTGGTAATTCACGTCACTGTTGGCAGTAAGTAAGCTCGTTGTGAATCCTTTGCTTAACTTGTTCAGATGGAATATTTACTAAAGATCTGATTAAACGTTGAGGCCATGAGAGTTGGTCCATTGGTCTAGACGAAGTTTTCCTTTTCTTCGTTAATCAGTATTGTACCTGTTGTCCAACTGACATTACAGTCTTGTTCGGGCATATACAGACATATTCCAAGCCATTCCTCGTGAGGCAGTCTGCGGATTCGTTGCTTACAATCCTCCTGTGTCCAGATTTAACCAATTATGAATTTTGGTCTTGTCTTGTACTGATTGACCAAAGGAAGGCTGATCTAGTCTAACTTCTCATGAACGTTTTGCCTGTTTACCCATGTTTTTATTTGGTAAAGTCTTAGTTTCTTCTGCCCCCTTGGCCTAGTAAGTTAAATGCCCATAAGTGACACTGGGAATTCGTTATCTGCTATAAGACACCACATGAAAAACCAAAATCTAACACTACTCAATTATTTCCATTTCAGGAGGCGACAATACACGGACTTTCAGGAGTTCCATTTTCACATAGTCGATTATTTTATATTTATTGGAATGCTGGTCGTATCAGCGGCTACAGGAATTTACTTCGGTTACTTCAGGTTTGCTTAAAAAAAAACAACAACACTGTTTCCAAATTAACAAAAGTCGTTTTTAGGAGGACTGTCATAAAAGAGCAAAAAGAACCAAAAGAAATACGAAATCCAGGCTCACGAAAGAGAACCATCAATTTCGGATCGAAGAAACTAAGTGAATACCTCCTCGGCTCGAGGAGTCTTGCAACGTTTCCAGTTGCAATGAGCCTCATTGGCAGGTAAGTTAAGCAATGGCTAGAGTTACTAAAACCGTCAATCTGAAGAATGGGCAACTTTGTATGTTGATGGCAACGACGAAACAAGGGGCTGATATATTGGGTTGCTGGCTGACTGCAAGAAAGTGATTTTTTTTAAATAGATGGAGCCCTACTCCGCCTTCTAGTTAATGTGTGTTCAGTTTTCACTCACAGCGAAATGCTGATCAAATCATCATCTGATCTGATTTTAACAAAGGAATTTTTCGACAGTTAATGATCCATATAATTTACTGATATATTGCTATTGATATTAACTGACAGAATTGCGATATAGCATGGACCCTTTTGTGGCAGTGAACGGGCCGTAGTCGGTAATCAATCCTAAACAATCTCCCCTGCAGCTTTGAACACAGATACTCCTTAAACATCCGCGGATAGACTTAATGCACCAGAGACATACTAGAGGAGAACTTTACAGCGCAGATACAGTTCTGGCACCAGTCTGTCAGTTTAAGGGGTCTGTTGATTTCTCGCAATCCTTTGAACGGAACCGAGGTTGCTGTAAATTCAATTTTATTTTTCACACAAGAATTCCATTTCTTGTCATTCATTTGATAAAGTTTCAGGACATTTGTTGATACGGTATCAAAAATAACGTGACTGACTGTAGATATGTCAGAAGTCAGCCTATGTCAGCAGAGCCAAAGTGGAACACAAAAGACAGAGAATGAGAGAATTGCTATACAGACCAATACACATCCTCAATGGCAGCAGACTCTTCAATCCCAGCAATTTAAGAATCTGTCACAAGTACAAGGATGGCTACCATCACCAAGTTCAGCCAGATCTTACACAGATGACATAGACATCATCGGAAGATCCGATCAAGCCGTAAGAGAAATCTTCACAAAAATCAAACGTAAATGAAGAAAAAACTACGCACATAGTGAAGTCTGCGGTGAGAATACCTAGAGTTGGTCAAACAATCAGCGCAACTAGCACTTATTCGAAGTAGTTCTAGCTTGGGTCGGTAGTAGCAGCCGATACAAACGTTGAGGAGGAACTACGCAGGCGGCAAAGCCAACAAGGCCGCCTACTATTGTCTGCCAAGACTCCAGAAACCTAACCATAAAATCAAAGCTGCTGCTGTGCAAAACAGTGGTTGTGTCAGTTTATACCCATCGTTCCGAGACTTGGGTGCTCAGTAACTCAGCACTCTCAACACTTAGCCGCATTCGAGAAGAAAGTCTTACGGAAAGTCCTGTTGACATTCGTGAGGAAGAACGATTCAGACGATACAACCATGAGTTGTTGGTTATCTACCAAGAAGCAAATGGGACAAAGAAGATAAAGTTCGGTGGACTGGGCACCTAGCACGCGAATAGAAACTTTAGACTTTATGTAGGCAGCGGGATCGACCCTGTTTGCATTGGAATGATGACGTAAACGCAGTCAGCCTATGGATGTCAAACTACAAGCCTGACAGTGTATGCTTGCTGTATGAGTGCCAACGTAGAGCGATCAGATCAATTAACTAAATGAACTATAAAAATGCCTGACTTAGAGAAGTATGCACACGCAACACACCAGCGTGTAGTGAGAAATGGTCCCTTAAATTCCCCGTTTCTTGCCGCGCTTTATGCCCAAATTAACTCAGATTCCCGGTTTTAGTACACCCAATAGCCATTGCAACCAGCTTATATTTCAAACATTTTCTTCTTTTTGATTCTCACATTTATTTACTCAGTTACGTATCAGGCGTAACGGTTCTAGGAACACCAGCGGAAATCTACAATTTCGGCACAGAATACTGGCTAACTGTGATACCCGTCATCCTTATGGCAATAACTGTGTCAACAGTCTACCTACCGGTCTTCACCACTTTGAGAATCAGTTCGTCCTACGAAGTACGTATAAATGTCTAGTAATCCATTAAAAATACACTCCATGCTCGTACAACGACACACTGTCATAAAATTGTCTCTTTACGTGTGCATTTTACTCATCATAAATTTGTGCCAATCACAATAACACTGAACTGCGGCGAATAGATTACTTTCGTGGACTTTGGATCGCTGAATTGATGTACCACACATATCGGCTATTTATCGGGAGAGGGACAAGCTTGTCATAGAATAGACAGAATAGATTGCCTGCAGTGCGCCTCCACTGGAATCGAATGAGTTTAATTAATAGTTGTGCGTTTTTTGTTTGTTCTATGAATCAAATTAATTGTGACTGACAGCGAGAGACAATTGGGATGAGTTGCAAATTGACGTCTCTGTTATGAGCCAGCACGCGAGGGTTTTGTAAATGATGATGCGATGGTGAGCGGTGTTTGTTTACGTTTTCTTGTGTATTTTTTTCCACTTCCTGACAGAGTATGACCTCGAAATTACTAGAAAAGTAAACGAATCTGCTGACACCTGAACTGTAGGGGTCTGCATGAATGCATTTGTGCTGGTTGATGTGAGCGAATCGCGTGAAATGTTTAATTTAGAAAATACGCTGTGTACACGGAGTAGAGAAACAACACTTTAAGTAAGTTCGTGTTCGACGATGGCGTATATTTCTTGGCAGACTTTAAGCAACCAGTTGAAATTGTCTGTCAGGAGGGCACACCTATGCGGAAACCTATGCGATCCTAATAGTTAGGAACTATGTATATTGTGAGGAACAGAAGGAGGGGACGGAGTATTTTTTATTTGAGGAGGCCCCAAAGCTGTTGCTTAAGGTATTATCTTGACCACTCTGAGGATAGTTCGGGAATGTCTTCTCATTTGATCAGCAGTCTAAACTTAAACGTCTTTGGGTTGTGAGCTACCACGGGAAAAGCGGTCGCCGCTGAACTTGGAAAGCCAGGATGAGGAGATGTACATTTAGGAGCTCTGCCTCCGCTGGGGCCTGCATTCTATTTTAGGACTTCCATCGATTGGTTGGCTTCTCAAGATCATAAACTGAGCTGGCTGCTGATTTTCTAGGACGTAGACAGACTAAGTCCTTGCGTCCTAACGTCTGTAAGAAATCGCATGCATTATCACTTGACAGAAAAGCATGCAGAAGATAGCTTTGTCCACCATCTAAATGTACTTGACCTAAGCGCTGAAATTTTCTGTAGAGAAGACGACGATATTGCAGAGCAAGCACTTCCTTGCCACTTTCCTTTGCTCATCTTTGATGAGGACACACGCCTTAGGTTAGGTCTGTCCTTTGCAGCATGAATTAGTGCCCTTCCACGTAATGCTTGTTAGCAGTTATTCATTGGCAAGCTCATAGAAGAACAATTTTATCGGTGCTGCGATGCTTAATTTGTTAGACGACATTGTGACGACACTTTTATCTAGTTAGTTCTTCTTCTTCGTGTGGCGCTACAGTCCGGGGTGAACCTGGGCCTCGGTCAACATTCCTCTCCAGCTGGTGCGATCCTTAGCCAGCTGCCTCCAATTTCGCACTCCGAGTTGGTTGAGGTCCTTCTCCACTTGAGTGCGCCATCGGGTTCGTGGTCGTCCTCTATTGCGTTGTCCGACTGGTTCGGAGTCGAAGACTCTTCGGGCTGGAGCAGGTTTGTCCATGCGCTCAACATGGCCTAGCCATCTTAGGCGTTGAATCCGTAGACGCCTGACTAGACTCATGTCGCTGTACAGCCCGTACAATTCGTGTTTGAATCTTTTTCTCCAGGAACCTTCAACGCAAACAGGACCAAAGATTGAACGCAGAACTTTTCTCTCGAAGACCCCAATTGCGTCTTCATCCGCTCTTGAGATGGTCCAAGCTTCCGCGCTATAGAGCAGGACAGGGATGATCAAGGTCTTATATAACGTGAGCTTTGTCTTTCGAGAGAGGGCTCTACTACTCAATTGCCTCTTGAGCCCAAAGAAACAGCGGTTGGCAAGAGTTATTCTGCGTTTAATCTCGGTACTGATGTTGTTGGTACTATTAACTTGGGAGCCAAGGTAGATGAAGTCCTTTACTAACTCGAAGTTGTAGCTGCCTATGGTGACGTTCTGACCGAGTCGTCGGTGTTGTGTGTCCTTTCTTGATGACAGCATATACTTTGTTTTGCCCTCATTCACCGCTAAACCCATTTTTGCCGCCTCCGTTTGAATACCAGCAAACGCTTCATTGACGGCTCGCTGAGTTCGGCCAATCACGTCAATGTCGTCCGCGTATGCTAGCAGTTGAACGGACTCTTGGAAGATCGTGCCTCTAGTATTGGCGTGTGAGTTTTGCACGACCTTCTCAAGTACAATGTTGAAAAAGTCACATGACAGCGCGTCGCCTTGTCTAAAACCTTTTTTGACATTGAAGGTCTCGGTGAGTTCGTTACCGACCTTGATGGAGCAGCGAGATTTCTCCATCGTCATCCTGCACAATCTGACGAGTTTGGCAGGAATGTCAAAACTAGACATGGCGCTGTATACTCTGTATATCGACAAATAGGCGGTGGGTGTCGATCTGCATCTCTTGGGTTTTGTCGAGGATCTGCCGTAATGTGAAAATTTGATCGATAGTGGACTTCCCAGGCCTGAAACCGCACTGATAGGGACCTATCATGTTGTTGACGACTGGTTTCAGGCGCTCACACAGATCACAGATCTTGTAGGCGATGTTAAGGAGACTTAACCCCCAATAGTTGGCGCAGTCAAAGGGGTCTCCTTTTTTGTGGATCGGGCAAACGATACTAAGATTCCACTCGTCGGGCATGCTTTCCTCCGACCATATCCTACAGACGAGCTGATGCATGCGCCCAACCAGATCATCTCCAGCTGCCTTAAACAGTTCCGCGGACAATCCATCCGCTCCAGCAGCTTTGTTCGACTTCAGTCTCGATATCGCTACCTTGACTTCGTCGAGATCGGGGGACGGAATTCTCTTCTATCGTCGTCCATTGCGTTGAGTGGAACATTGTGCCTGACAGCGGTATTGGTGTCCTCTTCGCCGTTAAACAGTCTGCAGAAGTGATCCTTCCAGATTCTCAGTATCGACTGCGACTCTACTACGAGTTGTCCCTCTTCGTGCCGACAAGGCTTCTGTCCGATGTTTGTACCCTTTGGATAGTTGTTTCACCCGCTGGTAAAAATCTAGTTAGTTGTTTCATTTTCTGGATTCCCATATGCCCAGAAACCCACAAAAGTGAGACTGCGTTGTCACTACAAAGGTTATACAGTGCGTTGCAGCAATTGAGTACCATTTTGGACTTTTTTGTATTACTTTTAAGTGCCTTGACCAACAACTGACTATCTATATAGATACTAATGGCGTACGGTTATGTACAGTCTATCAGGCAGCTTTCTGGATGGCCACCATCTCCGGAATGATTATGGCGTAATTAGGACCAAAGCAGGTGATCGGCTGTAGATAAACTGTATTAATATTGACAATATTTGGAAAGTGTCTTAAATGAAAATATTTAATTCAGAAGGCAATAAGAAATAGGCATGCGCTTCGTGAAATTTCAAAGCATCCATAATTTCTTCTATAAACTTTGCTCAAAATTCCTAGACCTGAAGTAATTCACATACTCAGAGTAGTTTCCACTTACGTAAGGAAAAATGAACGAAACATAACGTATGTGGCTGAAGTCATTATTAGGGCTGCTTTGTATGAGACATTCTTATTGACTTTAATCGACCTATTTTTGCATGTTTCTCGACTTTGATTTTTGTATGGTCTTGCACGGAAAACCGTGAAACCAGTTTTTAACCAAAAAATGAGAACAATTCCGAAAAAAGGAGAATTAGAGCAGTGATACATCTTCCGTTAACAACAGCTATTCTACGCCTGTTTTTACAACAATTTGGGATTCCCGATGGTCTCGAAGGCGGAAAAGGTAGGTGTCGAGATATCGACCAACAAAAAAGCAGTATAAATCTATTTCAACTTATAATCGAATCAAACTGCCTACGAATTACATATTCCACTATTTCGACTATTTTTCTCTGCTTATAATATGGGTGGCGCTACAAGAGGGCCAGGGCCTAGTTTCTCAGAAACCAATCGTGTTGTACGTGGGTTCTCTCACGGGTGGAGGCCCCTTCCAGTTTTATGCCGACTGCGAACGACCAAGTTTGAGAAGCTCTTTCTAAACAGGAAATACTCTTTGAGCATTGTCAGTGAAAGGGTGGCGTCTTTAAAATTATTTTTTTTTTCATCGAAGACGAGGTTATAGATTGAATAGTGTCTTACCGTGGTGTCCTACAAAATTGCGTTTCACTGTACAATGGCATACATTGATTAGTGTTAGACGCTTCTTACTAGTCTTACTATGTTCATAAGAGTAAATTTAACCCATTAATTACCGCTGTTCTGAATAGATTACACTCACTTAAAGCCTTGTCTAAATGTGTCTTAAATTATGCCACTTTAGATCGTAGATATGATAATTTTGCTCGCATTCTTGCAGGATCTGGAAACTCTCAGCATTATCTTTACCCAAATATCCAATTTGAATTTGACCGTTTCTTAACCTCTCTTTGCTTATACCCTTCATAGCATCAAATCTCACGGTTTTTCTCTTGACCGTCTTTGCGGTGACTAAAGCTATGTAGTTTCACACAGCGTGGCATTTGAATCCCAGTTCAGTAAGGTAGGGACACGCCATCCAGGAATTCCATAAAAACACCAAAAACATCACCAATTTATGCTTACCCAATGTATTCATTTTATTTGAATTTTATTTCAGTATCTAGAGTTACGCTACAGTTCGCAGATACGTAGCTTCGCGTCCTTCCTCTTCATACTGGACGAGGTAACACTGATTTCCCCCCATTCTCCATTACCCAGCTCAAAGTCCCTGTCTCTCTCTTTGCAGATATTCTTCCTGCCAATCATACTGTACGTCCCAGCGATTGCATTTAACCAAGGTAAGCCCGTCAAATAGATCACCAAGCATCGAGTCTTATCCTCGGTCTTCTCCTTCTTTCAGTCACTGGAGTGAATATACACGTGATCAGTGTAATTGTGTGCGTGGTGTGCGTCTTCTACACGTTGGTGGTAAGTCCTCCATCCTCCGCCAACCTTCAAAGGCTAAGAAATAATGTGTGTTTCAGGGTGGCATCAAGGCGGTCGTGAGTACTGACGCCTGGCAAATCCTTGTTATGTTCCTGTCCGTGACAGTGGTCGTCGGCCTGGGGACCTACTACATGGGCGGCATTGGAGAAGTGATACGGAAGTCGCAGGAAGGTGGACGCATCAAATTTTTCGAGTAAGACCTGCTTACACTATCGAGTCCTGAATCAGTTTTGACCGGCGTTTCGTTTCAGTTTCAACCCGTCGCTGTACGAGAGGCACACCGTGTGGAGTGTGGTCGTCGGCGGATACTTCTACTGGGTCTCGTTCAACTCGGTCAACCAGACGATGGTTCAGCGGTACATGTCGCTGCCGAACAAGAAGAGCGCCCAGACGTCGATCATCCTGTTCTCCATTGGCATCTGCCTGTTCGTGTCGATGTGCTGCTTCGCCGGACTCCTCATCTTCGCCTACTACAGCAAGTGTGATCCCTCGACGGCTGGCTTGATACAGGTGAGTGCGTCTTCCTCGAAGAGCCAATTCGGATGCTGATCCTTGAATCCTTTCAGACGGACGATCAGCTGTTCCCGCTGTACGTGATGCAGGTGGCCGGCGATGTGGTCGGCGTGCCCGGCTTGTTCATTGCCGGCATCTTTGGGGCGTGCCTCAGCTCCCTGTCGGTGGTGTTGAACTGCTCGTCGGCCGTGCTGCTGGAGGACATCGTCAAGGGCTGCTTCAAGATCAAGCTCGGCGAACGCGGATCGACTATTCTGGTGAAGACAAGCGTCGTCGTCTTCGGGATCATCGCAGTCATGCTGGTTGTTGTGCTGGAGAAGCTGGGAGGCATCCTGAGTGTGGCCACATCCCTCTCGGGCATCGCGTCTGGCACCACTTCGGGGATCTTCACGTTGGGCATGTTGGTGCCGTGGAGCAACAACAAGGGCGCTACGGCGGGTGCCATTGCAGGCGCTCTCATCTCCGGGACGGTGTCCCTCGGCTCGCAGTTCTCCTTCGCTCAGGGCTTCGTGCCTGAAAAGCTGCCGATCAGAATAGACGACTGCCCAGCGTACCTGAACGTCACCATCCCACCGCCGGGTCCCGACCAGTCGGACGTGTTCCCGCTCTTCCGGATCTCATTCCTCTGGATTGGCCCTATCGGCATGTTCACCGTGCTGATCGTCGGGACCATCGTATCATTCCTGACCGGACCCTCGAAGGTCAACAAGCTGGACGCCGATCTTCTCTCGCCAGTGATTCACAGGTTTGTTGTTCTCTCTGTCCATGTCCGGATGTCCACTGACTGAACCACTTGTTGTTTGCAGATTTCTTCCGAAGGACTGCTTCATCCCGCAGGCAGGATCAAGCATAGGCCTCACGTAAGACCGCGCACCACCGAGCGGGGTTCCACGTCCGTGTTGCCACGCCAGCGGCACACAACGCGCCACCAATCGCCGCAAACCGCGCGACCTGGGATCAAATCACAGCAGTTATAGGTTAAATTCGAAATATTGTTGCATTATACGAGCAAACACCGATCACCATCCCTTCCTAGAAATACCAATGGCATTGTTCTTAAGAGTGTACTTATAGTGTTATATCGCCTCGCCGTAGGCTCTTCGGCACAGACTGTGCTCGAGTCCGAACGGCGGAGGGGAGTGAATATTTTGTAAGTTAGTCACGAGAAATGGGGCCCTTCGGCGGGTCCCCCCGGGCATCAGTAGGTTACTTAAACATAACTTAACTTCTTTTTATTTCTTCTATTTTTTTGTCTTTCGTTCGTTCGCATCGAATCAAGGGTCTTCGTACTAGATGTAATGACAAAAAAGTCACTGTGATATTTTTTTGGTATTTGGCGTAAAAATAAAAGACGAAACGTAACGTATTTACTACGTGTGTGTGCGGGTGTTTTTATTTAATTTGTTTGGCGTTGTGACGGAGTGACGCAGACTGGTGGGTTCTTGGCAGAAGTTGCTCCCATCAACTATTAATAGACAACTGGCGAGTGTCGGAGAAGCTGTGGCATTTAGCTTTTCTTGACAGTCGTTGAAAGCAAATGCCTTGTTCTTAATTGTTGCTTCATAAGCGCTATTGGCTTAGTTGAGTTCCGTTGTGCTCGTACCAGTGTTCAGCGTTACATTGGTAGTAGTAGTCCAAAAGTGGGCATCATGACAGATCTTGTTCATAAAAGCCCTATATGATATTGAATAGGTAGATCACACTGTATATAAATGTTTGGACATGAACTATCTATTCAAGCGATGTAGGCTGGATTTGGTAACACTCCACGAAGGGCACAACCGTGTAACCACTTTCAAGGAGTGCTTGTCGTCGACCGTCGACGAAGCATGGATTCATCACAACACACTAGAGCTGAATGATCAAAACACAACTGCGGCCACCACCTGGTGATCGTGTGCCAAAAGACGCACATGTATGTCAAATGGGTCTGCCGGGTTGACAAACGTAATGGCCAGTATTTTGGGACAAACAAGGTGTCATCCACATGAATTACCTTAAAAAATTGTAAAACGATAGCTGCCGAAAATAATTCCCAGGATTTTGACACATTGTATGGCACAGTGGGTGTGGATCGTTGAATACGTTCGAAGTGAATTGTTCACTGGTCGGTCCCTGAACAGATCACGTGCAACCGATGAACTCGCGGAGGCCCTGGACGGCTACAAAGCAGACATTAGCCCCATTCGGGAGATGCGGTGAGATGGGCCGGGCTCAAGGAAGATGAGAAACTGCGACATCTACTACGGTGAGGGGAGGGAGGCAGCGCTTATTTGGATGCGGATTTGTTGTTCAAGGCAGACTTAGGCAAAAAGTCTTAAGCTTTGATTATATCAGTGAACGCCTCATAACAATCCGCATCAAGGCAAAATTTGGGAACATCAACCTGATTTGCGCACACGCCCCGACGGAGGAGAAGGATGCCGTCTATGATCTCCTAAAAGAACATACGATCGATGCCCCAGCTATGACACCAAGATCGTTGTAGGAGACTTCAACGCACAGCCTGCACGACAACACATCCGAAAACGGACTCAGGTTGGCAGACTTCGCCCCGGGGTGTAACCTATCTGTGATGAGCACGCGGTTCCCACACCTTAACATCCATAAAGGGACCTGGCGGTCCTGGCGGATTGATCACATTGCGATCGACGTCAGACACTTCTCCAATATTCTCGATGTCCGAACGTTCCGAGGAGCCAACATTGACCCGAACCATTTCCTTGGTGTAGCCAAGGTAAGGATGAGGATATCGAAAGAAGTACGGAGTCGAGAAAGAACACATTCCGTTTGACGTCGGAAACCTACAATCGCAATCGCCCGCTAGGAACTTTGCCGACCGAGTCTCCCTGAAACTATCTGAAAGTTCGAAGCTGCCTGCACATTCAATAGAAGAAGAATGGAAAAGTTGTCAAAAAGCCATCAAAGAAGTTGTCACTGATGTGCTGGGTCTTACGACACCATCCAGAAGGAACCCATGGTTTGACGACGAGTGCAGGCAGGCACATGCAGCCAAGCAGGAGGCCTACAAGGCAACGCTGCTTCCAACAACGAGGGCTGCTCGTGAGCTCTACGAACAAAGGAGAATGGAAGAGAACCGGTTTCTCAAAAGAAAACAAGAAAGAGCATGAGAAGCGTGCGGTCGATGAGATGGAGAGGTGTTATGGCAGGAATGACGTCAGAAAGTTTTAACAAATGGTGAAACAATTATATAATAATAATAATGTATAATATAGGTGGCGCTACAGCCCGTAGGGGGCCAGGATCTAGCTTCTCAGCGACCACTCGTGTTGTGCGTGCTATTGTTCTTTCACGAGTGGAAGGGACCTACAGTTTAATGCCGAATCCGAACGGCAAAGTTTGTGAAGCTTTTTCTAGACAGGAAATATACTTTGAGCGTTGTCAGTGACTCGAAAGAGGTGGGGTCGTCGCACAGAGCAGGAATCGAACCTGCGACGTCGAGTTGGTGTCGACGCACATACCTACAACGCCACGCACCACCACCAATGAAACAATTATCCAATGGATCTAAAACTCTGTCGGAAGCCTGTCGCCCAACTAGTAGTAGAATCGCAGTCGATACTGAGAATTTGGAAATATCACTTCTGTAGACTGTTAAACGGCGATGAGGACCAAAAATACCGTTGTCAGGCAGAATGTTTATGTCTATTTGCGAGTTGGAAATAGTCCACCGTTTTTCAAGATCCATAGCAAGTGAACGTGAATTGAGAGTGAAGTGAATCTCAGATACGCCGTATTCCATATTTTTCGGAGTTCGTAGCTTTTTTTCGACTATGATGGAATTCGTGATAGGGATGATTATCCCTAAACCTGTTTTCTTTAGAAATCTGAGGATAAGAGATGGTTTTAGGAATCTCAAATCCTTCTATGACATCGGGTGCTTACCATATATCTTTGCCTTTTGTGGGCTGAGGCTTGAGACCAGTACATGCTCTGAAATTTCCTTATATTCCCCACAGAATCTGGAGAGACCTTCTTCTAATATTCTTAGTTTCCATAGGTGCTCCTCCCTTAGGGCTTGCTTCATGCCATGAGTCTTGTTCCATTTTCTGTCCTTCTTCTTTCTATTACCCTGAATTCTTCTCTGGTCTCCTACAGTACAAAATGGATCAGGGACTGTGAAGGGTTCCGATGCTTCTTTTCTACCTTAATTTTCAGTGCTTTCCATCCCTTTAGAGTCTGGTATCCAGCAGAGCTTAACTTTGTCTCCTCTACTCAACTCTTTAAGCTTCTCCACAAGCCTGAATAGATTATACGCACAATTCGATTTTTCATCCGAAATTTGAAGAGGTACCTGACTGGGAGAGGTCTTGAGAAAACGAGGAGGGCACCAACTTCTGGTAAAGTTCATCACTTATAGGTCAGCATTTGACATAAAACCACCACTCGTGAGAGAACAGGTCGCATAACACTAGTGGCTGCTGAGATGCTAGCGCTGACCCTCCCACTTTATGTTATATATATGTATGTACATACATTTTGTCATTACACCACAGCAAACTTATTGAAGATTTGGAAATAATGGACGACTTGTGATCTTGGATCTGAGTTGTCGATATGGACGAATGTATGTAGGAGGATTAAGATTCCAAAAAAGAAATGATTGTGAGGGTGTTACAGAGATATCAATTGGGATCCTGTCTGCTGGTTCACACTGCTAACAGACTAGACAATCAGCGGCCGTTACTGAAGTTTTCTTCAGCTTTTCAATTTGGTCAGTCAACGCATAGTTGTTACTTTTTTAAAATTAAACGTTCAGTTTCGCAAGCTTTTGTAGGAAGCTTTTGAGCAACTAATAAAAAGCTTGATGTACATATTTAAAGCTTTTCGCCATGCGTACACTACGAACGAATATTACCAAATTTATACATTTTTTTAGGGCATGTGTAAGTTCAGTGGGATTTTCCATGTGGAAGATGTTCCAAGCGTTAATGAAGAATAAACAATTTATCGAAAAAACACTTCAGAAGCGTTTTTCTCATCTATTCTGAACAACATCTCGAATTCAACCGTAACCAATTGCATACGATGTTTCTCCAATTCAATTAAATTTTATTTGAACAAAAACTATACAATTTGTCTTACAAAAGCTTAAGCTAGCGAAATAGGGGTTGGCTCAGCAATAGGGGCCCAACGGATGTACAATGCTTACAAGGTTTACAATGTTGTCGATTATAATACTATATTTAAAATTTATCAATTATTAATGTAGATCTTTAACATCGGGGTGTTCAAGTCCGTGTATCCTTGTTGCTCCTCTAGGGATGGGGTGGTGGTTAGGCGGCTCATTTAGCACTGCTTTGATAGAAGTGATACAGCCCGTTGCTTAGTGTCCTTGGGAATGTCTGCTCATTAAGCAGATTCAATGCGTTGAGGAATCGTTGTCCGGGGGTCGAACTTCTCAGGTCCCTGATAGCCATGTTTGGGTGGTTGCGGATGTCGTGTAGTTGTCTCTGGAACAGTGTCACTAAGTACTCTTGTATGGGGACGATGCGGGCTTCCTCGTAGAGTTTCTTGTTGCTGGGGTACTTCTGCCGGTCCCTGTCATAGGTGAGACCGGTGCATATTCGGAGTATCTTCCTCTCGAATATCGAGAGCTTTTCTATGCTGGTCTTGGAGATGGTATGCCATATAGGGAACCCATACGCTATGATTGGCCGAATGAGTTGCTTGTAGAGTAGCAACTTCGTCTTCTGGCTTAGTCCATTTTGTTTCCGCATGAGCGGGTAGATGCGATGAAATCCGAAACTGGCATTTTTGAGAGTCAGCTTCGAGTGGTTGTTAAATTTTAGTTTCTCGGTAAAGTTAATACCGAGATACTTCACTTTGTCAGTTGGTGTTATTGTCGGGAAGCACGATTCTGATGCTCCGGCATTCCGCTAGTGATCTGCATCTACCTCCGGATGGTCTTCTGAAGCACATGAGTACCGATTTGATGTTTCTCCGGCTGTTGGTACTGGGAGAAAGCCATTCTTTATGTCCATTTCACAACGGTGCGTCGCGAAATACGAAATACAATGCTTCCAAGACATTCACTGAGTCGTGCTATGTTTTGCCTTTCGAGAGAAATACATATGTTAGCGGCGAAAGCAACGTAAACTCACGTAAGCGAAGTACTCACCAAAATGTTTTCAATATGTAGAAACATTTTGGTTAGTCCAATGGTAAAGTACGCTCACAACAATATTTGAAATTGGATATGGACGAGATATACAGCACGATGTCCAGTTTTGACAATCCAGCCAAACTCTTTAAACTGAGCGGAATGGCGACGCAGAACTATCGTTGCTCCATTCATTTCGGAAAACGAACTTCCCCAACCTTCAATGTAAAAAAAATTTTTTAGACACACCCTGGAGAAGATCGTTCAAAACTCACTGACGATCATCTAGAAGTCCGGACAACTGTTAGCATACGCAGATGACATTGACGTGATTGGACGAAAGCTGCGGGCCATCAATGAGGCATTTGTTGGCATAGAAACAGAAGCGGCTAAAGTAGGTCTGGCTGTAAACGAGAGCAGAAGGAAGTATGCACGTGCTTGCAACGAGAAGGGACGTACAACATGGCTCGGCCATCATAGGCAACAACAACTTTATGGAAGTGAGGGCGGCTACGTGCTAAACAGTGCAAATAACATCAGTTACACTTGCTAACTGCTCATTTTTGGGTCTCAATTGAGTAATATAGCCCTCTCTCGGAAGACCAACTTGAATCTGCATAGGATCATTATCATCCCAGTCTTGCTGTAAGTTGCAGAGGCATAGACCATGAAGAGGCTCTTGTTCTTACGACAGAAAAAGATCTGAGTGCGATCTTTGGTCTTGTCTGTGTTGATGGCATTCGTATAAGAAGATTCAACGACGAGCTGTGTGGGCTGCACAGTGTGGGCCACGCCAGGCATCTACGGAGCCAACGCCTAGAATGGCTGGGCAATGTAGAGTGCATGGACTAGAAGAATCTTCGCCTCTGTCCCTGTGGGGCATCGCAACAGGGAAAATCCACGTACAAAATGGCGCACACAAGTCGAGGTGTACCTTAGCAGACTTGGTCTTCAAAATTGGAGGCGGCTGGCGAGACAGAGATCGTGTCGGATGGTGGGGTATCTTGAGTGAAACCCAATTCCACCTTGGACTGTTTACCTAATCACCCCAGCAACCATTACGTTGTAAGACTCATTACAAAAGAATTTTAAGACAAACTCAGTCTCTGCCTTATTTAACCACGACGTGCAAATAGTTCGTCGGAGCCTTCAACCAGACCTTCCTCAGAAACGCTCATGCTCATCAGCAAGTCAGTGTAAACTAAGGGAATGCAGCGAACTGCCCCTCAACGTCTTCGAGGCTGAAGAACTCCTCTCCATCGCCTCAGACCACCTGCCCTCATGTTTCCCTCTAACCTCTAAGACACTCACTCAACCGAATGGCTTGCAAATAAATTTAAAATTTCCCCCATCCCACGCATCATCATCAGTCCAGCTCCCAGATTAGACATGCATGTCCTTCCAGTCCGCACCGAAACCGAAGCTCTGAAGATAACTGAATTCATAAATTATTGAGCGGAATTGTTTACAACATGCAACACGAGCATAAACACGTCTCCTTGCGGCACCGCACTGAGCGACAGAGACCGAGCATTTCCCATGTCGGAAGTAATCAACTGACAAGGAGTAATTTCTTTGCCAACCAAGGAAATCCGTCTCCTGCCTATCATCTCCGCCGGCGGCCACCCCCACACCCGGGTAACAAGCAAAGCCGCATGGACTCCGTGACGGAATCGTATAAATATAAATTAGAAAATATTTTCACCTGCCGGGCGGGCGGGTGAGGCGGGGCGCAAGGATAACGCCGCCGTTTGAATGGAAGCTGTAAAGTGTTCGTTTTTTTATTCCTCGCCTTTGATGTGCACTCCGACAAGCGGTAGCAAATAATGCGAGGAGTGGGGCCTGTCTAAAGTCGGGCAACATTTACGGCTTTCGGAGGACGGCCACGGGAGCGAGTTGTCTTGATGGGGAACTGGCTCTGGCTTGCTGTTTAGTGGGTTTAGAAATACACGTCAACTACCTGTTTGCTCCTGGGCAGGGAACTTAAGACTGTTTGGGGAATATGTGGATGCGGGAGCGTCATAAGCCTGGCGTTTGTCAGTCGCTCGGTTTCTGCATTTTTAACTCAAGTGGGAGGAGGGCATGTTCTGTGGCGCTGCAGGCTGAGGAAAGGGGTTAGTTGAAGAGAGGTGTGAGTCGTCAATGTCTTGGCATGCTACTGACTCCCGAAGTGCTTCACGAAGTGTGCCGAGTCGTTTCATGTCAGACGTTGGCTGTGGAGGGGAATCTCGTGAGAGTTTGACACAGTGACTGACTAGGAGGCAAAGAAGAGTGTGATAAAACACACTGTGGCAGCCGAAAGGTGAGCCCGAAAATCTACAAAAATGCCTTACTAACCACTGTCAGTTTTTTCAACTGAAAGTTTCGATGTCGGCGGATGCTTGCCAACGTCTCGGAATCGATTAGTACACGTGAGAAAACATGGAAAACGGTGTACAGGGGTCAAGGATACGCCTAATAGAGCCGCTGTGGCTGGTGGAAGATGAGCCCGAAAATCTACAAAAGGCCTTACTAACCACTGTCAGTTTTTTCAACTGAAAAAGTCGATGTCGGCGGATGCTTGTCAACGTCTCGGAATCGATTAGTACACGTGAGAAAACATGGAAAACGGTGTACAGGGGTCAAGGATACGCTTAATAGAGCCGATGTGGCTGGTGGAAGATGAGCCCGAAAATCTACAAAAGGCCTTACTAACCACTGTCAGTTTTTTCAACGGAAAATTTCGATGTCGGCGGTTGCTGTCTCAGAATCGATTAGTAAACGCGAGAAAACATGAAAAACTGTGTACAGAGGTCAAGCATACGTCAAGGATGCACGGCGTCGTGGCTGTAGGCTTCCATACATCCATCGTCAAACATCTATATGTGCTTGGTTTAAGCGATGTAGGCTCCTGCAACGCATGTGGTGCAGCCGACGACTCTGCAGAGCAGTTCCTTCGTCAGTGTCTCCCGCTTTTGCTCTGTTCAAGTGAAAACTTTTCGGTTTTGATGTTGTTAGTGCCAAGTTATAACTACGCATTGCACAGTTCTGTTCAAGACGTCGAATACACGTCAAGAAAGATGAACAGACCAATGACCCTGCACTGTATGTCCATTCAAAAGAGCCCCAATCCGTACCCATGGATGCACCAATCGCTGACAAGTTGCCATGACGAACCAAGCGACGTATCTAGTCAATCAACAGACAATGTGCCCGTGCAAGTCCTCCACAATCGATGCCAACCCTTAAGATCTTCGATCGTACCTCACCAACGATTCAATTAAGCCACATGCCCACTAATTGAACTCGCTCCGATGTGAACAAGCCCAAGCACCGCACACAACACGCACACGTTCCACATCCACCATATCGGTCGATTTCATCCAAAACGGACAAGGCGTCCCCGACCACAATCGGCTGTGGCCCACAGCAACTCGTAAGTCAACTCGAAAACGATTACCTCCAATTATCTATCCGCATCCATATCCTTCACATCGGCTCGGGCTAAAATAAAGCCAGAAATTACACCCAACCGAGCGGACCATCTCGACCGTCCTGCAGCTGCTTCAGTTCACTGCCGTGCCAGCACTCGGGCCAAATAAACTCTCTAATTAGGGGTGTTACGGCATTAACATTATGATCCTTCTCGACAATTGCCCAAACACAAAGTTATGACGGACTCTGCATGCGCCGGCGAGCCACCACCCGGCCAAGTGTCCGCTTGGTGTTGTGTTTTGGGCGAGTCCTTGCCGGGAAGGACGATGTGTGTGTGTGAGTGTGTGCTGGGGACCGAGTGTGGGTAGTTCAGTGTGGAGTTCCTTTCGAGCGATTTAAAGCAATGCTGCCGTCGACGCTGCCGCGCCGTATTACCGAAAATAAATCCTTGCTAAGAGCTTTTTGATTGTTGGAACAAAAATTGTTCCCGATTACGAAGGGATTTCACATTGACGAGTGCCTCTGTCGTCGGTCGGTCGTCGTTGGCTGGCTGATTGGTCGTCCTGCATGGCGCTGCACAACTGAAACCATCGGTCCTTCGATTGTGAATGCCCCGACAAGGATCTGTGATTGCGAAATACTTTGCGTGTATGGCAACCGAGCCGGTGGTGATGGTGGCGGTGGTGGTGTTGTTGGCCAAAAACCTGGTCGTGGCCATGTCGATTTGGCCAAACTGCTCGGTCTGTCAAGAGCGAGCTATTGTCCAGTGTGTGGACTGCACACGGCGGCGATGGCACATGCCCACTCACTCTGCCTCGGCGTTTGGGCAAGTTCCTCGTCGATAATAAAGATCAGCAACGGGTATGCATTGTCGTTTAAAAACTTTGCTCGCTTCTGCACTTCTGTTCTCCCCACCGCTCACCGCCCCATCGGGCGCCTCTTGGGCAGCCCCCGTCCGAGTGCATGTTACCGTGAATTGTTGATTGTTAAGTGCGGATTTATGATTTCAATGTGAAATGAATTTTTCCACTCGCTCCCGCCCGCACGGGGGCATCCGTTCGAGTGGCCGAATCCCGTGGTGGTCGGTGGTCAGCGGTGCTCGGCGGCGGGCGGTGGACAAAATGTTTCCAGTTTCGGCATATTGTGGGTATCGTGTGCCAACAGCAGCTCTCCAGCGGGTATTTAATTCGATATACAACAATCGTCGGTTGCCCGTGAACGTACAGATGTGATGGATGCGGACGGATGGATGCACCCCTTGACTGTGACTACTGTTGATGGGGCTGCTGCCGCTGCCGGTGGCCGCCGGGGCCGCTCCTAAGTATCTTCCGAATTCGAGCAACTAATCCTATGGAAATACGATTTAGTTTAGTTTAATACTCTGCCACTGGTCGGGGTTTGCGTTCGTTTAGGTGTGTTTTTTTTTTTTTTTGTTTTAGCGCTGCTCCCCTTTCACTCATGGTCTCGTGGCTGAAATGGGAACAGGGGCAACTTTGTTGCAGCTTCATTACCTGAAGCTATTGTGGCTCGGAAGTATGCTCGTGGTGGGAAAGTTTTACTCAAATGCACGAGCATAAGAGTAGTAATAATCCATAATTTGCATCGCTCACAGGGGTACGGTGTGTGCAATGTGTTGCGAGCTAGTGTGTGCTCGTCCGAAACTCAATTTGAAATTCAACGCTCTGAGAGGTGAGGATGGGGTTGGTTCTGGGGTGTGGCTTCGGGGGGATTCAGAGGCCGCCACTGTTTGGAATCCAAGAGGGCCTAAGGTAAAGATCTCAGGTTTGGATGGGGTTTGGCATTAGCGTGCGGTACTGATGGGTATTTTCAGGAAATTGAATTTTTCAGTGGCCTAGTGGTTGATCTTCGATTAGTTTATTCTTTCCCCAAGCACAAAGATGGCCCAGTACAAATTGAACTGAAGGCCGAAGAAATCTAGCAACTAGTTTGTGGCTAGAATATGATTTATTTTACATCTTACAAATAATCGGGATGGGAAATGAGCTCGGCATTCAAAGACGCTGAGCAGAGAGATTCCCGTCAACCAAACAAAGAGGTCGCCCAACAGTGATATTGGGCATCGGTAGAATGAGTTGTAAGCTTGAGGGTCAAATCAATACTGAGGGAGCTCCTGCAGATGCCTTGCATGCCCTCTTTTGTACACAGTCTTTGCCGTAAACATGACTTTTCCACGGGTTCACTTATTCTTTCCGGTCCTACTAACCGGAATTAAAATAAGCACACAAGCAATGTACACAAACAAAAAAAACAAGGAACACCGAGAATGGAGGGATCCCTGTCATGGAAAATGGAAGTCATTGCTTACTGCGCTGAACGAACGAATTGAGTCAACTCAATGCCACAGAGAACACCGTCTCTAAGTCGAGGTCTAAGCAAGCGTTTGAAAGAAACGCCTTTACGAGCCCAACCCAGGTTCCGTGCTAACTACATGGAGAGATGTTGGCAGATAACAGGAAACCAGACGCATCCACATCGCATATTGTTATAAAAAAATCAGGCACTAATGTCCTTAAATGCGAATCCATCAGGAAGACAGCTCCCTTGTCAGACTTAGGATGTTGGTGGTTTTGCCATGTTTAAGAACTCACTAGGTTGCGCCTGAGCATAAATCCTCATGAGTTTTAATCGATCGCGCAGAATCGTTTGAAATAGTGCGTGCTTTAACCCTTTAGTGGATAATGCGGAAGATGATATGGTGAAAATATACTCTAGTGTAAGAAGACACGATGCGGAATCGCGGCGGAAGGAAAATACCGAGGTCAAGTGAAGGCGGAGCGAATGCTGCTCAGAATTAGGGTTTGAACTAGCGATGGGCGATTGCGAATGAAATTCACAATCGAATATATTGGCAATTGTTAAAATTTGAATTCGATTGTCGATTTATTCGCTCTCATCAGAAAACAATCGAATAACAATCGAATCGAATCGATTATTCTCAGTACCTACTACACCCAAGAGAATGCTTCAAACTTTGAACTTCGACTGGTCAAGAAAAAAGAAATAGCACCGATGGCAGTTCTCGAGGCTATCTCTATCTTCATCATCTTCTTCATCTATTCTATAGCAACCAGTGTTACCACAGGGACTCTATAGAGTCAAAAGGACTCAATTTTTTTAGCCTGATTCGGGGACTCATAATTGTTTGATTTGACTCATTTCTTTAAGAAGAAAACTACCTAAACACCTAACGTAATTTTATTGCACATTTTCATAAATTTTCAAGGTGTGAACTACTGAATGATGGTTCGGGCCTCTCGAGAGCACTATCGTAGAAGGTATGAGTCTACAGGATGTAGACAGACCAAGCATTTGCTCCCAATTCCATTCCTGTTGTCCCTTGATAGAAGACTGCAGACGACTTACCGGCGCAATAACATGCCACTACACCTTTAATAAACACTGGGTTTTAAAGAAGATAACCTCTGCAAAGTCTGTGGAGAGGACGGAGGACTGTGAAGAGGACACTGCAGAGCACTCTCTATCACTGTTCCGATTGATTGGCGGCAGGTCTTCGGCGCTAATGTGGTTAGAGCTGATTCTGTAGGCCCTTCACCACAGAAGTGGCTGCTGATCTTCCGATGGAATTGTAGATTGCCACCTGGTAGTAGACTGGAGCTGTCTTGAGTCTGAGTGCTACAGTGTAGTATCAAAACCTCAAAAAAAAAACATTCTTGTTTATTTTTTGTTTTTTTGTTCTCACATAAGTAGACATTGTGTTGTCAAAAACCTTTGTTGGGACTCATTTATTTCAAAATTACACGTTTTTTAAGTTTCTGGGACTGAATGCAATGCGCAGCCTCTTTGGCTCTGAGGGTATAAAAAAGTAAGTACCGATCAAACGGACTATCTGCTACCAATAGCTCAGATCTGGATAAGACGGGCCATTTCCGTTTTGAATGAATAAGAAAAATAATAATAACGGATCACAAATTTTTCTGATAGCCGCACTGTAATAAATGACATAGAATCAGACTTTCTACAGGAGATATCCTTGTCAACAGGGTAGCGCTATGCTAAATACAGGGCAATCGGAAGACTCCCACAAAAGCATGACGCAGCTTTTATTCGCAATCTTATTCTGTTTGTCTTTAGTCATTACTAAAATTCACGACAGAGGTGAGAGTGGATGTGTCAAATTTTTGCTGACTAAGAACGCCCTTCCCTTTGTTGTTTGTACAATAGTATTATTCAAAGTATAACCCATCCGAAGCTATGACTTTTTCAATGACAACTTTTTACAAAGACAGTAGCTTTCCAATGCATGTTCCAATGAAATAATACAAGTTATACCATCTCTTAGCAAACCGCACCAATCAGTAGTAACTAGTAGTTTTCATTTCAACATGTTTTCACGTATTGCAGATAGGTTTTCGGTGAAATCACCTGCTATGACCATAATTAAGTTGGTTTATTATTACTGAGCCAAATCGAACAGCCTCTTATGTTGCAGTCGGCGCACTAAACGTCTCATGTCCAAAGTTTGGAGAATGGCATGGTTACAATGACCATGAAGTCAGGTACTTAACTCCCGAGCGGAGTTTGTTATTTCTTCTTCGACGGCAGTTATCCCTAGGTCCCTTTGTACATCACTGTTCCTGAGGCACCAGGGAGCTTTTACCATGACCCGCAAAACTTTATTTTGTTCATGCCGGATCTCGCCACAGCGCCCAATGGATGCTTTGTGCACCGAATTTCGGACTCGCATTATCAGTCGACCTGGCGATGTCAATTGACCGCCTCTGAGCTGCGACTGTGACCACTTCTTTTTGTGGGGAACCATAAAGCACCTATATTATGCGAACAATATGGAAGTCAAAGGGTCCTTGTTGGCTTTGGAGCAACGTCAGAGTTGTATACCATAAATCCATATAGGCTTCAGTATTTGCTTGTATAAAAGAAGTATGTTATACTTTTCAAGCAGACAGTACATTCCTCTACACCGGCTCTCAAACTCACCACGCTTCTTTTTCACATGGACCCCTCACTTTAGTTTGGAGGGAGTCATATCAAGATATTTGTACAGAATGAATGAAGACAGGTAGGTTTTCTATATGCCTGGAAGTAAAATTGATATGCATTGTTTTGGTCTCATATATATATATATATGGATGGCGCTACAGCCCATAGAGGGCCAGGGCCTAGCTTCTCAGCAACCACTCGTGTTGTGCGTGCTATTGTTCTCTCACGAGTGGAAGGGACCTACAGTTTTACGCCGAATCCGAAGTGCCAAGTTTGAGAAGATTTTTCTAGACAGGAAATACTCTTTGAGCATCAGTGACTCGAAAGAGGTGGGGCCGCCGTGAAAATTATTTCTGTCGCTCAGAGCTGGAATCGAACCTACGACGTCGAGCTTGAGGTCGACGCACGTACCCAAAACGCCACGGTCCCCCCCTGTTTTGGTCTCATTGGGAGCAATTCGCCAACGTTTTGTCCATTCAGATACCCTGTTGAGAGCCTTGAAGTTTATCAGTTGCAGATACTACTGTACATCCTGTTGCCATGATAGCTGTGTCATCTGCAATGTAGCCACAAGTGTACCTTCAGTTTGAGGTATATCCCTGGTGTACAATAAGATGTGGAATCAAGGATGTGAAACCAATGACTCCTGGACGGATCTCCTTAAAATCGGAGTATTCAGTTTCAGGAATCTCAAGTCTTATATAAGCTTTTCGGAAGAAGCTTGCTTAGCTAGACTTTGTCCAAAGCCTGGGAAACGTCGTGTAGAGCGGTAGTGCATACTTTTCTTCTCTAAAGCTCCGTGAATATCATTTGTTATTCTGTATATCTGGTCGATTGTCGAGTGTTCCGCTAAAAAACTAAATTGAGTCGAGTTTCAGGGCTTCTCTTCGAAACAGTTTTGGATGCGTTTTAACAAAAGTTTTTCAAATACTGTGGATATTATTGGCAGCAGCGATGTCTGTCAGAACACCTTCTAGCTCCTCTACTGGAAGACGAAGCTCTTTATAGGGAACACTAAGGCTTAGTCTCAGTATTAGAACAGTAGCAGGGCTCTATGGCAGTCGTAAGTAAATGTCCACGCGGAGTCTTTACCGGGCACTGTGCCAAGAGAACGCAAGTACAGTGTCAGCACCTACAGTGAAAGAATAGGAGCTCAACAACACCTGCAATGCAATGCGAATTCCCAGCGCTAGCTAAAAAAGGGGTCAGCTCGTAAGAAGCACTTCTTCGTAGAGCTGAAAGACTCAAGTATTCGCGCAAGAATCTGCATAATTTTGGATTCAAAGAAGGGTTTTAAGGCAGCACCTTGGTCTAAGTGAACCATGTTCATTATGTCTCTTCCGGGAACCTTGTGCTTTCCTGAATATCTTGTACACAACTCCGCAGTCACTTCTAGTCCCTCCGTCTGTCTAGAAGTCATTATCAGCTAAGCTTTCACGACATCATGTTGGTCTAGTCGGATGGCGCTCTTCGCTGGACGCTATTCGGTATTCACTGACGAACGCTTGTAGTGACTCACCACTATTCACTTCTCCTCCATGAGCAAAGACCGCATGCCGAGTTTTCTTCTAGAAGAGACCACGTACTTCTGCAAGGAAGTGTGGCAAGAGAGAATCAGACAATGATGAGTCATATAGACTTTAATTCACTTCCAAAGCGAACTCAGCCATTCACTTCATCGGATCCATGCGCTGCCGTTGTCCTAAGCCCCCTTTGAATTCCCCATTTTTGAGCATTTAATGCAGTCGGTCGCAAACCACAATCCGCTAACTTGTTCATTATAGCCCCCCGAAGATCTTTTAGCGTGGTCCGCCGCGTATCAAGCATGTTTCCTCATACCGTTTGATCCTGGATTCCACAAGCAAGCAAAAAAAACCACGTTGAAAGCGGATTCGCTTGTCCTCGCCTAGAGCATGTGCCAGCCTCCACCCACCCACCTATGCCGTTCCACCAATCGGACGGCCACACCACATGCATAAACATCGCCAAAAAAAAAAAAGGAACAGGGATAGCCCGGCAGGACAAATGCTTCTGCCAAAAAATGTGTTCCCGTTCTTGTGGTTTTTATCTGAAAATCGGCTTAACCGAAAATTCCAAAATTCGTACACATGTCCACGAGACTTGTCGGTGTCTTGCCCGAGCGCGGAGTGGCGGCATTGTTTAAAGTCCCAAAAACAGGATTCATTTGTTTTCGGTTGTTTTTTTAGAAGGGCCACTGGGAGACTGGGGTGGGTGATCCTTTAAGTAGAAACCAGCGAAAAAAAATATTCGGCAAACCGATAAGTCCAGGGAGAACTGGCATGCGTGGGTACTTTTGTTTGAGGTTATGTGGTTGGTAATGGAGACCGTGTAGTGATCAGAGTGAGTGGGAGCAAATGCAGATGCAGTCGTAGTGGCAGAGGGTGCGACAGGCTTTCGTGGGTTTCGCTGTTGGTTAAGTGTCGTGAGCATTGAATAATGCGTACAGAGGCAGTTTAAATGTCAAAAGTCAAAGGTACGTTAGGAGATCCTGGAAGTCCCTTGTGTGGGTTGCTGTCTGCTAACATTCTTTGAAGTTCAAAGGATTGCCGTATTTCGGCAGCAAAGCATAATGCGGAGACTTAAACCCAACACCAGATCCATCAGTCTATAATTCGAAGAGAATTGGAACACGTCACAAGGAAGAAGCTCCGTTTGATTATCTCGCCGCCTCACTCGGGCCAAAATAGACAATAAGCTTGGAGAGACTGAGTTCTTTTGCGCACTGCTATTTTTTTACAGCTAGATTTTTTAGGCACCATATCGAATCAGAGCTATTGGGCAACACAACAGAGAAGGCCCACGAAAAAGATGGCGTGCCCAGGGGGAGAAGGACCTTAACCAACTGGGCATGGGCAATTGGAGGCAACTGGCAAAAGATCATGTCCGATTGGTAGGATAGGTTGGTTGAGGCGCAGATCCACCCCGGACTGTAGCGCCACTCCACGAAGAAGAAGAATATCTAGAGCAATGACCACAAGCTCTACTCTTGTGAAGAGTGAACAGAGTGAACAGAAAGAACGAGTCTAACATTATTTAAATAGAATACCTCAGGAATCTGTTACCTGGACCCTTGCTTTGCTCATAAAACTCGCACTTGTCACATGTTCGCCGATGAGTGCACTTCTGACTCATTTGATTGCTTCGAGTGTCCATCACTGGCTTCTAGTAAATCAGTCTGTGTCTGAACCATGTAGCACGCTGTTCAACATCCCAATGTCACTAAAAGATGTAGAAAGGACATCAGAACAGAACTGACATTAAATATAAAATAGCGTCTGCCAACAGCCGTGTTTCTGAACGCTGGATGAAAGTGAATAAAGGAGTCCATTCCCAAAGGATGGCCTTGATCATCCCAGTCGTCAATGGATGGACAATCACACAAGCTGTTGAAGGAGTACTTGTGTACAAAGCAAGCAGCATATAAGTCGACACTGGATAGAAGGACGACAGCGGTTCGAGAGCTCTACGAACTTAAGGGACGAGCACCGGCTTTTCAAAAACAAGAAGAAAGAGAATTAGAAGTGCGGCGATCGAGGAACGGTTAGAGCAGAAATGATGTCCGAAAGTTCTATCAACGGGTAAAACAAGAAAAGAGTTTAAACATCGGAGAGAAGCCTGTAGGGACGAAGAGGGACAACTCCGAGTGGAGTTGCAGTTGATACTGAGAACCTAGACAGATCACTTCTGTAGACTGTTGAGCGGCGATGACGACAGATGTTTCGCTGTCAGAATGTTCCATTCCACGCAATGGACGACGATAGAAGAGAATTCCGTTCCGCTCGACCAAGACGAAGTTAAGATAGCGGTATCAAGACTAAGGTCAAAGAAAGCTGCTGGTGCAGACGGGTTGCCTGTAGAACTCTTTTTGAGAAGCTGGAGATGAGCTGATAGTCGGATATGGTCGGAAGAAAGCAAGTCTGTCGCGTTTGTGTACTCGTCTGAAGCCGTTCATTAACAATCTGATACGTCCGAGAAATGTGTCTTCAGGCCAAGGAAAGTCCAAAATAGACCAAATCCTCACACTGCGGCAGATCCTGGAAAAGTCCCAAGAATTGCAAATGCACCAGTTGTTCATCTACTCTAAGGCCGCATATAACAGCGTGCATACAGACGAGCAACAACGACAACAACCTGCCGATGACGACGGAGAGCTCTGACCGTGCCATCAATGTCGGTAAAGAACTTACCAAGACCTTTAATGCCAAAAAAGGTTTCAAACAAGGCGCCGCAGTGTCACGTGATTTATTTCAACACCGTATTTGAGAAGGTCGTGCAAAGCTCACTCGCGAACACAAGAGGTACGATCTTCCAAAAATTCGTGCAATTAGTAGCATACGCGGACGACATTGACGTGATTGGTCGAACTCAGTGAGTCGAAGCGTTAGCCGGTGTTGCTTAGTATTGAAACGGAGGCTGCAAAAATGGGTTTAGCGGAGAATGAGGACAAAACGAAGTATATTCTGTCATCAAATCGACTACTCGGTCAGAATGTCACCATAGGCAGCTATAACTTCGAGGTGGTAAAGGACTTTATCTACCTTGGACAACATCAGTACCGAGATTTAACGCAGAATAACTCTTGCCAACCGCTGTTTCTTTGGGCTCAAGAGTTGAGTAGTAGAGCCCTCTCTCGAAGGAACAAGCTCACATTATATAAAACCTTGATCATCCTTGTCCTGTTCTATAAGCTCTATCTCAAGATCGGGTAAAGGTCTTTTCGAGAGAAAAGTTGTGTGTTCAACCTTTGGTTCTGTTTGCGTTGAAGGTTTCTGGAGAAGAAGATTCAACCACGAACTGTACGGGGTGTACAGCGACATGCGTATAGCTAGGCGTCTACGCATTCAACGCCTAAGATCAGAGCGCTTGGACAACACTGCTCCAGCCCGGAGAGTCTTCTACTCCGAACCAAAGGGACAACGCAAAGAGAGAGCCGAGAGCGTACTCAAGTGGAGAAGGATCTCAACCAACTTGGAGTGCGAAAATGGAGGCAGGTGGCTAAGGATCGTGAGGCTTGTTGGCTGAGGCCCAGGTTCGACCCGGACTGGAGCGCCATTAGAAGAAGAGGAAGAAGAATGTGCAGAGAAGGTATTTGGTTGCTTGTGCTGCTTGTTGAAATATCGTTATTATTTCAACCGACATCTTGGGTGAATTCGTCCTACAACGGCGAAGAGCACGCAGTTGCGAGATTTTGAATGAGCCGCCCTTTGGCGTCTAATTCATACAACGGTTGATACCGCCTGTGAAAGGAAAACATTTCTAGGAAGTTTGAGATGTACTCCATCACTCTGCCTTGCCAAGGAAACACCATGTCCTAGTCCACATCCAGACAGTAGACATGTTCTGTCAAAGGAACTCACAACTAATCACTTGACAGCAGTTAGGTACATAAATTAATGCCAGCTCCACATGTCCGTCCCCACTTCACCCGTCCACAATGACATCACCCATTCACACTTCATCGGAATTGAACACAAGATGTCCTGTTTGGAAAAACACACAAAATTCCACAACCTTTCGGGGGAGCACACTCAAATAATTCATTCCCAAGATGTGTTGCGGCTTACAGCTTGCGGAACAGGATCTTATTTTCGGATGACAACCCCAACCGAACCACAGAGCATTACGAATCCATCAATTCTCGCCCGGATGGTGTGTTCGATTTTTTGCTTCAGTGTGCACATTCAGTGTCCTGTTGCAGCAGACGCTGCTCGCATGCATGTTCCCGTTGCGGATGGGGACCCTTATAAATTCATTAGGACTCGTCCTTGTGTGCCGGAGACACTAAGCCCCACTCAGTGTGCGGGGATCGCAGTCCTCTCCCGCAGCCGCAGGGGCTCTCAAAGGACCTAAAAATAATATAATTTCAATATTTATTCAAGTGTAAAATTAAAGTAAATAGAAAATTAAGAAAAAAAGCGAATACAACAGCGGACCGAAGGAATGTGTGCGAGTGTGTGTGTGGAATTCAAACGGATAAATCCTTTGCCTCAATTGAAGAGGGGAGGAGGGGGACAACCCGAGCATCCTCATGCCACCGAGCACTGAATCAACGAAATCAAAAACGCATTTGAATGTTGGCACACGTTTTTCGGGCGCCGTGTGTGTGTGTTGGTGGGGTGCTGGGGTGGTCCGACGATACCCACAAGAGGAAATGCAGATTTTCTAATGAGGACCTGTGCTCCAGCCGAAAGAAGATAGTGTACACTGAAATGGCATAAAGAAGAGAAATTAAATGATGTACACACAACCGGTAGTGCGTGGGGTCTTTGAAGTGTTTTCGATGGCATTCAGCAGAGGTTGCGGCAGCAGTGGCGTCGACCGTCGAAGGATCGGGCTCAGCAGGAGAACAAGTGCGCTCCAAATGAGTGCGCGGTTGAAATTGATGATTAGATTTAGCTTTCTGTTTGGCTGCTGCTTGAGAGATGGTGTGCAAAAATTAAGGCCTTGTCAGATCGAATGGGTGTAGGCAATGGGGAACGCATTCGGGTATTTCGGTATGCCTCTAGTGTTTGTCTTTAAATGGAATTCGACCACGAACGCATGATGAACCAAAGATTTGGACACGTCCACGATGGGAAAACTGATTCGAGACAAATAATGAACGCCAGCATTCACACTGGTGGTGGCCCGTCGCGTTGTGGGTATGTGCGTCGACCCCAACCTCGACATCGTCGGCTCGATTCAAGCTCTGAGCGACAAAAATAATTTTCACGACCCCACCTCGTTCCAGTCACTGACAATGCTCAAAGATAACATTCAGATTGTGCGTCCCCAGTAGAAGGGATCAACTTTGTGACAACGATCACATCCATTCCTCACGCATCGACGGTCATTTAACTACAAATGCACACACTTCAGGGAACATTACGAAGTCTGTTTATAATGGTGGGCTCAAAATCTACGCTATTGGGGTGGCCTTAAATCGACACACCACTTATAGCTTTGGAGGTCTTATTGAAATTTTAGCGAACCACGAAAAGAAGCAGCGTTCGAAGAAGGCAGCCCCTTTTTACCTTCGACCCGCGCTATGTCTTGATCCCGGACAATTAAGGGTATTAAAATCCCTCGAGCACTCGAAAATAATACAAAAAAAACGAACTGATCTTTCTCAAACGGAGTCCATTCTGGAAGTGTTCTCTGTTACACCGTCAGACAGATATTTCTTAGTTCCTCAGCCAAACTGCCTGCCAGACCAGACCACTGCAGTGTACTCTAAGCAGACGCAAAAACCATTTAAGAGGCGGTCTACTAACTGCCATGGAAGTCAGTAGTAAACGACAAAATTTTGCCATTTACTTCTGGTGGAGACAGCGGTTAGATGCGAGTATGCAACCGTAACAGCCTTTGCTTGCCTTGACAGGCTTACCTAAACATGCTTGCCATTAGGATAACATCAGAATATTATCCCTCCCTCACTAAAAGCAATCAAGTCAAGGCTACTAGCAGTTGCAATGCGCGTCAAATCTTATATGAAACTTGACAACTGATGGGTGGCCTACACTGAAACAAAAACTAAATTATTTTCCAAGCCTAAATAGAGGAGACATCAGTCAGATCACAGACGTACTTCCCAATTGGTGCACCACACAGCTGATGTCAGCACTCTATAAGGACTATTGTAGGAGCTGCTTGGATGAGGAATACGATGAGATGACAGACACTCACAGAAGCTTATGAAAAAACGAAGTCTCGAATTAGAGTCTTGTGGCTTGAGAATTAGAGCGAATTTGAGTGGACGCTAGTCAACTTGGTCTTCATGACTGGAAGCTGTTTTTGACTCCATCTAAAATGGAGAGCAGCTCCACCTCAACCTCAAATCCTACTAAGCACTAGGCTTGTTCATTCATTTCGTGACCTTGGTCCACGTTGTGTTTTGCTGGCCTCAATTCAAGGGACAGTAATAATAAGGGAGGCTCTAGCGACAAGATTCTGGTCCTAGCTGCTTCGGCAACAACTGCCGTCATTTTGCCCTAATGCCGGCCAAAGCCGATACACCAATGTGTGCGAAGTTATAATAACATTTAAAATAACGGACAGGTGGGGAACTGGGTATCGAGTCTATATTGCCAGCCATCCACCAAATGAATTGTTTTTCCGTACAAACATCGAATCCCTCGCTGAAGACGTTGGGCACGTTGACATCAATGTCCTCGGCGTATAATAATAATAATAATATGGGTGGCGCTACAGCCCGTAGGGGGCCAGGGCTTAGCTTCTCAGCAACCACTCGTGTTGTACGTGCTATTTTTCTCTCGAGTGGAAGGGACCTACAGTTTTATGCCGACTCCGAACGGCCAAGCTTGAGAAGCTTTTTCTAGACAGAAATATTCTTTCAGCATTGTCAGTGACTCGAAAGAGGTAGGTAGTGAAAATTGTTTTCGTCGCACAGAGCAGGAATCGCCACGGGCCACCACACGGCGTATGCTGACTGTTAAAACTTTGGAAGATCGTGCCACTAGTGTTGGCACGAGAATTTTGGACGGTCCAGTGTCCATCAGAGTGCCAACCTTGGTGGAGCAGCTAAGACTCTTTTCGTCATCTGACGAAGAAATAAAATAATTAGACATGATAGTGGGTACCTGGCCTCTAGGTAAGTTGTCGTATGCGGCGGTGGCTATAAATTTGCACATCCATTATGTGACACAGATTGGCATTAATCTCCTAGGGTCCATAGCTTTACATTATCGATGGACGTTCTTCTACTGCCTGTAGACAGAACTGGTAGTTTCTAGTAAGCTCAACTTGTGAACTTGTGTCTTTCTTCGCGGACAAACGATTCGCTAACTGACTCCCAACTGACACAAGTATGTGCAGTGTATGGGCCGCTGATTTCATTAATTTTGTATTATTTTGCATCGCGATTCCTGTAATTTCTATTCTTAGGTTCTAGCAACAGAGGGGATTATCATTGCGTCTGAAAAAGATATCTTGGTTATTCTGAAGATTTTGGCTGGTATCAAGCTTTTGTTCATAAAGCATGGTCTTTATTTCAAAGCAGTGACGTCGGAACACTCAGAAACATGCATCAGACGCTATGGAGCAAGGAATACGCGGAAATACTACTAAAAGCAACAATTTGTTCTGCAAAAGAGAAACGGTTGCAAATTGTTAAAATTTATTTTGAGAAACATCGTCAATAATTTATATAGCGTCATTGTGCTTCCCATATTTAAATATCCATTAAACAGAGTATGTGTGCGATAACAGCGAACATTTTGATCCGTTTTGAAAAACCTATCGACCGCACCATGTATGAAAAAACGTCGTCGCCGCGGCTTCTCTCGATGACGCGCATCGCAAAATGACCAACTGACTCTTAGTTCTGACCAATAAATGAATTTGGTATCAATTTTTGTAAAATTGGTTTTGAGATCTGCTGTGGCTTGTGAGCTACAAGCCTCGGTCCTTATACGTGGTATCTTCAAAATCTGACAATTTCGTTTGTGGACGTACCCATTAATCCAGAAATGAGATCCGCGGTCTATGCCAAGCAACCGGAGTCGTTAGAAGAGCACATAGTGAATTTTGAACGCGCGATAGCAGCCTTTCCGTCCTGTTGTTGAACATTTTGTTCAACGAATCGACGATTAAAGGATTTTCGAACGCACTCTTTCATTAGTCATCAGTTATTTAGTAAACTCAACATTTTCATCATTATAAATACCCGTACAACAATCCAGTGACTGCAACTTTAAGAGCGTCCAATTTTTGGTCATAGTTCTCGCCCTAGTAGAAATGCAGGTTTAGTGCACAAATTTGAGTCTACATATTCGTTGTGTGATTTGGCCGTGCCAGTGAAACAACGGGTTGGTCAAAGTGTCGAAAATAGAGCTGCGGTTCAAGCGTCTGTAGCAAACGATCACTCCACGGCGTTCGCCAGAATTGGGCATCGCTCAGACACGGACCAAGGATGTTGGTTTACATACAGTATCCAGCTGTCTCAAGAATTGACGCCGATGGACCATTTGAAGCGACGTACGTTCATTTAAAAAAAAGCTCTCAAGTTCTTATTGGAAACGCGGTGTACGAATGACGTCTAATTCCATACCTAAATGATTTCGTTGTAAAGTATGCAACAACCATAGTCCTCTAAGAATTATTGAATTCGTTTAAAGACTTTTCTCTGATCTGGCGTAAGGTGGTAAGCTTCTGATCACCCAACCCCTTTGATGTTGATTGCATAAGAAGGCCTGTGATAGTTACGCCGTAGAGTGAACATCGTTTGCTTCGATCTGCCAAGACGAAGGCTCTTCACAGATTTGTAATATTTAGTGGAAACAACCAGCAGCAATTGCTCAGGCTGGGACCCACTACGTGTCACCGGCCCGACAAGTATGTACATAAGTGGAGTCGACCAACAAACTCGTCCTCCTCAAGCTTCGTTGACAGAAAAACACGTGGCTCCGTGGGAAAGCCACATCTTTCTGTGGTGACTGAGGTCCTCGTGAGCCCATTGTAATGACGCAGAAATAACACTAAGATGTCCAATCCCAGTTCTCGCTAAAATCACTGCTGCCCCTTTTCCCAATCAAAGATACCGCCGTCACTGTGATCTGAAGTGCAAGTCGAAAATGCTAATTTATTCGTTTTTCTAATAAAGATACCGGTAGAGCAAACACTTCATGGATTACTTTCAAAAAACCACCGAAAATGGCTCAAAACACACGGCAGTCGTCGCTCTGAAAGGGTTTCCCCAGCGCAACTTTCCACCGGAAAATCCATATGAAGAGTGAGTTGAACCTTCGCATGTGTATCAACGCCATTACCACCGAAAGTGCCAGTGCCAGCAACACCGACATCGCCAGCTCCTCCTCCTTGCATCGGTAACAGCATTTGCAGAGCTGATGATGTGGTTAGAGCTTTGAAATTCATTAGCACAGAACCTAAATGATTTAAATGTGCCCTGTTCTGCATTTATAATCATGCACAGAGGTTTCGTTTTTAAATAATTATATCCTTCCTCCCCGGAGGGATGGAAGGGAGCTGCAGCTGCGGTGGATGGAGCAGAGTGCTTTTGCCTTCGTGTGTTTTTTTTCCGTTTTGTTGGCCTCTCCAGCGTATCCCTCATTCAACAGTGAGCAGTGAAAGAGTTCTCCTAATTTTATCTCATTTTATTTGATTTTTAATTGAAAGCATTTGGGAATGCACACACAATGTATGACGGCGGAGCACGAGAGGAACGAAACGAGTACCTGTGGCCGAAACCGAGCCGTGCCACGGACACGGTGTGGATGGAGCATTAGCGGACGACCTTTCTTTTCCCCCATTTGACTGGCAAATCATCAACTACGATGGGGTCGTGGTCGTGTCTTAAAAAGGCACCCGATGCAGACTTTTCTGCAGAATTATCACAAAAACAAAAAAAAAGAAGGAAGAAAATGAAGCCGAGGTAGAAGCTGACCACTGGGCGGTGGGCTGGACGGTGGATGGTGTTCCGGAGCACATACGAAAATCAACATTAGACCCACGGGGTCAGGCACGCGGACTGCGGTCATGCCGCACAAAGTCAGACGGAACATGGCCGAAATTAATTTCGTATTAATTATACAAAATCAAATAAGGAAGTTTTTCCACTGAGAAGAAGTTTAAATATTTGCCTGAATGGGTTTGCGGCTTGAATGAAGTGCACCCAGTGGGCGGACGGATGGAGACGGGTACATATTTAATTTGGGATGCAGCGATACAATAAAAAAATATCTCTTCAAGCTTGTCCGAGTGAATTCAAAAGTCGGTGGGCACTTAAATTAGTCTGATTAGCTGGTGGGCGAACTTGAAAGGAACTTAACTAAATTTTGGAGTATTTACTGTTGACATTGGTGGACAACGAAGGGAGGGCATAGTTTTGGTGTGGAATTCTGAAAAAGGCAGTCTCTGATGAGCTCCTTAACTACTTCAAAACGGACCTCGATTCGGCATTTCGTTGGAAGGTAGGAAATGACTTTGTTATCAAATCTCGAGAGGTTCTGGAGCTTTTTCAATTGAATCTCAGTCTTGTTCTTCTTGTTCTCTTGGCGCTGCAGTCCAGGCTGAATCTGGGCATCAGCCAACAAGCCTCTCCAGCAGGCACGATCCTTAGCCAGCTTGCTCCAATTTCGCACGCCAAGTTAGTTGAGGTCCTCTTCCACTTGTGTACGCCATCGGTTTCATGGTCGTTCTCTCTTGCGTTGTCCCACTGGTTCGGAGATGAAGACTCTTCGGCCTGGAGCTGTGGTGTTCATCCGCTCTACATAGCCAAGACGTCTTAGGTGTTAAGTCCGTAGACGCCTGGCTAGACACATGTCCCTGTACATCCCGCACAGTTCGTGCTTGAATCTTCTTCTCCAGAAACCTTCAACGGAAACAGGACCAAAGACTGAACGCAGAACTTTTCTCTCAAAACAACCAAGAGCTTCTTCATCCGCTTTCAATAGCGTCCATGTATCTGCGCCATAGAGAAGGACTGGGATAATCAGGGTTTTATACAAAGTCAACTTGGTGTTTCGACAGATGGCTCTGTTACTCAATTGCCTCTTGAGCCCAAAGAAACAGCGATTGGCAAGAGTAATTCTGCGCTTGATCGCGGTACTGGTGTCGTCCCTATTTACTCCGGAGCCTAGGTAGACAAAGTCCTTGACTACCCTTGACTATCAAAGTTTCTACTGCCCAATATGAAGCTCTGTCCGAGACGTCGATGTTGTGCGTCCTTTCGTGATGACAGCATGTACTTTGTTTCGGCTTATCGCTAGACCCATTTTAGCCGCTTCCGCTTCAATGCCAGCAAACGCCTCATTGACGGCTCGCTGTGTTCGTCCAATCACGTCAATGTCGTCCGCGTAAGCAAGCAGTTGAACGGACTTTTGGAAGATCGTGCCTCGGGTGTTTACGTTTGAGTTTCGCACGATCTTCTCCAGGACGATGTTAAAGAAGTCACATGACAGCGTGTCCCCTTGCCTAAAACTTTTTTTGACATTGAAGGTCTCGGTGAGTTCGTTAACGCGAGAGTTCTCCATCGTCATCCTGCACAACCTGACGAGTTTGGCAGGAATGTCAAAACTAGACATGGCGCTGTATAGCTCGTCTCTATGCACGCTGTCATATGCGGCCTTGAAATCGACAAATAGGTGGTGGGTGTCGATCTGCATCTCTTGAGTATTTTCCAGGATCTGCCGAAGTGTAAATATTTGGTCGATGGGGGACTTTCCTGGCCTGAAACCGCACTGATAAGGACCTATCAGGTTGTTGACAAAGGGTTTCAGGCGTTCACACAAAACGGCAGAGAGTATCTTGTACGCGTTGTTAAGGAGGCTGAAACCTCGATAAAGGGGTCTCTATTCTTGTTTCTGATCCGTTCTTCTGGAATGTTCTTGACTGTGAATTTAGCTATCTGACGACATGTTTCATGGTGGATGTTGAGGTGAGGTAAGTATGAAATTGTGACCAGCTGTACAGTGGATGAGCCTAAGTATGTTATCGAAAGTGGTGGCGAGGCTCGTCTTCCAAGCAAGCCCTTGCCGAACTTCGCTTTAAAATCACTAAGGACAATATTGACCTCGAAAGTAGGACATTATTCGTAAATTTTGTCAAAAAGCTCATTGGTAGTGTAGTCGTCCAAATGACGTCGATTTCAGAAGACTGAATTTCTGGGCTTCGACGTGTTTCTACTACGTCTTCTATCTCGTACAGGCTTCTGGTGTGGCTTACAGTGAGGAAGATGTGGTCGTCTTGCAGAAAGTTCGACTAGTAGGCCAGCCATACGCTGTGGTCATAATGAGGTGGAAGTCTCGTCTGTCGATTCTTTCTAGCTCAGCGCTGTTGTAGAGAGTGGATGTCCTAATGTAGTGGGAGTCTAGTTGACGGTTGGAGCGGTAATTGTCCTAAAGAAATAGAAGCAGTTTCGCCGTTTAGTGTGGAAAGTGGAACCCCCCGGACAAGCGTATGTAAGTGATGGTCTTCTTATCTGCTTTCACAATATTTTGTTATTTTTTTGTTGGAAGTGCATTGGGCTGGCACATGACTTTTCGACAGTGGCTGAAGTGAATTTTGGTTTTTTGGATGCGATTTGAGATGTTCTCTTGGCAGGAGAAGTTTCCGGTGAAAGTAACTCTTAGGTAATTAATTTCTCATTTTCATTTTGTTGATTTCAGAGTACATCTGTATTTTAAGAATATACTATTCCTTTGATATTAGTTTCCCATCTTCCTCCTTGCCTGGCCGTACAGATGCGGCGTTTGATTTTTACTGGGTTATTATTGTGTAATGGTGCAGGCTGTGGTTGTCGTTGCCTTTAATTTCCAGATCTTGGGTCTATTTTTCGTTGGGTTTCTTAACAGAGTTTTGCCTTTATAATAATAACACTGTAATATGAGTGGCGCTACAGCCCTAGAGGGCCAGGGCCAGCTTCTCATCAACCACATGTTCTGTGCGTACTATTGTTCTCTCAGTGGAAGGGACACACAGTTCTATGTCGACTCCGACCGGCCAAGTTCAAGAAGCTTTTTTTCAGACTCTGAGCATCGTCAGTGAATCGAATGAGATTGGGCTGCGACAATAATTTTTTTTCGTACAGACCAAGGATTGAACCTAGACCTCGAGGTCCAATTGCATTGGGGTCGGGGCACATACCTGCAACGCCATGGATCACTAGCCTTTACCATCTTCAAATGCTTTTTCTATTCCGAACCGAACGCAATAGAGGAGGTCCGCAAGGTTAAGTACACACTTCGAGAAGGAGCTCATCAACCTTATTGCGCGTAATTGAAGAGGCTGACTACTTGAGCTCGAGATCCTGGACTGTAGCTACAAAGCCCGTACGAAGGACTGGGAAGAATTAATTTACAAAAAATCCAGGGCGAACAGTTGCTCTAAAAAGATATGGCAGTCCCAAGTACATCAGCGTTAGTAAGGTGAACGGACTATAATATTGCGTCAATCCCCTGAGAAACCACATGAGACATAAGTTGAACGCAAAGAACAGAAAGAGGTCGCCAACTATCAGCATTATTATAGAGAAGACATGGGTGTTCATAAACGTCCTTACGTATCGTTACGCCAACAAATCTGAACTTCGAGTTGGCTCAGTTCGTAAGAAATTTCAAGCCACTACCTGCTTGGACGTAGCACGAGAGAAGACCACAAAACGGACATAATTTGACTGCAAATGACAGAAGCTCGAGACTCATCTTCTTCATCCTTAAAGCCTTCAAAGCAGCCTCAAGAACCTAAGCTATTACTCTCGTCTTCATAAAGCTATCCACGGCAGTCCCCGTAATTCCAGAAAACAACCGATCTAAGCCCGAAATCAAGCTTCAACTGGAACCACTGCCAACGAAGACACCAGTCTCAACATTTCAACGTCTTGTCATCCCTGAAATTTTGAAATTCCCCAGAATCCTTGGGAATTCCCCGAAAATGCTCAAAAGCGACCGTTGAGCGCAGCCAACATCACCATGACAATGCTGGCGAACGAATAAGACGCTTGCATTCGGCTCCCGCTAGGATCTCCGCCTTTTTTCCTACATGAGCAGTATTTTTCTTCGCCTTTTTGGCATTATGAGGGGATTATATGGGAAAGGCTTGGTCCTGCGCTGTGCGCTAACTCCTCCTCCTCTCAATCACGTGGCATTGTGCCACACACAGGAACAGCTGACTTTGTTTTGGTTCCAGTGACAACAAACCATGTGCTTGCGTCGGTTTTTTTCCCACTCGCCTTATGTGCTGGAAGGACATGCGCCCGCTGACGGCGAGAGCGGAGCACATAGGCGGCAGAGCGCAGAGCCGCGACGATGGCAACGCCATGACCGGAGAGGTGAAGCAAAACAATCCAAGCACGTGGTGTGCGACGATGATGGTCCCGTTGTTGTCATCAGGTGCTGCTGCCTGCTGTAATTACACGGGGGGCGGGTGGCTCCAGTGTGGATACCCGACTCAGTGACTGCCGTGAGATAGGTCAGGCATGACGTGCATGTGTGGAGCAACTCCGAAGAGCGGCGAACGATGCGTTGCCCGAGCCCGATGTCCTGCTTGCTCGTGTTCATTAGGGGAGCTCGATTCTCGACCAACCCCTTACTCATCCGCTCGGGCAGAGGCAAATCGAGAGGAGACACAAATTTCGTTGGACTCTTCCGTTTCAATCAACTGAGATGCCCCGACTGGCGAGCGTGTACCTGTTATGCTTCGCATCCTCACCTTGGCGCATGCTCCCGAATGCAGGACGCTGAGCGATGCCCTTGCAAGAGATGTTTCGATGGTGTGTTGTGTGTTCTGCTCGAGCCGCTGCATCAGCATCGGCAGCAGCATCTTCAACTCAACACATGGCGCGTTGTCGTGGCCGCTCTGCACACTCCATTCCGATCGGCATCTCATGTGGTTATGAGAGATGATTTCCATTCTGGCCAACATAATATATACATCCCTTCTCTCCAGGACCAACGAAAAACTACCAGCCCCGAATAGTGGCACCAACCAGCCGCAGCATCACTCTCTCTCTCCTGCATAGGTGGGTACCACCGTTCCCGCCGTTGCCGTAGCCGTGTGGAAGTCGGTCAAAACAAAAAAAAAGGAAAAAAACCAACAACATCACGAAAACACACATAAAACAAGGATATATCGCTCGTCGTCGTCATCGTCGTCGTCGTCGTATAGAGTCGAGGAGTGTAGTGTGCCGGGCTTACCGTGTGTACCCTACTCTACGTACACACATTTATCCTTTGGCAACTGTATTTAAAAGACCATCTTATTCGAGGACAGCGGGGGAGCAGCGTTCGGTTCGGTTCGGTTCAGCCAGCCGTATTCAACCCTCCCGTCGTCGTGCTCGTACTATTATATAAAAGGCATGTGCCTTTCCTAAATGTTTTCAGTTTTCGGTGGAATTTGCATGCAAAATTTTCGATATTTTGCAGTGTGCTGCTGCTGCCGTTTTCGAAGTGTATTCTCTGGTGGACTTCTGTGTGCTGTGTGCGCGAACGGCGAGACTGCCTCACGGACTCCTGTCAGTGTTCGGTGCTGTGGATTTTTGTCTCGGGCTCTGGCGGAATTTTGAAATTTTCTGTGTTGTGTGTTCGATTCGATTTCGAGGAGAAAAAAAAACATGTTTTGAAAAACATACATTTTTTGAGTTCACTTAACGCGGCACTTCATCATCCGGAATGAAGAAAAATGGCGGGAAAGTAATTAAGAAAATCTAAGTGGCATTAGAGCGAAAGCAGCACTGATCACCCCTTATCCGTTTATAGTCGGTTGGGTGTTCATTTTTGCGCAGTCTTTTGGTTCGTGGTGTTTTTGTGTGTTGGTCGGCGGGGCATTTTTTTCGTTCTCGTCCTCTGGCTTGTGTATTTCTTGCGTGTGCTGGTGTCGGTGTTAATGCCGGGGCAGGAGTTGCTGAAGAAAGAGCACTTGCACTTGTTTTCGAAAAGAAAGTGATTCTGATTCTTTTGCTTTGTTGCTTGTGATACGTCTGTTGAGAGATACTCTTTTTTTCTCGTTTTTGTGGGACGTAGCCACGTGTGGATTGGTAATTAACGATTTGCTGCTTGGGGGAATTTTCGGTGAGTGGAAGATATTTTATTTACTTTTCGAGAAAATTAGATTTTGCGTAATTTTGAAAATTTATGAAATGATGAGAGTTTTGACTTCAATACTGTATCCTTATATTTCTCGGGGGTTTGATGAGTTGCATTTAGTTGTCAGTGTCAGTGATGAATGAATAACACAAATTTTTGGACATTCTAATTCGAAGAGGTATGTCAGAAACGGTGTTTTTGAAATAACTTTATTTTCAAGAATGCGTTTTTGAATTTTTATTTGATGCTTCATTATTTGAAGAAAAGTGGGGAGGTATTTAAGGGAGTTTTACTGACACATTAGGGAAAAAATCATATTGTTGACTGCTTTTAAAAGACTTCCAGAAAATGTTTTTTATTTTCGATGTCAACCATTTTTGAAGGATGTTGATTGCAATGGTTCTTGTGTGAAATCTAAGAAAACATTTGTGCATAAGCTTGCATTTATCTGCATTTATCTTGAAAGAAATGACACTAGAACAGTCAATAAGTAGTCCATATTCTCAGCAAATATTTAATTCAAGTACGCTGTAAGAGAAAACAAATCTTGAATGTAGTTATTTTTTTTTTCAATTGTAAGCAATGCACATAAAAAAAGAAAAGTATATAAGGATAGTTCAAGAACTATATAGCCACAGGGGATCTTAAAGCAAGATTTCTATAGGTACACCACAACCGTAAGAAATTCGAGGGATCCCTTATTGTGCCGTTTGCATTATACTTCTGTTGAGAAGACAGACCATGCATCCCACAAACTTTGCGATTCTATAAATATCACAATTGTGTGTTTAAATTTGGTAAACAAATATATTAATAACAAAACAAACAAGCATTTCCGAAATCGTGTTGTCTTTATTTTCTCGCGAGACATGGAGGGTCTGAACCTTAGCAAACCGCTGCCTGCTATCAATGACCCTGGACATACTGCTTCCAGTCATCAAGTCTTAGCTGTCAGTGATGGTGATGAAGTCAAAGTGACTTCGCTCTTGAACCACCAGCCTCGGTTTTGAAGCATCTCTTTCCTCGACCCTTGTTTTTTGCCCACGTTGTCGAGTCAGTGCAGTAGATGAATAATTTTTCAGTCGAAGGCGCCATGAGTCATCTTAATGCTTAAATTCGACGAGAACGACATAAATTAGAGGGGCTAATAGACATTTGGTTGTTGCAACAATCAAATAAAAAATGTATGTGCCAAAATTTGGACAAAATGTTAAGCAGCTCAAAATAGTAGAAGAAAGGTACACAGATCAAAACTGACAACAGAAGAAGTTTAAATTGGTTTTGTTTTAATAAAAAATAATTCATTATGCATTTTTGGGCGCAGCATATTCCACTGTTGACTCTTATAAGATTTGCAGACTTAAAATGTGAACTGCGTGAATTGCAGCCCCTGCTAAATTGCTCCTTCTTCAGTTTCGATTGCTGCAACTCTGTTTCAGATCGGTTTTATTTTCGGCAATCCAATCGTTTATTTCTTCGGAACAGTCCTGTTGACAGAGCTCTAAAAACTAAGCTAAACTTAGTCTTTGTCATTACTTAACCCAACAGGGCTTATTTAAAAGCCATATTTAAAGTGAGTAGATTGATTTTAATACTAAGAAAAATTCATCAACGAAAAAAATTCTTTGAAATTTAAAATGAGGACCTCAAACCTCCCATTATACATAACGATCGTTGTCAATGACTTGACAGAGGTCTATTGCGTCGATATAATTTTTTTCAAGAAATTATGACCATAAGTCCATACAGCTCCATACTGTGTCGGCAGTCTTTGTCGTATCATTCTCTGAAATTGTGCTGTGAGAAGAGGTTTATAATCAAGAAGCAATGGAAAATGGATCAAAGGAAAAGAACTACAGAATGCACCTGACATATTGTATCTTAATTCGTGGTTTTTTTTTTCAAAATTTAAACGTTTATTTTAGAATAACGTGTACAAAAGTATTATTTAAAGTATTGCCCATCTGATGCTTTATGGCTCCCATCCCAAAAGAACCGCGCCGGCTTGGCAGCCAAGAATGAATCAAGCCAATTTTTTATATTCTGCTTTAACTCACTCTCTCTCTGCACGAATAAAGTTATAGACCTAATAGTTAAATAGTATATAAAATAGTTTGCAGGACCATTTAAGCGGTCAGTTAACTAATTCTAAAACCCAGAGAAAATATTTGCTCACTTAACCCATTTCTCTGATTGATGCTGTGTGGCATTTAGTGTCGTCTTGGTTGAGTCAGAGTTGTGCAACAGTCATCCTAATCGGCGTCCGTCATCCCAATCGATTCATTAATGGCAAGACAATGCGCGAAACAGTCACTGCATCAGAGTGGTCGGCTGCTTTCGCCTTGTCTTGACATTTCGAAAATTTCTTTCTTGATGTAAGCAAATTTATGTAGCTGCCTCGGTGTAGTCCAATCCTCTGTCAAAATTCAAGCTTCGACATCATTCAAAATATCGTCTAGAAAACTCACATAAAACTGTAGAGTCCCATTTACTCGTGCTAAATCAATAAATACATTATATTTGCCACAGAAGTTGTTATTGTTGATCCAAGGTCAATTTTGTTTTTAGCCCTTTTTATTCTGACTTTCCAAACGATAATCCGATGCTCTTCATTTTCTTGGATCAGCCTGGTGCAATTCGATGTCTGGACTTGCTCCGTTCGTGCCGCAATGCTTGGCGCGTCATTGAAGTTGAGCGTTGAATATAACGTCAAACTTATATTCTCATTATGTTGCCATAACCCTAACACCATATTTTATTCCGTCCGTCCGAACACTCGTTTTTACTGATAAGCTAGGAATTCAACATTGCACATGTTATTGGCGAGATTAAAAGCGAATTTGCTCCAATAACAGACTGGAAAATGGACCTCGGAATGGCACATTCATATGAAGTCGTGGTCAACATTTATATGAAATAATCTTTAAAAAGTAACCCATGATCATTGTAATGTCTTGAATCTTCATATGGTTACTAGCGGCTTTAGGCTAGGTTAGGCTATTGGGTTGCCATCCAAATTGCCAGAACACTTAGACCATTGTTGGTCCATTCTAATACCCAGTGTCGTTAATTTGAATCCAACGGCAAATGGCGACTGGACCAGGTTTGAAAAGCAGATAAAAGCATATTAACCCTTGCTGTTGTTGGGAATCGAACCGGGGACCTCTATAAACAAGGGCAGGCACTCAACCAACTGCGCCATCTAGCCGTTTTCTAGCGGCTTTACAGTTTTCGTGCTTCCATCTCGACTGTCTTTCGCCATGTATTTTTAAGGCCTTCCATCCTGCTTAAGCGGGTTCCATGTGATCACTTTAGTCGTTGTATAGTTGTCTCTATAGGCTCTTGGTCGTTCTCTAAAAAAGTCTTCGTTATCCTCGCTCACACAATTCGGAATCGAAACCCCTTATGATATTCTGTAAGCAGCTATCAACGAACAACTGCAGCTTTCTCGAGATAGTGTTCATTTTCCCAATAAGATATCCAAGAAGCATGGACTCAATATTGAATTGTAGCAGTCTTCACTTTGCCGCATCCTGTCCGTTTCTGCTTCCCTTTCCACCTTAGTTGGCATTTCATCATCATCATCTGCGCAGTCGAAATTTTTTAGTTCAGATCTAAGAATCCTTCGAAAATCCTCAATATCCCGGGGAAAAAAGGAGCACATTTCGCTATAAAAAGCGAGCAATTAATAGCAAACGTTTAAAATAATCACCAGCACCTCACACAATTTACAGGCGTGAGTTTCAAGGTCTCAGCGCCCAGTGATGACGCTGATAATCTTTGTGAGAGTAGGCCTGTTCAGACTGATTAGGCTATGTGATCTTTTCGGATTGACCATCATTATTTCGTAGAGGGGCATCCTGTGCCATCGGTACATCGACGATTGATGATATCAACCATAGCGACCACAGGAAGATGTTTCTCAGAAGCAAGAGGCATAAATGGCAAATCTCCACACGCAAAATGCACTGAATGGGTGACCTTTCTAAGGAGCCCACTAGCTTCGCAATTTTCTGAAATGTCACAGTGTAGCGACGCCCACACGTGAACTTCTGCAGTGCATGTCTAATAATTCGGAGAGAATGCCTGCATCAGTTCTAGTTAGTTCATATCCATGTACAGGGTACGTACTATATGTGTATGGACGTGTATGTTCGTATCATTGATAGGCTCATTGAAAAGGCTGACAAAATCAAAGAGGTTGAAGGTATAGTCACTTGCCACGGGTGAACTTGTAGTCTTTCTAGAATGTTGGCATGGTCAGTGCTGTTTAAGAGGTCTACACATGGAATTCCTATCTTGGCAGCATAATTAACTGGGGCAAGAACAACAGAGTGAAATTCAATGCCCGTCTGCTGTCTCTAAAACGAACCGCTGATAATCAGTCAGTGTCCATAAATGGCGCTTGTATCGATGAAACCGGAAAAAATGTTCATCCTAGTATGCGCTTCAACACAATACTTAGCTGGAACGATCACATATTCGAGGTAGCCAAAAATGCTGCGAAATGCTTAGGTTTCCTTAATCGGTGCAAGAAATATTTCTACCGCTCTGATTTGGCTTGATTCTGTAAGGCGTATATCCGCCCTAAGCTTGAGTACAGCGTTTATATCTGGTATGCTGCCCCAAAACCACCCTGCACCTAGTAGATAGAATCCAAAAGCGAGCGACAAAACTTATAAGAGACAACAATATCGCGGGTTCATTAAATTTGCTTGAACATTGACGTATCTTGTCTTCTTTGTCCGTGTTGTATGGCTATTTTAACAAACGTTGCTCAAGTGAACTAGCCAACTGCATTCCTCCTCTCCTTGAATTCACCCGAAACAAACGTCTCGCCAGGAATGCACATCAGTTTAGTCTTAAGCCTGCCTTTGGACGCACAGTGAAATTTAGAGACTCGTTTTTCAGCATGAATATGGATTACTCCTCCCAGCTCAATATTTCTCATAGACTACAATTCGCAGATATTTAAGGCCAATGTTCACAAGTACTTCCACTTCCTCTCTCCCTCTATATACCTTCGGCTGTGCTGTGTCTTGATCCCGGACAATTAAGAGTATTAATACCCCTAGAACATGCGAAAATTATAAAAAAAACAACTGGAATTAGATTCAGTATCCTGAAACCTCCAGACCTGGTTTTGGGGTGGTCTGTGTTGCACTTCCTGGTATCCAAGTCTCTAAATTACCAGGCGTAGCTGCAATAGCGCTTTTCGTCAAGATATGTGCTCCCGTGCTTCTTCTAACTTAACTGTTGCTAACTGGAGAGTGGCAAGTTGCCGACTGATGTCTACTCGCTCTGGTGCGTAGATGCTATTAGCTGCTAGCTACACTAGCTGGTGGATGGTTGTTAGATGCTTGCTGATGACTGTTGTCAATTGACTGTAGCAAGTGTCTGGCAATGTCCGAAAGTCGTGGTGGGTGGTGACTGCACTCACTGACTGATCGAAAAAATATGTTTGACAAGCGAAGCAGTTCCGACTCAACAAGCGGCCCCTCGTTTTTTTTTTTCAACACTGTTGGCCCGCAATTATGCAAGATCAACATGCGAATCATTAGAAGAGATCATCTTTGAGAAGTGAAAAGTCAGCGTACACGAAGCTTACGATGACAGGCGGAATTTCTGATTTAGTAAGGTTGTGGTGGCTGACTGCTAAGGGCAGTCACACTTAGGCCAGAGTAGGCCCATTGTGATACCACGCGGATTGACTTCTCCTAACACTGGTACCAGTTGGTGCTTCTAATGAAACGATTTAGTTGGCCAATACTGGCACTTTTTAGCTCGTTACGGCCGCTGAAGTAGTAGGCTCTTAGGTGCAGGAACCTACGACTAGCCAGAGGACTACAGGAGCAGAGTAGGTGATGAGTGTTTTCTTCCTCCTCTTCACTCATGTAACTTCTGCAAAAATCATTATATAGGGCACCCATCCTGCGGGCATGAGTTCCCATTGCACAGTGCCCGGTTATGACTCCAATGAAGGTCCTTAATGAGTGCTTGCTGAGTCTAAGTAGACTGAGTGACCGTTTTAGGCTAAGTGATGGCCAGATTTCTTTTGTTTTAAGGCAGGTGGTGCCTTCTAGCCATTTGTCATTGGTGGTTTTAATTGTGTGAATCTTAAGAAGACGGTAGGCTGTAGCGATCGGCATGGAAGGTGGTTTCCCTGCTATTGATAGGGAGGAGGTTGTACTACACCTGGCGAGTTCATCGGCTTTGCAGTTTCCTGGTATGTCACAGTGTCCCGGCACCCACATGAGGTGAATGACATCCAGTCCGATCTGGACGGAATGCTGATCGAGAATTAGTTCTCGGAGATAATCTGGGGTATTAGGCGGTGAGTGTCGCTAGGAAGGAATTGTTGTTGAATTCCTTAAGAATGGCTGAGTGGCCGATGTTGAGTTCGTGTGTTTTTAGTCTCAAGGCTGTGCCGGCTGTTATTCCAGTGGTTCAAGGTGGACGAGAATATTCAGTGCGTCTGACGGAGTACTTCTCAGTGCTCCTCTGATGCACAAGCAGGCCAGTCTTTGTACTCGATTGAGTGCCTTGCAGCTTTGTAAGTGAGCCTTGTTTAGTGCTGTCCACCAAACTGAAATTCCATACAGAAGTGTCGGTCTGACAATCGAGGTGAAAATGCAGTGAGCGATTTGTGGTTGTAAGCCCCATTCGCATCCAATGGCTTTTTTGCAGCTTAGAGAGCAGAAGAGGCTTTCTTGACCCTTTCCTGGATGTTGAGTTCAAAGTTTAGCTTGCTATCAATCGAGAGGCCCAGAAATTTCGCACTGGCAGGTAGCTGTAATATAGTGCCACACAGCAGTGGGGGTCAAACTGAGGGATTTTGTATCTTCTGGTGAAGACATGGTCCGCATGTTTGTGTCCATGCTTCCAGCTTGTCGAAGGCATTCTGCATATTCTCTGTAATAATAATAACATGGGTGGCGCTACAGCCCGTAGAGGGCCTGGGCCTAGCTTCTCAACAACCACTCGTGTTGTGCGTGCTATTGTTCTCTCGCGAATGACAGGGACCTACAGTTTTATGCCGACTCCGAACGACCAAGTTTGAGAAGCTTTATCTAGACAGAGGTAGTCAGTGACTCGAAAGAGGTAAAGCCGTGAAAATTATTTTTGTCGCACAGAGCAAGGATCGAACATACGACGTCGAGATTGGGGTTGACGCACATACCCACATCGCCGCGGGCCACCACTTATGTCTCTTAGAAACGATTTTGCCGGATGCCGCTATGGCAATATCGTCCGCATAGGCAGTAACTTTGCATCCTACCTCTTCCAGTATTCATAAATGTTCATTACGTTCCAAAGAAGGGGAGAGAGAACACCTCCTTGTGAGGTGCCCCTATTAACTCCTCTTTGGATCTTAGCTTCGCCCACCTGAGAGTGTATTAGCCTGCTGGTGAGTAGCTGATGAATGATATTGTTTAACGCACCTTCGATGTCGAGAAATGTCACCAGTGTGTATTCTTTTAACACATCTTTGCAGAGTGAATGCTTTTCAATTAATATGTTGAATACTCTCCTCCATTATCAATAATTGCTTGGAGTCTTCGAGGCATGCTATCTACTAATCTATTAGCATAGTCTTGAGGCAAAGATCTCCATAAAACTCGTATTTTTCGTGATAATTGTTTGACCGTCGAGATCTTCTTTCCTTGGAGCTCTAGGTTCATGAATGCCCAAACATTTGCATAACTCGAGAGATTTTACAATGGTAACTATCAGTGAGTGGAGGGCTGTCTCTACAGACTTACTCTTATTGAAGGCATTTTGTGCTGATGAGAGGCTGTGGGGAAATGAGGAGAGACTGATATGTCTGAGGTCCTTTGGTTTGGCATGGGAGTATTTTCCCGCTTTGGGAATAAACACTACTTTTACCCTTTCCCAGGGACTGGGAGCATGACCTCGCAACTGATCTTTAACGCATCAAAGCTTATTAATTTTCCCTGGTTTTCTTCCAAAATGCTGCTGCAATCCATCAAACACTGTATTGAACCAATTTATCAGAGAAAACACTGCCCTCTGAATTTCATCAGAGATATGTTTCCAGTCACAAAAATGACAAACAGTCAGTCTCTCAGCTACCAACACTCACCGAAGCCCAGTGCGACTCGCATCCCCATCCACCTCAAGTGACCATTGCCAAAGAGCTGAACAAAAAAAAAAAAAAAACGAAAACTTAAAGAAACCTCTTACAAGCCCATAAATGCTTTCTTAATTGATCTACAAGTGAGAAGAAGGCCGCCGTGCCGCTCCGCTCCGCTCCGCTCCGCTCAGTCCCCTGACGAGTCACTCTCTCTGCAAGGTCCCCAGTGTAATGATGGCAGCCCACAGCCCACAGCAGCAGTAGCAGCCCCTGTCGTCCTCTAACAGGACCGCAACCAGCCGAGCAGCAAAGCACCAGAGCCAACACGGCAATTCAATTTCAAATTGTAATTCCCTCAAGGCCATAAATTATCATTTCGAAGCGAAAAGGAATCTCATAGTCCCATTCATGGATATGCCGTTCCGTTCCCCGTTCCCCGTTCCCCGTTCCCGGTGCCGGGATGTGAAGTAAGGTACTAGTTGCCGATCTAAATGAATTGACTACAAATCATGCCGGCAATGGGTTCGAAGTGCCACCCCGCTGCCGACAAAGCTGGCGCAGCCCACTTTTTGCATGCACACCACCCGAATCGAGTGCGAGTGCGAGTGTGCCTTTAAATTGCTGCCGCTACACCTGAGACATGGGGCTTATTTTTTGATATAGAGGCATCCATCCTGGCGGTGCCCTGCGCCGGGGCCAAAAATGCTAAATGAGAACTGGCCGAGTGGGGAGGATGAGGCGCCCCCTCCTGAGGAAGCATGTGTATGGAAATTAAATTATTGGTTATGAGCTGGTGGGTCGTCTGATTGTGGGTACACTTCAGTTTGCTGCCGCCGCAGTGGGAGTCGGTGAGGAGAAGCGCATAGCAGTTGTAATGATCTGCCGGGGCCCTCTTCGGCTGTGGCTTCCACTTCGAGGTTAGATGGGAAAAAGAATAACCTTCGGAAGCATATTGCATGGCACTGGGTACTTAGTTTTAATTTATACTCGGTAATGGTGATTTGTGTGTGGGATGGATTCCCTCTCGGTGTGGGTCTCGGTTTGGCCACAATTTGCGGAGATTTCCGAAGTGAAAGTAGCTGATTGCGGAGCAGAGTACGTGTTGTATGTAAATTGGATTTTTATTGCGGCCGACGATGGGCATGGGGATGGTGGTAGTGAGTGAGTTATGAGGCAATCGATGCAGCTACCTTGTTGTGCATTGGTGGGTGGGCAGTGGGGCCATTCCGATGAGCTGGCCACTGCGCAGGAGAGTGTTGATTGTCCACTGGTTCGAAGGTGGGCGATGATTAGATTGAGAAATGCACTTGTTGACTTTGGTTGCATGTGTGCGTGAAGTGAGATGTGTGCAGGGGACCAGTGGTAGCTGCCAGAATGCTTATGTGAATGGGACAATTTATGTGTGGCTTCTAAGAGATATTTTTGCTGTCGCCAAAGCTGTGAACAGATGACTGCTCTAAGTGTGAGAACGGTTCCGTAATTGGTAGCGTCTTCAGAACACATAGAACAGACTTGCTATATTTTTCCATTTCTAGTACACCCGCTGAACAACTGAATCCATGTTGGACTGCAAGCATGTTTGAATTTCAGTCGACTGTCATCAGATCTTAGCGTCCTTTCAGTGAGCTAGTCAAGTGTGTCCAAACGTAGATACTGATTCCTTTAGGGATTCATTTCTAGTATCCATCGCGGGCCAAATAATTCCGGTCACGCAAAGCCTTACCTGGCAAAAGCAGCCACAAGCGCTTGCTGAAGAAAGTGATCAGCTTAGCGCCAGTAGTTCTGAACCTTAGTGAATTACACAGCACTCTGCAAAGATACACCGGTAGTATTCTCAGCCGCATTGCATTCATATTTCTAGTTAGGTGGAAGTGGTCAAACACCGTAGTCTAGAAGGATGGATCCAAGCTTGAATTCTCAATACTTAGGCGCGCCGTTTTTTCCCGTATCAACACTTAAATGAGTAATCGAGTCTAAAAGTACTTCAAATAAGAAAAAGGCAGACAAGCAAAATAGCAGTTCACCAATGATTGTGATAATTGTTCTTGAAAACTCATTGGAATGGGTCAGAAAACATCCGTCCCGTCTGCATAGATAATGAATTGATTAGGACATATGTATAACGACGAGCTGCATCAGCTGATCACCGAAATCGACTTCGACAGAAGAAGAGTGAATATCCAACGATTGAGATGGGTAGGTCATGTAGAGCGGATGGAAACCAATGCTCCCTCCCGGAAAGTCTTCGAATTAACGCCAAGGGACGGGACAGTAGAGGACAACTGCGACTCAGGTGACCCACGCACGTGGGAAGGGACCTCAACCAACAACGCGAGCGTAGCTGGAGGCAGCTACATACCTGAAGATCGAGCTGAATGGATACGCTTGTTTGTTGATTACCAGGTTCACCCGGACTGTAGCCATTTTATACGAATTTAGACAGGACATGAACTGGCGAGCACAGCAACAACACAACCAATATGAGAGAGTTTCACGTTAACTTGCATATGTATGTAATAATAATAGTAATATGGGTGCTCGAATATGGTACAGCTCGAAGAGGACCAGGGCCTAGCTTCTCAGTGCCAGGTTTCTCGACGCACTAGAATCCCGACGTTGTACAGTCTGTTTGATAAGATCGTACACGACAAAAATGAAAGAAGAAAGAATAATAAAAAAAAATCAATTGTACTATTTTGTTTATTTACTTGAATGCTTTTCAATTAATATGTTGAATACTCTCCTCCATTATCAATAATTGCTTGGAGTCTTCGAGGCATGCTATCTGCTAATCTATTAGCATAGTCTTGAGGCAAAGATCTCCATAGAACTCGTATTTTTCGTGATAATTGCTTGACAGTCGAGATCTTCTTTCCTTGGAGATCTAGGTTCATGAATGCTCAAACATTTGCAATGGGATTTGCATCCGGCGATTGTGTTGGCCAATCTGAAACATGGTAGTCACTCAATGCCACTTCCAACCGGCTTTCATAAACGAGATTTACCGTATACGATCTTATCAAGCGGACTAGATTAAGACTGGTTAGACTAGGTTAGATCCCTGAAACACTTTTCAAGTCCCCACCTCTTTCGACTGACAATACTCAAGGAGTATTAGCTATCTAGAGAAAGCTTCTCAAACTTTGCGAGTTGGCACAAAAGCGTAGGTCCCTTTCACTCGTGAGAGAATAATAGCACGCACAACACGAGTGGTTGCTGACAAGCAAGAGGACAACTTGAAAGACAAGATTGCTTGATCTACGCATACGAAGCCAACTCATTGTTATGAAAATTATATAACAGTGTTTGGTGGATTAAATTCCTTGAGCTCGTCTCGATCTGTATCCACTGGCACTCGAGGCTATGCTGAAAATACTCCAACTACTTCCTTTGTCTTCCATAATTCTCGTCTGGATTTGATGGCTCTAAATTTTCCTTGATAACACAAATAAAATTGTTTCGTTGCGAATAAGAGATGTTACATTATCGCTAGTCCCTACTCATCCTTTGAATTTGTTCACTTACCAATTAAAATATCAGGCGTTGAGTAGATCTGAATAATTTATTTTACTTTTCTTGACTTCATCTGACATCAACGTCTCCCACATTTCTTCTTCTTCTTCTTGTGGCGCTACAGTCCGGGGTGAACCTGGGCCTCGGACAACAATCCTCTCCAGCTGGCACGTTCTTTAGCCAGCTGCCTCCAATTTCGCACTCCAAGTTGGTTGAGGTCCTTCTCCACTTGAGTGCGCCATCGGGTTCGTGGTCGTCCTCTATTGCGTTGTCCCACTGGTTCGGAGTCGAAGATTCTTCGGGCTGGAGCAGTGTTGTCCATGCGCTCTACATGGCCTAGCCATCTTAGGCGTTGAATCCGTAGACGCCTGACTAGACTCATGTCGCTGTACAGCCCGTACAGTTCGTGGGTCAACGCAAACAGGACCAAAGATTGAACGCAGAACTTTTCTTTCGAAGAGACCAAGTGCGTCTTCATCCGCTCTTGAGATAGTCCAAGCTTCCGCGCCATACAGCAGGACAGGGATGATCAAGGTCTTATATAATGTGAGCTTGGTCTTTCGGCAGAGGGCTCTACTACTCAATTGCCTCTTGAGCCCAAAGAAACAGCGGTTGGCAAGAGTTATTCTGCGTTTAATCTCGGTACTGATGTTGTTCGCACTATTTACTTGGGAGCCAAGGTAGATGAAGTCCTTTACTACCTTTACTACTTGTAGCTGCCTATGGTGACGTTCTGACCGAGTCGTCGATGTTGTGTGTCCTTTCTTGATGACAGCATATACTTTGTTTTGCCCTCATTCACCGCTAAACCCATTTTTGCCGCCTCCGTCTCAATACAAGCAAACGCTTCTCCCACATTTAGGGGTCAATTATTTTAGTAATCTCAACGAAATTGACTTATTGGCCAAACCGCTTTGCCATAAGCTTCATGTGGTTTCATATTTAGGATTAATCAATCCGCGTGGTGTCACAAGGATACCACGTTCTGCAAGGCACTCCAACCTGACCTACCTTTTTTGCGAATCATTGTATATGATACATCATTTCATCGTCGATATTGAAAGAAGTACAGAAAGAGCACTAAGAGAGGATCATGGAAATGTCTTCCATCCTAGTCAATCTACAGTTCCCACTTCGAAAAAATTCATGAATACATCTGATCTTACGTGAGGTGCCCAGTTTGGATTCCTAACTTGAAGAACTTTCATAATTCAAAGCTCCACCTCTTGAGTATCGACTCGCCATTACAATCATACAATATTGGACATGAACAACAAATGTAAAGGCTAAGATGTATGTCAATACTCTAAAGCCACTATTTAGTTACTCACAATGTCGAGAAAGTGTAGAAAGCGCTCCTCAAAGGCTTGTGGTAAGGTATCGGCATGAAAATAAAAATTTCGTCTAATCGGGAGGGAAGAATGACAAACAAAGTACCTGTTCTAGGCCCAAGCTCATCTCGCCACCCATCCACTATTAGCAGAATGGATCCAAAACATGACCATTGACAGCCTAGTATCATTTATTTGTTAATAAGAACCCACATTAAGGTAGTCGATGGTAGAACGTCTTGTTTTCTTTGAGTTCCACATCGTTTCTAGAGCTCATCCTCTTCCAGATTATTTAGTGATCACACAAGCCCACCACCATTCCCCACTCCCACCCGCTTCACCACTCAATGGCGCGCTGTTAAGTTTAAACGACCACCAATCAAATCACGTTCCTAATTACGCCAAATATATTTCCGCTAAACTCCTCGCCCATCAAATCCTGCAACACAGCACAAGGCAAAAACAAAACGAAAACACACGCAAAAAAAACCCCTCGAAGAAGACTCCCTCGCCGTGCCCCACCTAATCCATTAGGAGATTGACTCCAGCCACCTCCTCGCGAACGCACCACCACCACAGCACCGCGCCGCTCGTTTCAATTGAGCTTCACAGCTTATCCCACCGCGAGTGGTGCTCCCCCGGCCAAACACAAAGCCGGGCGATTCCACCTTATTTAACTCGAATAATGAAAGTGTAATTAACTCTCGGCAGTAATGATCTTTCAGTTTCAATCGCAGGCGAATGGAAGCGTTTTTTTCCCCTTGTTCGCTCACTCTCTCTGGGTTTTGCTCCTTGGTGCTCCTTCTCCTCGCAGTCACGACCACGAGAAGGATTGCCTGTCGGGAGGGCGCTCTCTTCGCACCCATCTGCACAGCACTCCTTGCAATTACTCCATTTGCTCGAGGAAACTTCCAGCCACTCTCTCACTCATGCCACCACAATTCGTGTTAAACCGCACCGGGAGTTAGTAATTTGGAAAATTTTGTGTTTTTCCATCTCCTCTTTCGTCTTATTGTAGTTGTTGTTGTTTGTGGGGGTTTAAGGGTGCTCTGCATCGCATCACAGATGACAACGACGCCGATGTCAGTGTGGGGAGTCGTGGTGAAAAACTTTCACTAATTAGCCGCCGTCAAACGTGTGTGGCTGGCGATGAAGATCCCCAGGAAGCTATCAAGTTCATTCGATAAGCAACCCCCTAGCCAGTGTGTGCCGCCGTCTGAGTGACGAGCGAATTCCTGGAGGAGAATGCGCGGGTAATTCAAATTACCTTCACGTTCCGAGGGCTCTTTCACGTCAGTAATGAGGTCTGCCGCACACACTCCTTCGCACTGGTGCCCCTCAGGAGACTCGTCGGCGCGTTAACACTTCCCAGCCGGGTGGCACTGGCATACCGGAAACGGGCCCATTCCAGGGCGCATCCTGTCGCCCGCATAAATTGCATTCTTTCGGGCTTGTTAATGCCGAATTTATGCGCTTACCCTACCGCGGTGCTGTCGATCGGTGGGGACCCCGGCATGGTGGTGCGCTTTATTTATCGACACGACGAGCTCAGTTTTTGGCCACACATTGATAGTGCTCGAAATTGTAGTGGTGGCAGTAGCAGTAGCAGTGGCGGTCGCCGTGGTTTATGGTCGTATAGTTTTGTGGTGGCTGGCTGGTTGGTTGGCGGCTGCAACATCGTGCTTGGGTGGGGGAGGAAGGGGTGGCCCTTTTATAGCCAATTTGGATAATTAGCTTGAATTTAAAGGTTTCACGGCATTATCTGATCAATTAAACGTGCAGCAGCGGTGGCGGGATACGACTTATCGAGTGAACGTTATTGGCACTCATTGCATCGGTATTAATTGCCCATCTGGTGTTTGGATGAATCGATGACATCTGCTGGGCGGTTGGGCGGGACTCGCTAATGAGGCGCTTTAGCCGTTGGTAGATGGTTCCTGTAGTGTGGCTTGTCATCGGGGCTAAAGATGATGCGACGGTAATTGAATGACAGATATTTTTAGACTGGGGCTGCTGTGCTGCTGCGACGATTAAGTAGGCGGGGAAATGCGAGGGAATGGATTTAAAGTGTCAATTGGAAACACAACTCAGAGACTAGGTGGTTGTGAAGTTACGATTGCCTAAACAGTTTGCATTCTGAGACACCATGTTTTCCAACGTCAACCGCCATTAGAGCAAGAACTATCAATATTGAAACACATAAACCTCACGCATGACTCTTGCATGCACATAAAAAAGTCACTACCAACGAAATAAAACTGAACTTGAAAGACAAATCCAAGCTAAGAAAATTCGCTAATTGTGACAGGACCGCTGAAGACCGCGAGATTGCAGGAAATTCTTCAATAAAGCCAAACAAGGGACGGTAGTGACATTCTTAAACTTAGCCCAAAGTAGGACCGTCACGTGGGTAATTCAAAATTGTAGGGGCGATTATGATAGCTAGCCAATTTTGTCACCAAATTTTAACAGTGTATTAACTGAGGTATTGCTGAGGTCACTTAGGCTGTCATAAAAGTACGCGCCTGTAGTGGCTTCCCTATCTGAGGCGAGAGCAGAACAGTGACAGAGGAAGTGCTGGATACTTTCCTCCTCATCGTCGCTTCTACAGAAGTCATTCGAGAAGAGTCCTATTCCTTTGGCGTAAAGTCTATTAGGCAGTGTCCGATGATTATTCCCACTACACTGTTCATTGGAATGTCTCTGTGGCCTGGCACCCACCACAGGCGAATTATGAACTGCTCGGATAGCTCGTTAAGAGATGCGCGGCAGTCGAATACTACACGAACGGCAGCCAAACAAACATGAACTTATGATCGTCAGTATTACTCGTAAAAAAAGGATCTCAATTCGTACAAACATGAACTAAGAATGTGAAAATGAAAATATCATCTCGTGGGAAAATCGTAAAGGTATCCACGACCAGGTTGTGGGAGCTATTGGCATCGTCTGCAAAAATACCCTGCCTCCCTGAGTTCAGTCACCTTCATCTCCCTTAATTTTGCCTACCAAGTATTTTAACATTCTACTTTTTTGGGTGTCGGGACACTTTGACATTTCAGAGAATGGCTAACCGGACGAACTGGGCCTATCTGCCATGCTATCGCTGGTACAAAGCATCTACTGAAGGTAGACTAACATTTTTCTTTTCCTTATTTTTTATTCTTTGTTCTTAAAAAGGAACGTGGTCAAGCACATCGTAAAAGTCAATTGACACAGAATGGATTATAACAAAACAACTCCGGCGTGTGCTAGTCTCTAATCTTTCGCTTAGTCTTTGGACAATGCAGCGTCATTGGTACACAGTCACACGCCTCTAGTTCTCTCTCCCGTAGTTACAGATTACAGTCTTCTGGAAGCTTACCACTTCAATAACTTGGCTGAACTAAGTAACCTAAAAGTCTTCTTCTCTTCATCGAAAGCACCGATTGGTTTGTGGAATAGGCATAGATCCACATGGTATCACAATGGGCCTAAGAATTATAGTACCCACTAACCCCGCACCGACAAAAATATAATGTTGTTGCGTCGTCGGTTTGCCTCTTCACTCGTCACTAAATATGAACCTATTTTGTCTTCGTCTGTTTTCCGTCGCCGTCGGTCATCGTCGCATCACCTTTCGAAACGTCTCCAATTTCGAAACACACTGTTGGCCCATTAATTAATGAGCGCCAGTTCGAATGTGCAGAACTGAAAGATCAGCAACATGTGCAAGCGAATACATGGGGCAATTGATTGCGAGGTTTGGTGTAGGCAAAATTAAATGTAGAATTCAGTCTTAAGATAGATTCAATAAAAGAACAACCGAGAAAGATCCCGTGTTTTGTTTCATTTTTTTATAATCAAAAATAATTTTTATTAAAACTCCTAAGCTGGCCTAAGTGTGCCTGCTTTCTTCCTGTACAGCAGTCAGGCACTTCAACCTAACCTAACCTACTTGACCATGTTACATCGTTATAACACAAAAAATATCCCATACCGGGCCAGACATTTGGACTTCCAACAAAGCACTCGACAGTGTAACAAGTTTACTGATCTTCCAACAACACGAACGGAAAAAAAGTTGTGTGTGTCAGTTTACCTACATAAATGCTGTGAAGGGCCTCTATAAGGCCAACGAACTCCACGGTAGCTACATTCGAAGGCATACTTCCCTTAGTTGTCATGCATTTTCAAAATTTGTTATTGGATGACTTAGAGGCTGTTCTGGAAAACGTATGTTCATCAAGTTGTTCATTCATCATTTAAATCAGAGGTGTGTACTTTTAATATTCAGAGAATCCAAACAAAAAAAGTGTGTTAGAAAGCGAAAAAAAGACATTTTCTTTTCTACCTATTGTAGCTTTTTGTAGGCGACGAGAATGATGTGTAAAGATACGCTAATATTTCCAAGGTAATATCAAACAATTTCCAAGAGATACCTGATAATTGGATTCACCTTGACCTTGTTCTAGACCGCACCAACAACGCCTCTTCTCAAGGAATGGGATGGTGCTTGACTAAGAAACTTCACGACCTCCATTGTACTGACGGCATCTGCTTGTGAGCTAATACATCAGGCGGCTCCCAGAAAAAGCCTATACGCATTGAACCTTAATGTCAGAAGAACTTTGGGGACTGAGGCTGAGGCAGAGATGCTGCTGCCACACGGGAAATCAACCAAATGTCAACAAATTCTGTTGAGAAGGAGGTGCAGAAACTGAAGTCTTGTCTCGTATAGACAAGGTTTACCTCTCGCTTAGCAAAGTCTGGCGGTCCAATCAGTTCTCCACCAATCCGAGCGAGAAATCCTTAGCTGCTTACAGAAGATGCAGACTTGGAAAGCAACCACCATTACTGCTCTTCAACTTCATAAGAAGCCATGGCAACAGAGATCCAATGTCGAAAATGGAGCTGAATAGGTTACGCCCTGCGCAAGCCGAAAACGGATATTGTAAAGATGGCTCTTACTTGGAGCCGGCAAGGAGTTGCGTAGTCGATGTCCACGTCCATGCTTCACTAAGAGACAGACCGTGGAGAATGAGCAGATCGTGAGTGCCGACAAGGAGGACCGGCAAGTTCTAGTCGGTGTCTGGCTGGCTCTAGACAGACTCGCGTGGAGATCGCTCGCAGAATGTGCTTCATATTGCACGAGGCATAAAAATGATCCCCTTTCTTAATCGACTCAAATAGCAGAGGAAATTATCAATTTTATCGAAAAAGAAAGCGGCCCATGATAACGTGAATCAATGAGGACATGCTTTGTATCGCGAAACGGTACGGTCATTGGATTACTATTTTAGTCGATTCAGGAAAGGGACACATTTCCCCAATCAATATCATAGGGAGTTCACATAGTCCAGCTGTCGAACCTACGAAAAATTTCAGCACAACTGAGTACAGGATCCAAAAGCCCAAAGCCATCAAAACGGCGGAGATTGGTGCGAAATGAAGAAAACATCGTCGTCATAGAGGACAGTCTTGAAGAAGACCTAGAAATGTTGCTTCGATAACGATCAGCCAGCGAGCCAATTCAGCTTATTTTGAGGTTGGGTTTGGACCCACATCCCTATGAGATTGTGGTGAAATTGGAAATAAATCCGAGCAACCAGAGACGATGCCGTACATTTGCTTATTGCTCGTTGGAACATTTTCTAGAGACCCATCTTCTTTCAAACGTATTCCTCAGACGAGACCCAATTTTGGCGATTGCGGCAACAATCCACAAGTGTTCCAACAAGCATTAGTTCAGTTGACTGTTTCATGCACAATTGGGCCCTATTTCTTTCGAAATAAGGAAGGAGCGTCCTGAAATTTTTAGAAGCTTTAGGTATAGAGCGTGGTTAACCGTCTTGTTGTGGTCAGAGCTCAAGAGAATCGATATATCCGAGTAGTGGTATCAACGAGATGGCACTACATGCCAGTTTAACGCTCACAGTTTTAAATGACAAATTTGGTGACTGGTTCATCTCATCATCAATACTCGATATAGCTACGGGACAGAGCAGGATTATTTCCTCTGGGCCTCGATAAAGTCAGGTGCTTAGTCTTCCTTAACAAGCCGATCACTTTGGGTGAGAACGACGCTAACGTTCGTTACACTAATGGCGGAATAGTGCCCCACAAACTGGAATCAAATGGAGTCAAATGTCGAATGTTGGACCTACCGCTTGAAGCTTGCCAAGTCCAGGAGACCATACACGTGCTTTTCAATACGTAATTATAGAAATGCATATTCAAAGTAAATACCTCCCATCTTTCTTGCTCTTCTTCTTCTTCTTTGATTGGCGCTACAGTCCGGGGTGGACCTGGGCCTCAACCAACATGCCTCTCCAGTCAGCACGATCTTTCGCCAGCTGCCTCCAGCTGCTCACACCAAGTTGTGTGGCGCCATTCAGTGCGAGGACGTCCTCTGTTGCGCTGTTCCAATGGCTCGTTGTCGAAGACTCTTCGGGCCTGAGCTGTGGTGTCCATGCGCTCTACATGAGCCATCTTAAGCGTTAGATCCGAAGACGCCAACTAGGTGCATGCCGCTGTGCAGCCCGTACAGTTCGTGGTTGAACCTTCTCCTCCAAACGTCATCAACGCAAACAGGACCAAAGATCGTACGCAGAACTTTTCTCTCAAAACAAACAAGAGCTTCTTCATCCACTTTCAATAGCGTCCATGTCTCTGCGCCATCTTTTTTGCTCGGCCACCATGTAACGCATCAAAGTCTCTCCTCTCCCTCAACTCCCCCCTACACACGGATTTCAAATTCATCGCCGGACCTAGACACAAAGGAGTCTCCTCATGTCATAATTTACGCCTTTTCTCCCCGTCTACCAGTGCAACTTTCGAACATTTCTCAGTCAAAGCTAAAAAAAAATAGCGGGAAAAAAATCCAACAAACAAGGACATACTTCACAGCGTTCTCAAACAACGCGCGCCCACCGCGCTCTGCAACGACCGGAGCAGAGTTTACGCTTCAATTACCCGAAAAACTCAACTTTTGCCCTAATAAACATTTACAGACTATTAGTCAGCGGCAAAGGCTACAATCGCCGTCGCCGCAGACCGTAAAAACCGAGCCGAACTTTTCTGGAGCCGAATTAGCGCCAACCACTCTCCGTCGACCGCCCGTTTATAATACGCGCGAGTACACATGTGAATGTATTACTTTGCATACACGGCCGGCACGGCGGCGTTTGATTCGTCCGCGGACGTCCTGCTTGCGGCAGTGTGCACCGCATAAAGGATGCGACTCCACTTGTTGTAACTTGAGTTCGCCCAAGCAATCGCGGCCACACTGACGACTTGGCCCAGCGCAGCGGTGGAGACACGTCGCGACGGCACACCACGCCTGACGAGCATTTTTTCCCACGAACTCGAATAAAATATTTCGTCCGCACAGAGAGACCCGCTCGCAAGGAGTCCGATTCGCGCCGTGATTAAGGAACAAAGGCTGACGAAACGACGAAACCCGAAGCGCTCGCTATTCGGGGATAACTTTCAAAGGGATGCGCGCCAGGTTGTCATTCTTTGTTATGCATCCGTGAGTACGAGTGAAATCAAATTAATTAAACCCATAAAACTTGTTGCGAGTCCGTGAGCGGGTGCAGGGCACGGGGCGCGTGGTGAGAAAGTTCCTCGTTGCTGTGCTTCTAATTAAGTGCATCCCGTTCCGTTCCCATGGTCGCGCCGCGACGTAGCGTCTCTGGGAGCGACTGAAGTGCCGCCATTTAAATTAATTCATTTTCGAGAATTTTTCTTGATAATTCGGCGGACTGAGGGACTCTAGGAATTTCCCTTGCCGGACTGGTGGACGTTCGGCGGATGGCCACGAGGTGACATGGTCGCGCACTAGAGCTGGGAACCGGGGCCGAATTCCAATCGTCGACGCGACGGCTGGGCGTGTCTGCGAGCGATTTATGACCGAATCACTTGTTTCTGTGAACGAGGTTCGTGCATTCCGTCAGAGCCACGTCATGAGGACATGTGGCGAATTCGCCACGGAGCTGTGACAGCAGTGTGGAGGAGGTGTGGCGATGATGAAGAGCAAGTGGGTTTGCGAGGAAATTTCGGGGGAATTTCGGAGTCGATTTGTTGGGGATGCGGCTTGCAATCGGAGCACGGTATGGCACAGGAGTTGACGACTGTACGTTTTGCATCAAGGATAATGGACATTTGCATGCAAAGCCTGTGCAATTGCACTGAGTTGTCTTTTAAGCGGGATCTGCTTGAGATTCTTGTTGAGGCTGCTTGCTGTGAAGTGCAGTGTGATTGCTGGGAGCTAGAAGTCCATTTGTAATTCGGCAGAAGTTTGTGTAGCAGTCGTAGGTTGGTGATTTACTGTCGTATCCTGCTTTGCTTTGCACCTCAACTCGGAGTGATCGTGAGCCTCAACCAGGAGCTCAACCTTACAGAAGCTGGTCTTCGTTTGTCGTTGAATTAGCCTGTGGTACAAGTTAAGATGCTCACGGTGTGCGAACAGTCCGACGCTGGATCAGCGTTATAAGTCGACCAAGTCGAGCGATTGAATCCGACACCACTGTGGGATTGCCGGTGACCATCCCAGGTGGAAACGAACCATGTCAAGGCCAGCGACATCGGCCGATTGGAATAAGTAGAGTAAGCTTAGGTTAGGTTAGGTTGTAGTGGCTGACTGCTGCAGACCAGTCACACTTAGGCCAGAGCAGGCCCATTGTAATACCACGCGGATTAACTCCTCCTAACGCTGGAACCAGTTGGTGCTGCTGATGAACCGATTTAGTTGGGCAATGCTGGCACTTTTTAGCTCGTTACGGCTGCTGAAGTAGTAGGCTCCTAGGTGCAGGAACCTACGACTGGCAAGAGCACTGCAGGAGCAGAGAAGGTGATGAGTGATCTCTTCCTCTTCTTCATCCATGCAGCTTCTGCAAAAATCATTATATGGAGCACCCATCCTGCGAGCATGAGTGCCAATTACACAGTGCCCGGTTATGACTCCTATGAGGGTCCTTAATGAGGGCTTGCTGAGTCCAAGTAGACTGAGTGACGGTTTTAGGTTTAGTGATGGCCAGATTTCTTTTGTTTTAAGGCAGGTGGTGCCTTCTAGCCATTTGTCATTGGTGGTTTTAATTGTATGAATCTTTAAAAGATGATAGGCTGTAGCGATCGGCATGGAAGGTGGTACCCCTTCTATCGATAGGGATGAGGTTGTACCACACCTAGCGAGTTCGTCGGCTTTGCAGTTACCTGGTATGTCACAGTGTCCCGGCACCCACATGAGGTGAATGTTAAAATGCTTGGCCATATCGTTAAAAGACAGCCTGCAATTAAACGATATTTTTGGGTTGAACATGACATTGTCCAGGGATTTTATGGCGGCCTGACTATCGGAACAGATGGTGATATCCCTTTTTGATATCACATTGTTTTTAAGCCAAGACAGCGCCTCTTTAATCGCTATGGTTTCTGCCTGAAAAACGCTTGAGTAAGCTTAGTTTTTAGCAACAATCGCACTGCGTCACATCTGCACTTGACATTTTTTTGGAATATAAAATAAAACGGAAGGATAATGTCTTTAATTTAAACCATACAGAGGTAAGCCATAACAATTTTAGCAACAAACTCGATCCTTGACAAATCTAGGGGGTGACTCGAACGAGGTGATACCATGAGATATTGAAATTGGCGTGGCGGTGATCCTAAGCACTAGGCATTTACTCACAACCCGACGACAGGGACCACGAATCATTTGAAACTCTCCAGGAGAATATTTGCAACGGTGGTTTTACGAAACGAAATTAAACGCATGCGATAGTCTCGGTTAATCGTTACCAAGTGTTTATTATTTCTTTCTTTTGGATCCTTGTGTACATGTATTTGTTCACCCTTTGGTTAGGGGTCGTAGAATTAAGGCATGCTTGTCGTAAAAGGCTAAAATCGTGAGCTAAAAGCTAATCGCTTAGGAAATAACCTATATCCATTGCTTGTAAGAATTATGGTTTCAAGCGCAAACTAAGGAATAAACGGTAAGTGCCTTATCTTACAATAGATATTGCAAAATGAGTCTTCGGCTTTAGAACAATGGCGGCCAGTCCGAGGATGTTTTGGCATCCTACTGGTATCAGGCTTACGCCCGTGAGACCTGCATAGGTCTTATCCTGATCGCTTGAGGTTATGCCCCAAGTGGGAGTATCTTGGTGGTTGTGGCTTTAAACCCAAAGTCGCTCCGACGTGAAAGGTATTGATCCAAGTCTATGTGGAGTTGCAGATAACAACCGGGTGCTACGACCCAAAGAGTAGCAGCGTGGTAAAATGGTCCAAAGATTAAATGCTTTCGTGATATAGGTCTAACGGCAGGAGATCATGTAAAACACTTATTCTACATGTACATGTATTTTTATTCGTTAAATATTATATAATTATAACAATTTGTTTTTACATCATTCATTTTTTTTTGTGTTCTGAATGACTGTAGGCTTCAACACTATTCCGGAACAACTGCCAACTTATGTATTGGGCGTCTTAGTATGCGGTTCCAATTTGTCGGTCCTCGCCTGGTATGTCCATTGTAGCGGTAGAGTGTTGTTCTCATGCACGGCGACGACCTTGAAGACGGCGAGATTTGGTTGTTCTCGCACCCACTTGCTGCACTCTTGGGGACCCACTAGGTAGTCCGTTGACCACTTCCGACAGATCTGCTGCTCGTGATAGCGTACAAGCTGCCGTCTTTTTCAGCAGCCCTGTTAGTGTTCCTGCACTTGTGGTATAAGTTTGCCTTCTCTCTGGCTCCTGGCTCTCTTTTTGAAGTCTGCCTTATAGGTCAATTTAGGCATCCATTTAGTAAGCTTTGCATGGCCTCCAACGAATAGTTACTTCGTCGCTTAGATGGTAACACCTTCTCGAGAGGCGGAATGGTAGTAAGAATTTGCTGGTTGATGTTTGATGAACTCGTGTAGATAGTGTTGGGGTCCTGAAATTTTGACAATGGCAGCAGCTAGTATTTCAACACGTACTTATGTCATATTGTTGATCATCACCCATCGTTCCCGGAACAGGATGCTATATTTGAGTAAAGTCCTTCAGAGATCGATATGCGCAAGCATTGCTTAAGAACTTGGTGATGTGAATGTGCTTTTCACTGAGTTGTCGCTTTAAGGAAAGGCCACTCGGTATGCCTTTAGAAGCATATTCAATTAATCCCTATTTTACAAAACCTCTTCAGGGTTGATGATGATATTTTTGTAGCCCGGCGCCTCCAACTTATACTATCCACAAATAGGCGATCAAATTGTGGGTCGATATCGATATCGGCAGCAGACCATGACGAGTTTCAAATCGATGCTGAGTCTATATGTACATATGGTGCTGATGTACGAACTCAGTATCCCGGGAAAATGAATCGGATTACGTCGCACCGTGATTCACCATGGATGATGATGTGTGATTTCTTAAATATAGCACTATCGCGTTATCTGCACCAGACCAATTGTTGGGTTACCCAGATGGCATGGACCTTGCAGTGCTTTTCCAACGTGCTGCTATTGAGGGAATACAGATTGACAAACAGGCCAAAATAAGCAGATCTTCAGACAAACTGTTGTCCGCTCACGCCGACTTCCCACATAGAGTGCATGAACACCAAAGCAACAAAATGTTCGTTCGAGGATAGTTGAACCCTAATGAAAAGTGGTTATGGATGAAAAGTGGTTATGGATTCGGAAATGAGCAACTTTCATAATTCCCCATTCATTGACATTGAGCAGTGAGTGTTTCTGTCTTAGGAAAAAAATGGTTTAAATATATGCGTCGGAGTAGGCATTCGAAGCTAGGCCTATTTACAGATACGGCATGTCGAAAATCAAAGTACTTTGTCAGCACCTGTTTCAAAGGCAGAATTTTTCACAGATCTTGCTGGGGTGCCGTGGCGTTGTGGGTATGTGCGTCGACCCCAACCTCGACGTCGTACGTTCGAATCCAGCTCTGAGCGACAAAAATAAGTTTCACGACCTCACCTCTTTCGAGTCACTGACAATGCTCAAAGAGTATTTCCTGTCTAGAAAAAGCTTCTCAAACTTGGTCGTTCGGAGTCGGCATAAAACTGTAGGTCCCTTCCACTCGTGAAAGAACAATAGCACGCACAACACTAGTGGATGCTGAGAAGCTAGGCCCTGGCCCTCTATGGGCTGTAGCGCCACCCATATTATTATTATATTGCTGCCTTCTTTAGGGGACCTCCCATTCTCGATTTCAATGCTTAAAGACTTAAAAAAGAAGTTGTTATTGTTTTTTGAGATCAAACAAAACTACTTCTTTTCGGCGGCGCATGTAATTTCCGTTCACTGGAACATCTGAAACCATAAATTCCAACAGGATTAGAGAGAGTACATTTTTAGCTCTGGTATGAACTGGGATTAGTAGTTTTTCGAACTAACAAAATGGCGGATCTTTAAATTGAATTATAAGATTCCTTCCGTTTTTTCATAGGATTGATTTTCTTCGGCTCTGGAAGCCTCAGTTAGGTCCTCATCAGCCTGAGTGATGTGCTGCTCATCGTGCATCTCTTTGAGTTTGGCTGGTGGTTTGGTCGCCTGACGCTTCTGCAATAAATCGGCTATATCTTCAAAAGTTTTAAAAAAAAATCGATTTGAAACCATTAAGGGGAGGAGTGGGTCCCCTTCACATCAAGAGTTGCAGTACATCTTGCACCCACCTTTCTAATGGTGCCAGTGGATGGGTTGTTAGCACTTTGATTGCATCCAGATCCACCACGGATACTTTACTGGCCTTGACGATAAATAGAGGTCCGGGCAGGGTCAGTAGAAAATCCGGTTTGGGTATATTTCCGGCCGTGTCTAAAACGAAGAATATGCTGTCCTCAAAAAAGGACATACAACATCGACGTCTTGGACAGAGCGTCACAATGGGCAGCTATAACTTCGAGGTAGTCAAGGACTTCACTTACCTCGGCTCCGGAGTAAACTGTACAAGTAACATCAGTACCGAGATCAAGCGTAGGATAACTCTTGCCAACCGCTGTTTCTTCGGGCTCAAGAGGCAATTGAGTAATAGAGCCCTCTATCGAAGGAGGCATGGACAATCTCGAAAGCGGGTGAAGAAGTGCTTGGTCTCTTTGAGAGAAAAGTTCTACGCACGATCTTTGGTCCTGTTTGTGTTGACGAGTTCTGAAGGAGAAGATAAAATCACGAACTGTACGGGCTGTACAGCGACATGAGCCTAGTTAGGCGTCTACGGATCTAACGCCTACGGTGGCTAGGTCATGTAGAGCGTATGGACACCACAGCTCCGGCCCGAAGAATCTTCGAATCCGAACCTGTCGGGCAACGCAACAGAGGACGCCCGCGTTTAAGGTGGCGCACCCAAGTGGAGAAGGACCTCAACCAACTTGGTGTGCGAAACTGGAGACAGCTAGCCAGAGATCGCGCTTGTTGGAGAGGCATGTTGGTTGAGGCCCAGGTAAACCCCGGACTGTGGCGGCACACAAAGAAGAAAGAAGTCTAAAACGGTCTACACATTGAGGCTCTTTCTGGGTAACCTATGTTAGTGTCTTCATTCCTTCGCTTCAACAAAATATGAGTTGTGCACCTCATTTCGTAGATGCTAGCCGAAAATGCAATCTATTGACTGTGCGAAACGACTGCATTCATATATCAGCTGATGATCGATATGGCTACTCTCGTTCTGTCTCTCTGTTGGCAGGTTGAACTCTAAGGAGACCATCTTTTCGCACAGGGAAGGGGTTTGCAATTCTAGGGGATGATTCCGTCCATGTGTGCTCACATTGCGTAGAAGTCCGTTCTCCTGTGAGTTAGGATTATCCCTGAGACCTACATCAGCTGGGCTGCTTCCTCGAATCTGCAACTAAAGTTGATCAGTCACTCAGACCGCACTAAATATTCATCCGGCTGATTAAGGAGTCAGCCCCAAGCCAACCTCTATTATTCCAATATTAATCCTCCATTTCATGCGTCAATCTGCCGCCATCACCCACTGGCACCCACATTCACTGCAGACCGTGTTAAAATAAACAACTCCACCGCCACTCTCGCAGCGAGCACAAAAACCAGAACGGCCTTGTTGCATTCGCACGCTCCACTCAATGCATCCTGCCACTGCCACCTACGCGCTGGCTCTGCCCCTGTGTGTGAGTTCGTGCGTATGTGTGGCTTTTTGATTTTTGTAATTAATTACTCGTGCCCCAGACCCCAACCAATAAACCAGCCCGCTCGCACCACTCGGCGAGCCCAAATTAGTATGCTTTGCTCAATAACCCCGCCGTTCACTCAAAAATAATAATTGGTTACGAGAACGGGGAAGTTTCCTAATTGAATTCCACGATAATTGGAGAGGATTTCGGCTGAATTCTGAATCCTCTGAAGCAGTTAAGTGTTTATTTTTTTTCCCTCTCTCTCTCGCTCTGGGTGTTGTTGTGTTTCTGTGTTTTCTTCCTGTTTGGGGTTGAATTTTGTTTATGAAAATATTTAACGGGGGTCGTGTGGTGCCATGGCACCGATGAGTGGAGGGGGATGAGCATCAAGGCATCAATGTTTAATTTGTGGAATGCTAGTCGTTTAATTCCATCTCACTAAGCCTTAAAGTGCTGAATGGCGCCGAAACCGGAAAAGTTCCACCCTTGATTTCGTATTCGTCGGGGTGTGCGGGTGTATAGGCGTGCGTGTGGCTCACAAAGAGAAGGAGAATAATTCGTTTGTTTTTATTTTGTTGTTTTTTTTTCTTTTTTGCGAGGAGCGTACAGATTTACCGATTTGCAGCAATATGTATGGATTCCAGTGTGTGGGGGACGAACGAGTGCCGAGCACATTCTAAACGAAGTTAATTCAGTCGGTGTGCGATTCGGCTAGGGGTTGTGGAGGAATGAACTGGTATGGATAACGAGTGGGTGACATGGATGGTGGATCTTTTTCCGGTGGGAGGAAAGGGGCTGTACCATACATAGTTAGCGAACCTCTGGCTTGAGAACGAAGCAAGGTTGATGTGTCCCTTCCGTCGATCCCGACAAGTGCCAGGACTCCGGTGAGCACAAGGCTGGTTTGAATTCTATGACTTTCGAGAATTCCGTCGTCTAACTCCGTTTCAAACTAGGTCTCCTCTTGGCTTGATGTATCCATTAATGAAATAATTCGAGTAAAACTGACTTGAAAAGTCGGAGGAAGTCACAACGGCCATGATGTTGTGGATCTGTAAGTCTGCGCACTTGAATTTGGCGTCTAGGTTCGATCCCTGGTACGGCCAAATCTCACGACCCCACCTCTTTCGAGTCGTTGAAGTTTTTCAAAGAGTATTCCTGCCCGGAATAGGTTCACAAGCTTGGCCGTTTAGACTTTGGAGTTAGGCACTGAACTGTCCTTTCACTAGTGAGAGAACAGTAGCACGCACAGTAAGAGTGGTGAAATCGCTGCAGAAGTCTTATTACATAGGTTCCCGTCTTAGAAATAAGCGTCTTCGCTTTTGTAGTCCCACGGATTCGTAACTCTTCGGAATGCAGCTAAGTCAGTTCATGCGATCTTTAAGAGACAGCCAACTTAAGCGCTCTGTTCCGATAGTCACGGTCAGTCAGTCTACTTAGACTCAGCAAGCCCTCTTTAAGGAGTCATAACCGGCCACTGTGCAATGGGCACTCATGCCCGCAGGATGGGTGCCCTATATAATGATTTTTGCAGAAGCTGCATGGATGAAGAGGAGGAAGAAAACACTCACCACCTTCTCTGCTCCTGTAGTGCTCTTGCTAGTCGTAGGTTCCTACATCTAGGAGCCTACTACTTCAACGGCCGTAACGAGCTAAATAGTGCCAGCATTACAACCTAACCTAACCTATGCGCTATTACCACAGACACATGGCTAGAGATATGTCTCTGTACAGTCCTTCTCCTCCAGATCCCATCAACGCAAACAGAACTCAAGATCGGACGCAGAACTTTTCCTCCCAAATCGACCACATTCTTCTTCATCCCCTTTAGAGATTGTTCCTGCTTCTTTGCCGCATGGCTGTGCTGGGATAGTCAGAGTCTTACATAAAGTCACGGTGACCGCAACTCTAAGAGCGTTAGCTCCATTTTTCGGTCGCAGTAGACAGGCAATAGCAAAGTTTAGTGCACAAATGTGAGTCTACATATCGTGGTTTGATGTTGCCTTGTCAGTAAGACAACGGGTTGGTCAAGGTGTTGAAAATATCGCTGCCGATCAGGCGCCCGTGGCAAACGATTCAAATCAATCCTTTCCATGGCGTTGAATCGTGCATCATTTACACCCGTACAAAATCAAGCTGACTCGAGAATTGGGGCGGATGGACCATTTGCGTACGTCGCTTACGTTTATCGAGAAAATATTTGTCAAGTCCTTAACAAGTGAGTAAATAAATAACCTGACCTTCTGCCGACAGACTTGCCTTGTACTCTTAGGAACAATTTGCTAAATTGGACCAGATGCTTTTTTGAGTTAATGTTTATAACAATTTCTGATCCACCTTGGATAACCTTGAGGCCGGTCTAGAGCGTCTGCTTCTGTTTGGGTCGCAGCAGTCGGTTATGTTTGTTACAACTCCACTTGACTGCCTTGCATTATATAACTTTTTCGTGCTCTCAGACATGTGGCTATAATATTCATCTATGCCCACGAGTTTGCTTTAAGAATCCACAGCCACCACGATAGTCCCATTAGGTAATCAGGTGGGCTGCCGTAACATCTTCCACGAACTAGCTGCCATCTGTGTCATTCTGTGTGTCTATGATCTATCTATGATTAAGTCCACATAATCCCTTATTTTTAACGAGCTGGAGTAGGGTCGTATTCAAAGTCAGTAGCCCTTATCTTTGGAAATTATTTGCCTCTTACGATTGGGATGTCTTATCTCGAATATATTGTAACGCCTACCCGAAGATGTATGTTCGTCGTACAGTGATCCTAAGTTGAATACTGGAGCATACTGAAGCATATAGAAACGGCAGGGAGCGCTAAATGCGAGAGACCACTAGCCGTCCATCAGATCAACGTTCCTCATTGTGTGGGTGTCATTATCAACTTCTTTTCCAAATTCTACTTTCTTCTCAAAAGAATATACCGAACGTGTTTGTGGAAGCCTTCAGCGGGCTAAAGACCTGGGTTGCGATTATCGATCCTTACATCGACTGCTGCAGAGACCACGAAAGTATAGAATCTTCTGGTTACGGCAGACAACAAGGGTGACAAAACATCGGAACAAGTGCGTGAAGCCAATGGGAGAGTACCGCGTCTGAATTGGCATAGACCTTGGGAGACATATGTAAACTACACCGCAGTTCGAAGAAACGCAGATTTACACGGGTCTTGATGCTAAGTCTTGTTGGCTGGGTGCGTTGGTAAACACTGGAATAAATTCATCAAATTTAATAGAACTCCCTTCGGAAATGGCGAACATAAAGAAGTCCGCCTCAGAGAACAGCCTGATAGCCGCCAAGTCGGTATGCGATGACGCAGTCGTGTTTCCAAATACAGCCAAACTTGGACACATGAACCTATTGCGCCGCGACCACCCCATCGCAGGCCCAAAAGCACAATCTATACAAAATGTTCCCACAAACTCAATCCGCTGGCAAAGTGTCCATTTCAAGCCCACCCCCCTCAACAGGGAATTATCTCGTAAACGATTTGACTTCAATTACAGCGCACAACAGCCTTAATTAAACTAGCCCAGCTTTAAGCCGTTCTGGTGCGGCCGGCCGAATAGGTTCCACACCGAAAACCCCGCCACCAAACCCCAATCAGCGCAACAGTCAAATGAATCCAATCCAAAGCCCAGTGAACCAAAATTGGTCATCATTGCGAATGGCTGTGAAAATGAGCCTCTATAGCGCATTATTGGGCAAATTTCATTCAATTAAATAAAATTGTTTTAATTAATTGTTATTACCGTATGGATGCATGCACACCCTCACGCACATCCCCTCCCCCACCCAACACTTCCGCATCCAGATTGGATGTGATTTCGCAAAGTGATTGCATTGGCCGTGTGGCAAGGGCCGTGCGCCCTTGTTTGTCGTTACAGTCGACTCGGGTTGCCTGCGTGTGCCTGCCCGATGCAACAGACGCCTCTCATGGACCGGCCTCCGCGCCGGAAGTGTAATGTTACGTTTGCTTTTGTGTCTGAGTTGAATCATTAATTAATGCGAAATCATAATAAAATGTTAAATTAATTAATGCGATTTCATTTTTTATCTCCCCCTCCCATTGCGGCTCAGCTGATGCGTTCATTGTTAAATGATCTCGGTTGGAGGTATCATATATTGCTCGGAATTGGGTCGGGGTTTGGTGATGGGGAGGGGTGAACTTGTGGGTCGGTTGCAGTGGAGGGTGGTGTTTGAGCGGGGGCAGGACTGAGTTGTACTAGACCTTGAGGTTGATTTCCATCCGATGAGTCCATCGTTCCTATTGACAAACAGTTGAACTGCAACAGCTACTGCTGACTGATTTCAAACAAGATGTGGAGCAGTTTGGAAACGACTTGGTTACAGAAGTCGAACGGCAAGTAGAGTATCATATGCCGACAGTTGAGAGTGATGTTTGTCGTTTGAACGTCCTGATCGAGGAAGATGTTACATGCTGGTCAGCAAGATCATTCAAGACATTTTTGCAGGAAACACACGAAAGTGGTCGGAGGACATACGCAATTGAAAACACTTGGATTCGAGGTAATAGTCTGCGAAGCATATATAATCCTTCTGAGGTCCCTTATGGCCCTTATGGCTCTGCAAATATTTTTAGATCATGGACCAGAACCTGAGGCAACCGCCTCAGAGGTCTTTAATTAGGAGTAATCCCTGAGGCGGAACCAAGCTGTCTACATGACCCAACAACTTAATCCGAAGATTCTGCGCGGTACTCACGTCGATGTACTTCTTCTTGATTGGCGCTACAGTCCGGGGTGGACCTGGGCGTCAACCAACATGCCTCTCCAGCCAGCACGATCTTTCGCCAGCTGCCTCCAGTTGCGCACACCAAGTTGGTTGAGGTCCTTTTCCACTTGTGTGCGCCATCTAGTGCGAGGACGTCCTCTGTTGCGCTGTCCCAATGGCTCGGTGTCGAAGACTCTTCGGGCCCGCGCTGTGGTGTCCATCCGCTCTACATGACCTAGCCATCTTAAGCGTTGGATCCGAAGACGCTTAACTAGGTGCATGCCGCTGTACAGCCCGTACAGTTCGTGGTTGAACCTTCTCCTCCAAAAGCCATCAACGCAAACAGGGCCATAACACCTCTCCATCTCCTCGACCGCGCGCTTCTCATGCTCTTTCTTTTCTATTCTGAGAAGCCGGTGCTCTTCCCTTCTCTTCTGTTCGTAGAGCTCACGAACAGCTCTCGTTGTTCGATGCAGCGTTGCCTTGTAGGCCTCCTGTTTGGCTGCATGTACCTGCCTGCACTCGTCGTCAAACCATGGGTTCCTTCTGGGTGGTGTCGTGAAACCCAGCACATCAGTGGCATCTTCTTTGATGGCTTTTTGACAACGATTCCATTCTTCTTCTATTGAATGTGCAGGCAGCGTAGAACTTTCAGAGAGTTTCAGGGAGACTCGGTCGGCAAAGTTCCTAGCGGTCAGTTGCGATTGTAGCTTTCCGACGTCAAACCGTAGTGTTCCTTCTCTACTCCGTACTTCTCTCGATATCCTCATCCTTACCTTGGCTACAACAAGGAAATGGTCCGAGTCGATGTTGGCTCCTCGGAACGTTCGGACATCGAGGACACTGGAGGAGTGTCTGACGTCGATCGCTATGTGATCAATCTGGTTGACGGTTGATTGATCAGGAGACCGCCAGGTCCCCTTATGGAGGTGTGGGAACCGCTTGCTCATCACAGAGAGGTTACGCCCCAAGGCGAAATCTACGAGCCTGAGTCCGTTCCCGGATGTGTTGTCGTGCAGGCTGTGTTTTCCGATAACTCTAGCAAAGATTTCTTCCTTGCCCAGCTGTGCGTTGAAATCTCCTAGAACGATCTTGGTGTCATAGCTGGGGCATCGATCGTATGTTCTTTCTAGGAGATCATAGAAGTCATCCTTGCTATCATCGTCTTTGTCCTCCGTTGGGGCGTGGGCGCAAATTGAACTGATGTTGCCGAATGTTGCCTTGATGCGGATTGTTGTGAGTCGTTCGCTTATGTATCTAAAGCTTAAGACTTCTTGCCTAAGTCTCCCTCGAACAACGAATCCGCATCCAAATAAGCGCTGCCTTCCCTCTTTGTAGCAATCACCGTAGTAGATGTCGCAGTTTCTCATCTTCCTTTTGCCCGGCCCATCCCATCGCATCTCCTGGATGGCGGTGACATCTGCTTTGTAGCAGTCTAGGGCCTCCGCGAGTTCATCGGCTGCACGTGGTCTGTTCAGGGACCTCACATTCCACGTGCAGAACCGAAAATCATTGTCCTTTGATCGTTTGCTGGGGTCGTCAACTTTGAATCCGTCCATATCCGAGGCCTGTTGTCGGTTCGTAACCGTTGGTTTTTTGTGTGGTGAGGGAGTCAACCTCACGCACAACCTACAACTGGTAGGCCAGGCCCATTATTTGACCCTCGGGCAGAGGGGGATCGCTGCATACATTAGTTCAACACACAACGGTTGTTGTGATGGCTATCCAGGGCCGCCACTAGGAGGCTGTATGTCAACTTGACTTATTGACAAGCAGGGATCGCGCTGGCATCCTACCAGGTTGGGTACAGTCAGCAACTTTGCCCTGTGTACATAAGCCCATGCCCCATGTAAAAACGAGGTATGCTTTGAAAAAAAAGGTGCTAGATGGCTTACGGTGTACTCTTAGATTGGGCAATTCTGAACAGGCTGACAATTTTTAAGCTAATGACGCCAAGTGACATGTGACACTACGCATGCTTCCCCAATTTTGAACTTCAATAAAATGTTACTGTCGTTGCTCTACTAACAACGCGGCTTCACAACAGCTATGCCTGGCCGACTTTGGAGACTTATCGTAATTATGGTGGTAAATGGGGGCCACGTAGTTTCCATTCCGAATGAATCCATCCTTGAACGGCCACGAAAAGAACACACGCTTTTTTGTCTCTGAAACTTTAATCACATTAAAACCTAATTGAAGCTAACTTAAGTACCACCTTCATTTACATCGAGTCCGTTTGACCTGGGCCCCAGGGTCTCAATGCGCCACGAATTAAAATTAAGCTCGTTTCCTGCATGACACGAGAGCAAACAAACCCAATTCGATCCCGAAACCTTGTACGCTAATTTTCTAATTGAAATCGAATCCACGATCACTGCCAACCTCGTCATGCATATGTGAACAGCGCCACTGTATTGTATCTTCACGATGGGTTTTAGTTTATGTGTACGTACTCTACGTTCCTTAGACGTTGTGCTTGTGATGCTTCTTCCAGATGAGGTCTTTTTACGTCTTTCTACAAGGCTTCGAATGAAGATAAATTTTGGAAAAAACTCTCTCCTCTTACGTGTGTTTAAGGTTGGTTTCAATTCAAAATTGCTAGTCCTCCCATTGAACTGGTACAGCCCCCCACGGACACAGTCTCTGTACTTAATTATTTCAAACGGTTTTGAGATCCTATTCTTCGAACGAACGGAATGGCAGAGCGGGCAGCTTGCACACCTTTCATCTACACTGACGGCTCCACTATCGAAGTCGGTTCAAGTCTGTTCTCAGATTCCCTCAACATCTCCACAGCTTACAGACTTCCAGTTAATTTCAGTGTTTTTCAAAGGGAACTTTTCAAATCTGGGAAGCCTGTCGTCCATCCAAAATTTACCCACATATCCTGCCAACACAAAAGGTGGCTATATGTATTGATAGCCAATCTGCCATCAAAGTTTGTGCCTCCTACACCACACATTCCAAACTGGTAGAGGAATGCCGGAACGAGGTAGGATCAATAGAAAGTCAGCTGAATATATTGCTCGTCTGGGTACCTGGTCACAGTGACATCCCAGGAAATGAGAGGACGGATTAACTGGCTAGGCTGGGTTCCTCCCTTCAAAGTAGAGGAAGTATTTATACCTTTATCCTATACTTTCCTATCGGCATTCATGCCGAAAAACTAGGTATCCCACATAATTCTTACTATCGCAGTTGCAACAACACTAGGCGTGTTTTTTTGACTACTCAGCACTCAGCTTAGTAAGATTTTACACGTGAGGCAACAACAAAACAACTTACTGAGCAAAAGTAACTCAGTAAAATTTTACTTTCATTACTGACTAGGACGCATTGAACAATCTCATTCATAGATGGCGCCAGACGAAACTATTTGTTTATTAAAGGTTGGTATCAAACGATTATTTGACACTTGTAAGTGTTTACTTGTTGAGTAAATTTATAAATTATCAAATCATCCATATCACTTGTTTGGCTATCAATTTTTGTGTACTTTATTTGCTTTGGAGAATACATTTTCACTTATTTTTGACATTGGAGTTTTTTGACATCAAATGAAATGAACGTAAGCACACGTACCAACTTGCGGACTAAAAATGTATGTAGCTCAGTAAAAGAGCGTTTTACTGAAAATCATTACTGAGCTACGCACTGAGTAGTCAAAAAGACCCGCCTACTGATGAGCAGGGGACCTTCTTAAATTTTCTTTGTAAATGCCCGGCACTCTCTACAGCCAGAGTGTGAGCGCTAGGTAGACCCCTCTTCAACTCACTGGATGAGATTCAAACACAGAATGGGTGGTGTTACGAAGACCCCAATTATTCCCCTCAAATATAGAGAGCGGTGCCATTAAAACGGCACTCATGGCTAATTAGGTTGTCATGAGAACGACTACTGCTACCCACTTACCTACCTTGTGCTGCCACCTCCTTTGACTTGTTAGACGACACACTGTCCAAACGTCGCTTCGTGCAGAGTCGTTGTTCATCGGACACCTATCCCGATGATTTTTAAACGAGCGTCCTACTAAAGAAATGTCAGCAGCTTTGAAAAACTTGCGAAGCCTACACATCTTCCACAGCTTCTGCTACAGTCCGAGCTACATTTCCGGATTCCCAATGCAGGACATTCGACAGGCCCACATCCAGCTCCCATTCAATGCTTGCTGGACCTTTCTTAAATTTTTAACGTCTAGTCGTAGTGACTTCTATTTCTTCCCGTACCACTGTATCCAATGCCCTTCCGTCTCTCAAGAAATAAAAACCGTTATTCATTCGAAAATGATACATGACTCCGGCATTCAACAGTGCCTTCAGGTAAAAATTATTATCCCCATCGAAAGGAACTTAAATCAGATACCAGTATGTAGATGCTCCCCTCCACCAGGCACCACCAGTGTCCACTGCACTGTGAGATACTTTACCTCGCAATTTGCGAACAATAACGCTGAAGTAACATCCGGCAAGCTACGGTTCAACGTGCATAAAAAAAAAAAAAATGTAAAAAAAATTGCATTTCTTTGCCAGGACGCGGGTTCATTTTCCAAAGAATCGGTACTCGTATCCGAGTGCGCACTTGAACAAACGAAATGCCGCCGCCCCGCCTCGGTGGTGAGCTCGCAGGGAGCGGATGAAGGCGAGGACATAAGTCAAAAGGCCGCAACGCACGAACTGGCCCGCTCTGCATTGTTTTCGGGCAGCACTGAGCACACACCCGCTCCTCGGGCGCACCGGGGAATTCGTACCGAAGCGGGTCCCATAAGGAACAATGTAATTTGCATTTATGAATGGGGACGTACAGATAATTCGTGGGATAAGGACTTTTTGGCTCCGGTGGTCGTGATGGGTGTGCTTTTTTTTTGTACATTTTTGTGAGTGTTTTCATTTTCCTTCGGAGACGTTTTTGAAGCACATTTAATGGTTGGTTGAGGATGTGTGGGAATGTGCTTGGCTAGAGGTGAGAGGAGTGGAATGTGTGGGTGGCGGGTGGACATTTTTTTGGTGGCCTGGTGAATCAACTTAAACTGACCAACAACCGAGGGGGAGTGGCTGCTTCATTGTGCGATGGATGATAGTGTCCAAGTGGAGACAGGAAAAAACCTTAGATATGATCTGTACATTTTTGGGTTGCTCCTCCGCCATTTAAGAAGTCATCCAAGCAAGTCTCACGTCCACTTTGATGGCTCCCATCCAAATTTTCAGCGCCCTTGAAATGTGCTCCACCCACTGCGCCTAATGCGAAAAATATGAATGCAAATCAAACAATAAGCGGACGTGTGTATGTGTGTGCGTCTGGAGACGATGACTGCAGTCTCTGGCAACGTCCGACTCCGTGACGTATTGACAATTTGTTCGCTATTGCACCCGAGGCAGATAAATCAATTCGTGAGGTAAGCCGGGCCAAAACAAAAGAAAAAAAAAGCGCTCAGCGATGGAGTACGAGTCCAAAAGGAATTCCGATATCCTCTGCACCTGATGTTCGGTCTTTGATTCAGGGATGTCACGACATTGTCTCTGAGAGGCGGAGGACGGCCGGCGACGTTGGATATCAGAAATGTCCTTTTGTTCCCGCCCTCTCTGGATTGATGGACTGTAAGAGGGCGGCTGTGGGACTAACTTGGCGACGCTCATAAAGGGAAGTGGGCAATTATTCGCTCAAAGACGGGTTCAAAGGAGGAAGACGAACACCGACATGGATTGTGAGGCGGAGAATCAACAAGGGGCTTAGCTTTCGAACGGAGGCACGTTTCTGGTTCCTTTTCCAGGTCGCATGAGGCAGTAAAGCCGACTGGGAACTCTGATGAAGACGACTCCTAAAAAAAATCCCATTAACCTCGTCAAACAAAACGCAGCCATCCACGGTCACTCAGTGCGAGCATCAACTCCACTTAGGCCTCCGCACCGCAGCGTCGCGCCGAGCACATCATAATTATTCCCAATCAACGCTACGACCACCGCACGAAGCCCAAACATGTCGAAGACATCCTTCGTGGGCATGTCATCATTACAGCAATTGGCGCGTTCATCTTTCATCAGTGGATCATCACATCGCCAAATAGGGTGGGACGTACCTGCCCGTATGCACAAACTAGGAAACCACAACCATGAAGTGGATCAGCGTCAGCGCGTCGCAACCCGTCCCAGCCCATCGCCCAAGATGGACATCATCATATGCGAGTATGCGAGTGCGGTTCTCGCCCCACCTCCCCCCGCCAATCACACGATCACCACGGCCACGGATGTCTCATTAAAGGTGTAACCGAAAAGATAAACTAATTGATTGCGATTTCTGCGGCGGAGGCACATCACCTGCCCGGCCGGTTGGGGGATAATGATCGGGGTCTCCTGTGGCAAAACGGTTTTCGATAGCGAACGGCGCGGCATGCCCGCTGCTCACTGTCATGACTTTATTTAGCCTTAGGGCTCCAAATCGGTCGGATGCCGTGGCCGGTGTAAAAAGTCCGCACAAATGGCGAGGCTGGGAATTCTGCACGCGTCCGGAGCTGTGCGGCAGCGCGCTGCACTACCGGCGTATTCCCACTGGCATGCCGAGGTGTTGGGTCTTTCGTGCCGCAACGACCTTATGCGGGGTTACCGAACCCGAGTTGATTTATTGGGCGACACGACACTGGTTAAGTTGTAATGACACATGACTCTGTGTGTCGGCTGGGGACTGGTGCAATTTTTGTGGGGTGGAGGCGGGTCAAAGTGGTGCTGGTGGTGGTGGTGGTGGGGTTTGATTGGCTCCTTTCAGGACTTTCAGCACAACGACGACAAATTGCGGTGACAATTCCTTGATCCGCACTGAATCCGGATTCAATTCGCACTGATTGGGTGTGCGTCCCCCCGACGAAGGGGTGCTCCCTGAATGGAATAGGCTCGCACAGCAGGCACGAAATATATCGCCAATTGTCCTCATTACAGTCCTATTCAGTGGGAATCCTTCGTCGGCGATGGTGGTGGTGGTGGAATATGATATTTTTGAATGCATCCTGCATGCTCTGTCGGCACATGACGTATGAAACCGTTCATTTGAACAGTGCGCCAGAAGGATTTTTGACTGCAGCTGGGTTGGGCATTATTCGGCGATGGAGGCGACTGTCAGTGGATGTCAGTGCGAATTTTTGAGAGCGCTTGGATGGGTATTTTATTACGTTCGGTCGTGGCCACAGGGCGAGCGTATGGTTTGAACGAATGGTGACGGCTTGACAGGTTAATGGGTTGACAATTTTTGGTAATTGTACGCGTTGTTTTTCCCCGCTTTTGCAGGGTTAGCAGGTGGAATGATGGTGGAAATTATGAGTTGAAACTACATTTGTTCGTTACGTAGGTAGAGGTTCACTTAGATAGCGTTTCCAGTGAAGTGAGTAGAATTGAACGAAACTTAACGAAACTGAATATGATCATCTAAAACTACAAGTGTTATTTTCTTAAGTAGAGATTGTCTAAGACTGTGTTTTTAATGAAGTTACCAAAAGTGAACGAAACTTAACGAAGTGGTTATTAAGAGTTCATGCTGGACGCCCACTGTTCTCCATCTTCTCGTAACAGGATGAGACGTTTGTGGTGTTGAAGAAATGGCATACTGTTGCGTTAGGCATTTGGGTGACCTTCGGAAATCTGACATGCGGCCAAGGCTCTCTCAGACCAAAACCTTTGGTCCATTGTGTCCAAAACTATGGGACCTTTGATTATACTCGAACCAGCCTGGATTTTTAATCTATGCCGCACAGGTCCATCAGCTCTGCTGTGTTTGCCCAAGTACTGAATTCCTTCTCTTTGCTAGGACTGAGCATTCTCAGAGCACCTAGCTGGTATCGACTGGTCGGACTCTAGACCGAACCTTCGGCTTCGGCTTCGGCCGGTAAACTGACCTTCGGTCGGACTCAAGTGCTATGCTCAGCAGCAATTCATAAATGACTCTGTACAGTGTCCGATGAGGACCCCTATAAGTGTTCGTGCTTCGAGATTTTGATCTCATTTTATTCAGCGCCGGCCACAAGGCCCTTGCTATTGCTCCATTTGCCAGACTGGCTTTGTCTTTCAGTTTTCTTTTTACAGAGCCAAGCGGCATGAGCCCGTAAGGGATTCCCTGGGTTCTGCAAGCTAGGATCAATTATTCGCGAAACTGTCCGCTTTTTCGTTGCCTTGAATGCTATTATGGCCAGGTACGCGGCACAGGGTTACCGTGTTCGCATATTTCACTGAACTTAACAAGTATCGAAGTCAATATGTCCGATGTTGTGGATTTTATTGTCGCTTCGCTGTTGGAGAGTAATGACATAACTTTGATAGTTGTGTTGCCTTCTCGTAAAGCAAGTTCTGCTTTCTGTATCGCATCCACTTCAGCTTGGAAGACAGTGTAGCTTGCAGTGATTTTTCGAATTGGCTCCTGTTGCTGTAGCCGTACTAGTTTTTGAGCCGTCGGTATACCGGGAGAGTTTTTCATCTGCCGCTACCTTTTGCTCTTCCCATTGCTTCCGATGCGCAAAACGAAGGTGGAAGGACTTTTGCGAAGCTAGTGTTATAAGCAGGCAATCTTCCTGACTACATAATGTGCTGTGCTACTGCCCAACACTTGGATATGGAAGCGTCACCGTATGGTTTGTCTCTCCAAAGACCCGTTCTTCTGAGCCTCAGAGGCGATGAGGTTGCACTGTAGAGCTGTAGAATAGGGCGAGGGAATGATAACAACGAATAAGATGGTATCGAGTGCTGCCGTCGGTGTTGTTCTCAGGCAACCTGTTATTTCTAGGCAGAGATGCCTTAGAAGGCATTAGATGATCTCTGGCGTAAGTGTCTATTGGGCGTTAGAGCGTTTTCAATAGAAATGAGAGGAGGCTCATTTTAATGTAGGCTTTGGCCTCTAGCGCGTGTTGCCTTACCCCTTTTGGGTATAAGAATTACGTTGACTGCTCGCCTCTTTTTGGAACATAGTTTAACATAAAGCATCCTTTATTGTCGGCACCAAACTATGAGAATCGGCTAATAGACGTGAAATAACATCACCAACAGTGTAAAGAAGTCATAGATGCGCCTAATACCGCCGCAGTGGCAGTCGGAAGATGACCCAGAACCAACCGACGTCTGTAATATAATTGAACGTATGTTGTCCGGTAATGAGTCGCATACGTGATTAGACGGGTCTGATTCCTCATGCTATCCTGCTATTGCTGAGTTCATTTATCTTTTCTAGTTCCATTTCAAAACCATGGGCATACACAAGATGGCACTTGCCGAATATGTAACCAGAACGAAGAAACTGCTGAGCATATACTGTATGATCGTTCTGCGGAAGCGCGGAATCTTCTTAATGACCGACGGTATGGCTTCCGCAGCAACAGGTCCACTGGTGAATTGAAAGTCTATTTCACCGATAAGTGGAACATATCTTTGCACAATACAGGCGAAAGCAAAATAGTTGCGCTTGATATTTCTAAAGCATTTGATATGAGTTTGGAATCAAGATCTTTTGTCCAAAATGCGTGCTTATGGTGTTGATGAGTTTCTGTTTCTATGGGTTAGAAATTATCTTTCGAACCATTCAATCTAAGTTGTTTTGGATGGATTCAAGCAATATCCACCATTCATGGATAATGGCTGATTTTCAGGGGTTAGCATTGAATTCCACTCTGTTGTTCTTACACCAGTTAATAATGCTGTCAAGATCGGAATTCAATGTGCTTGACATACGCTGCCGTTCCAATACTACGTCCGAAGGGCAGGGTCAGGAGTTTTGGAACGAATATGAAAAGCTGAGAGTGCTGTCATCAGCGAAGAAGCAGACTGGATTAGAAATACAGCAGACAGGAGATCATTTATAAAAATGAGAAAGGGTGTCGGAGACAAAACAGAGCCTTGGGGGACACCAGCATTTATTTTGTGGACTTGGATTGAATGGTTCGAAAGGTAGTTTCTAATCCATAGAAGCAGAGATTCATTAACACCATAAGCACGCATTTTCGACAAAAGAGCTTGATTCCAAACTCAAATCAAATGCTTTAGAAATATCAAGCGCAACCATCTTTCCTTCGCCTGAATTGTGCAAAGATTGGTTCCACTTTTCGGTGAGATAGGCTATCAATCACCAGTGGACCTGTTGCTGCGGAAGCCATACTGTCGGTCATTAAGAAGCTTCCGCGATTCAAGATATTTCATAAGCTGACGAATTATCAGCGTTCCGATGACCTTAGAAAGAAGGGACGTAAGTGCTATGGGTCGGTACGAGAGACGGGCTGGACAAATGCTGTTTTCCATCTACTCGGAAAGAGACCTGAAGAGTAGGATAGATGAAAAAGCTTACGCAGTGGTTTTACAAGCGAAGAAGAACGCCTCTTTAGAAGTATTGGGGCAATACCATCCGGGCCAGCGGATTTGTGCACGTTGAGGGCGCAATAATCAGGCGATCCCTCCCATCCCACTCCAATACAGTAAATTCTAATTCTAAGGAAGATAAGTGCCTGTTGCGGCCAAGATCGTTCTCAGCCTGGACGTTTCTTTGACTGAATTCATGGATTCCAAGAGTTCTTATTAGCGGACCTGATTTCTTTTTTCAGGAGTTTAATGCTGTCCTTGTAGGTGCAGTATTCAATGGTAACTTTATAGGCAGGTTCCAGTTCGTCGTAGTGTCGCGCCTTAGTTGCGCTATTTTGACATTCCACCAAGGTGATCATTTTTTTTTATCGATCAGTCTTCAAAACACAGGTTGGGACTCTGTGCACTATATGCTGCAATTCCGCTTTTCTTCTTCCACCAAAGTTGATTGACGGCAAACGTCCTCGCCGTGCAATTCGTTACATATTCGCAGGCAACCTCTGATGCCGGCTTCATACCGTGGCCAACTATCTGCCTCCTCCATCCAATCCTCTGCGCTCAGCAACAAATCTGCACATTTCTCGCCCCGAAAATGCCCCCAGCCCCATCCCCACCAACAGTCAGTTACTCAATCTTCTTCAGAATTTAATTTTATTTTTTAATTGATTCAAGAGATTATCCCCAGAAGCTAATAATCTTTCTCAGCACATTCTGTCTTCTTTTTTTCTCCTTCTCTTCATTAACCCTTCTACATTCAACCTCAATCCAAGTGAATCCATTGCTCACCCACTGCCGGAGTCTCGCCGTCCCCTCAACCTCTCCTCCTTCCATTGGACGGCCAAACAAGAGGTAAAAGGGAAATTACGCTCCAAAATCCGAATAAATGACCTCCACTTTTCTCCTGTTATAATTAGTTTTCTTCCTCGGCGCTCTCCCCCACCCGCGGAGTACTTTTCAAAATAAATGAATCGCAATCATAGACAAAACATTTTACGGTGCCAGTTACAAATTTATATGGCTGTGGCCAAGCGGGGCTTTGCTGCGCTTGTTGATGGCGGTGGTGGCACGAGTCCTGTCCCCGAGGCGAGCGAGCACTTGGGTGCGGTTGATTTGTTGAAGGACGCCTTTCCGCACACACACACCCACAATTACTACTCTGCCACTTAAGAATTCCACTTAATTTAAATTAGAACAAAAAGAAGCGAAAATGAACCAAATGAATGACAAAACAAAACAATACCAACGAGCAGAGTCAAACCAAAAAAAGAATGCGAAAAGTTGACCAAACGAAGATGCCAAAGGGATCGGACGGAAACTAAGAAAAGAAAGAAAATCAAGGACGAAGGGGGAAAGGGATATACCGAACAACAATCGCACATAATAAGAACTAAATCAAGAAGCTTGAGCCAAAAACAAAGCAAAAAGAAGGAAAAAAGGTTACCCGCCCTCGAGGGGCCGACACACAGGCATCCAGCCCGCACTCCACTCAGCGGAGAGTCCTTACAAGCCGCCCCCCGTACCGCACCGCAGTGCGCGCCATCCGTCCGCTCATTTCCATCACCAACCACTGAGGTTTTGTCAGGGGCTAATGGGCGAAATTAATTAAAACTTTCCCAACTAATTAATCGGAGATGAGCGTAGGAACTCACAACAGCTTCGCTTCATCCAGCACACCTCCCAGCTCGTTTCGGATGCTGCCCGACCGACGACGACATCGTCTCCCCCGCCCACACACAACTTTGCCCAGTGCCTAGGCTTGGGCCAACTTGGGCCACCAACGACCGCCGCCGCGTCGCTGACGCCGTTGCCGCCACCAGCGTCGCCGCATCCTTCACTTTGTCAGGCTCTATCATCGTTGCCCACATTTAATTGCATTCGTACATGGGTTTTGGGGCCTGTGTATGTGGCCGAACACAAACACAACCGTAATTTGTATGTTTACTCCATGACTACTAACTTCTATGATCCAGATGATGCCGCCCGCCCGCTCGATGTGTGTGCCGGTTTTGTTCTTTCGACTGCGAGATGTGAGCTGTGAATGCTTGATGGTCCACCCGTCCCATGCCGTCGCCTCTGGATGAGATATGCATGCTCTCGGGGACGAACAAGTGTTCGGGTGGGAAGGAGCGACGGCTGTCAGCAGGAGGCGCACCATGCGATGATGAGAAAGTTTGAGGAGCTTAAACTTTTGCTTGTTTTTCGGTTTAAAAATGGAAACAGAAGCGCAAAAGTAAAGCACACACTGAATTCGTTTAATTGTGTGGATAATTGTATAAAGGATATCCTGCATGCGAAGTTTTTCCCTGCAAATTCATTGCTGTGCGGGAGGAGGGCGGGGCCGGCATACCTGGGTCACTGGGATCGAGTGCAGTTCGCCGCTGGAGTTGACTTGGAACGAAAACTACCCGGCGTCGGACAGGTTGTGGAATGTGGATCATTTTTGAACTTATTTCTGATGACTGCTGGTGCTTGAGGGAGAGGGAGTCTTCGAATCCACACCTGAGGGACGGAGCGTCTCAGTGGAATGGGACCTCAACCGACGATGCGTGCGAAACTGGAGACAGCTAGCTAAAGATCCGCCTGGCTGGAGACGCTTGTTGGTTGAGGCCCAGGTCCAACACGGACTGTAACGCCACCTTAAGTAAGTAGGTAAGTTGGTGCTTGAGGGCGCCTTGGAGAACAGAGTGACGGCGGATAGCCAGAGTTGAGTTAAATCGTTGTTTAGGTCTGAGTTAAGCTACACTCATCGATTGGCGTCCGCTCGAAAGACGAGAAATGACAAAAGGACGGTGATCATGTGAAGACTCGAGCCCCTTTTTTCCTTTGATTTGTGCGCGTAAGCGGCCTTACGAGACTGAAGTGTAGGTTGAGAAAGCCCAGACTTCTAACATGCCAACATGGGAATTCCCTTGGTTCCGTCAATACAATCGACATTCAGGGACAATGGCTAATTACTTGGGATTTTGCTTAAGTGCCAGAAGGCGCCGTGGTTGGATGCATTGCGAGCGTATTAATTCTACGATCGAAGGCCCTCTGTAATCTCAAGAGTCGATTGTGTTCCAGAATGACGATGAAAGGCGTCAATCGGTGGTCCAATTGACATGAGTGAAGCGTTCACTAAAGTCAGGTTCTGATTAAAATAAAGTGGCTCTTTCTAATCTCCTTTGGCAGAATGAAGCCACATTTACACCACATCCTGTTCGTCCCCATCCTGTAGTTAGATCCTCTCGAATACCTCGTTTTATTTCAAAAGGTTAGACACTCGCATGGTGGGTTAGTTCCTATTTCTTCCTCTTTGCTGTAGCTTCTGGAAAAAAGAAGTCGTTATGGTCGTTATGTTCAGATCTATGGCACAGTGTCCAGTTAGTTAGAATCACCTAGCATACCTCCTTGCGACTAAAACTAAATGTCTGCGATCTCTTCTTGGTCAACATCGGCCATAGAGCACTAGCTGTTGCTACAATATCCAGACCAAGCCATCGAACTCTATCCAGAGCGTTGTCTTCCGGTTTTTGCCTTATGAAGCTCATCGTGATTGTCAGAGATGTTTCCAGTTCAGTCCCAGTTCAATCCTCTTTCAGTCTGTTTTTGCGCATGTCCAGCATAGGATATCTCTCTACCGCTCTGTCTACATAGAGCAGTACCGATGTCGAAATGTTCGATGCTGTGGCCTCTATAACGAATGACTATCAAAAAACTGATGATCAATTTCTCGATTATAATTAGGTCCCTGACGAAGATGCTGTGTCGAGTATTGAAGCCGCCCTTTTCGAAGTGTTCAGGGAATAAACCTGCTCTGGTGGATCTCCACTACTGCTGTTACCATTGATTTTGGTCTGGATCACGTTGATGGAGGGTTATTTCTGGGGCTAGGGTGGGTGGTTACATTTGTATTGACGTCAGACACTCCTCTGGATTTTGTGAAGGCATATCTTCCCAGGAGCCAGCAGGAAATCTGGTATCTTACTCGTTAAGGCCACGCCAAGTACACGGACTTCGAGAGAATGGTGTGGTGTTGGAACGCTACAAAAGCAATGGATGGCTATGACCCTTATCGAGTCCATAAGTTCGAAGCCCCCTATCTAAGAGGTGTTGTCAAGATGTTGTCAAGCTGTCCTGCGTTCGACAATGACTCATATTCAGTCTTTCTTCTTCTTCTTTGTGTGGCGCTACAGTCCGGGGTGGAACTGGGACTTAACCAACATGCCTCCCCAACTAGCCCCCAACTAGGTTGAGGTCCTTCTCCACTTGGGTGCGCCACCTTAAACGCGGGCGTCGTCTGTTGCGTTGCCCGACAAGTTCGGATTCGAAGATTCTTCGGGCCGGAGTTGTGGTGTCCTTCCGCTCGTCGTTGGATTCGTAGACGACTAACTAGGCTCATGTCGCTGGACAGCCCGTACTGTTCGTGGTTGAATATGCTTCTCCAGAACCCGTCAACACAAAGAGGACCAAAGATCACACGCATAACTTTTCTCTCAAAGAGACCAAGAGCTTCTTCATTCGCTTATGTACAATAGCGTCCATGCCTCCGCGCCGTATAGCAGGACTGGGTTGATCAGAGTTTTATATAGGGTCAGCTTGCTGTTTCGAGAGATGGCTATGGTACACTTGAGCCTCTTGAGCCCAAAGAAACAGCGGTTGGCAAGAGTTATTCTGCGTTTAATCTCGGTACTAATGTTGTTTGCACTATTACTGGGGAGCCAAGGTAGATGAAGTCCTTTACTACCTCGAAGTTGTAGTTGCCTATGGTGACCTTCTGACCGAGTCGTCGATGTTGTGTGTCATTTCTTGATGACGGCATATACTTTGTTTGGCACTCATTCACCGCTAAACCCATTTTTGCCGCCTCCGTTTCAATACAAGCAAACGCTTCATTGCCGGCTCACTAAGTTCGACCAATCACGTGAATGTCGTTTTTGGAAAATCGTGCCTCTAGCATTGGCGTGTGAGTTTTGCACGACCTTCTCGAGTACGATGTTGAAAAAATCACATGACAGCGCGTCGCCTTGCCTAAAACCTTTTTTGACAATGAAGGTCTCGGTGAGTTCGTTACCGACCATGATGGAGCAGCGAGAGTTCTTCATCGGCATCCTGCACAACCTGACGAGTTTGGCAGGAATGTCAAAACTAGACATGGCGCTGTATAGCTCGTCTCTATGCACACTGTCATATGCGGCCTTAAAGTCGACAAATAGGTGGTGGGTGTCGATCTGCATCTGTTGAGTCTTTTCCAGGATCTGCCGGAGTGTAAATATTTGGTCGATAGTGGACTTTCCTGGCCTGAAACCGCACTGATAAGGACCTATCATGTTGTTGACAAATGGTTTCAGCGATCACGCAGAACGGCAAAGATGATCTTGCAGGCGATGTTAAGGAGACTTATCCCCCGATAGTTGGTCTCCTTTCTTATGGATCGGGCAACGATACTAAGATTCCACTCGTCGGGCATGCTTTCCTCTGATCATATCCTACAGATGAGCTGGTGCATGCGCCCAACCAGATCATCTCCAGCTGTTCCAGACCCCTTGCATACCTCTGTATTCTCATCGGCCACCTCATTCACTTGCGCCGCAGTTGGTGAATGAGCTTGCGATTCATTCGCGAAGGCATCCAATTAATTCCCGCACCGACTTCCCCATTTTCCCCAGTCAGAGCATCTGCCCAAGAATGACTCCGTTCGGCCGGTCAGCGACGGCACCGAACCGAATCAGATTCCCAATTTGGAAGTCCATGATTAATTCCACATCCACCCCACCGCCCACCCACACATGTGCAGAGAAATCAGTTCAGTCTGCAGGTGATTGTTAATACGTCTTCGCTCAGATCTCACCTTACAGCCGGGCGAAGGGAGCGGTTTGAGGGAAACAATTTGACGCTATTCATATCATCAAAACTTCACCATTTATTAAAATAATTACACTGCACTAATTGGAATCGAGTATCTGTTCTCGGTTGTCCTCATCCGATACGGGTTCCACTCAAGCACACACACAGGCATGCATGGCTGGTGGCCACACGTTTATAGCAAAACCCAACCAACCCAATCCAACCCAACCCAACTCAACTCAACTGAACTGAACTCAACCCAACGCCAGGGCCCGGCACTTGATGGAGGTCGTTTCACCAGAACGAAGAAGGTGGAGGATGCTACCACTTCCACTAGCACTGGCATTGCCACTCCAGCTTCGGCGTCGGCTTCTTCTTCTGTTACTGTTGCTGCTGCTCCGGCTGGGGCAGGCGCTGGGGTTGGGACTGAGGCTACTGCCAGACCAGCCATTAAACCGAATTGTGCTAATGAAATTAAAATAGTATGAAATTTCATGTCTATTTATTTAGTTTAACAATCCCGTTAACAGGACGCTTATTCTATCCATAATTCATAATAATTACGGAATTCATGTCATTCATTAAAATTCCCTGTTCCCTTTCTTATTTCGACTCGGTGTCTCTGCCGCAGCCGCCCGCCCTCACCGAGCACCTCAAGCGACGGGCAACAACGACAAGGATATGCTGGCTGAGTGGGCGGTGGGTGGCAGGAGGATTTCCATTTGGGTTTCTTCTTTTTGAGTTTGAAACCACAACCCGCACCGGGCCCATTCCACAGGACCGCCTCCTCCGGCAGTCCTCCTCGTCGTCGTCGTCGTCGATGCGATGAAGGTGGAACAATTAATCCCTGTTCATGTACATATTTACACAACCACTTACACCTCCGTCTTTTAGGAAACCAATTTGGGATGCTTCCATCACATTCGAGAGACTGACACGCACTCACACACCCTTGTTGAGGTGGGGTGTGGGTGAAGATGATCAGAGATGGCTTCTGAGGCTCACACTCGAATCCGAAAGACATCAGCACAACGAATCCGACCGCCGACACACAAGCACTTGTCCAAGGTATCGCAGTTATGGCATGGCATCGAGTGTGCCTGCAGACAGACGCACACTCGCACACTCGCACACACCCGCAAAATAACGTATTATGATAAATTTCTCGACAATAAATTACTTACTGCACACAAACTCCAAACCACCTTTTAATTAGAGTGAAATCTTGTTGGAGATAATGAACTTAAATCCTTGCTCCGGCTCCTCGCCCAGAGACGACCCATCCGTGCTGGGTTCGTATCCTCTCCTCCACCAGCACACGCCGAAGGACCTGAGAGAGCAGAAGCAGAGCACACGAAAGTGTTACTCGGCACTGGGTTGGGTGTCCATTGTCATTTTGGGAAGAAAGTGCCTCGTCGTAGGCAAGGATTTCGATGTTTATTGCCGAACTGCTACGCTGATGTCTGATGTGGGAGGAGGGCGGTCTGTGTGGGCACAGCAAAGGGCTTGAGAGATTTCTAAGAAAATTGTTTTTGATGTGATCGGAAGTAAGGTTTGAAGTTTCAAAATTTCCAGAAGGAGACCATTGAAATGGGAGATCTGGGGGATGTCGTCTCTTTTGCTTCGTAAGTGATTGAATTCAGGGGGAAAAGGCTGTGCGTCTTAAGGACTTCAACCACGGCTCTGAAAATGATTTCAATTCCATATTTTGTGTCATTTTTTTTACCTCAAACGAGCAAGGTCTCAAAGAGGTAACAGTTCATCTTAAACTAGATCTTCATCAATTTCATCATCTGCAAGCGATTTGTAAAAGATGTTGTCAACCAAATGCATGCATGTACCTTTGAAAAATAGCCTTCTGTTTTCTGCTCTTAAATAACAAACTTGATCAAGCAGCGCGGCCTTTCGCTATATAGATCGTAAAAACCGAATTTCGCATGTGTTGTCTCATATGCTTCCAGATTTGATGTACGCTCATTCATTGCCAGCCCATCAGGGGCAGCAGATAAGAGGGCTTCGGAAACTTGTTCTAAAAGATACGATCGGGAAGGATCATAACCATGCCACCTACCGTCAGTGAACCACTGTATCCTCGCCTAACCCAACGTCGATACAAATGCGATCCAGCAACTTACTTACTTATCAGGCAGACAAACCATGAGGGGTCTGAGCCTGAGCAATTGCTGCCTTCCATCGGTGACTGTCCTGGGCACGTTGCTTCCAGTCATCAAGATTAAGCTGTCTTGAATCCGCAATGACTTAATCTCTGTAACGGAGGTTCGGTCTTCCTCTCCTTCTCGAACCAGGAGGCTCGGATTCGAAGACTCCCTTTGCTGGAGTGTTGTTGTCCATTCGCTCGATGTGGCCGAGCCAGTGTAGTCGACGGATTTTTGCCTTCCGGACTACATCCACATCCTTGTACAGCTCGTAGAGTTCGCGGTTGTGTCTTCTCCTCCATTCGCCTTCCTCGCAGACGGGACCATATATCCGAGGCAGAATTTTTCTTTCGAAGGCACCAAGCATCAGCTCTGCAGCCTTACTTAATGTCCAGCTTTCGGCTCCATAAAGTAGGACAGGCAGGATAAGGGTTTTGTAGAGCATGACTTTGGTCCTTTGAGTCAGGAGTTTCGAGCCCAGTTGTTTTTACAGACCGTTGTAACATCGGCTGCCAAGGGCGATTCTACGTCGGATCTCCACTACGATGTCATTCGTGGAGTTTACATTTGCCCCGAGGTAGACAAACTCCTTTACTACCTCGAAATTGTAGCTGTCGATTGTAACGTTTTGGCCTAGGTGGTGTGCGGCGGATCGTTGTTTGCTCGACAGCATATATTTTGTTTTGTCCTCGTTGACCTTAAGACCAGCTCGTTTCGCCTGTTCCTCAATTGTCGTGAAAGCTTCCACAACGGCGCGTTGGGACCGCGCGATAGTGTCGATGTCATCAGCGTATCGCAACACCTGGACTGACTTGTAGAAGATAGTGCCTTCCGTGTTTACAACTGCCCGCCGCACTATCTTCTCCAGTACCAAATTGAAGAAATCACACGACAGCGCATCTCCTTGCCAAAATCCAGTGCAGGTTTCGAACGGTTCAGAGGTTTTTGAACCGAACCTCACGGTACATCGCGTATGTGTTAGTGTGGTGCGACACCACCGGATCAATTTTCCCAGGATCCCGAATTCCGCCATCGCCTCAAATAGCTCTTCCGACGAATGCTGTCGTATGCGGCTTTAAAATCGATAAAAAGATGGTGAATATCGATTTGAAACTCGCTGGTCTTCTCCAGGATCTGCCTCAGTGTGAAGATTTGGTCTCTAGTCGATTTGCCGGGCCGGAAGCTGCACTGGTACGTGCCGATTAGTGCGGTGCAAAACGGCTTTACACGTTCAAACAGTACGCTGGATAGGATCTTGTAGGCGACATTGAGCAGGGATATACCTCGGTAGTTCTTGCAAGAGGTAGGATCGCCTTTTTTGTGGATGGGGCATATGGAGCTGATATTCCAGTCGTCGGGCATGCTTTCATCTTCCCAAATTCGGCAAATGATTTGGTGCATGCTCCCTACCATTACAGTGGTCCAGCTTTGAAAAGCTCCGATGGTAAGCCATCTGAGAATGCGGCTTTGTTTTTCTTCAGCCTTTTAATGGCTATACCGACTTCTTCAAAGCTAGGTGGGAGGACTACTTCGTCGACTGGAGTTGGGATTTCCTGGTTCCCTATCACTCTGTCCTGGTCAGGCCCGCTAAGCAGCTTAAGCTCATCCACTATTCCTTGTGGGTCCGTTACTAGATTATCATTGCAATTTCGAAGAGCCTGGGTGTCTTCCTAAAGCCTGTGGCCAGACTTTTGGCTTTTTTGTAAAAGACCCGTATTTTTTGTTTGTCCCTAGACTCTTCGATATCCTTGAACTGGGAGGTTGCGAGAGACCTTTTCTTCAGGCGTAGAAGCTTTTTCTCCTTCCGTCTTCTAGCGCGGTACTCCGCTTGCGCTGCTCTTGTTTTCCGTTGCAGCGTTTTTGGTATGCCTCGTCGGTTGCACGTTTTTTCTGCTCGCACTCGCCATCATACCACGGGTTTCTTGTCGGGGGTGGTAGGTAGTCTAAGGTCGTTTCCGCTACCTGTTTTATGGCCGAGCGGCAATGCAACCACATCTCGTTGGCACTTGACGTAGGAACCGGAGAGTCTCTCACTTAATTGCTCTTCGTAGGCTCTGGCAATCTCCGGTGTGCTTAGGCGTCCAGTGTCGAAAGTTCTCTTTGTCGGCTGGTGCAGCTTTCTGACATTGGACAGTCGAGCTCTGAATCTTGCTGCAACAAGAAAATGGTCAGAGTCGACGTTTGCCCAACTGAATGTTCACACATCCAGGATATTTGACGCGTGTCTTCCGTCAGTAAGCACATGATCGGACATCTGAAGCGAGGGTTCTTCTCTGATCACTTCGAGAAGTGTTGCTTAGATTCGATTGATTTGCTGTGAGATGTTCAAGAGCATTGTACCCAGCTTCGTCCCTTGAGTAGCTGAGTCGAAAACTCAACCCTTTTCTTATACATTTTCGCTAACTAGTATGTACCCACGATGGACAGTGTGTGGTAGCCTCTCAGTCTCTACGATGACATCTATAGCTGTTCTCGAAGATGGCATGCAGCTTGTTGTTAGACGCTCATTAAGAAGATTTAATGCGTTAAGGTAGCGTTATCCGGAAATTGTGTTTCCCAGCTTCCTGATAGCGACGTTGGGATGGATGCGGAAGCTTAACATTGGGTGCTTCAACGAACCCATTTCGAAGGTTAGACTGGTACATATTGGCTTTTCGGAAATCGTGGTGATCTTATTAATGATCTTAGAAATGCTGATTGATTTACCATCGAAACAGTGATTGCTGGTGTGAGCTTTGTTGATCATTCATATTTACAACTTCGGCGTTGACACACGACTGCCTCAATTGGCCCAGTCACCCACTTTTCCTCGAACACCAAATCAACATCCAAATAGGCGACTCACGGTTTCCAATCCTATATCTGCCCACTCAAACCTATCATATTTCCCCAGTCCCGAGGTGATCCATCGTACTTCGTCTACTAAGGGACTTCACATTCAACTTGCAGACCTGCAATTTGTGTTTTGTTTGCTGTGATTTTCAACATTGGTACGTGGGTCCTTATGCGAACTATAACTGATCTTATTGTGCAGCTTCAAGGCCAGCATCCCTTCTTAAACTCTCGGTGCTGCGCCCGCTGTCTTTTCCAGAGCGCCACAATCAAAGACACCAACCTTCCCTCTTGTCGATTAACTTCATCCAAAATCTGATAGTCATGTTGGTAACGGGCCAACAACCCATCGAAGGTCTAAGTTTGATATGTCGCTGCCTTTCATCGGTGACGGTCATGGGCACGCAGCTTCCAGTCATCAAGACTAAGCTGTCCTGAATAAGCGATGCCTCGATCTCTATACCAGAGGTTCGGTCTTCCTCTCCTTCTCGAACCAGGAGGATCGGATTCGAAAGCCCTCTTAACTAGAGCGTTGGTGTCCGTTCGTTCGATGTGTCAACAACTGTCGATAGGAATGATTTGACCCAGGTGGGGAGTGACGGATAGGTTTTTGCTCGACACACACCGTATTTCCGTCAGTAACCATAGGACCAGCTGACTAGGCCCGTAGTTCAACTAAGAACGAGCTTTCTGTAATAAATCTGGGTTCTCTTAGTACTGATTCCGAAGTAAAGACACGCTACAACGCGTCATGTGGTTGTTCCTGTATAAACTGGAACTTGAACTTTTGTAGTCCCAAGGTTACCTCCGAGAGGAGCAGGTCGTTGCACGCTAATTTATCGACTAACAAGTTCGTGAAGCATCGTTAAATAGAAATAAACATGAATCGCCGACTGTCTCATTTATCAAACACCAGCACACATCATACACATTTGCTTACTTGCTTCCCTTTTCCCCAATCCCGGAAGCGTACGCAAGTCCCAAACGCCCTTAAGCATCCCCCGCCAGCACATTTCATCGAGCAACTCCACAGTCTCCCGGCAAAGAAACCTCCAACACCCACCTCCACCCTCACCATGGGCCACAAGAAAACTGACCCCGTTTGAGAAAATTGACACCAATTGGTTGCTGTTGCAAATGGCTAACACTTTCTCCCCGACTAATCGCCGTCATTACTCAGCGCAGGTAGAATGTGCGGCCGGGGCAAAAAACACAGGACCCAACCAATAATTAATTAACGTCCCGAGTGTCATTACGTAGAATTTTACTCGGGGGCCATCGGCATCTTTTCCCCGATCGCCGTGGCCGTGGCGAACAAGAAAACGTGAACATCCAGCAAAATCTCATTAACCCGGTACACGAGGGGGTACCACTGGCTGGCTGGCACACGGTTCATAAGGAACCGACGATGGTACACAGTGTGCATCCAAGACAAGCTCTCGCCGAGCTATCCGCTCACAGATCTCGTCCGATTCGTGAAGCGAACCGTATGCTGCTTCCAACGATAATCGATGGAGTTGAAGTCGACAGCAACGACGACCACGATGACGATGACGACGACGACGACGACGACGAGGAGGATGATGATGATGATGACGGTGAATGGTGATGGGCAAGGCGATTGGGATGAGTGCAGATGACTATTACGTCGGAACGTGGTGGTGTTAAACAGCACTCGCCCGAGGCAAAGAGGCGATGAAAGTCTGAAGATAATGAGACTGCACAAACCAATATTGAAATTCCTCAGCAATGTTCCGACGCTCGAGCAGCATTCGTGGTCGTGGTGGGGTTCTCCTCCAATTCCATGGGAATTCCAGAATGTGGCACGGTTTGCATCTGCTGGTCACACTCCAGTCGTTCCGGGGGCAAAGTGGATACCTCGACCGCCAAATCATTTGTTTGAGGCAGCTGGGGAACTTCCCTTTGCATGTCCTTGCCTTCAGTCAGACAACGCGTCCACTGTGTCCACGACTGTAGGCGTGGTTCTAGAGACACATGCGTCGTCTTGGCGAGTCCTTACAGACTCCTCTTGGTTTGCCTTCTGGGGTCCTTGCCTTCAGTCAGGCAACGTGTCCACTGTGTCCACGACTGTAGGCGTGGTTCTAGAGACACATGCGTCGTCTTGGCGGATCCTTACAGAACTCCTCTTGGTTTGCCTTCTGGGGTGCTTGCCTTCAGTCAGACAACGTGTCCACTGTGTCTACGACTGTAGGCGTGGTTCTAGAGGAACATGCGTCGCCTTGGCGGGTCCTTACAGACTCCTCTTGGTTTGATTTCAGGGGAACCCCGTCGCTGGCAGGTCCATCCCCCCAGAAAATTCACCGCGGTCGTGAATGTTAAACGTACGCAATCAGACGTCAATTCTTTCTTCTGCTGGTTCATTTGTGCGGCTTCTGCCGCCCCAATTGGGCCGTCATCCACTTCTCTGCTTCGAATACCAAACGAGATCTCTCGCACCCCCGTGCGTCCATCAGCAGTTATCCATTTAAATTGGCACTCCCGTCCACAGAGTCGACGTGATGTGACGCACGCTCTGTCAAATCAGCGTCCAACCCCCGCCACGGCAATAATTGTCATCCATTCACATTCAAATCAGGCACCTCGGTGTCAGGGAACCTAAAACAACACAATTAAGGGGCACCTTCTCGATCCAATCAGTCGTTCAGTTGACAAATCTGATTGAGTGCCTGCGAAATCCCTGATTCCCTGCGAAACGGAAGTGCAGACAGAAAAAACCCGAAGCACAGCACAGGGAGTGTGAAAGAAAGAAAAACAAGAACACGAACTAAGCAGCATCCAAAGTGCGACGCGACACACACCTAGTCACTATCAGACAGGCAGCACTGCTGCTCACTGCCAGCAGCACTCAAGGAGCAAACCAGCCATACGGCTCGTTAACCATCTTCTGTGTGGCTAATCATTTGTCGCAAATGCGATTAGAACGGCGTTTGTTGGCTTCCCACAGCCACCGCCACCGCCACACTCAATGCGGCACCCAGTCACAGTCATTTATTAGAGGATGCCTCCTGCTGCCGCCCGCCCCCACCTTCGGCGCGACAATCAGTTATTTCACCACCCGCCCCCCTCCCTCAAATGTCTTCATTTTCCCATGCAACACAACACATCAATCCCACTGCCAACCCTAACCCCAAGCACCCCGGCACCGTCGTCGTCGCGTAGTCAGCCGTCAGGACTTTCTCACGACCCCTTAACCTCAGAGTCGCCCCCCTCGCCCAGCCCATCATCAAGGACGATTGCTATTTTCTTAGTTCTTGTGCGGATTTTTGTGTGTTCCTTGCTTCTTTCTGTCTCTGAAACGTGTGTTTGTGTGCTGATTGGGACTGTGGCGGGGGCTAGTACTTTTTTTTCTCTTCATTCTTTTCACTCCTCTTTCTGTCGTCGCGGTGACAGGGAAACACTGGAAAAAAGGAGCACCAGACGACGTCGACAACTGCGGGTGCCTTTGGAAGTCACCGCAAATTTTTAACGTTCTCCGATTAAGTCCTAGACATCTTCCCCCGATCTGGCTCGCTTAGTGGCGTTGAGCCGAGCACTATGTTTGCATTATTCCGCGAGAAAAAGGACGAGTGGTTTGTCCCCCCACCACCCATCGAATGGTTTTGGCTTGCGCACCGTGAAGACTGTGCGGTGGATCAGGGTGAGCGGAATGTGTGGGAATTTGTGGATTTGGCCCTGATTACTTTAACTTGCTCACTTGCACTGATTGAAGTACACTTAAGCTTATGATAGAATCGAAGGAAAAGTCATCGGAGGCATTTCCGAATTTCAGGGGCTTCTTAATTGTTCCTGGCTTCAAAGTTAACAAGAATTTATGGTTGTAGATAGAGAGTAACTGACAACTCCTCCGAGACGTCAATTTCTTCTTATTTGTTTGGCGCTGCAGTCCGCGATGTGCCTGGGCCTCAGCCAACATGCCTGTACATCCAGCCCGGTCTTGTGATCGTTGCTGCCAGATATGCACGTTCAATTCCTTCAGGCCCCGTTCTAGCTGCGTGCGCCATCGTAGGCGTGGTCTTCCTTTACTGCGTTGTCCCACGGGGTTGGAGTTGAAGTCTTTCCGGGCCGGAGCATTTGTGTCCAGTCGCTCTAAGTGACCTAGGATTCCGAGACGAGAGATTCGAACTCGTCGATGTCGCTGTACAGCCCGTACAGTTCGTCGTTCAGCCTCTTCCTCCAAATACCATTCGTACATACGAGACCGAAGATAATTCCAAGGACTTTTTTCTCGAAGCGCCCAAGAATCCTCGTCCTCGTCCGCATTAGTTAGTGTCCCTGCTCTGCGCCATACAGCAGGACTAAGACTATCAAGGTTCTATCATGCTTCCTGTTTGGCTGCATGTGCTCGCTGACATTCTTCATCGAACCATGGGTTTCTTTGTGATGTCAAAGTGAAACCTAGCACATCGGTTGCGGCTTTTCTGATGGCTTCCTGGCAGTATTGCCACTGGTCTTCAGCACATTATCTCGGCGGAATGGAACTCTATAAGAGGTTGCATCTCCTACGCCTGTAGCCGTGTGACGTTAAATTTCTTGGCAGCATTTTGATGATTTCGCGGGGTCCCGGCAATCCTCATTCGGCGTTTGGCTAGATATAGATAGTGATCCGTATCGATGTTGGCGCCTTGCAACGTCCGGACGTGCAAAATGCTGCTAGAGTGCCTTGCGTCAATCGCATTATGATCAATTTGGTTGATGGTGGATTGATCTGGAGATCGTCATGTTCCTTTGTGGATGGAGTGGGAACCGTGAGGTTGCGCCCCTCGGCAAAGTGTCGTGTGTCCGACAGCTCTACCAAACATGCCCTTCTTACCCATCTTTGCGTTAAAGTCACCAGGACGATCTTGAGGTCAAAGCTAGGACATTTCTCGTAAGTTTTGTCAAGGAGCTTGTAGCATCAGTCTTTGGTTGCGTCATCTTTCTCCTCCGTCGGGGCGTGCGCACATATGAGAATTATGTTGGCGAATTTAGCGCCTTGATTGGGATCGTCACCAAGCGTTCGCATCCAAATGTGCGCTGACCATGTTCTATGTAACAGTTACCGTGGTAAATATCACTGTTTTTCGTCCTTCTTTTGCCCGGCCCGTCCCATCCCATCCCATCGGGTGCAGTGCCTCCGCAAGTTGTTCGGCTGCACGTGGTCTGTTAAGCGTCCTGACATTTCACGTGGAGATTCGAAAATCGTTGTCCTTATATCGTCTGCTACGGTCGTCAGCGGTAAGATCCTTCATATCCGAGGCTTGTCGTTTCTTCGTGACTATCGGTAGGGAAGTTACGCCCCGCGCATCCCCGCACCTGGGGCACCGGGTCCTAGATCAAGCCCCTAGACAAGGGGCCGCTGCATACATTGATTCACCTACAAGCGGTTGCTGCAGAGACTATCCAGAGGGCGTCACTATCTCCGCTGGCATCTCGCCAAGTTGAGAGCATTCAACAGCCTTGCCCTGTATGCTCAGGCCTATGTCCTTAAAAACATGGAAACAGGTGTGCTCGTGTCGTTGGTAGGCCTATAAGGGCCGCTGCGGTATTTAAAGATGAAATCCATCAGAAAAGCCTTACTAACCCCTGTCATCTTTTTGGGGTCAAAAATTGAATGTCGTCGGATCCGCACCAAACTCTCAGAATCGGTTAATAGACACACGAAAATATGGAAACACGTATGCTCGAGTAGTTGTTAGGCCCAGTAGGGTCGTTAAAGCAGGTGACTGCGCACTTTTGACTCTGATTCGATTTTAAAACAGTGCACGAATTAAACTCGGACTTCTCCAAACCAATCAAGGTTCGTCCGTCTCCTAAATGCCATCAAAATGGCAACTTTTTTTCCCATTTTTGACAGAACGGACGCCCTTCCTTACCACCCTCTTCCTAATTTGCCCCAATTTGACGTTCCCAGAATGATCTGGATTGACTCACTCATTCAATCACAAATTCGTAGGTCATTGACCACGTTCAGACAATGTACACCGAAATAGAAACGCCCCTGCCCCGTACATCATCCCAAACCCACTTGCTAATGCCCACCCCCCACAAAAGCGATGGCTCCACGACACGTGTGCTCCGTGCACAAAACAATGGAACCATCTCGGGGAAATAAAAACAAAAAATTCCATTAGTCCACAGCCAGCCCCCCAATTTGCCGCCGGAACGAAGCACGTGCGTATCCAGCGAACGGTGTGCACACACGAATTAGGATCATTTCCCGTGGTACAAATCACCTAATCACTTAAACGGAATCAAAAATTAATAAGAGCCACTGAATCGGGCGTACGCTCGGTTGCTCCGCCGCCGTTCGGCTCCGGTGATAAACGCCAAAGTGACACAGAGCTCACCGCAGCATTGTCGTAATGGAGTCGATGCCGGATGGGCGGTGGAGCACTCAAGTACGTGTCACGTTCTCGCTTCCTGTGGCCGTTTTCACGCCGACTTGAAGACACAAAGGCAAAAGGACACACAACACAACACAGCCGTCCTTTTCGTTGTAAACATTTGCGCCACTTGTGTGCGGCGCGCCGTGCGAATGACAACAAAGTCCTGATTCGCTGCCGCTCCTCAAAGTGTCGCAGCCATCCGCCGCAAAAACACTCGGAGTCAGAGACATGGCTTTGAATACAGAACAATCGGCGGCGCTGCGTGGCGAGGGCAAAAAAATTATCATATTTCGCAGGAATTATTCCGTGACACTTTTGGGGGGGCCTTGATGAACTCAGTCGGGGGGACATTCTGACACGCCTGCTACACGGACGCGATGTGCACATAATCAAGGCTGTAACGATGCTACCTGAGGATGAGTGACTTGGGGCGGGGGAGGGGTGTGAGTGGCAGCGGGAGGTTGCGATTTCAGGGACAGGTGCTCCTGGTGCGCGACTAGGAGTTTCTGTAAGGTTCCCTAGTTGGAGTGACGAAGCTTGGACCTGGAAGTGAGTACAGTTTGTGCTTCACCCAAAGGGACGTCCAACAAGAAGCGTCATTTTAAGCTTCGCACATTTCTTGGTTATCAAGAATAGGTGAAGTCTAAGCTTCGTGTCTATGTTCCAGGTGCTCGAGGCCTTGATGGCACGCTCGAGGCCTTGATGGCACATGCCCAGGTGCTGCAGAATTAGATGGCGGCAGTGCCTGCATTCGCCTTGTGCTACTCGTATGCCATTCCAGTTAGTTTATTCATCTGCCTGACTAGGAGCACTTGAAAGTTCTAAGCTACAAATGCGCATGCTGAGCCTGGTAGCCATGTGATTCCACCAGACTGCGGAAGATGACGCGCAACTCGTGAATCGATGGATGAATTATAAAACTACTTTGCTGAGCAAGTTATCCCTTGTCTTGGACCAGAGACGGCTGGATCGTGTGATTTTAAGCAATAGCGTGGCCAGTCAATCACTAGATGAGCCAGCGTGCAGAGATCAAAGCTAAAATGCTTGAAGAAGTGGGACAAAAATAGGCCCTGTGGAGACGGACCACATCAAAGGTTCGGTTTTGCTGTGCAGACCTATGCCAAAAGGAATTGGAGTTAAGTATCTGAGTTATGACGTTTGCTAATTAGCGGCAGACTGTTCGCAGGTCGATCTTTATAGGCTAGCAAATCAAGGCTGTCCAGAGGCATGATCTTCCACAAATCCGTGCAACTGCTCGCATATGCCGATGACATTAACATCATCGGAACGACACAACGGGTTATCAGTGGGGCGCTTGTGAGTATCGGGAAGGAAACGGCCAAGATGGGGCTTGCGGTTAATGAGGGTAAGACGAAGTATATGCTGTCTTCAAAAAAGGCCCACCAACACCGACTTCTTGAACAAAACGTCACTATCGACAGCTATAGCTTCGAGGTAGTGAAAGACTTTGTCTACCTAGGCTCCAAAGTTAATACAAGCAATGACACCACCGCGGAGATAAGACGGAGGATCACGCTGGCCAACCGCTGCATTTTCGCACTCGGAAGGCCACTGAGGAATAAAGCCATTTCTCGAAGAACCAAGATATCCCTATATAAGACCTTGATAGTCCAAGACCTGCTGTATGGCGCAGAAGCATGGACACTAACTAAAGCGGACGAGGATATTCTTAGTCGCTTCTAGAGAAATAATAATATAATAATAATAATAATATGGGTGGCGCTACAGCGCTACAGGCTAGCTTCTCAGCAACCACTCGTGTTATGAATGCTATTGTTCTCTCACGAGTGTGAGGGACCTACAGTTTAATGCCGAATCCGAACGGCTTTATTTGAGAAGCTTTTTCTAGACAGGAAAGTACTCTTTAATCATTGCCAGTGAAAATTGTGGGGTCGTGAAAATTGTTTTCGTCGCACAGAGCAGGAATCGAACGTACGACGTCGAGGTTGGGGTCGACGCACATACCCACAACGCCACGGGCCACCACATTCGAGAGAAAAGTCCTTCGAATTATCTTCGGTCTCGTATGTACGGATGGTGATTGAACAACGAACTGTTCGGGCTGTACAGCGACATCGACCTGGTCGAATGTCTCGTCTGAGATGGCTAGGTCACTTAGAGCGAAGCAGTGTTCGAAAATAACTCTCAGTGCTCGAGATGTGATTTCGATTTCGAGAGATGCCACATGCCCACGTTTTGCCAACTTTCCTACTACAACCCCAAAATAGTCATCGCATGCACACACCTGCCGCCGCCCACGGAAACAAGACAGAAGCTCCAATGGTCAACTTTACCCTAGTTAGGCTGAGATTACACCGCGAATGCAAATTGAATGGATATCCTATTAAAATTATTATCAAATGTGTATAGCGACCTAGTGCGGAAGAATTGAAATGTTTTATTGATTGTGAGTAGCAAGGAAGGGGAGGATGATGAACGATGAAGGATGATGGAAGAGGAAGGAGAAGTTCGTTAATTATACAGTGGCCACTGTATGACTTGTGTATTATACGATGTACTAGCCACTCACTCACCTACTTGTCGATCGTGTAAACCCTACTTAACTATTAACAAAAAACAAAAAAAACCGATTGAGAAAGTTAAAATTATATTACATTTACGAGTGCACATGCATATGCGAATATTATATTTAGAACGTTGTGTAGACCCTTAATCGCAGGAAAAACCAAATGCATGGTTACAATTGTATTTTGATCATTTAAAAAGAGAAGCAAATACGGTGGTGGCCCGTGGCGTTGTGGGTATGTGCGTCGACCCCAACCTCGATGTTGTAGGTTCGATTCCAGCTCTGAGCGACAAAAATCATTTTCACGACCCCACCTCTTTCGAGTCACTGACAATGCTCAAAGAGTATGACTAGAAAAAGCTTCTCAAACTTGGCCCTTCGGAGTCGGCATAAAACTGTAGGTCCCTTCCACTCGTGAGAGAACAATAGCACGTACGACACAACCCTGAAAACGTCCGCCACCCACGCAGTTTTAAGTGGTCGCTATCGAAATATGATTATTCCATCGTTCTTTGAGTGGAGGGACTTACAGTTGAATCGGAATCAGAGATATTCGAGTCAGATCTGCGGTGTCCTCACTGGAGAGTGTCCACCTAAAGATTGGCAAACGGGAAATATCTATTTTATGTCTCTAAGGTGTAAGAGGCGCGTTCTAAAGCGAGATACGTTCCGGCAGAAGTACAATCAAACAACTGTTTACCGCAGGAAGAGAAGTCTAGAAGGCTAGGAAGTAAGCCGAGCCCATCTGCAACTGACTGGTAGGTTTAAAAATGGCGTACGATCAAGTTATCCAATTTTTTGAGGGCCATTCAGATCAGACTCTTTAGCCAAACTCTTTGTCTCACAGTGAGTGTCGGACTTCCACAAGGGTGCGTCTTATTGCCTCGTCTATTCATTTTATGTATACATGGACTGGATCTTGTCGCGCAGCTGAGGTGATGATCACAGTGGGACAGTCATCTTTTGGTAGATGACTTATTTGTCATCACATTCTACCAGACGAAACTCCAGGGTGCGTTCGAAAGGTTTGTGACCCATTCGGCAGATGTGTTGATCCCGGTTAACGTGAACAAAGCCGAGGTAATAGTCATTTTCAGAACAGAACACCTCTCATTGAGGCAGGTACATATATCGGGGCTTTTTCACTAGTGATGGGATAAGGAAGGGCCATCATTCTTCAGCAGCTACTTTTACGAATGAATGGGGCTTTCCTTAAATGGTTTGGTCATGGGGCGGGAATGTCTCTATCATCATGACCTCTCAGGCGTGCATCAGGGAGGTGACAGCTTGGCATATCCAGGTCGAAGTGGTTGAACCAAGTTCAAGTCTCGCTTGGTTGCATTTGGGCATAGCTGTAGAGGGGTTCAAGTCGACTGCGAAGGATTCACGTGATCGGGAAATGTATGCATCTCACGGTCCACCACTTTCGAGTCACTGACAACTGTACTGTTCACGATAATCTTCTCAAACTTGGTCGCTCGGAGTGCCACTTTCTTCTTCTTCCTCTTTGTGTGGCGCTACAGTCCGGGGTGGACCTGGGCCTCAACCAACATGCCTCTCCAACTAGCCCGATCTCTGGCTAGCTGTCACCAGTTTCGCTCTCCAAGTTGGTTGAGGTCCTTCTCCACTTGGGTGCGCCACCTTAAACGCGGGCGTCCTCTGTTGCGTTGCCCAACAGGTTCGGAGTCCCACTTTCAGTCGTGAAAAAACAATGCCACGCACAACGCTTGTGGTCGGGCCCGCTGGAACCTGGCCCTCTATGGACTGCAGCGCCACTCAAATTATTATTACATATTAAATACATAAAATTATGTATTCAAAAAATAAGACTAAGAGAATCTTTAACGAAATAAAGAATGAAGTCAATAAATGTGAGTTTTTTTAGTGTTTGTGTCCATACCAAGTTTAATCCAAATCTGAATTGCCAGAGAGTCAAGCAGCACGATGTGTCGTTGATATGTGCATCTCGACAAAGCTTGGAAGGCCGAAGAAATTGTATGTGCACACTATCAGTACGTCTGGTAAGGGTCTGGCTGCATGTAAAACGTCTGGGACCTACACGTTTGTAACCAAGGCAGTCTGATCTCTTTGATACTACTCTCATGGGGTTATAAAAAAAATTCAGATTTTGGAAAAAACACGTTTTTAAACTACTCTTACTAGCCTCGGCTGCAACTAGTCACTGCCAGACTGCCACTTTCGAGAGACCTTTCCATTCATGTATCACTCATTTGGTTATACTTTTACGCCCAAAATTTGCTGTGGGCTCTTAGACTAATAAGGATACACTGACTTCAGTGGAACTTAAGAATTCTACCACGAAAGGCTCACTATCTGTACTAAGGTAACCAGCGCGTGTCGTAGACTAATTCCAGCCTTTCGGTACAATAGACCTCTTGAGGCCGCTGCGCAATGGCGCATGGGTTGTACAAGAGGAAGCAAGTGTCTCCCCTTTTCTGGTTTATCGTTACGACAAATACACCATTGTGTTGAAATGGTAGGGTACGCAGATGCCGACATGGGTGTCAGCATCAGGTGAGTTTCCGCCTATCATCATGGAACGAACTTTGAAAGTAAGTACCTAGGCTAAAAAAGAAGGCCAACTCAAGTAAAACGAAACTGATAAAAGTCCCTACTTCATTTTCCGTCTCAACGATCAATCGCTCTCCCCCAAAGATCTGTGCATCGGCTTTTATCCCAAACTCAGCTGGAAGCTTAACGAGTCCATCGAGTTACGAAAGGATGGACCGATTTTTACACCTGCTGGGTTCGAGCTGATGGCTCACACTCAACTCACTTGGACGCAGCTGGTGAAAGATTATGCTGGCTGCTGCTGAAATTGTTATTATCCGTGACCGACACGACTGGGGTGTCGTAGAATAACCTTTTGAAAGGTTTTTAGCATAATACATATTTAAACATCCATTGGCCGTGCTTTTCGTACCATCAACCCAAGTAACTGTCGAAAGAGCCTTTTCTTTAGTCAGTGAGAAGCCAAATGAAAATGAATGTTAACTGTTATTTTCGAGCTCTAGCTGGCAGCAACTAGCACAACAACGGGCGAGTTGGAGAGGCATGTTGGCTAAGACCCAGGTCCACCCCGGTCTGTAGCGCCAGCCAAAGAAAAAAGAAGAAGTGATGTAAGGTTAGTAAGGCTTTGCTGTTGAATTTTAAGGCTCATCTTTCAACAGCCACAGCAACAAAATTTACTTGAAGTACGAGCTCAAACCCAATTCCACCGTTGACAACGCGTTATTGCCCCGAACAGTATTTAACGCTGAGACTCCTCACTTGACACGCTCTCCCCACTTGACCCGACCACCGAGTAATCCGTCAGAAGTACTTCATGTTCCATGACGCATTATCGCACTCAATTCGAGCCTAAAACCAGAGAAGTTCAATTTGAATAATTCTCCCCCGCACCCCAGCCACTCCATTAGCATTCACTTGCTTCAAACACCCCATAATCGCACCCACCCTCCATCCCACCACTTTGCACACGCAGAAAACACTACGACGAAGGGAAAAAAAAAAATAATTAATTAACGTTAATAATAATTATTCACAAAACAGTAAACCATGACCTTATCGGCGGCGGATGGAGATGTACACAATCGTGCCGAACAGCAAGGCTTTCGCCGTCGCTCTCCACTTCCACGCCGAGAGCGCGAGAAATTAATTCCCATTCTCTGGCCGGGTCACGAGTGTGGGCTGGGCTCCTCCCTAACCAACACCCTACCTCCCCCTACAGCCGCCCATCGGGCGAATGTAATTCATTTTCGTTTCATTTCAATTAGCTTAATTCCAAAGTATTATTTCGAGCAATTTGTTTAGCGGAGGTCGCTTCATTTCAGGATAAACTTCCATTCGTACGCCTCCTTGCGCGTCCTTCCCAACATCCGCGCCGATGCCTCACACTGCCTCCGCTTTGGTCGTGGCAGCATCCCTTCCGACTGATGTGCCTACAGCCGTGTTCATCTCCAGCAGTAAATAAATACCGACAACTGCGGATACACGAATACCGAGAACCGCCAGAGTCCTCGTCCTCGTCCTCTACGCACGAACACATCCACTGGGGCTGTGTGTCCTGTCGACCAGGGGGCGCCAGAGGGAGGAAGCTCAATACTATTTCTATGCTTTAATTACAAACTAAAGTGGAGCGGGGGAGCGGGCAACAGAGGGACCGCGTGCCGGGATGATTTAGACGCACCACCTCACGCTGGCCCTGAGACCACCCACCGACGGGGTGGGCCTGTAATCAGGGATCTCTTATCACGTCGAATGCGCACCGAATTGTTACTCACCGAGTGGGTGGCAGGGTGGCGGCTGGGTGACTGTGCAAATGGTGTGCCAGTGCGCGGGTTAATGGCGGAATATTACAATTATTTTAAATGGTGGTCTTAATTGGTTTTATGTCCTTCATTTCGGTAGTTATTCTCAACATTTCCGCGAATAATCAAGAGCACACGGTGTGTGTTTGATAATTTTCGATGTTTGTTTGTTTGGCTCGTCCTTGCGCGCTGGCATCGTCCCCTCTCTCGGTGGATAGTGGCGGGCGCGGTGGTTTTGTCGTGACTCGGCTGTTAGAATTATTGCTTTCGAAAGTAAGTCATTGTGTGTTGCCCGCTGCGGGGCGGGGAAAGGGCACATCTAGAGGAAATTAAAATTTTACTTGGATTTAATAAGAGGAGCTTCACGCGACTGGTGGATGGATGGATGGACGGGATGGCGGAGCAGGCGCGGGAAGACGAATGGCAGTTACACAGCGCACTGGGATGAGAAATTTCGGTGTTACTGCTGTTGCTGCCGCCGCCTGTTGGTGGGTGTGGAGCGTGGGGCGTAGGGCGTAGGGCGACGTTGGCACGAGGGATGCTTGCCCGAGATGTGAAGAATTTTAATTAAAATTTAATTGCAGTTATTTTGTTATTTTGCCGAACATTTTATTTCTCGACAATTAAATTTCGCGGGAAAAAGGCAGAGACGAACCCCGACGAGGCTTGATGAATTCAGACGATAAACCCGCCCACTTTCTTGGTGCGTTAAATGACTAACTGACTGTGGGGACAGTTGCAGGGTCAGTCTTTTGAGGGAATGGAGTGGAGGAGCACGTCATACTGAATCCACTTAGGTGGGACCATTCTTTGGGTTGAAGCTGTATTATCGAGTGATATCAAGATTATAGTGGCTGAGACACTATCAGAAAATTAGATTTGTTCACATCAAGTTGCAGTCTTCGTAGGCAGCCTTCTGATGTCCCCACGTAAAAGGAAATTGTTACCATTTCAAGCCGAAGACTGAGAGGCATTCTCTGCGGACGCATTTCCACTGTTGAATGATATGCGCTACTACCTTCTCCATACAGCTGGTTGGCGCAGTTGCTTAAAGGTCTGCCGTTGCATAGAGAGGGGTCTCCGGTTCGAATCTCAGTCGAAGCTAAAATTAAATACGCCCATTTACCTAACCTGACCTATCCTTTTTCATCCTCAAAGCCTAGGCTCAGCGCACTTTAGCGGACTGCATTCCATTTCATAATTACACTATATCAAAAAATTGCACGTACACCGTGTTCATTTGAAAAAAAATTCATTTATTTTATTTTAATCTTAAGTTTGATTGAAAGTTAATTTTATTTTCAGTTGTTTGTAACGTAAGTAACATTTAAAAAAAATTAATAATTCAAGTTGAAAGATGGGGGAGAAAAAATACAGAAAGTAAGTCAAAAAATTGTACATACATCAAAAAATTGCACGTACACTAGTTAAAAATATGTCTTGTTTCGCGTTAAATAACTGGTATGGTATCCTTTTGCTATAATAACATCTCTTAATCGTTTTTTCATTGAGAGCACAAGCTTACTGGTGACTTCAGGCAGTATTTTGTTCCACTTCTTTAAGACGACTTTTGCTTGTTATTTGGTGTTCTCGGAGCTTCTTTTCCAAAATATCCCAAAGATGCTCGATAGGACTTAGATCAGGCGATTGTGGTGGATGGGGTAAGACAGATTTTACATGATACAGCAACCATTCCTTTACTAGCTTGGATGAATGCTTGGGGTCGTTGTCCTGAACCAATAAAAAATCGTCGTGTAAGCCTATTTTACTTGCACTAGCCTTTAAGTTTTCTGAAAGTATCTGTATGTACATGTGCTTATCCATCGTAGTTTCAACAAAAACCAGATTCCCCACACCATTAGCTCCATGTTTTAGAGTGGGCTTTAAGTGCTGAATTTCCAAAGCTGTATTAGCTTTGCGCCAAACAAATCGACGACCGTCAGATCCAAAGACGTTAAATTTGCTTTCGTCTACAAATATAACGTTCTTCCAAAAGTCATCTGACTTTGTAACATACTCATTTGCGTATGCCAAACGCCGAGCTACATTAGCCTTGGAAATGTAAGGTTTTTTTCTTGCCACTCGTCCATGGTATCCTTTTGTGTGAAGAAAATTCCGTATGGTTTGTGGGCTTACTGTTACTCCATCATGTTTCGTTAGTTCTGCAGCTATTTTTGGAGCACTAGTTTTGGGGTTGTTCTTTATTATCCTCTCAATTTTTCGTTCTAAGTATTTAGTTAACACTTTTTTTCGACCTCTTCCAGGTGCAATGTGAAAGCTCTTATTTTTTTCAAAATTTTGTATGACACTTTGAACAGTTGAACGCGGTCTATCGACGATCTGTGATATTTCCGTATAACTCTTACCATCGCGTTTAAGTTTTACGATCGTTTTCCTTATATCGATTGGAACTTTGTTATGCGACCCAGACATCTTGTACGTGCAATTTTTTGATATAGTGAATGTTCGAGTACGAATTTTAATTAAATCGAAATAATAGAAATCAGGGCTATTGAGGCTGTGGCACTTACAGAGTACCTATCATATTTTTATTAAAAATGTATGTATGACCATTACAACTGTTAACTTGCTAGTAGTCTTTAAAAAAAATGGCCTCCTAGACTGAATTTTGTTGGTCCTTATGATGGATGGATATAAAAAAGCCAAAAGTTTGGATCTTCTAAATTGCGACCGGCAGGGAATTGTGGATGTGTGTAAGCAACACTTCCAACAGCTACTTAGTGGGCCTCGCCCGGAAAGAGTGATAGGGAACCAGGAAATCCCATCTCCAGTCGATGAAATAGTCTTGCCACCTAGCCTTGAAGAAGTCCGCACAGTCGTCGCAGACACAGATACCATCAGAGCTCTTCAAAGCTGGTGGCAATGTTCTGGTAGTTGCACTAGAACATCTGCGAATTTGGGAAGGTGAAAGCATGCCCGACGACTGAAACGACACCATCCACAAAAAAGGCGATTCTACCTCTTGCAACAACTACTGACTGCCGAAGACGTCGCGAAGAAAAGGGTTATTTGAAAGAAAAGGTGTACGTCGATTAGTCAGCAACAGTTCAAGAGCTAAAGGATGAGATACAAAATAATTTGTGTTTTATTCAAAATCAACATCGGCCCTTAAAATTTAACCACCCTTTACATGCACCGTGCAGTTCGGTTCAAAAACTGTTCGAAACCTGCATCGGATTTCGGCAAGGAGATGCTCTGTCTTGTGAGTTCCTCAATTTGGTACTAGAGAGGATAGGGCGCCGCGCAAAAGTCAACACGGAAGGCACTATCTTCTATAAATCAGTCCAACTGTTGGAATATGCAGATGACATAACATCTCCGCGCGTTCCCAACGTGCCGTAGTTGAAGCATTTACGGCAATTGAAGAAGAGGCGAAACGAGCTGGTGTTAAGGTGAATGAAGACAAAACGAAACATATGTTGTTGGCAAAGAAACGTTCCGACAGAACATCTTAGTCGACAGTTACAACTTTGATATACTGAAGAAGTCTGTCTAGCTCGTTGAAAACGTTAACTCTACAAACAACATCACAGTGGCGTTCCGACGTAGACCCACCGTTGGCAACCGATGTTTCTTCGGTCTGTCGAAACAACTGGGGTCAAAATGTATGCCTAAAGGGTTTGGCTTCTAATGGTAAACGAATTGGGACATGTTTCTCGTGCGGCCCTGTAGTAATCATCTCCAACAAGCACATTCGATTCGCAAGCTTTTGTTTCTTCATAAGTGGAAACTGCATACAATTTTCGACTGATAAAAGAGTTTGGGACATTCTTCTTGAACACATATGCCAAGCATGGCCAGTGTTTCATAAGATTTTCTGGAGCTGTGATCGCAGCAGGCTGTATAACCCTAGGAAGAAGGAGTGTTAGTGCTATGAAAAACGAAAATTCGCTCTTTTCAGGGACGTACTGGACAAGCGCTGTTTTCCCTGAGGCTTAAGGTAGAACATCTTCTTCTTCTTTGTGTGGTGCTACAGTCCGGGGTGGACCTGTGCCTCAACCAACATGCCTCTCCAACTAGCGCGATCCCTGGCTAGCTGTCTCCAGTTTCGCACACCAAGTTGGTTGAGGTCCTTCTCCACTTGGGTGCGCGACCTTAAACGCGGACGTCCTCTGTTGCGTTGCCCGACAGGTTCGGATTCGAAGATTCTTCGGGCCGGAGCTGTGGTGTCCATACGCTCTACATGACCTAGCCACCGTAGGCGTTGGATTCGTAGACGCCTAACTAGGCTCATGTCGCTGTACAGCCCGTGTAGTTCGTGATTGAATCTTCTCCTCCAGAACCCGTCAACACAAACAGAACCAAAGATCGTGCGTAGAACTTTTCTCTCAAAGAGACCAAGGACTTCTTCATCCGCTTTCGAGATAGCAGGACTGGGATGATCAGAGTCTTATATAGAGTCAACTTGGTTCTTCGAGAGAGGGCTCTATTACTCAATTGCCTCTTTAGCCCAAAGAAACAGCGGTTGGCAAGAGGTATCCTACGCTTGATCTCGGTACTGATGTTATTTGTACAGTTTACTCCGGAGCCGAGGTAAGTGAAGTCCTTGACTACCTCGAAGTTATAGCTGCCCATTGTGACGCTCTGTCCAAGACGTCGATGTTGTATGTCCTTTTTTGAGGACAGCATATACTTCGTTTTGCCCTCATTCACCGCCAGACCCATTTTAGCCGCTTCCGTCTCAATGTTAGCAAAAGCCTCACTGACGGCTCGCAGAGTTCTGCCAATCACGTCAATGTCATCGGCGTATGCTAACAATTGCACGGACTTCTGGAAGATCGTGCCTCTAGTGTTGGCGTGTGAGTTTCGCACGATCTTCTCCAGGAGGATGTTGAAGAAATCACATGACAGCGCGTCGCCTTGTCTAAAACCTTTTTTGACATTGAAGGTCTCGGTGAGTTCGTTACCGACCTTGATGGAGCAGCGAGAGTTCTCCATCGTCATCCTGCACAGCCTGACGAGTTTGGCAGGAATGTCAATGTGTATAGCTCGTCTCTATGCACGCTGTCATATGCGGCCTTGAAATCGACGAACAGATGGTGAGTGTCGATTTGCATTTCTTGGGTCTTTTCCAGGATCTGCCGTAGTGTGAAGATTTGGTCTGTTGTGGACTTTCCTGGCCTGAAGACCTATCAGATTATTAATGAGAAGATCTTATACGCGATGTTAAGAAGACTGATCCCTCGATAGTTGGCGCAGTCGAAGGGGTCTCCTTTCTTGTGGATCGGGCAAACGATACTGAGATTCCACTCGTCGGGCATGCTTTCCTCAGGCCAATGTCTTGCAGATGAGCTGGTGCATGCGCCCAACCAGATCATCTCCAGCTGCCTTAAATATTTCAGCGGGCAAATCGTCCGCGCCAGCAGCTTTGTTAGACTTCAGTCTTGATATTGCTACCTTGACCTCGTCTAAGTCTGGGGGACGCTATTCGCGTCTGTCATCGTCCAGATTGAGTGGAACAGATTGAGGTAGAACATACGAAAGTATATTTGTCCCAAGGTGAAATCAACACTCTCGAGAACAGAACTTCTATAGAAGTTGCCGTGACGAGGGGGATTAAACAGCTGCACATCTTCGTTGTAATTGCAGCGCTTTTCCTCACGAAGAAGGTGTCACCTAGAAGTCTACCGCTTCAGTGATCTTCACAATTCTATAAGAATCGACTAGATCCGTGTGATAATGCAAAAGGCCCATTCTGGCTTGAGTGCGACTGGCCACTTCTACACATGGTTTCGTTTACACACATAATGCGACTTCTAATGGTAGACGAATTGAAACAAGCGTTTGGTTTGGCCTAAAAATCTCGCTCGTTTCTTCACAACTATCCATATAAGTTTGACAGACTCTCCTTAATAGCACATGTATGATATGTATTGCCAGTGTTTCATGAGGTTTGGGTGTGCTGTGATCGCAGCGGGCTGTGTACGTTGATTGGATTCAATGCACTTACTCAGACTGCACTACAGACAGAGCCCTTTTTTTGGACGGAACCTTAAACCGAATCGGTCTCAAAATGTTATCTTGTCCTTGGCATGATCCAAATCATGTATACGTGTAGGCCAGTCACGTCAGTCCATTGCCTTGGGTCTCTTCACTTTTACAGAACTGAAGGTAGACTCCTTATCGCACAAAGAATGCAATTTATACGCGAATCTGTGCATGATGTTGAGCGGAGAGGAATCTTGATCATTAGTTGGGGTATGACTGTCTTTAGTCCGGTCGTGTCCCAACTTGACTGCTCTCAGACTGACGACCGCACAATTCTTCTCTTCCGTTCTAGGCTCATTGTTGCACGAATGCTTGCCGTGGTGCTAAATAGACATTTCCCTGTTCAGTATGGCCATCATCCCTCAAATAGAAGGCAAATTTATACAGGATTCGATGAATAGTGTTAAGCGGAGATGAATCTTGTTCAACAGTAAGGGCAAGACCTTCTTTAGTCAGTTACGCTCACCAAACTGGCTGCTAGCTGCGCGATGAACTCATTCTTGTGTCAGTTCTTAACCCTCTTATAGTCTCCCTGTGGCACGAATTCTAGCCGTGATTCCAAATAAAAAGACAAGTCCCCTTCAAGTAGGGCCATCCTCCCCCAAAGACCCTACCTCACCCGTTCATTATCCACAGCCAAAGGAAAACCCACCGTCCCCTCCATCAACTGACTACAACTCGCTGGCAATTTCCATTCGGAAATTTTCCCCCCCGTCTGAACACGACAAATCCGAACACAAGCACACCCATCCATCCCCCGGAGGCGGGTTAAATCCCACAGACAACAGCCACCTCATCACGATTGAACGTCAACTGATTGACAAACACAATCCTGACAGCTAAACTGACCATAATATTTTAATTCCGAGGTTTTTATCGGCCGCAAATCAGTGCGCTTGGAAAATATCCACCGCCCCAGCGCCCCCTGCGCACAATACGGACACCTGTCAAGCCATCCCTTGAATAAACACCAACAGCAACTTTTCGACTAAGTAATAATTATTGTCATTACCGTGAATGTAAACAGCGGCAGCGTATCCTGTGCCACCCCATCGCTGCAATCGATTGCACACACAATGCGATTGGGTGGCGGCGGGCAATTGTCGTCCGCCCGGGTTATGGTTATGATTCATTTCCTAATTTTGTTGGCCAACTTATGCGGGCGCAAACACCGGGAGCGGACATGGACTGGCCACCCCCCTGTCGACCGGCCGCCGCCGGGTAACCCGTGTCCCACGCGTAAATGTTTAATCAACATTACAATTAGTTACCCAACTCACCGAGTATTGTTTAATTACTATTATCATTAATTGCCAGGGCCCCCATCCCGGCCAGGGCGGGGCGGGCCCCACGCCGGGTGGTCGTGCGTCGTCCACGTCGTCGGACGGTCATCTATGGGGCGGCGGTGGCGATGGCGATTGGGTGAGCAGATTGAATGCGATTCGGTTTGTTTGCTAATATAATTATTGTCATAGTTGTGTAAACATCGGCAGAGGGCGCTGTGCGTCACACTGTGTGTACGTTTCGGGCCAAATCTTGAGCCGTGTGATTGTTTAATGTGATTTTGTGTGCGCGGGTGTGTGGGTGTACGTCCGTTCCCGTTGGCTTCCGTTTTCGTGTGCGTGTGCTTGGATACACATGAGCGCCAGGTCCTAGCCAGAAATTAGGCAAACATCCTTCGTCGATTGCCAGCGGGCCAGTTGTCGTTGGACTTGTTATGTTTGCTCAAAGTTTAGTGTTGACTAGTTGACTTTGTGTCTACTTAAACAACACCACCGCTGTGTCATGATAACAGCGCGCACACACAACGTCAGAGGCATTCAAGCGCCCAGCACGGCAAGCATCACCAGAAGCCAGGGCCGGGACAGCTTCAGCTTCGGCTTTGGAGTACGCAAGTGCTTTTGACCGTCCGGCGGAGCACGGGTCACATTTGTGGCCGTTGGCTGTTGATTTTTGGCCAAGGACAGGCGGCGAATTATCAACGAAATCATCAGCACCCCCTCCCCGTTGATTGCCGCACTTGCGCCAGCAGGCGGGTAGCGGACGGCGGCGAAGGTGACAACATCGAATTCACATTAACATAATTAATTAATAAGCATAACATTCAAACTAATTAAGTCGGCCATTGTGCGAGTGCAGTTGCGAATCGAATGCTGCCGCACAGAGGGGGTTTGCTGTTTGCCGATACGACGATCGACGGTCGAGGGCCGTTGGTCCTGCTGCTGACTGAGTGGTTGTCGGGCCGCGGTGGTAAGCCTTTAATGCTGATGTGTGGAGGAGCAGAAAAATGGCGCTTCGGGGGCGGTTGGCTGCAGCAACAGCGGCGGTTATTAGCAATCTCCATTAATTAAACGGTAAATTATTAATTTAAACTGTTAACGGTATTAAGTGATCAACTGAATCCATAATGTAAGTGCAGTCGGCTTACTGAATAGAGAGACAGCGAGAGAGAGTCAAACGAAACACTGGTTGAATGGATTTGCATCGGTGGCTGAAGTTGGCTGCGGTGTCCTGTGTTGGGCGCCAGATTTTAAAATCATAATCGCGGTTAAAGGTGCCATGAGATGGGCATTATCACACCTTCCCCTTTTTTTAAGCAAGTATTTTGGAGCAATGGGGTAGTTCCCTGACTTCGAGAAGACCTTCGGCGGAACGGGCTTAAATTTCCATCGAAGAGGTCTTCAAGGGAGATTAAGGACATTCTAAGAACGGTCTTATATCAAATGGATGTGTCATCTCAAGCGATTCCTAAAGAAGTCCGACAAGGTTGCTTACTGTGCCCTGTACAATTTCTGGCGGACATATGCATCGCACAGGCTGACTCTGATCTAAGCTGGTTGAAGTGGTGGTGGAAGGACATTCGGCCCAGAATATCGTTGGCGGAGATCAAGCGAGTAGATGAAGAGTCTATCAACCCCACGCTGTCCAGCCCTAGAAATAGCTGTGTGGAGCAATATGACACGTAATGAGGTCTCCGTCTCACCTTTTGTTCTGGAAATTTCGACAGTACGTTTTTTGTGGGATACCTGGTTTGACGCCATGATCAGGCAGTGTAGCGATATAATGACTAGTTCGGTCTTTTGTTTTGTGATGGTGGGACTTAGGCCTTAATGTATCACAGCTTGTCAGTCTAGCCAATCTGAAGTTAGCTTTTTTAAGGAAATGAAGGTATTAACCTTAACTGCTTCGAGTGGGATGTACATATCCGCTGTAACCGAGGCAGTGGCCTGACTAGCTCAACACACTTCTCATTTCCTGGGATACCATTCTGACCTAAAACCCGGGGCAGGCAAAACTGCTTGGAAATCCTGCACTAGTTTGAAATATGAGGTAAAGCGGGTTTTATTTGACCACACGCTTTCCGGAATGCACTTAGTTCTCCCTGGAATACATTGGAGTTGTTCGGCAGTCTGTAGGCTTGGTTTGGATACTCACCCGCATCGTTCTCTCGTGGTCTAAGCATGGATTCCAGTCGCATTTAAAATAAAAGGTAACGCGTATGTACTTAGCACTGCACTGGTAGGAAGAGAGTCGTTTAGCGGTTAAGCCGAAGAAGGGGATCTTGGGTACGGTGCCGCGGCCTACGTTTTTGCAGTAAAGTGACGACGCTCCTCACTACCTCTGTCGGTTGAAACACAGAAGACTGGGTCCATCTATCTTTCTCGAATTCCAGGAACTACCAGACATCTTCATATGTCTCTGCAGATTGGTCAAAACATCTGGATGCTTTCGCAACTCTTAACACAATTATAACACATAGGGCCTACTGGGCATACCGATGCCTCTAGCTGGCCCAACAATGGACAAAGCCTATCTACCGGGAAACTTAACCTAAGCTAAGCTACAATGTTGTCTTTTGTGATAGTCGAGAGAATACTGAAGCCATTGTGGTTACAGCACCCGCAACGTATTTAATGTTGTCTCAAAAATGTTAAAACAGTTGCTTCAGCTGTCATTTTAGGAGACTGTCGAGGGAGGTCTCTCAGTTGAAGGTCACAATGTTTCATCTCATCTCAGCGGAAAAAAAACACGCTAGAGACCTCCATGCCACTATTTCCACCGTTTCAAACTCATCAGGCTCAAGCACAACCAGGTTTTGTCATCACGTCCTGGGTCTGTCAAGCGGAGCAGCCTGACTGCAGTCGCATCCATGGCACACCGCGATGGGAAAATTCGTGGCATTTTGGCCAAACCAACGAGCCGGAGGGAATGCTTCTTAAAAAGTTCTCCTCGAAGATGGATAGAGGTGGAGGGCAGTCTTTGTTGCTGCGAGGGAAAGACTTACAATAATATAATAATATGGGTGGCGATACAGCCCTAGAGGGCCAGGGCCTAGCTTCTCAGCAACCATCGTGTTGTGCGTGCTATTGTTCTCTCACGAGTGGAAGGGTCCTACAGTTTTATGCTGACTCTGAACGGCCAAGTTTGAGAAGCTTTTTCTAGATAGGAAATGCTCTTTGAGCATTGTCAGTGACTCGAAAGAGGTGGTGCCGTGAAAATTGTTTTCGTCGCACAGAGCGGGATACGAACATACGACGTCGAAGTTGGGGTCGACGCACATACTCACAACGCCACAAGGCGCCACAACCGAACACTTAGTGTCTTGCTTTTGAAATCGATGCTGGCAGCAATTTTTGATTTTTTTCAGTCAAGTTCTGTGCACCATTGAGCTGGTGCACCTCATTATCCGTGGCCTTATGTTAAGTTACGCTATTGGGCTGCCAACGTAATTGCCGGCACACTTAGACTATTGTTGGTCTAATGTGACACCCAGTGCCGTCAATTTGATACCAACGGCAAATGGTGACTGGACCAGGTTTGAAAACCACATAAAAATACACGTGTTAACCTTGCTTTCACTGCGATTCGAACCTGGGACCCCTATAACTAAGGGCAGGCACTCAACAACCAATTGCGCCATCCAGCAGTTATCCGTATCAATACTTGGCATGCCCCATTTACCTCTGACTTTTCGTCATGAATAATTTTCTGACTCACTCCCCTCTGTTGCAGCCCGAGGTGGACATGGGCTCAGTTTCTTAACACAGCAACAACACGTGTTGTGCCTACAATTGGTGTCTCAGGTACTTCTAAATATAATGAGATCTGCTATGATCTACTTTGAGCAAGACAACGTTGTGCGTTAAGAGCGGGTTGATATTGATGCGACGCATCAAGTTAGAGAATGGCATTCTGCATTATGTCTCTGACCTTGAATACTTGCCAACTGCCATTATGGCCTCATCACTTTCAATGAATGTCAGTTTATTGATCGCAAAATATAAAACCCGGTTGAACGACATGTTGAACGACCAGAACATCCTTTGCGTTCATATTGTAATGTTTCGCGGATTTCACCCATGAGGATAGTTTCGTGGCATCAACAACAGTCTTTAAATAAATACCAATCAACAGAGTACCCTAAACTCTACCCAGAAACCATACGATGTTCATTCATCAGCTGATGCTCACACGTTGAAATTCATAACAGAATGAACATTTTTGTACTGCGGTAGTGATACATGTGATCATACTGTTCAACCTGCTGTGCGATCGTGGAATAAAAAGTTAAACAATTTGAAATTCCATACGAACGTCATACGGAGTGTTCACATTTGTACGACCTAGTACGAATTGGTCTCTCCGACCAGGTCGCATGACATGGCGTACTACCGGGTCTTATAATGTGAACGTACCTATATCTACTGCGGAACGTGCTGCACTCTAATCTTTTCTCGCACCTAATTGCCATTACGTTTCCTGTTGTGTTTGTTCAATATTCAACTAACCCGGTGCCTTGATGAACATGACAGTCGAATTTAACGCACCTTGGCTAGATCGCTTAGTTCTTGGAAGAAGTATTCTCTCAGCGTTATATTCCTTAATCCGCAGAGGCTTGGTCAGTGACAGAGGCGGTGGGAAGTGTCCTCTCTTTCTTCCTCGGCGACAGAGCCACTTCAGATGTAGCTACGTAGTAAGTCCCAATTTCCTTTACTTCAGATAGTTATAGCCATTTAGTGCTACCAATACCGTCCATGGCAGCTTTTGAACTTGTCGGTTTTTCGCCATTTAGGTTAGGTTATGTTATAGTGGCTGACTGCAGTTACACTTAGGCCAGACTAGGCCCATTGCAATACCACGCGAATTGACTTCTCCTAACATCGGAACCATTTGGTGCTTGTAGTGAAGCGTTTTAGCTGGCCTATGCTGGCGCTTTTTAGCTCATTGAGGTTTTTGAAGTAGTAGCCCCCTAGGTGTAGGAACCTACGACTAGCCAGAGCGCTGCACTAGCATGGTATGTGATGAGTGTTTTCCTTCTCCTCTTCAGCCATGCAGCTTCTGCAGAAATCATTATTTGGGGCACCCATCCTGCGAGCATGAGCGCTAATTGCACAGTGCCCGGTTATGCCTCCTGTGAGTGTCCTTAATGAGTGCTGAGTCTGAGTAGACTGAGTGAGTTCTTTTGTTTTAAGGCAGGTGGTGCCTTATAGCCATTTCGATACATGCATCGGTTTTACTTTTCGCCATGAACGCTTTTCGGACTCACTTTCGAATGCTGCAGTGCAATTTGGTGATAAGTCTAGGTTCTGAAGCAACTAATCGTGTTGTGCATACAAACGTTCTGTTATGAGCGTTGATAATGAGATCTGCACATCTTCTAGTACGAATAAGACACCCGGGGCGTGAGAAGGAGTCGAGAAAAAAATTTTCATGGCGAAGCGTAGCATCAAGTTACAGAAGGACATTCTGCATTATGTCGCTGACCGTGAAGGCCAATGGCCATTAAGTTCACACCACTTTTCATCTGGCGGGAAGACCTCCGGCCGGACGAATGAACGAACCATCGAAGAGGTCTTCAAGGGATACTAAGGGCATTCCAAAAACGATCTTATATCACACAGTTGTGTCATCTCAAGCGATCCATAATGACGTGCGACAAGGTTGCCTACTGTGACCAGTACAATTTTTGCCGGACATATGCAACTCACTGGCTGACTCTGATCTAAGCTGGTAGAGGTGGTGGTGAAGAGACATTCGTCCCACAATATCGATCGCGAAGATCAGCCTCTCCGACCAGGTCGCTTGACATGTCGTACAACTGGCTTAGAGCTAATGAACAGCAGCTCCGTAAACGCCATGTCCCATAGCAGGAGAGAGACTACTCCACCTTGCGGTGTTCCTCGATCAATAGGTCTGCGTTAGCGAGTTCCTGGCTGAAAGTTACGAGTGACTCCTTGAGTCCGAGTTTGTAAGGGGCATGCGTTATTGACTTCCATGCGACCCAGTTGGAGTGTACTCCTTGTAGAGGAAGGATTTTGCTACCAGGCGCAGCTCATTAGCTTGAATGGGTCCTCAGACATGAGGTTTCACACAACATTTCAGACGTCGGCTTTTCATAAACTGTTCCATTTGCACTAAGCCCTTGTTTTGGCATCTTCGAATGCCTGAAGTGCGTCTGCCTCTCATTGTTGCCCATGCCGCGATAGATCCATCAATAAACAAGGCTAGAGCCCGCACTCAACTGGCATCCAAACAATTCCCAATCGCTGTTAGTGCAAATGCTTGTAAGTCAAGATGCCGGCAAAACTCATCATCCACTCGAGTTTCAATTACGAGGCAAATTACCCACAAGCAGTGCGCCCACGTCCACTTCCACTTCCACGCCCAACATCACCACCACCATGCCGCCCACCTCTCGCCGACTAATTACGTACGAACACCGAGACTGCCGCACACGCATGAGTGTGCATGCCAATTACGGGGCCAGGCATCCCTGTCACTCTCAATCAAGATCGAACGTCGTCGAAGAAAAGCATCCTCAAATTCTAATTAAGATTAGGCTCTTGACAATATCCGTCGTCGAAGCCTCTGATTTGTGTCAGACGGCTGAATGATGAAACACACACCGTCGGGAGTGGGTGGAGAGCTCGTTGAAGGAATTTCAAGTGGATGCCATTCTCCGCAGGCTGCACACGAACAAGCGACTCTTTCTCGTTTAATTAAATTGAAATTCCCACACAGTGCACATCGCAGCAGCCACAACAAAGATGACACACACGCCCCATTCCAAGGGGCCACTGAACGGCCCGTCAAAGGGCCATTGATCGACTGCAAGTACCACTATCAAAATACCGTCAAGTAATGACTGGGAGATATCAGCTGGCCCCACACACAATGAACGGCAGGCAAATCAATCATGTAGCCTGCTTAATTAATTAAGACATTTATGACGAGCATAATCATTCCTCTGCCGACGTCATGTTGCCTGTTCCCTGCCAGGCATGCGACGGAGACGGAGACGACGACACGCCGACAACCACAATGAGTGCGACGACGTTGTGAGCAGACGACTCACGAGAGCCAGATGCGTAGGTGGTATTAGCACAGGGAGGGGGCGCCACCACCCCCGACACACACACGTCAACTGTGAAAATCTGGCGATCGGCGAGGAGGAGCAGGCGTTGCGGCGGAGCACGAGTCGAAGCAACAATGTTGTTTTAATTATCCGAACACGAAAGCCTTCCGGAAGGATATTTGCGCCTCCTTGGCTCCGGGGGGCGGGTAGGGGCGCTGCTGAGAAGGACCCCGTGCGTGCGTGTGTGTGTGTTAACTTTTATCTTTCATTAGGCTGATGGATTAGTTGGCGTTGTTAATGACTTGACATATCAAATGAAATAAATAATTCGATTTTGATGATGTCAGGGGGATGTGTGGATGTGTGGACGGGCGGGGTGGTGCACGGTGGATGGGCGTGACACCGGGTGCGTGCTCCGTGATGTCGGCATTCACAGTTGTTACCGACAACTGTCGAACCTATGTTAGTAATTAGTGTCAATTTTCGAGAAATAGTTGCCTCATTAGGCGATGGCTTGTGAATGTGTGTCAACGGGCGCCGGCGGTGGCAGCGCCGATAACGAGGAGAGATTCGTCAGATTCACTTGTCGAACAAATCAACACTGCCTTGGAGACTTGCGAATGAATGGGCTTTGCTTGTCAAATCTGATTGAAGTAAATTGGGTCATGTCAGGGGGGAGAACGGGTTAATTGGATGTGCTTTCGTGATGAGTGACTTGTGCCATGGTGTGGCCTGGTTCTTGTTAACAGAATTTTTCGGAGGGGAGGATCTTTTTGCCTTAAATTGGTGAGGCTGGTCGGAGAGAGGGGTCTCACTGTCTGCTGAAGGAAGGAGTTATGGGTGGTGGCGAATGTTGGATGGATTATCCCGATCCTGGCGACACATCGAAAGTGTATGAATGAAAGCTTGGTCTAGTAGAGTTTGTTTGCAGTCCTTGTTCATGTTTGAGTTGATGGAGGAGGAGGAGAATTCAATCAAGAACAGTAGATACAGACTCTACAGCGACTAGATCCTGACAAGTCGCGTGAAAGTTTGGCGACTGTGCCAAATAGACGGTAACTTCTCGAAAAATCCTCGACGAAATGACAACACGCGGGTCTTCTACTACACTCGGACTTTAATCAAGGTTGTGCTCGTAACTGAAGGCAACTAGCCAGTGCTCGTGCTAGTTGAAGAGTTTTGTTGTTTAGGCCCAAGACCTGTCGGGCCATGCCTAGAAAAATCAGAAAATTGCCCTAGAAACTTAGCAGTCATGTCATTTATCGTAAATGGCGTTGGAACGTTGTGCTTCCAATACAAGCCACAGAAGTCCCTGACACGGACGTCACTTGGATGAGGCGCAAGTGGACAAATTGTGGGTGCAGAAGAGTGGAATCAAGAGGGTGTTCACCGAATTGTTGTATATTTTAGCGGACTGGTAAGGTCGTCGCCCGTAAGAACTGGTGATGGGCACAGGACAAGGTCCTTTGAAGACAGCACCAACATCTGTCAAATTAAGACAAAAATTGAATGTCGTCGGATCCGCACCAAGCTCTCAGAATCGGTTAATAGACGTGAAATAACATCACCAACGGTGTACAGAAGTCATAGACACGTCTAATAGCGCCGCTGTGGCAGTCGGAAGATGACACAGAAAATCAACAAAAAAGCCTTACTAACCACTGTCATTTTTTTGGGGTCAAAAATTGAATGTCGTCGGATCCGCACCAAACTCTCAGAATCGGTAGATAGACGTGAAATAACATCACCAACGGTGTACAGAAGTCATAGATGCGCCTAATAGGCGCCGCTGTGGCAGTCGGAAGATGACACAGAAAATCAACAAAAAAGCCTTACTAACCACTGTCATTTTTTTGGGGTCAAAAATTTAATGTCGTCGGATCCGCACCAAACTCTCAGAATCGGTAGATAGACATGAAATAACATCACCAACGGTGTACAGAAGTCATAGATGCGCCTAATAGGCGCCGCTGTGGCAGTCGGAAGATGACACAGAAAATCAACAAAAAAGCCTTACTAACCACTGTCATTTTTTTGGGGTCAAAAATTGAATGTCGTCGGATCCGCACCAAACTCTCAGAATCGGTAGATAGACGTGAAATAACATCACTAACGGTGTAAAGAAGTCATAGATGCGCCTAATAGCGCCGCTGTGGCAGTCGGAAGATGACACAGAAAATCAACAAAAAAGCCTTACTAACCACTGTCATTTTTTTGGGGTCAAAAATTGAATGTCGTCGGATCCGCACCAAACTCTCAGAATCGGTTAATAGACGTGAAATAACATCACCAACGGTGTACAGAAGTCATAGATACCCCTAATAGCGCCGCTGTGGCAGTCGGAAGATGACACAGAAAATCAACAAAAAAGCCTTACTAACCACTGTCATTTTTTTGGGGTCAAAAATTGAATGTCGTCGGATCCGCACCAAACTCTCAGAATCGGTAGATAGACGTGAAATAACATCACCAACGGTGAACAGAAGTCATAGATACCCCTAATAGCGCCGCTGTGGCAGTCGGAAGATGACACAGAAAATCAACAAAAAAGCCTTACTAACCCCTGTCATTTTTTTGGGGTCAAAAATTGAATGTCGTCGGATCCGCACCAAACTCTTAGAATCGGTAGATAGACGTGAAATAACATCACCAACGGTGTACAGAAGTCATAGACACGTCTAATAGCGCCGCTGTGGCAGTCGGAAGATGACACAGAAAATCAACAAAAAAGCCTCACTAACCACTGTCATTTTTTTGGGGTCAAAAATTGAATGTCGTCGGATCCGCACCAAACTTACTTACTTACTCAGCATGGGGCAAAGGAGTAACATAGTCCATTGTCCTTCTCTCTGTTCCCGACTATCGTAGAGGTCTCCACTAGAACTTCCCCATTCCACGATGGTTCCCATGTTACTTCGGTCACCTTGATCTTACAAAGGTTCCCAGAACACCCCCAGTCATTCCGTGATCATTATGAATTGCGGCTGCCTTCGCGGATGCCATCGCAGATGTACGTCAAGCACTCGCATCGCCGGCTAATTATGCATCTGGCATCAGTGCAATTTATTATCGATGACTTCCTTGCCTTTGGCAATTTTGTCCTCCTCGCCAAAAAACAAAACACACACATTTGCAGAGGCGTGGCCACTCACACAGCGCCGGTGTCCAGCGCCAGTGACTGCGACTAACACCTAGCTCCCGCCAAATACGAGTGCACCCAACCGGCAGAGCACGTCATTACCCAATCCCCCGAGGGGCTGTCCGACTCCCGAAAGAATCATGGATTGCCCACAAGACAAAGGTGAAGACCGTAATTAACAATCGCAATGATGGATCGTCTCTGCGCCCTTTCGGCTGCGTCCGGCCCGGCCACAGCGGACACAATGCGCATTGCTAATTGCCATATGCTCAGCGAGTGGCATTCATACGCCTCGGCGCGGCGCTGCGACGGGACTTGTAGGTGCCCGACACCGATGCCTCCGTGGCGATGGAATACGTGCGCTGATTCCAGGTACACTGCGGCCGATGCACCGTCTCCGTGGTAATAGTCGTCATCATCACCTGTTCGTGGATCCACTTCAGGCCCTGTGCGCGGACATGCAGCCGCTGCTGTGCCCTCGTCACTGACGCCTCGTTGGGCACTTGTAATCGATTACAGCGAAAAGATTGCCGAGTGCCAATTAACTGACTTGTGTCATCTGCCGTCCAATTCTGCGAGGACTCGAAGATCGAATTGAACCCTGATTGCGGACAATGGCTGACATGGAACTGTCTCTTCGAGGACGGTCCACTTGAGCTTGAACGACTCGAACGGGCGTTTGTATCCACGCCGACCGCGGGACTGATGAGGGACTGTAGATGGGTCGATGATTCGACTCTATTCTAGGCTCGGGGTAATGAAAGGTATGCAATGAGTGTCAGGGGAGGGTGAGGGCAGGCTGAGCTGATGGTACACGGGACGGGTGGGATGTCAAAATTAGAAAATGCAAACAAATAGGCGGTGGTTAGGGTTGACAGCGGGGATTTCTGCGATATGCGCAGGATATGTGGATGAAGACCAAGTAACTTCGTGGGATTAATTACGAATATTCTAGTGGACATACTACCTGATCGACTAGCTCTACAGACTGATGTTAGCACAAATTGAGCTTCAAATTGGAATATTCTTTTTGAGGAACTCATTCGAACAAAAGAAGCGATGACATTGGATATGACTCTGATCACCCTGCGTTGTGTCATCATGATTGGTGTCATGTGCCCATATAGGAAATGTATCATTCACAGCTTGGAACTGCCAAGTCAACGCAGACCAGGATCTGTGATCTGTAGTTCTTTCTCGAGCAGCTATGACGAAGTCCACTGCGGACAGTTGCACCAATCAAGGGACATAAATTGGAGTTGGGTGACTGCTGGTAGCAGCAGTTACACTTAGGACAGACTACTTCCTTGGCGTTATCGCACAAATCTGAAATCATATTCTGCAAACTAATGTGACTTAGTTCCGTCAGCTTATTAAAGTAGTGGATGATGTTCAACCCTTTTTTTTCTACACTCCGTCTCTGCAGAAGTCGTTGTGGCTGAGGCTTAATAATGACAGGTTATGGCGCCGATAATGGTTTTGAAGTTGTGTGTGTACTCATTCTGTTCAGACGGCGTGAGTGTTTTCGATCTTACTTACTTACTTATCAGGCAGACGAACCATGAAGGGTGTGATCCTGAGCAATTTCTGCCTTCCATCGGTGACGGTCCTGGGCACGCTGCTTCCAGTCATCAAGGCCAAGCTGTCTTGCATCCGCGATGACTTGGTCTTTGTACCGGAGGTTCGGTCTTCCTCTCCTTCTCGAACCAGGAGGATCGGATTCGAAAGCCCTCTTAGCTAGAGCGTTGGTGTTCGTTCGTTCGATGTGGCCGAACGAGTGTAGTCGACAGTTTTTTGCCTTCCAGACTACATCCACATCCTTGTACAGCTCATAGAGTTCGCGGTTGTGTCTTCTCCTCCATTCACCTTCCTCACAGACGGGACCATATATCCGACGTAGAATTTTTCTTTCGAAGGCACCAAGAATCAGCTCTGCAGCCTTAATTAATGTCCAGCTTTCGGCTCCATAAAGTAGGACTGGCAATATAAGAACTTTGTAGAGCGTGACTTTGGTCCTTCGAGTCAGGAGTTTCGAGCCCAGTTGTTTTGACAGACCGTAGTAACATCGGTTGCCAAGGGCGATTCTACGTCGAATCTCCACTACGATGTCATTCGTGGAGTTTACATTTGCCGTGAGTTACACCCACACCTTTACTACCTCGAAATTGTAGCTGTCGATTGTGAGGTTTTGGCCTAGGTGGTGTGCGGCGGATAGTTGTTTGCTCGACAGCATATATTTTGTTCGCCTGTTCCTCAATTGCCGTGAAAGCTTCCACTATGGCGCGTTGGGACCGCGCGATAATGTCGATGTCATCCCCGTATCCCAACAGCTGGACTGACTTGTAGAAGATAGTGCCTTCCGTGTTGACTTTAGCCCGCCGCACTATCTTCTCCAGTACCAGATTGAAGAAATCACACGACTTGCCGAAATCCGGTGCAGGTTTCGAACGGTTCAGAGGTTTTTGTACCGAACTGCACGGTGCATCGTGTTTTCGATCTATGTATAGTAAACCGTAGCCGTACCTACGATGGTAGGTCTCGATCCGGAAAAGGGCACTGAAAGAATACTCCTTTTAGCAAGTTCGTCCACATCACAATACTCAGGGAAAACACAGTGTTACGTCGACCACATGCCTCGCTTGGATGCTTAAGTGCTTGGCCTTGGTCTCTCCGAGAGATGGGTGACAATTCAAGGGTGACTTCGAGTTAAAATCGCCTGACTGTTAGAAGAGATAATGATATCTGTGCTCGATTTAGCGTTTTTCTAGCCAAGACAGATCTTAGCTCTTACTCAGCCTTAAAGACAATGCAGTAAATTGGTTGTCAGAATGGCACTTATTTTTTATTTTGACTCTTAGAATAGAAACTCACTCCGACACCATCGTACAATTTCCATCCTTCTGTGAAAATTTGCAGAGGACCATCCAGCCTCTGCCGTTCATATTCTCAGTATGATCTGGAGAGTGCGATGGTTGAGAATTTCTTCTAGAGTACTAGGTCAGGTCTAAAGAAGTCACTGGTTTCAGGGAAGAACCCATAACAACTAAGAATAGTGCAGTGTCCGGAACGAAGTTAAACCCACAGCCACTACTGGTGGCCGCGATAGGTTGAAATGTGTGTTCAGGGTCTAGGGCCTTTTCGCTGCGGTATAGAAGACGCCTTCCTGGATGTTTGGCTTACATCATAGGCAATAATTTTGTAACCAAGTTTATATAAATGTCAGAAAATTTCGAAATAGTCTGAAAATAAATATTTCAGAGGTGGCTTACAACATCTTTTCGTTCTGGAGGCCAGTACAAAAAATGTCATTCTCTACAGTAGAAAGCACACCGTTCAGATTGGCTCTATGTTGGTAACTCATTTAAAGATGATCTTCAATCAAACTTCGACTGATCTATTTTAGCGGAAATACTGGCCACCGTGCATTACTTGTCGGAACTTAAGTTTGCACAACGAACTTTTTCTTTTCCCACATTTCATTGCTATTTAATTTCTCACAATGTACTGCTCAGTCATGAGATTTCTTCAACATCATTCTGGAGAAGATCGTGCAAAACTCACCCGCCAACACTAGGGGCACGATCATCAAAAAGTTCGTCCAATTGTTAGCATACGCCATGACTTGATGGAACTGCGAAAATCTCCCATTGTGGTGCTGTCCAAACTGGACATGTCAACCAGCGCGGTCATATCCGACGAGTCGATTTGCACATTTTGCTCATTTTCCATGATCATCACCAGCGCCAGGTCTCCATCTCAGCTCCGCCGGTAGCGTGGTTGATTGATTACATATACCTTGCTGGGTTGAGGAGACGGTCAATTGTCGTACAGATTGAGGGGACGAACGATTCGATCTCATCTGAATCCAATAAGTCTTGCGGCTAACACTAGAGACGAAGGTGTCTCTTATTTTGCAGACCAATGTCACAAGAAGGCTGAACGTGTAAAGAGCTCTGTAGAGATGAGGGGTTGAAGGAAACCACCTTGATAAATGTGCGCTTTTCTATAACAGATTGCTTTGAAAACCTATGCTTCTACGAAATTGAATGCTGGCCCTGCAAACTTAGCGTCTAGGCTATACAGCACCTTCGATGTGAGCTGCTCCGTTTCCATTCTACTAGATCATTCAGTATGTCCGCGTTCAAGGCACATAATAGTTATGGCGATTTACGATTGAATTCACGCAAGTCATCCGTTTTTTGTTCAAGTCTTGGTTTTTAAGGAAATACTTGTATGCCGGTATGTGCGTATTGGATAAGTAATAGTGGCTGTTGTAGTGGGTGGCATACATTTTGGCTCTTATTGTTGCTGTCCGATGAGCAAGATTGGACATTCTTGCATTAAGGAAGCTGTTGATCTGACCATCGACAAACGTGTATGTGCTGGCGAGCTGACACGATACTGCTGCCCCCTCTACGCTCACACCAAACGTGCCATCTATTCTGCGTTTTCTATTAGTTTTTGGAGCTGGCATGTGATCTAATTTCAAATAACTCCACAAAAAGAAGTCGACACTGATCAAATCTGGAGATCTCAGTTAAGGATTCTAAAATAGAAAGTCCTATATTTTTACAGTAGCTGTCCACTTTCGTCACGGAAACACAAACGTGCTTGTGTTGCACAACGCATCGTCTTCTTAAAACCAGTAACTATCGACCACACATTTGTGGGCAAACAGAATTAGTCAACGTCCCTCTCTGAAGAAATGTGGCCTAGTGATGATTCTGGTGCACTCAACAATCAAAATTGTTGCTTCATTGACCACCGTTTCCCAGGTTCCTTAAGTGCTGTTAACAGCGACAGAGTGTCAAATGGGCTTCGTCGGACATAAAATGTCCGTAAAAATCAGGTTCAGTGTCAACCACACGTGAAGACTGTTTGGCCGTATTTCCAGCGTTGTTGACGGTTGTTAATTGCACTTTATTCGGAAACAAATGCAATTTGGGTCTCAGCAACGCACTCTTTTGCCGGAACCTCTTGAGCGTTGTCGACGATATGTCGAAGAAATCGCACTACCGCGAGTTCTCTGAAATTCGACACGAAACGACGACTAGTGTTGTCTAGCGATGCTTGCTGGCCACGCTAACGGCTTACCAGCTTCACTCATAAAAAGTACTTAGAGAAATTGTTTGAGATTTATAACTAAAGCGATGTGGGCAGTTGCTCCTCGCGTTCCGCGTTCCGGATCTCCGTTGACACTCCATTAACTCCAAGTTCCCGACGAAACTCAGTCGAATCTGCACCCTCTCGCCATGTTCGATCCCAACAAATGAAGATTCCGGCGCTGATTGCCGGTGCACCTGAATCAATGAAGAACCCCCGTCCAATCGACAGCAAATCACAGCATCCACAGTGCCCCTGACGCATACTCGGAAGTCATCAAGTCAATTATTTGCATGACTTAGCAAACTGCCTCCAATTATCGAAGAACAATAGCCTCTCAGAGCCGAGGCCGTCTAGCGAGTGCATGTCCGCACTCATCGAGCCCCCCTCCCAACATCGCCGCATGACATACGAGCGGCCAACAGCTCAACAGCCGCACATATATATTCTGGCCAAACAAATGTCAGGACTCAAAGGTTAGCCATAAATGGTTCGACCATGGAAGCCATAGAAGCCATCGACTAACACCGGACACCCTGGGCGCCTCGGCATTATGTCGCAGCGCATTACACACACTCTCGGGTCAAAGTTTTAATACATACCTCATCCCCGGCATGGGCACGGACATGAACTGGAAAATCGGCCGGCCGGGTTAACTTGTACCCGTACGGCAGGTCGAGTCATGGCCCGGCATACGTCACCGTGTACGGGGGTGGGCAGCAATTTGTGTACGATTCAATTGTAGCCCTTGTAAACAGAATTCCAGCGCAGACACACCAGGTGACACACGCACGCACCGACCACCCACTCACACGCACTGGCATTCACAGGGGGTGTCGTCCCTCGCATAGATTAGGTGAGCACCAGGAACTTATGATCCCTCAAGAATGGTCTTGTAACTCAATTAAAGTTGCCTCCTTGGCCATCAGATAAGCCGAGACGAACACACTGAGGCGCGGCGCGTCGGTCGGGATTTGGTCGTATTGACGCCGCATGAGCGGCAGATAGGATCTGCAATCGGCTGATGGAACAAATTGTTCGGTGAACTGCGATAAATTAGTCGAAAGTCGGGGCCAGCTTGGAAGGATGTCGGAAGTTTGGCGTCATTAAAGTTCTTATCGGCCGCGGCGCTGCAATGGTCATTATTCACGGCTGCTTGGGAGTGCGACTGGCGATGCGAATGACATGATGAATGTGGGATTAGGTGGCATTTTTAAGGGAGGAGGTTTGGTAATGAAGAATGTTTTGCTTAGGGGTGGGCGCTCTTGTCAAACTTGGGCAATTGGATTGCCAGGGGATTGGGGACAACATGATATTCAAGAAGAAACACTGCCTTTGCTTGTTATAGGACCAACTCAGGGCTGAATTGAAGAGATCGCCAGATGAAGTACGTCGCTAAAGCGATGCAATTGCCCATGACCTTCGTTTGATTTGAATAAGACCAAACAACTAAACGCTGGCGTTGTCAATCGTTGTAAACTCAGCCAAATAGCTTCGAATCCAATGCCTTCCCATTGGATTCATACTTGGGTGGTACCTAAAATGGCTCTGCACAGCAAAGTTTGGGAAGCTTTTTCTGCTTACTTTCAGTGACGGTGAAGCAAAGAGTTATGAAACGTTGAGAACTTGACGATTGCATCTGTCACTCCTAGCCTAGGTGGCATACATCTACCCACTTCGGCATGGCGGCCAAAGGTGCAGAAACATAGATTATATAGAACTGAACATAATGATTGTGAGTAGGTAAGTATGAGGCGGCGCTTAAAACCTTGCGTCGGTGGCTCACTTAGACCAACTCGTTGCGGACATTGTTAAATTTGTGCCCCTTCATTTTAAATGCTGAAGGCTGAAATCTCAGCCACTCCAGCTCTAAAGGCGATGGACTTAAAAAACCATGCGACATTTACGCCGTCTAGATCAAAGAGTGGATGGTCAATGGAGCAACTACCCATTAACCGCTTGAATTGTATTGCAGAAATCGGAGTGTGAAAAGTTCGCGCGTCCCAATTCCACCCCAGAGAAAGAAGAAACGTCCCATTATTCTCCCATCGTTCCTCTAGGTAGATCCGCTTACGACTGAATCGCAAAATTCAATGGTTTGCTAACGTGACCGAATGTCACCATCATTAAGACTTTCGAGTCTTGCCTTCAATGTGATTCCATCACGCTTGCGTACTCAGGTCAGACTGTAACTATGTGTGTCTTATGAGGTCTCATCAAGACATCTGGGTTAGTGATGTGCCAAGTAGAAATATTCTTCAATCGACTTAAGCCGAGTTGAGGTTGAAGTGAATTGAATTGAGTTTACTAATTCGGTCTCTTTGATTAGTACGCTGCTCTGATAAGCTTGTGTAGCATCAGATACACGCGGATACAAGAACCCGCGCCACAGTCCGTTCGCGGACAGTAGACCGCGATCAGCCCCGCTATCACATAGTAGAGAAAATAAAGTTCATTGAACCAATTCGGTTGTGTTGCATTTTTTTCCTACACTTGGTACTCTGTATCATACTATACATTTGGAAAGGAGGTGAGGTGAGAAGGAGGCTGAGTTAAATTGCCTGGGCACCGACGATTACGAGTTTCTTTTTCTTTGGAACTCCTGTCCGAATATGGATATTTTGCGTACGTCTTCGTTCCTCCAGGGCCGCGGGCAATCTCCCGTCTACTACACGAATTTATGAAATACCAAATGGGTGATCCTTCCTATCCGTCCCTGCTATTGACTTACAGTTCACAGTGTGCGATATCTCCACTTGAGTCACTGTACTGAGTCCAATTCTGAAGGTGGTGTTCTACTTGCTCTACTCTCGTTGTTTCTTTTCGCACATATATGTATACTAGATTTCGTACCCGGCTTTGTCCGTAGTTGCCTGTAGTGAAAATAAAGTTTTTTTTTCAAAATATCCTGAAGAAATGTGTTTAAAATAGTAAAACGCCAAGAAAATTAAACTTTCTATTATTTTTTATTATAAAACTTGTTTTGTAGATTACATTTTTTGTTTCAGAAACATCATCAGAGAAGAATTTGAATTTTCTTTTGTCATTGATGCCTATCCCAATCCCTCATTCACATCCCTACTCATAATGAGTACAATTCGTTGACTGTGTGCATACATGTTGAAGTTTGAATTATCATGTGTGCTGCAGTTAAACGGACGGAAATTAAGGTTTTTTTCTCAACCATTTACACACAACGTGGAGAGATATCAAGCGATTCATAAAAAAATAATAATATTAATAACAATATGGGTGGTGGTGGCCCGTGGCGTTGTGGGTATGTGCGTCGGCTATTATTATATATAATATATATGGGTAGCGCTACAGCCCATAGAGGGCCAGGGCCTAGCTTCTCAGCAACCACTAGTGTTGTGGATGCTATTGTTCTCACACGAGTGAAAGGGACCTACAGTTTTATGCCGACTCCGAACGGCCAAGTTTGGGAAGCTTTTTCTAGACAGGAAATACTCTTTGAGCATTGTCAGTTACTCGAAAGAGGTGGGGTCGTGAAAATTATTTGTGTCGCTCAAAGCTGGAATCGAACCTACGACGTCGAGGTTGGGGTCGACGCACATACCCACAACGTCACGGGCCACCATAAATAAAAGTTCTTGGAAATCCCATCTAAGTAACTGCGCGCGATGTTCACTTTTTGTGCAAATTGAAGTCAAACTTCATGAACCATGAACAAAATTAGCCTCTCTTGTAACACATTATGTAATTAGTCCTGCTCCATTTATCTAAATCGGTTTATCCGTTCAGAAGTTCAATATTTACAATTTCAGCAAAATTGAATGATTTGTGTGTAGCTGTGTATATTGTACATGCATAGATAGTTTGGGAATTAAAAAAAAAAAGTGCGAAAATGTTTATTGTTTCCTTTTCGTTTGGTGACTCAGGCAGTCGTTCGTACATGTTCGATTGAGACGTAGAAAAAAAATGAATGGTTGCACCAAAGTAAAATATGAAAAATGTGTGTATATATATCGAAGTTACAACACACTGGGGGATGGTTGATATCCACGACTACGCAACTTGAAATGGTTTCATACCGGATTGATGCAACCACCCTTATTTTGAGAATTTTATTCCCGTTTAAAAAGTGTTCGTAACTTCCGAACCGTATGTCGTACCGACTTAAAGCATCTAAATTTTAAAGTGATTTTTGAACATTTCTGAGCTCTGCGTCGGTTAGACACACAATCATTCTGCTTTATAGTTAAGAATAAGATGTGCCTATGTCCTTACTAACCGTACTCAAGTTGTTTTATACAACTCAAAACTGTCGTACTTATGTGATTTTCACAGATTGCAAATCTATATAAGTTTTCCTCTTGGTATGGTTGAAGATGCAGTTGCTAAAGCGAGGATATGTGCTCGATTACGAAGTGGGCGGAAGAAAATTCTCTCAAGCTCAATCCTGACAAAACCAAACTCATTTCGTTATCAAAACATCATCTCGCTCTTTCACTTTCAAAGTTGATTTGGGCTGGTGCCGTGTGTAGTGCTTCTACCTTCGTTGCTGACTCTCTAGTTTTTGTTCCCAAATTCGAAAATATATGACCTTATCAAAACGGGAAAGTACTCATTATAGACTACATTCATTTGGTCTTAGTTCCGATAGCTCGATAGGGCAAACATTTTACCAAAAACAGACCTCGGTTTGGACTACTTCTTCTTTTTTGATTGGCGCTACAGTGGACCTGGGCCTCAACCAACATGCCTCTCCAGGCAGCACGATTTTTTGACAACTGCCTCCATCTCGTGAGAGGACGTCCCCTGTTGCTCTGTCTCAATGGCTCGGTAGTTGTGGTGTCCATCCGCTCTACATGAGCTCTACGCCATCTTTGCGTTGGATCCGAAGACGCTTAACTAGGTGCATGCCGCTGTACAGCCCGCACAGTTCGTGTTTGAATCTTCTCCTCCAGACGGCATCAACGCAAACAGGACCAAGGCCAAGAGACAAAGGAACCAACAGCTTCTTCATCCGCTTTTAACAGCGTCCATGTCTCGGCGTCATAGAGCCGGATCTTTGATCTTATATAGAGTCAGCTTGGTGAATAGCCTCTTGAGCCCAAAGAAGCAGCAATTGAATTGTAATTTTACGCGAAGCTTTTGACGACGACGAAAACAATCGTTTCAACGCCAATCGTCTCAAAAGTTACGCGATGAGAGCTATGCGCTTTATCTGCTTCTGGTGTATATTGTCATTGTTTGTTGCAGAGACGAAGTTCTTGAGCCGTCGATGTTGTGCGTCCTTTCGTGGTGATTGTATCTACTTTGTTTTGCCCTGGTTTACCGCTAGACCCATTTTAGCTGCTTCCGCTTCAATGCCAGCAAACGCCCCATTGACGGCTCGCTGCGTTCGTCCAATCACGTCAATGTCGTCTGCGAGAGCAAGCAGTTGAACGGACTCTTGAAAGATCGTGCCTCGAGTGTTTACGTTTGAGTTTCGCATATAACCTCGTTGGTATTTCAAAAGCTAAGCACTGGCCCTCTACGGACTGTAGCGCAAACCCAAATCATAATTGGTTGAAACTTGTTCTCCAGATAACACTCACGCAAGCCGACCGATGAATCCTTCATCCGTTTTTGAGATTGTCCATGCCTTCGCGTCATATAGCAATACTGGGATTAACAGAGGCTTAAATAAAGGCAGCATGCTCTTAAGAGACTGTTCTATTATTCAATTCTTCAGCCCATATAAACAGGGAATGGCAGGAGTTACTCAGCGTTTGCTACTGACATTCATTTTGTTTGAAATGCTTGTTACGGCGCAATTGTTGACGACGTGACGCCCTGGACATGACGTCCAAGTGGTATGTCCTTTCTTGAAGACAGCTTCGCCTTGTCCCCACTCACCTGTCGACATATTGCTGGGGCTTCCATCTGAATTTTAACTAAGATAGTGCACCCTCCTCTGGCGAAGAGCATGGCTTGGAGATATGAGGCAGACGCAACTTAGTTCTTTGAGAGGCTAACAAGGCATGTGGGCTTAGTACCCCACACGAGCCACTTTCATATTCACTATTCAACCGCTTTCGAATCGCTGCCCAAATATCATTTTTCGAAGTCAGCACTTGAGAAACCAACTGCTGTCGTAACACGAAAGGTTTTACGGCAGTGGGTAGACCAAGGTTCACCTCGTCTCGAAGGCAGGCCTTAACTCAAACTGTGTGAATACTGTCTGACTGTGTGAAGGAATTGCTTTATCTAGCTCACTTCTAAGTCTTCTCCTAAATTGACATGGTCAATGTATTGCCAAAAAATCACCTTCTTCTCCAGTCTCTCCAACAGTCGCCTTCAACCATCCCACAGTTGGTGTCTGCTTGTGCAAGCTCCGAGCAGATGGTTTGACAAATCATTGCGATGTGACCGGCCACCCTTGGATGAATATTTATTGACGATATCAATTAAGTTATCACCCTCAAAACGGGGCAAAACTCAATAAACATCGAATCAATTGACGAAATTAAAATCACCATTCACAGACGTCGAGAGATAATCCAGGCGTCGTACACCCCTCTCTGCGCCGGCACTCGGATGCTCGCCAGAACGCCAGAATGAATTAGTTAATGAAATAATGTCAAGCGATAGCGACTACTAATTCATTAAATTGGGTGGCTAAGTCCCAGTCATCCCCCGCCCGCCCACGACGACATGTATCCGCTCGGGGTTGTCCTTGTCCCTGTTCTGGTCCTGGCGCTGGGTCCGGGTCCGGGTGCTGGTGCTGGCTCTGGTTCACCTTGCGAGCAGCCATTATGTCCATTTTGTTAATTTCATTAGCATCTGATTCCGGACAAAGCGGGACACTCATTCAGAGTTTCATTTGCTCACAGAGACGACACTGCCAGTGGATGGTACGGTCGTTGGAAGGGGCTGAGCTGGAGCTGGGGCTGGAGCTGTGCCGTACATCCTTGTAAGTGCAGATGCTTGGAACCCATGCTCGCACCCGACGTCCCCGAAGTGTGGCGATGGTGCTGATGTCAAGGTGCAAATCTTGTCCGTCGGCATTGAAGCTCGAAGGCGGCGCGGCGTGCGGCAGCGGAAGACGACATCCCAGCTCCAGCTCTTGGGGAGTATATTCAATTTGCCAATAAATTGGGAATATTGATTTAAGCATTAGGGCAGTCTCCGGCGTCGTTGTCGTTGATCTCTGATAAGTAGTCAATTTCATTTGGCAACACCACCCACTCTCTGTGTCTGTCTGTGCACGTCTTCGCCGGGGCGAGGGTGGGCGTCCCCGGCGGTGTTAGTCGCCTGTGAACGATAAGACGGTTGACTATTTGCTTAATTAACTTCGCCATCATGGTCATGTTATATTTTTATGCGATGGGACATCCTTTGGCTTGGGCGGGGGATGCCACTGCGGGCGGTGTGGCATCGCATCGATTAGGTGGTGAGGGTGATGGATATTAAAAATGGAAATTCATCAGTTAATCAAGTTAATTGATCCTATCCCGGGAGAGAGAGCGCGCGCGACGAGGATGTGGATGCGGCGGGGGATTAAGCCTCTTCGTGCTCGCTTGTGCGATGCAGCGCTGTGCTGCTGCCACTGGTTGGGGCTGGGGTTGCAGTGACACTCCGGCGGTGCCATCCGAGGGAGTCATTTGGCTAATTAATTCGGGGGTTGGCTGGGCTGGAGTGCTGTTTTTTTCTTTTTTTAATGTGATCTCTACTTAACGACAGCGCTGAGTGATTTGTGCTTAATTAAAGTTCACGTTGAATGATTGTTGGTTTTTTGTTTCAATTGAGTGGATGTGAACATTTTTTTTTTATTTTTTCTGAATCCATGCAGATTTTAGGCTTCAATTCAAGTGGTGCTCTCTTAAAGCGCTTGGACTGCTAGTGAATTTGCTCACAATTCCAGTCGGAAGAAGATCTGTGCGCGTGTTTCGATGACACAACAGTTCAAGGCGGATCATAGCCCGGTATCCAGAGAAGAGAATATTGATGGTTAGAACGGTTGTACTTGCCTTGAGACACCGCATATATATGTAGATTCGTCAGAATGCTTTGTGTTCTAGTTGTAAAACATAGTCGACTCCGCGAAAAGGCAGCCGTATAGCAATACCCAGCCTCATTTTCTTTTGTAAACTGCTCTTCAAGAGACTTTATGAGTGAATCGATGTATGGAATGAAAATAAAAGGGCGAGGGTATATTTGATCGATAGTTTTGTTTTTACCAATTTTTGGGCAGCTTAATTCAACTCCTGATCCACGTAAGCATATCTAAGAGTTTCAGAAGCAATTTTCAACATCCTCACGATTTTCTTTAAATTATATATTTAAAACGTCGATGTGAAGTCTCACTGTAGAAAGATTTTGCTCAACTTCCTGTAAAACATTGGCAACTGGTTCAAGTATCGATGAATACTCAGTCATTATGAACAGACAAACCAACAATGTGCGGCTTGAACAGCTGTTATATAGTTGGACAGCATGATGTTGTCTGATTCGATTTTCGTTTTCCGTAAGTTTGTACAGTTTGTATTTTTCTTTCGAAGACACCGAGAATCAGCTCTGCAGCCTTACTTAATGTCCAGCTTTCGGCATAAAGTAGGACTGGGAGAATAAGTTTTTTGTAAAGCATGACGTTGGTCCTTCGAGTCAGGAGTTTCGATCATAGTTGTTTTGACAGGCCGAAGTAACATCGGTTGCCAAGGGCGATTCTACGTCGGATCTCCACTATGATGTCATTTGTTAAGTTTACGTTTGCCCCGAGGTAGACAAACTGCTTTACTACCTCGAAATTGTAGCTGTCGATTGTGAGGTCTTAGCCTAGGTGGTGTGCGGCGTATCGTTATTTGCTCGACAGCATATACATATTTGGTTTTGTTCCTCGTTGAACCTTAGACCAGCTCGTTCCTCAATTGCCGTGAAAGCTTCCACTACGGCGCGTTGGGACCGCGAGATAATGTCGTTGTCATCAGCGTATCCCAACATCTGGACTGACTTGTAGAAGATAGTGCCTTCCGTGTTGATTTTTGCCCGCCGCACTATCTTCTCCAGTACCAGATTGAAGAAATCACACGACAGCGCATCTCCTTGCCGAAATCCGGTGCAGGTTTCGAACGGTTCAGAAGTTTTTGAACCGCACTGCACGGTGCATCGCGTATGTGTTAGCGTGGTGCGACACAACCGGATCAATTTTTCCGGGATCCCGAATCCGGCCATCGCTTTGAGCAGCTCCTTGCGATAAATGCTGCCATATGCGGCTTTAAAATCGATGAAAAGATGGTGAGTATCGATTTGAAACTCGCTGGTCTTCTCCATGATCTGCCTTAGTGTGAAGATTTGGTCTATAGTCGATTTGCCGGGCCGGAAGCCGCACTGGTACGTGCCGATTAGTGCGGTACAAAACGGCTTTAGACGTTCACAGGATCTTGTAGGCGACGTTGAGCAGGGATATACCTCTATAGTTCTTGCAGGAGGTAGGATCGCCTTTTTTATGGGTGGGGCATATGGAGCTGATATTCCAGTCGTCGGGCATGCTCTCATCTTCCCAAATTCGATCTGGTGAATGCTCTCTACTATTACATTGCCCCCAGCTTTGAAAGGTACGCCATCTGAACCTGCGGCATTGTTGTTCTTCAGCCTTTTAATGGCTGTACCGACTTCTTCAAAGCTAGGTGGGAGGACTACTTCGTCGACTGGAGTTGGGATTTCCTGGTTCCCTAAATTAGTATGCAGCATGTTTAATATTCTTGGCTAACGATGGATATCATAACGTACTGATAGGGACTTTGAAGTTGGAATGGTACAATCGACGTTCGATGTAGGGGATGTTCAATCTATGTACCAATGGTTCTAGTCCACTTTTCTGACAAGTCGTGTGCAAGACATGTTGAATGCATTCAAAAAGTAGTCCGCTTGTAATTTTCAAGTTTCTTTATGTACAACGGTGCCATTTATTCGTATTCCTTGGAAAGCGAAATACTCTCGATCTGAGAATTCGAGACCTGAACTCATACTCGTCATCCCCATCCTCTCTGCACCAGCTTCAGACACCACGTGTTTACTGCTGTCGGCGATATTCGAATTCAAATTTTTTCCACGACATATTAATTACAGTTTTTGCATTTTGCAGTTTTTCATTAAAATACTTCTCTATGCCCAGAATTACACCCAGGTTAATACATTCTATATTCTCAACGTTAAAATTCCATTTTTCGTTGGAAGCATACCGTCACCCTCACCTTAGACTTCAGTATGTTCAATATTAGATTCCATAGATTTGATACACTCTGTTTGTGAGTTGCAGCTATTCCGCGGAGTACACGAGCAGTACAACATTGTCTACAAACAGAAGTGCCGTAATACACTCCCCTGAAAACTCAAGGAAGGAAATCGAAATCGATGAGCTCGTTCAAGAACAAAAAGAGGAGGACTCAATGGACAACCCTGCCTGATTCCCCATGTGGTTTTAAAGCAGTCAGAAGGCTCCACATCGTCCCACAAAGGCGCTCTAGGTCCTTTATACAGTTCTTCGAGTACGCACCCGAACTTCAGTGATAGTCCAAGGCAATATAGTTTTTGAACAGAGCGCCTCGATCAATTGTATCGAAAGCAGCCTTAAAGTCGACGAAAAATCTATAACAGTTGCCTTCCTTGCTTCCCCTAAGCTTTTGACCATTTAAATGGGATCATTATTGAGAACCCTTGTAAGAAGTCAGCTCATAAATATTTTTAAGTTCAAAAAAATCTTCACAGAGGTCTCTAGACGCCTCGATCCCTCGCCAACGACTCTTATTCATCAGGATTTATGCCTCCAAGCATCCAGGCTGTTTTTTGCACTTTTGCTTTATGTACCACATCCTGGGTCCGCCAAGGGGTCGCCTTCCTGATGGAGTCGCATTTAAGAAACGTCTCGGAAGTCGTGATGATGGGGACATGTGTGCCAAGTGCCCAAACCACCTAAGCATAGCCACTTCCGTTCTGAGAAGCAGCTCCTTAACGTTGTGTTCCTCGCCTACTGCAATGTTTCTCGGCCTATCCCATCGAGTAACTTCCACCACGGCATCTCGGATAAGATTTTTCAACCTTAAACAAACTTAAGTCGGAAACAAAACGCACTATGGCCACGTTATAGATTGCAATGCTTAAAATAGAAGTAGACCTGAAAAACTGAAAAGATACCTCATAAAACATGCATAAGCGCGCATAGATGCGGCGGTAGACGATAGACGGTTGACACCCCGTCATCCGTCATCACCTCCTCCTCTCGACAGATCCTAAGCGAGTCTCATCCCACGTTCAATGGACATCACCAAATGTCACCGGACTGTGAAAATCCACCGAATCCACCAGGTATTCAGTCATTCAGCAGAACTTGCCACTCATTCTGCGAATAATCACATTCACACAGTGACATCATCATGAGCCGTTAATAAATTGAGAAATATCACATCGCATACCGACGGGACACAACCCACAATACATCATTCCCAATAACAATGGGTTTTCCAATTGAACAAGGAATCACTTTGGTATTCAATTAACAGAAATTCCCCAGCAGCAGCAGCGGCAGCAACATTTCGAGCGAAGGCGCCACCGTTGCCCGACCGGAGACCGTCCGGAGTCATCGCCATCACCATCGCCGTCGCAGCAGCCATCATCGGGATCACACAAGCGAAGAGGACTAAGAGAGCACCCCGTTTCGGTGTCCCTTCGTGTCTGGACGGGCGGTGGATGGCTGAAGAAGAATAGCCACCATAACGGTGATGCATTCGAGGTATCCACTATTAAAAATTCATCAAGCGTTCAATAAAATATCGCCTATAATTGCTGCTATCGATTGAAGGTGGTGGATTTGTGTTAAGCCAAATGCATGTAGGAGACAGCAAACAGGCTCACCCCCGCCTCCTTGGGTCACCATTGGCAACAGCGGCAGCAGTGCCAGGACCAGCAGCAGAGCCCCCATTCGGGCTCTCAGCCTCCTCGCTCGTACCGTGGTGGCCCGGGGAATGTGCGGGTTATTTATTTCTGCAGCAGTCGTGTGGGTCGCAGGATGGGTGGATGGGTGTGTGAGTGTGTGTGCGGATGTGCCAGCGGGCGTACTTGCGAACGTACCCAGCTGGACGAGCAGGGAATCGTGTGGAATTAATTTGCGTGCTTTTTGCTGTACTTCCACGTACTCTCCACACAGAAGGACGCAAATTATCCAAGGACTTACCGTTGAAGACTCTCACCGTAGCAGCGCCGCCCACTCCCCCGCCATTATGGGGGCAGAACTATTCAAACCGCTTTGGACGGTTAACAAAAACAAAACAAGATGCGTCGGTGGGGTGGCTTCGTTCCGTGAATTATTTCATTCATCTTCCAGCGGATGATGGCGGCCTCATGTCGCCCATCGTGCACCCATGCGGAGATGTGGAAGGCGGCACCGCCACCAGCTTGTGTTTAATTAAATTCAACATGCATCCTGCTTCTATTATGACGTCATTAATTTTAATTAAGCTCCCCTAAGTGATACTTTCGTTTATCTTCATGCGCGATCTCTTTATGGGGCAGTGGGCGTGTGCGCACGCGCACCTCGCGCCCGCGCTTGCGCTGGCCATCGCCGACAGTGACGGTGACGGGAAGTCATGTGGTCTCCGGCAAATCTGGCCATCGCTTGGCATATCAGAGACACAGTCTGGACATCGGTGGCGGCGTGTGGAGATTTTAAGTGCGCCCCGAGAGACATGGAAACCATTAGCCGTGACCCAGAGTGGAGCGCTGAGTGTGCACAGAGTGCAGTCTTGTCAGACAAAGCGGGAGAGGCCAGGTTTCAGGCGGAATCGGAGGAATGTCTTGTCGGTATAGTGATGGAGGAGTGTGTGGGGCACAGCGAGCAGTAGACATGCGGCCATCTGCTGCGGGAGACGATTACAACTTGGCCGGGAAATGAACCATTTCATTCTGCGATTTATTATTTCAGTCTAATTGGGCGGGGGATCGTGGTGCGATGTAGACGGAATTTCTGTCTAGCCTCGGTTTTGGTCGGTCACACGCTGGGATTTCACTGTTGGTGGTGAGATGGACAGACGAACAGAGCGCAGGAGGTCTGTGTAAAGCTGCAGTTATGACTGCTGAGTCGAACATGCTTAGCTCGCTTAATGGGTTCGGAGATGTAACTTCCGACCAGTCTCGTACCGGATCTGTGATCAATCGATGGAAATGAAGTGCTATCCCGGTGTCTAGTGTGATGTGGGAGAGATTTGTTGCAAAATGTGCAATGATGAGCCAATGTGCAGCACACATAGTGTCCAAATGTGACATGAGCATATGTGTGTAGGCAGTCTATTGTAATTTGAATAAAAACGTCTAACCGCCGCAGAACCGCCGATCCACACAGTTGCAAACGCCACAGAAGACTTATTTTCTCTTGGCGCTCTCCTTAATCCTTCTTCTTCTTCTTATTTTTCGATTGGCGCTTCTCGCCGGGGTGGACCTGGGCCTCAACCAACATGCCTCTCCAGCCAGCGTGATTTTTCGCCAGCTGCGTACACCAAGTTGGTTGAGGTACTTTTCCACTTGTGTGCGCCATTCGTGCGAGAACGTCCTGTGTTGCGCTCTCCATATGGCTCGGCATCGTATACTCTTCCGGCCAGAGCTGTGGTGTCCATCCGCTCTACATGACCTAGCCATCTTAAGCGTTGGATCCGAAGACGCTTAACTAGGTGCATGCCGCTGTACAGCCCGTACAGTTCGTGGTTGAACCTTCTCCTCCAAAAGCCATCAACGCAAACAGGACCAAAGATCGTACGCAGAACTTTTCTCTCAAAACAACCAAGAGCTTCTTCATCCGCTTTCAATTGTGTCCATGTCTCTGCGCCATAGAGCAGGACTGGGATGATCACGGTTTTATACAAGGTCAATTTGTGTTTCGAGAGATGGCTCTGTTACTCAATTGCATCTTGAGCCCAAAGAAACAGCGAGTGGCAAGAGTAATTCTGCGCTTGATCTCGGTACTGGTGTTGTTGTCTCTATTTACTCCAGAGCCTAGGTAGATGAAATCCTTGACTAGTTCAAATCTTCTGCTGTCCATTATAACGCTCTGCCCGAGACGTCGATGTTGTGAGTCCTTTTGGGATGAGAGCATGTGCTTTGTTTTGCCCTGGTTTACCGCTTGACCCATTTTAGCCGCTTCCGCTTCAATGCCAGCAAACGCCTCATTGACGGCTCGCTGTGTTCGTCCAATCACGTCAATGTCGTCCGCATAAGCAAGCAGTTGAACAGACTTTTGGAAAATCGTGCCTCGGGTGTTTACGTTTGAGTTTCGCACGATCTTCTCATGTATGACGTTGAAGAAGTCACGTGATAGCGTGTCGCCTTGCCTAAAACCTCCCTAATCCAGTCATCTCCAAATACCAGTCGACCTTAATACAGTCAAACTTTGGTAATGCCTCGGTTGAAATTGGGCGGCACCAAAACTAAAACTGTGTCATTTGATAACTCGAGTTTCTTGTGGCAAGTGACGGTTCGAGCTATCGACGTTTGACTGTATTGTGTAACCCGTCCATAATTTTTGTGCCAGAATGTTCTGCCTATCCCAATAGCGACTAAGACTGCCTTTGGAGTTACTGACCAAATCGCTTCGGGTTTTATGCTTCTGAATGTAGGTCAATCCAAGTTCCATTGGTGGCCAATGTAAACACATCTTCTTTGTGACTGAACAAGGGTATACAAATTCTGATCGTCTGGGTTGACAAGCGATCGCAAATGACATCTGTTACTGAAATTTTACAAGCCTTATCGAGTGTAGGTGGCGATCGACGATCCAAAACACAATTGCGCAAAATTATATTATAACAAAGCCCACTTTATCCCTATCACCTCGTGACAAAGTTAAAGGCACCCGAAACATAATTTTAAATATTTAACGTAAAGTTAAGCTCATGTGTCAATTAATTTAAGAGAAATAAAATCGTGAAAATGTTTTCGGAATCGGAAGATGATGATTTTGATGCTTTTGAAGACTTAGCAAGATAATGAATCACGTCGTGGTACCTACATTTTTAGTGCAGACATTTACTTTAGATTTCGTTTATTGCAGCTTAAAATTTACATTTTCCTTAAAAACTACATTGCACAATTTACAGAGATGTGGTATACACTACCTTACTACTGAGAACTTTATATAAATTACAAGAAAATATATCACAATTAATTTTTTTATTATTATAGAAGGAAAAGCTACCGAAAAACCTTCATTAAAACAAGATAATGAATCACAACACCAAGACATTCAATAAATATTTTTTACATATTTTTAAGAACAATTCAAGAACATTGTGAAAAAGAACATAAAATTGAATTAAAACGGCGGAGCTTTGTTCACATTTGAGAGCCTTGCGTTGTGGAACGCCTTTCGTTGTGCAATGTCCAGTACATGGATTTCCCTTGCACGCTCAGTATCATCCTTTTCAAAGAAGCTCTTTTGCATGACGCACATGCAATAAGTGAACTTCAGCTGCTTGGGAATTTGACTCATGAATATGAACTTTACGTAAAGACATTACCTGGCACTTAGTTACAGGTCTTTTGGGCAATTGCATTACCTCTTCAGCACATTTTTTTCCGGAGAAAGTGTGGTAGTAGATGGATAGCTGCCACAGTTGATAGAGCTGCAGATGCCAAAATGCTGTCATTCATGACCGCTAGCAAATGCTCCGATTGTGACAATTGAATTTAACACAGGAATGCTCGTAAGGGTGACTGAATATTTGCCGGCAATGGAAATTGACTGGCTCGGGCTATTACTATCAATTAAAATCGTATCGTCTTCTATTGATCGCGTATCATTGGCTGTACCAGAAGGCCCGTATCATCGGCAACTACTCCCACTTCCGTAGTTGCTGATTTCGGTTCTTTGCAGTTATCTTCAGTCAGTGTTTCTTGTGTATCCATCAGCTGATTGTTTTCCAAACACACAAGTGCAGCTCGATCAACTATCGTAATGTTTCCCTTTCCGTCCTATCTCAATCCTGCTCCCTTTCTCGCTTAGTCTGAAATGTAATCGTTTGTTTTCATCTATATTGTGGGCAGGATAGATTTGTTTATCCGAACTGTCATTTTTAGGACTGTTTGATTCACATTACTTTTAGGTACGTTCTAAAGTAGAGACTAGTTAGCTGCTGGTTAAAACCCGTGTATTTTTGAAGAAAAGTTAAAGCACGCTTTTAAGTTTAAGGTTGTTTATAACAAGTCTTAAGTTGCAGTTGACTATAATTTTGCGCTAATGGTTCATTTTTAAATTTGATACAATGACATTCCTACATGTATATAATCTATATAATAACAGCGTCTCAAATGTCGATTACCTCACTCAAAGTGGTAGGCTTGTCAGGATAGACCAAGGATTTGACTTGATGTAGCCTCAGATGAAAGAATCGAGTGGTGTCAAGTCGCATGTTTTAAGAACCTTCGTCGTGAGATGAGCTACTTGCCAACATTTTCCTTCAAAATTCCGATTATTGTGTCGCTTGTATGGCACGTAGCGTCATCTTGTTGGAAGCATTTCTTTTTCGACAAGGTTATGAGAGGAGAGGGATCAGTCTCCTCAACATGGCGTACAAAAACCTCTCTGCGGTTTTATGTGAACGCCTGAATTGCCGTTCATTAATAATCTGATATGTCCGTATCAGTGCGGTTTCAGGCCGTGACTTCTTCAACATCATACATGAGAAGATCGTGCGAAACTCAAACGTAAACACCAGAAGTACGATCTTCCAAGAGTCCGCTCCACTGCTTGCTTACGCTGATGACATTGACGTGATTGGACGAACACATCGAGCCGTCAATGAGGAGTTAGCTGGCATTGGAGGGGAAGCGGCTAAAAAGGGTCAAGTGGTAAACCAGAGCAAAACAAAGCACATGCTCTCCGCACCACTTATCAGAACAGAACTCCAAAAGCAGCACAAGCTGCCACAAACAACTCTAAAACAGACTCCTACTGTTGCGGGGGCAACCAAAATTTCGGCGAGTGTACATGACTGCCAGTGTTACCACAGGTTAAATTATTTATGAGTCCCAGAAGCTTGAAAACGAGTAATTTTGATAATAAATGAGTCCCAACAAAGATTTTTGATAAAACAAACTTATGTGAAAAAAATACTAGTATGTTTTTTTTCGGAGGTTTTAATAATGGAGCACACAGTAACCTACAGTTCCTTCGGAAGACCAGGAGGCGCTTCTGTGATGGAGGGCCTACAGAATCAACTCTCACCATACCAGCGACGTAGACCTGCCACCTAATCCAAGCAAAGGCAAAGGGACAGTGACAGAGGAAGTGCTTTGCCATATCGTTGTCCTCTCCACAGTCGCATTTTCGCTTGGCCCGTTATAACGCCGGTAAGTCGTCTGCAATTTTTTCTGTCAAGGGACAACGAAAATGTCGCGGATTTCTTACAGACGCTTGGGATCAAACGCTTTGTCTATCTACATACTGCTGAGTCATGCCATCTACGATTGTTCTCTCGAGAGGTCCAAACACCAATGTCTCAAGGTCCTGAGAAAGTTTCGTCTGTACTATCAGGGAGGATTTGCATTCCTGAACTATCTTGGAAGTGGTTAAATGGTTGAGCAAGACCTAAAGCACGGTTGTCACTACAAACACGTCGACCCGTCCACCTGTTTTTCACAAAATAGTTTGTTGCAATTAGGACGCAAATTTACCTAATGAGTGTACAGTCGAATGTTGTCGCCCTCCACGAAAACACCAGCGCAGGACCCTTTATTGGTTTTGGAGCCATCCATGACTACATTCCTTTCCTGGCTCGAAGTCGGGCCAGAGCCGTTTCTGGGTGCTAGTATGTGCTCAGGCATATGAAATAAAAGCGTTCAGGTAAAATATAAAAAAGGTAATTTTGTTCTTGAACAAATGAGCCAATTCTACAAATTATGAGTCCCTGAGTCAGGCTAAAAAAAATGTGTCCTTTTGACTCTATAGAGTCCCTGTGGTAACACTGATGACTGCCAAGTTTTGCGTCGCCTGCTTCTTATGGAACTTTTTAAGAAACGAGAATGGCTTCGATGCCAATTCAGTCCAACTGGATTCATCAAACTTCACACTACAAGCCCATAGGGATCCGACATGGTATCCTGATGGAACTCTTGGATAGACAAACGGGGCTATCTCCATCAGAATGGATTGCAGTCAACACCTGCATCCGCACCCAGTCCCATCAAAGATTCGCACCTTATCTCTGCATCCTGGGGCGCGATTCCACGAACGATCCGTTCGACTTCCAGCGAAAGTCAACGCAAGGGCAGACCACACCATCGAGCGCGCTCGCATTCCTGCCGTCAGCACATCCTTATCGCGCAGCACATCCTCGTTATATTAATTAGCCGCGTAATTATTTTAATTGCATTAAGCCTTCCCCGAAGCACCTCATAATTCGAGCCCATTACAGGAGTTCCTTCCTTGCTAATGATATCGTCGAGGACGCTGTTGTTGTCGTTGTCGTCGTCGTCGTCGCATTCAGAGCGGATGACATTCGGAGCAGCATTCCTCAGGTGCCCCTTCCGTGGAACCTAATTACGCTGCGCATTCATTAAGAGTCCCAACCTTTCCCGGAAAGGCTTGCACTCGACACACACATACACACGCGCGCGCTAGAGGAGGTGGGGACCTGCTCTCGTCGTTTGACGTGCAACCGTCACGATGGCCATTGCGGACCAACTGCACCGACAACGCACACACAAGGTACTCGCCACTCGGCCAGTCAGCGCGCCCCCCCCAGGCCAAGAGTGTAGCCAACCGTTCGCGCAGACAGCAAGGCATCACACACCGGGGGCAGCCAGATGCCGCTGCATTCGGCCGAATCGCATCCTTTATCTGCCGGAGATCGCGAACGATGACGGACGCGGCGACCGCGAAGACCACGATGAAGAATACGACGCGCCCGAGGAAATTACACACAAGAGAGCGCTCGCCCGTCCCGGCTGGCCGTGCGCAGTGGCCGACATGGGAGGCAGTGTGTGCCGCAATTATTGTCATTTCATGGACGCTGCGGAGGCTTTAAATGGACAAAAGGCGAGCAGTATCAATGCGGAATGTTAATGAAGACGTTAGTGATGCCAAATGCGTTCGCTGCGTCAAGTTTGATTTCCAATTAATCGAATGGAACATGATATGTGGTGGCATTGGCTGCGCCCTGACATCTGGCCGAGATGACGTCGCTCGCGTCGCCTGACAGCCGAGCGACGTTTATTCAAATTGCGAGTCGACCGATAAATCGTCCTGTTTGCCGCGAACGAACAGACCGTCGTCGGGTCTAGTGCGGCCCACTGGTGTGACAAACAATGACAGAGTGAAGGGTTATTTGCATTTGATGGTCGCTTAGGCGTCACACTTGTCTGTTGGGCAGACAGATTGACTGCGGGATAATTTGCTGAGTTGTGATGACTGATTTGAAGTGGCTATGGGGGAGGAAGGGACTAGGGAGTGGTTGATCTTGACAGTCGGCAAGTTTTGACTGTACTTCGGGCACTATTTTACGTCTACTCTAGCAAAGAACTTTCTAAGGTTCTAGGGTACAAGTGTTCTTTTCAATCAGTGGCGACTGTGTTTTGTGCGACAAATAGCAGTTGGACACTTTCGACAAAATGTTCGCTAGAAACTTTGGCCATTTACACAAACACGTCTCTAAGTGGCCAGCTAACGAGAAGATCGGAGGGAAACTAAGGCAGTAAAGACACGGTGGCTAGGCCATGGAGAGCGGATGGACACCACAGCTCCGGCCCGAAAAGTCTTCGAATCCGCACCTGTCGGGCAACACAACAGAGGACGCCCGCATTTAAGGTGGCGCACCCAAGTGGAGAAGGACCTCAACTAACTTGTTGTGCGACAGCTAGCCAGAGATTGCGCTAGGTGGACAGGCTTGTTGGTTGAGGCCCAGGTCCACCCCGGACTGTAGCACCACACAAAGAAGAAGAAGAAGAGGGGTTTCATTTAAATTTATACACATAACATCGTTCCATATCCTTTGTAATTGTAATGATTAGGATGAAAATCGAGATATTGTTGGCATCACTGTCCGAAGATTTAGGTTAAAATAGAGCACGCACGAGATGACCATGATCATTTAGATTTTCATTCTAAATTCAAATGGGTCTTCATGAAGAATGCCTGCAGTCAATGAGCAAATTGCCGCACAGTGAGATGGGCTGAGACTGAACTTTTACTTGATTGAGTGTGGCCAGGCTATCTTTTGCCGAACATAAGCATTTGACGTGCATCGCACCGAAATTGAAAATTTATGATGCTGACGTTAGGTATTGCCTATACATATCTGGAATGTATTCCTAGCAGCGGGCATTGGCACATGGTACTTAGCACCGAAGAGAAAGCTGTTCAGAATTTTAGGCAATTGGAGGTATGTCGTGTCTTTCAGTAGCACTACAGTACAGTTTTCTACGAATCAATCAAACTTAAAATTACTTATTGACTTACTACCGAACCCATTTGGCTTCGTGGATTGCAGATAGAAGTGTGATGCGAAGTGGTACGGATGGCTTTATATACATGAAAATTATGAACACCGCGTTAATATTAGTTCTTCTGGATCTTAGAAAACACAGTATTGCAGAAATTTGCGATCGGAAAATGACCGCCGTGAAGTTGTGTTGACTAGAGACGAGTCAACCCGAAACTTTCCTAACTCGAGTTGACTCGACTTGGAATTGAAGCGAACCGAGTTGTAACTCGAGTTAATAAATAATTAATAAATATCACACAACACAACGTACGATACCCATATATTAGACTGCCAATTCAAAATGTGTTGTATTTGTAACCGCCGAACTTCAAGCACGACTTGGTTTAACTTGGTTTACGTGGAACATTATGCATTAACGAGTGACGGGTGAACTCCAGCTGATTAACTGAGTCAACCCGAGTTCAATCCAAACCGAGTGTGGGCACGAGAGAGAAACCGAGTTAAAATGTGTTTGCATTGAAGCGAACCGAGTTGAAACTCGAAACTCTGCTGCTGTTGTTGACTAACTCGGATTGAACGTAACTCCGGTTGGCTCGGTTTACAACTTGATTTGACACATCGCTAATGTTGACTCATACACATCTAAAGCTCCGATGTCTAGCATCGGATCCAAGTCCCCGAAGATAATATTCACCGCCCCGAGTGGTTGTTGAGAATCTAGAATCAGCTGTGACCCATTGACATCGTAGTCCTAGGAGACAGCATTTGGAACAATGCGACGTCAGCAAGAAGTAATTGCTATCGAAAGGCTTAGTCGAGGAGGGGAATGAACATACTTCGACTGGTATGGGATAGATATACCCCTCAAGCAAAGAAGAACTTAAATACAAACCTACAAAATGCAATGTTTACAGCAGTTTTTTGATGAGACGATATATCATTGTGGAGATCTAACTAAATCAATTTCTTTAGAACGCAGTGGTTAAAGCTGCTGAACTGAAGAATACTGAAAAAGTTGTGTTTTAAAATCTGCGCGTGCTCAAGAGGTTGTTTTTAATACCCTTCATTGTCCGGGATCAAGGCACAGCACGGGCCGTTAGAGGGAGAAAGGGAGAAGAGGCACCTGTGCACGTTGGTCTTAAGGTAGGAGGAATGCAGTTGGCTAGCTCACTTGAGCATCGTTTGTTAAAATAACAACGAAACACGGACAAAGAATACAAGGAGAAGTCGATTTTCGAGCGAGTCTAATGTGTGACAGTGGCGAGTAACAGACAGAAGGTCGTTTATAAAAATGAGAACGGGTGTCGGAGACAGAACAGAGCCTTGGGGGACACCAGCATTTATTTTGCGGATATTAGACTTGAATTCATTCAAAACAACTTGGACTAAACGGGTCGAAAAGTAGTTTCTAATCCATAAAAGCAGAGACTCATCAAATCCGTAAGCACGCATTTTCGACAAAAGAACTCGATGCCAAACTCTGTCAAACGATTTAGAAATATCAAGCGCAATTATCTTGCTTTCGCCAGTATGGTGCAAAGATTGGTTCCACTTTTCGGTGTTTGGATACAACGTCATTGTATATTTAGAAGATTTTGCGACAGCGGCATTATCGTATTCTTATCCTAACATACATAATACAGAACTCCTCGTGAAGCTGCAAGCATGGAAGAAAGACATGTACTCTTCACTAGAAGATACAAAAGCCCCAAACTGACATCCCACACTGTGCTGGACAAATTTGCAACTAACCGCCAGTGCAGCATTTGTTGGTCTCATTATAGCTGAGATGGAAACTGAATATTCTGCAAGGTCACTTGTGTCGTACACATCTGTCAAAAAGGCTATTGAATGCAAATGACTACTTAAGTCACTCATCGCTTACCTCTACCCAATTGTACGACCGACGCTCTGTTAAAAATCTCAGTTTGTCAGTCGACAGCATAAAAAAGACAGTGGCTTGCATGTGTATCAGCGGAGCAGTGATAACTACATCGTATGATACACCTTTTTTTATTACACATTTGTATTTGTCGAAAAAACAGCAGCCATCAAAGCCAGGACTGTGGTCCGAACATATCGTGTCACTCCGGCATTCTTACCGAGTTTAACTTCCTTCCACCAGCATTACATACAGTAGTTTACACTTTGCAAAAATTGAAATCATGCCTGTAGCCTATGTACTGAGTTAATTCTGCCTTCATTCGTTCATGGTCAATGGGTTGGCGCCCGGCCTATCTTCTGCGCAACCACTCATGTTGTGTGTGCTAATGTTCTCTCACAAGTGGAAGGGACCTACAGTTTTATGCCGACTCCGATTTGGAAAGCTTTCCTCTAGATAGGAATATTCTTTGAGTATTGAGTGACTTGAAAGTGGTGGGGCCGTGAAAATGTTTTTTGTCGTAAAGACCAGGGCTACAACATCAAGCTTCAATTACGTTGGGGTCGACGCACATACCACCACCACCGTTGCAATACCAATCTGTTTTGTGTCAGCGATGAATAGGTTTTAGCAATGCACTCCTGTTAGAACGAGGATGTTCGTATACATACCATATTTTCTCAAACCGTCGAAATTGACAGAAAAAGGTTAATTTCTGACAAGCTCTTTTTTTTGGAATAATTCTCAATGGTCGTCAAAATTGACAAAATAGTCAATTCACATAAGTCAAAAATGCCCGCAGCAAAACACTCGGCCCTAGCACAAAGTGACTTCTTAACTCGGCGTAATCGGTAGCCTATTAGCGTCATGCGTCCGTCTTCTTCTTCTTTGATTGGCGCTACAGTCCGAGGTGGACCTGGGCCTCAACCAACATGCCTCTCCAGCCAGCACGATCTTTCGCCAGCTGCTTCCAGTTGCGCACACCAAGTTGGTTGAGGTCCTTTTCCACTTGTGTGCGCCATCTAGTGCGAGGGCGTCCTCTGTTGCGCTGTCCCAATGGCTCGGTGTCGAAGACTCTTCGGGCCGGAGCTGTTGCGTCAATCCGCTCTACATGACGTGCCATCTTAAGCGTTGGATCCGAAGACGCTTAACTTGGTGCATGTCGCTGTACAGCCCGTACAGTTCGTGGTTGAACCTTCTCCTCCAAACGCCATCAACGCAAACAGGACCAAAGATCGTACGCAGAACTTTTCTCCCAAAACAACCAAGAGCTTCTTCATCCGCTTTCAATAGCGTGCATGTCTCTGCGCCATAGAGCAGGACTGGGATGATCAGGGTCATGCGCCCGTCGCTCCTCGTAATACAAGAAGCACCCCTAGGCGGTCCAGTCATGTTTCAATGGAAGTAAGTTGAAAGTTCCATTCTGCCTTAAATTCGGACTCATTTTTGCAAGTCCAAAGATAGGGTTGACTTTGTCGCACCTATCTGTTGGATCGGGTGTACTAGTCTTTAGCCCTCTCTGGTGGAGACCATGCAATGGTGATCCATCGGGGAGTGAATCTGTCTATATTCACCGTCGTCACAAGTCTTCATCCCGAATCAGTCAAGAGCGGCTCGATCTGCACAAGAACTAGCAAGATGTCGCAGTAACTGGAGGTACTTTCTGTTTGAAGCCCAGGTTGACGAGACGGTGGGCTGTTCTCTCAAGCAAAGAATGACAAAGCGCGTCAAGTGTCAGTAAAAGAGCGCATCAGTACCAGTCTACTCACGTACCAGTAAGGTGTTGACGGACTGCTTGGCCTGGTGGCAATTTTTCATTTGATGTCAATATAGGCTGGACGAATTACTCTTCTCATTACCAACCAGTCATTGCAGCCTGCCATCAATCAGACGGAACAAAAGTGTAGAGCTGATCATTCGCAGTTCATCTGGACACATATCCACTTGCAACCCCTATTTGATTGTTCTCTGTCAGACTCACAGTGTCTTATCCGCCAGACGACTCACCATCAACACACGATCGCTTGATTTGCTTGTCTCCCCATTCCTAGGCCTACCCCTTTGTTCACTCGACATTCCACAGACTAGCTGGTGGCAGAACGTCATTCCCTCCACTCGGAGGCTCTGCAATTTTGTGAAATTCCTCCCAAGCCGGGCCCCACAACCGGTAAGAGTTGCACTTCCGATTGCGTCAAGGATTTCCACGATTCACTTGAATTCCGCTGCCATCCTCACCCAGCCGCCCATTAGTGTAATTGCCGCAATTAACTCGCCCTAAGTGCACCAATGAGTGCTATTACCACATCGCAACGCATCTAGTTGGCGATTTCACACCTGCCGAGCGGACGATACGGCCAGCCCCCGATCTCCATCGCGAAGGATCGCTTTCAGGCCGAGCGTCCTCCACTTATGTGAAACCATCGGCATTTTGAGACCGCGCGGATCGTGCAACATCATTACGGCCAACAAGTGTTGCCGGCCAGCGCCGAGGTGCATCATTACAGTGATCAGCAGCGATCCCAGCGCTCCAAGATTAATGTAGTTCTATCCGAGGATAAATATCTGTTCGATGTGAGTTGATTAGGCCTCCGTCAAGTGGATGCATATCCACGTCGTCGGCGGCGGACATGTGTGTGCCGCGGCCACGGCCAAGACAACGACGACGACGACGATTCAATTTGTCTCCGCTTCGGATTGCGCACAAGGATCGATTGTCATGGCGAGTTGACTGGCGGTTCATTTGTCCGTTTGTCCTCGGTGCTGGCTCGCGGACGGGCGACGACCGGGGACAAGCAGTGAATTTGTGTGTTCTGGTCTCGTCAAATGATACGCTGCGAGTCGGATGCATGCCAATGCATCGGGGAGGCTCCTCTGTGCGCTGTGCGCTGCTCGACAGGCACTTCTAATGTCTGGCATTCGCTTAATGAAGTACGTGCGGACTAGGCGTTCGCGTCCGGTGGCTGGTGTGTCACTGACATTCCAGACCACCGCAAGACGACAAAGGGGATTGGCCGTCCGTGTGTGTGTGAGTCGGTCGGCAGGCTGACAAAGTGGCAGTTGATGAGGCCGTGATCGCTGCGCGGCGGAATGCAGGCCTATTGATGATTTGGAGCAATTACCGGTAATGTTTGGTTTCAATTTAGAAATTCCAGCGACCTGGGGAATTAGTGAGCGGGATTCTTCTTTAATTGGACGTGGAGTCTGTGCGGATGCACGAGGAAATGCGGTGGTTTCGCGCTGAAGTACAGAGCACGGCAACAGGGATGGGTGAAAGTTGAGACAAGTGTTTGCTGCAGTGATTGGAAGCTGTTGCCAGCTGGTGGTCAGCAGGATTCCACGTTGACACTTAAGAGGGCTGACTGGTTGGAGAGCAGGGTTTTGCGCGGGGTGGAGATCTTATGGGGACCGAAAGATGGCGGATAACGTTATGGGGCGGTGATGACTGTAACACTGTAACAGATGACAGGTCAGCGAAATCAGATTTTTTATGGCAGACATCAGATGGGACAGGAGTCAGTTGTCACTTCACTGAACTTAGATGACGAACATCATACAGACATCAGATGGAGTCAGATTTCAGGTGACAGACGACTAATGTCGAATGACAGACGTCAGACGTCAGATGTAGATTGAGGCAAATCAGACGAGGGAAGTCAGACATCCGGTTTTAGAAGTCGGGACGCTTGGCTCGTCATTTAGCAGAATTCGGCTCACAGACGTGAAATGAAAGACTTCGGGATGGTTGATGAAAAGAAGACATGGGTGAAGTGAAGACATGCCGGATAACAGAAGTCAGACGACACTTTGGACGACAGATGTCAGGTGAGAGAAGTTAAATTACCGAAGTCTTATGAGAAAGGCCAGGTGGGAGATGACAGACATCAGATCTGAATACGTCAGATGACACGTCAGGCGATTTGGATTTACATACGTCGGATTACAAACGTCTGATGAACGAATTCTAGTTGTCGATTGAGAGAATTCTGGCGACAGACGTCAGACAACAGGATTTAAATGGTGAATGACAGAATTCGGGCCAAAGTTGGTCCATTGTACCACGTCACGTCTGTCAATAAAATGGAGTTGATGTTGGGATTTTTTCTATGAAAGCCAGCTAGATTTCTCAGCGAAGCCAGTTAGTTTTACTGTTTGCGTACTGAGCTCACTTACGTTTTCGAAAAAGATGTGGCTAATGTGGCTTTTCTGCTATTGGCTAGAGCAGGGCAGCAACCGGAGGAGATCTTGTACATTTTCTTCCTCCTCTTTATCTAGGCCGCTCATAGAGGCAGTACCCAGTAGATATACCCACTGCATAAATGCTTTTGGATCCCTTGCGGAAGATGAGGCTGTCAGATCTTTTATGATCAAGGTTTGGGCAGATTTGCTTGGAGATTTGACAAGTTGTACCTGTTTTGCTTGTGTCATTAATTGTTTGCTTTTTAAGAAGGGTGGAGCTGTAACTGTCACAAGTGCCAGTTGGATGCCGATTTCAGCAAGTTTATGTGCTTCGCAGTTTCCGCGCGATGTAGGTAGGTAGGTGTAATCAACTTAGCGTGGTTAAGATTATGATCCTTTAGAATTATAGCGTGTCTACAAGTACAGACATACAATTGAAAGCTAGACATACGTTGAAAGTGTTTCGTCTTATCTGAGAATTTTAGACTGATGTGAGTTGAGTAATTTTAAATTCCCCAGTGAAAAGGACGATTTCGGTTTTCTGTGCATTTACTGTGCATAGACTGAGACCATGTTGTCATTCAGTACTTGGGGATACTTTCCCGAGAAGGCATTGGCAACGAAATCCGCATTGACAGCCGTTTTTTCGTATTTTCTTGTATTACCTACCAACTTACTTACTTAACAGGCCTATGACACATGGAGAGCCTGACATATCGCTACTTTCCATCCTTGATGGTCATGGACACGCTGCTACCAGTCATCAAGGCCAAGCTGTCCGCTATGTCTTGGTCTCTATACCGGAGGTTCGGTCTTCCTCTCCTTCTCGAACCGGGAGTCTCGAATCCGTAGTCCCCCTTAGCTGGAACGTTAGTGTCCATGCGCTCGATGTGTCCGGACCAGGGTAGTCGTAGGATTTTGGCCTGCCGCACTACATCCACATCCTGGTACAGCTCTCAGTGTTCGCTATTGTACGTCTTCTCCTGCATTCGCCTACATCGCAGGCGGGACCATATATCCGACGTAGACTTTTTCTTTCGAAGTCACCAATAACCAGCTCTGCATTTTTGCTTAGTGCCCAGCTTTCGGCTCCATAAAGCAGGACTGGCCGAATAGGAGTTTTGTAGAGCATGATTCTCGTCCTTCGAGTCAGGCGTTTCGAGGCTAGTTGTTTCGAAAAACCGGAGTTGCATCGGTTGCCAAAGGCGATTCTACGTCGGATCTCCACAACGATGTCATTCGTGGAGTTTACGTTTGTCCCGAGGTAGACGAAATTCTTTACTACATCAAAATAGTGGCTGTCGATAGTAACTAGGTGATTTGTGCCGGATCGTTGTTTACTCGACAGCATATATTTTTTTTTGTCCTCGTTGACCTTTAGACCAGCTCGTTTAGCCTGTTCCTCAATTGCCGTGAAAGCTTCCACTATGGCACGTTGGGACCGCGCGACAATGTCGATGTCGTCAGCATATCCCAACAGCTGCACTGACTTGAAGAAGATAGTCCCTTCGGTGTTGACTTTTGCCCGCCGCACTATCTTCTACAGTACCAAATTAAAGAAGTCATACAACAGCGCATCTCCTTGCCGGAATCCGGTGCAGGCTTCGAACGGTTCAGAGGTTTTTAAACCGAACTGCATGGAGCATCGCGTATTTGTTAGAGTGGTGTGACACAACCAGATTAATTTTTCCGAGTTCCCGAATTCGGCCATAGCTTCAAACAGTTCCCTGCGATGAATGCTGTCGTATGCGGCTTTAAAATCGATAAAGATATCATGAGTATCGATTTGAAACTTGCTTGTTTCTGCAGGACTTGCCTTAGTATGCAGATGTGGTCTATAGTCAATTTGCGGGGCCGAAGGCCGCGAGAGTACATGCCGACTATTTCGGTGCAAAACGGCTTTGAGCGGTCGCTGTAGTACGCTGGATAGTATCTTGTAGACGACGTTGAGCAGGGAGTGTTTTCTGTAGTTGCATCAACCGCTTCTAGTAATATTGGTAGTAGTTTATACACTACCAGAAGAAGGGGATATAGTACTCCTCCTTGCGGATTACCTCTTCTGGTCGAGCTCTGTGTGGAAGCGTTTCCTAAGTTGGCATTGCCTACACTTGTGAGTAGTTGGATTATTAGTGCCACCAGACTTCATCGTTTAGCTCTGCCAGTGCCTGTGTGATTGCATGCGGGTAGATATTGCTGAAGGCGCCTTGTATGTGCAGATAGGCAACCATGGTGAATTCTTTATAATGAAGTGGTTACTCAGTACTATGTTCTAATGTATGGAGAGGCGCTTGCACGCATCTTCCTTTATTGTACGCATGCTGAGAGAGAAAAAGTTAAATTGAATCAATGGTTGATCTTGATCCTGAAGTCAATGAGCTGTTCTAGTGATTGTGGGAGAAAGGATGACAAGGATGGTTCCAAGGTCTTTAGAGTAAACGTGGAAGATTTTTTCCTGCTTGGGGTATGAAGACTACCTTGACTTGCTTCCATCTGGTAGGGACGTGGCACATATCTAGTCAGCCTTTAAGCATGATTCCTGGCCATGGGATAATTGTAGTGGCAGTTTGTTGGAGTTAGTCCGAACTCATACCGTCAACTCAGACCAGAGGCATCCGATCTCAGACGTATCAACTCGGATGACTGACGTCAGATGACAGGCGTCAGTAAAACTTCTTCTTGCCCAACATTCCCGCCAGTGACCTCAAAAATTTGTGACATATCTACGCATTCCTCTAATTTTGCTTAAAAACCCCACGCTTTACGTCGAAATGCAGCACAAGACACCATCGCTCTCTCAGTCTTGCTCCTTGGGAGGAAAATGCAAAGAAATGTCCACACAGCATGTTCGACACCAACTCAATCACCTGCAAGCATCTTCCAACTGCACAGCATCCCCCCCCTGCGACTGGGCGAGCAAAATGCTTTGCATTCGTATCATGGCGCGAAATGCCATTCCATGCCATATCTCGCCCGTCCGTCCACACACACACACCCAAGCACACATTTGCAAAGGAACACATTTTCCAGCGAAACCCGCATTCCCACTGCTCAACTCCGAGGCCCGCATACCTGTGACCACGTCGCGTCGTCGCCCATCGTCCGCGTCGCTTGCAAAAGGAAAAACTTAATCATCGTCCGACAGCGGCTGGCTAACCCAGTTGCACGCCGCATTCCGGCCAGCAGCGTATCCGTGAATGCCATTTGCGTAAGATTAACACTCGACTTAATTAAGACGGGCGTGCACCTCGGTCGCCTCGCATTAGATTCCATCGCGGACCCGTCGTGACCGTAAGCACGCTCGTCGCCGCCAAGCGAATACCCAGAATCATCCGTCAGCCAAGATGGTGGCTGCATGCTGCCCGTCAAGGAATATGTGTCAAGCCGCTCTCCGGCCTCCGCTGTCAATTAATATTTGATTACAGAAGCAGGTGGACCCCAGCCCCCATCTACGGACACCTGGCCGTTCGTTCTGCTTTTGTGCGTTCTGTGGCAGTGCCCCTGCCCATGTGTCAGTTACTGTCACTGGCTGAGCGTGCGTTAGTTTGTGTGTGTGGATTGAATTTATTAATATAACTGTCTCTTAATTGTGATGCCGTGATAGCGGCGCGCTGGAGGCTACGCTGATTGTCAAACGCGAAACAACGGCTCGGCGCAGCATATCGGTTGGCAGCACCCTATCCGCGCTCGCTCGTCAAATGAGCCGCACCTCGGCACCGTCCTCGTGTGTCGCGCTGGAAGGCCTAAAGCCAACCGCCGAGCCGAGCTGGCTATTAAACAATTTTTCATTTTAATTAAAACCGATGGCAACGAAAAATTCCGGGACAATTATACCATATCCGATGGCTATCTCCGTATGGAGTCAACTCTGCGTCCTGATATGGCTCAGATGGCTGTGTGGTGTGGACAGTGATGCTCCGCAGTGGCAGCGGCATCGGATCACCGGCGCAGGGTGGGACGGGGGCGAGTGATGATCTCGCCGTGGAATGAGCTTAGGGGCACCCTTGTCTAGGATGGAATGAAAGCGCAAATTGAGTTGTGAGCGAGGTGGAAGAACGCATATGTGGGCTGTGGCTCGATTCGTGGAATGACCGTTTAGTCGAGATGTGAAAGCTTGACTTGGATTGCAACACTCGCCGTTAAGGGAAGTGGTTCGGATTTCGAGATCGTGGCAGTTGAAAGGAAGGCGGACGTTCGATTCATAGGATCCTCTAATTGCTCAAAAAATTAAACAAAAGGTTCTCTGACATTTTTTGTCGATTTTCAAGTTTTTGACACAAATGACACGGGGGCACGGTCTCAAAGGAAGTGTGTTGATCGCTGACGGGAACTAGGCTAAGGTTCAAGTATGAAATAAAATTAAAATAATTTTGTTGCGCTTACTAAGTTCGGAGCAGTCAAGAAATAATGAGTGCTTGACGTTCACTAACTAGGTAGCGCTTCAGTCCGACGTGGACGTGGGCATCAATCAACAAGCGCTTTTAGTGAGCTTCATCCTTAGCCTTCAGTTTCACAAACACACTGTTTTGAGATCCCTTTCCTCTTGCGTGAGTCGCGTTCTGCCTTTACTGCGCCATCCCGCGAAGGTGGTTTCGAAGAGCTCTACGTGCGGTAGTCATCTCAATCGGTGGACCTTAACCTTTCTCGCCGAAGTCGCTGAACAGCTTTAACAGATCCCTGTTATGCCCTCTCCTCCACTCACCATCTAGACACACGAGACTGAAAATCAACTAAGAATTTGCCTTTCAAAGCAGCCAAGGGAATAGTCGATTGACATAGTCTATCCTTTTGCGCCATAATGTAGCAGGACCGTAACGATTATAGTCTTTAGAGGGTCATATGCGATATTCGATATCAACGGTGGTGTGTTGTCTGAATTGACAATGGTTCCTAGGTAGAAAAAACCTACATAAACGGAGGACCTTGTTGGGATGGCCAAACTAGGTATTGTTTTGCATAAATCATCTCTGCAGATACTGTCACACTCGGTCTTAAGATCGATGAAAAGGTGGCTGTCACCGATGTGTTGCTCTAAAATTTTTCTAAATTTTCGCCACAGTGTGAACATTTGTTAGGTGGCAGATTTTTCAACCAAGGGTCTGGCGCGCCAATCGTCTCTCGCTGTCGTTCCGATGATAGTTTAGCTTCTTGTGAGCATGAACAAATTTTGCGTTTAAAAGATATCGTTTTGCCTGGTCGACGTAAGCTGAGAATAGTCATTAACTATCGTCTCGACGACTGATTTTCGACGATGATAATTATGTACACACATCTCATTTTACACCTTTGTGATGATTTCATAGGGAGAGGGCGCAAATGGATCAGTTTAGATGGCAAACTGAACTGAGAATATATTGGTGAAATTTGAGAGGAATGAGACCACAATTTTTACGCGAGAGATATAGCTCTCAGAATAAACGAGAGTGATGGTCTTACACAAAACAAGTCATCGACGATATGAAAGCCATCAGGTACTGATGAAAAAAGGGCCAAAAAGAAACTCCAGCTGGCACGATCCATAGCCAGCTGCCTTCAATTTCGCCCCCCAAGTTGGTTGAGGCCCATCTACAATTGAGAACGACATCGGCTTCGTCGTCGTAATTTATTTCGTTGTCCCACTGATTCGGAGTCGAACCAGTGGCCAGGCCATTTTAGGCGTAAGTCCGTAGACGCCTGGTGAGGCTCATGTCGCTGTACAGCCTGTACAGTTCGTGGTTGAATCTTCTCTTTCAGACCCCGTCGACACAAACATGACCAAAGATCGCACGCAGAACTTTTTTGTCGAAAAGAGCAAGGGCTTCTTCATCCGCTCTATATCCATAGAGCAGGACAGGGATGATCAGGGTCTTATAAAATGTTAGCTTAGTCCTTCGAGAGATTGCTCTACTACTCCATTGCCACTTGAGTCCAAAGAAACAGCGGTTGGCAAGAGTTATTATGCGTTTAATCTCGGTACTGATGTTGTTCGTACTATTAACTTGGGAACCAAGGTGGATGAAGTCCATTACCATCTCGAAGTTGTAGCTGCCTATAGTGACGTTCCATTGTAGGACGTGATATCATTAAGGAATGTAGCCTTGATGTGGATTGCTGTGAAGCTGTATATAAAGTTTAAGACTTCTTACCCAAGTCTGCCTAGAACAACAAAACCGCATCGAAACAAGCTGCTGCCTTCGCTCTGTGTAGCAATCGCCATAATATATGTCACAGATGTTCATCCTCTTTTTGCACGGCCTATCCCATAGCACCTCCTAGATGGCGGTGATGTTTACCTTCTTCTTCTAGGGCCTCCGCAAGTTCACATGCACATGGTCACCACATTCCATGTGCAGAACTGAAAATCGCTGTCCATGGTCGCCTGCAGTAGGGTCATCCGTATTCGAGACTCGTTGCTGTCTCAGAACTAAGGGTTTTTTTTACACGGTGGGTGGTAGGTGGATTAAACCCACCCGAAACCCCCAAACCTGGAGGACCAAGTCCTGGTCTATACCCCTGCACCAGAGCGTCGCTGCATACATTAGTTCACCTCCAACCGGTTGCAATAGAGGATATCCCGATGGCACCACATGGAGCCTGTATGTCAACTTGAATTGTGAATTTATATTTAATCGCTGCTGGCATCTCGACAAGTCTTCCAATGGGTGAGGTATGATGTCGAATATCTTCACTAGCTATTTAGGAAAAAATAAATGCTGGGGTGGCAGCACGTAACGTGAAACAATCGAGTTGATTAGGTACAATTAAGCATTCGCAAGACCTATTATAGTTCCATCCAAGATAACCAACTGACATGACATTTTTAAGCGCTTGTCACAATATAGCTCTTCACAAATTACGTGCTACCAAGAAAAAATTGTATCGAGTTAACCGACGATCGACGATTGTATCAAGTTACGTGCTGGCTCCTCTGCTGAAAATGTGCCAAGGAATGTTTAATTTGACTTATATTTTGTTCAGAAAACACAAGGAAGTAAGAAAAGGAAAAAAAAGAAGATCTTTTAAAGTTATATTTTCTAAAGGATATTTGTTAAGACAGACTGTTGTAGGACTAGCAGATCTCTCCCTCATTGCTGGCCAGAGGGCTGGTCTAACCTGGCGCACACAAGTGAAGATGGACCCGAAAGAATTTCGAGCACGGAATTGGAGACCGTTTACCAAAGACCCTAGGCCCAAGTGCATCTTGGACTGTAGCGATCAACGAAGAAGAAGCAAACGTTCTCGTAATTGTACACGTCAAAGTGCGAGTGTTAGCACGGTCCAAAAAAAATACGGCATCGTGACCTCAGAAGTATGGTTTCAATGTAGACCCAAGCTGACAAAACCAACACCTTGATGGCCTAATTTTGCAAGATCCTCATTTTGCCCCCACCTTGGACACAGGCATACTCTACCGTGTTGTCCCTTTGCATCTATTCAAAAAAATGTCTTCTCCAAGCTGAACTCAATTTGGCCGTTCCCTGTCTATGGCGCCTTAGCCGTTGCATGTGCAATCGCCCGGTCAGACTCATGCTGCTGTACACTCGTTGAATCGTCTCCCCATTGCTCTAGCAATGATCTCTTAAATTGCTTCCTATTCGCCATGCCGTCTCGATGAATCTGAAGAGTGTTGCTCTATCTCATGGGCTGCGTGTCCTGCGGTTCGCCCTCGTTACCCTCATTGTAGTCCCTTCGTTTCAGTTCGTTGAATTGCCAAGAAGCCCCTCATTCATTTCTAGCTCTGTGAGGCCAATGACATCAAAGTCGTCCATGTCTGCTAGAAACTGTACAGATTATAAGAATGCCTTTGTAGTCTTCAAAAATAAGAAGTCAAATCACATGACAATTCGACGACTTCTTGACATTGATGGCTGCCATCGTCGTGACGAGCTCTGGAAGAACATCAAGACTAGCTCACAATCTTTTCAAAATTGAAATATGTCGACTGAATCGTTGAAAAGTAAGTGGTAATCGCTGTAAACCAACTGCTCACCAGTTCCTCACTCACCGATATGGACGAACGAATTTCCCCCAGTTGACCAGTTTGCCATGCCACCACTCGTCGGTCTGCTTTCCCCGCTTTCGTAAGTCATAATCTTTGCATTCCATCGAGAGCTTCAGTCCCGCCCGCAGTGACTCCCATCGGGCCCGAGGTGCCGACGCCTAATGAGTGGTGGCCCTTCACTCGTTGGTCGAAATAATTGCACTGCCCTGGGAACGGTTCGCACCAATTAAGGGGGCACTCCGTGCAGCCAAGCGCTGTCGCTGCACGACGACCACGACGACGAGGACGAGGACGAGGACATGTTAACCTGCCGTTCTCAGCCATTCATCATCATCCCATGAGGAGACATCGGCGCACAACAACCTACCGAGCAATCCGCCAAAACGATTCAGAAACGCGACCGAAATTTGAATATTCCACTCCACTCCCCTAATTAGACGTTATCAGGCGGGGATCGGGCCAACTGACGTTGGCGGTGGCGGCCCCGGCCGCAAGGTGCGCAGCACACCAAATGTCCCCGTTCGCAGCGCAGTACTTAACCTGACGTGCCACATCCAGATACGATCTGTAAAAGTAATGTTTTTCGCACTATTAAAGTCACCCAACGAGTTGACTCGCAATGTATTACAAGTCCGGGGCCCCGACTGCACTTTGATATACGGAAGAGCCGGACTAGGAGAGAGATCGCTTTGCATACAGCGCGACACGAGCAGACCGCTGCATCCGCTGCCGCTCGATATGTCTCTGGGGTTCATTTAATTGACTTCCCGGACAAAGTTTAGAGCACCGGGCAGCAGGCACCAGGCACCGTGGCTCAGAGAGACTCACACAGGCTCTACGCTTACCCACGAGGAAGTCATTTTCATATGTCAGCCGTTTCGTTTTCTAGCCGCTTCGACGGGGCAACTGGCAGGCATGCGCGTGCGTGCAGCCTCGAGACCAGCACCGGGGCTGGTTCTCCTGCGGCGCGGCGCGCTGATTTATTTGCGCTACACGGCGGCGATAATTTCCACTCATTAGCGATTTTTCGAGGCTTAATTAACGGCAGCTGGGCGAAATGTCACATTCGGGAACGGCTGTGGCGGCGCGGCGGTGGCGCACGACGCCGCTGACAGCCGCGGGCTGTGTTCTTGTTTTTAATGAGGAAATGCATCGGCGATTAAGATCGATTGAATCAGTGTGCACCCGAGGGGGAGGGGGAGGGAAAGCCTGCCTTCGTGGTTCGGTGTTCCCCGGGTGGAGGCTGTCGCCGCGGCGGGCTAGAACTATGGGAGCGAGCCGAACACGAATTGGAATCGTGCGTTTTGCATTTGGGTGCCATCGCACGTCTGGTTTGAGAGGTGCTCGCTACGATTCGAGCGGTGAAAGGTGAGCCCGAGTCCATTAATCAGTGGCCACTTGCGTGCTGCTCAACTCACAGAAGGCGTTGAGATGAACATGAACATCAATTGAGGATGCGAGCTGGGAGGAAGTGCAATTGAGATGGCTTTTTTTTCGGAAGATCCTGAGTTAGAAGGAGTATCCCTCGGTGGGAAGACGTTTCATTCGTCGGCTCCAAAGGATCGAATGGAAGAAACTGATGTGTGTGCACCATTTGGTTAGTTTTTGTCGATCGCACCAATGTTCTATTATAAAATGGATGTACATGTTCTTCCCTTGAATGCATTGATCCTGACGATAGGAAGAGGGACTTTGTATTTGGAAAATTTGCAAACGGGAACGAGTTCCTCTGCCTATCAAGCCGAGGCTGCTGCTGATGGCATGTCTGCAGACAGCTGCTGTAGTTCGTGTATTCGCCGAACATCATGCATGAACCTCACCTCCATCTTTCGAACCATAAGACAGACAGACTTCTTCGACTGGGCCAACTGTAGAGCGGAAATTCTCTCGAAGTCCTTCATGTCCAACCTGAACCTTATCAGGGTGGGAAAAGATGGTAAGTCCACAATAGACAGGATTTTTATACTGCTGCAGAGCCTTTGTTCCGCCTCTAAGAAGGAACTTCTGGTCCGATGACGAGTGTTGGTGAGCAAGTGCATCCAAACGAAAATAATGCAAGGAGGCGCAGTAAAGTAGGTCGAGGGCTATTCGGAGCTCTACGAGCAAAAATGAAGGGAACAATACCAGCTCCGACGTAAGAAATAAAAGGGACACCATGACAAGCACGTGATCAAGACATTTTAGGGGTGCTACTGCGGCAGGATAAGACAAAAGAAGTAAGCTCGTAAAACCCGGGTAGAGCTGAGAATCTAGTAGTTGATGCATAATTGTTGCTTAAAATGGAAAGTTCCCTTCTGCAGATTATACTGGCTAGCAAAGTCCACCATTGAGCAGGTTTTTAAAACAGGACAGCTTTGAACAGTCCCGATGTTGATGACATCGACATTATCGCGCGGTCCCAACGTGCCATAGTGGAAGCACACCACCTAGGCCAAAACGTCACAATCGACAGCTACAATTTCGAGGTAGTAAAGGAGTTTGTCTACCGCGGGGCAAATGTAAACTCCGCGAATGACATCGTAGTGGAGATCCGACGTAGAATCGCTCTTGACAACCGATGCTACTTCGGTCTGTCAAGACAACTGGGCTCGAAACTCCTGACTCGAAGGACCAAAGTCATGCTCTACAAAACCCTTATTCTGCGTGTCCTACTTTATGGAGCCGAAAGCTGGACGCTAAGCAAGACTGCTGAGCTGATTCTTGGTGCCTTCAAAACAATGAAAAATTCTCAATTGGATATATGGTCCCGTCTGCTAGGAAGGCGAATGGAGGAGAAGACACAACCGCGAACTCTACGAGCTGTGCAAGGATGTGGATGTAGTCCGGAAGGCAAAAATCCGTCTACTACACTGGCTCTGCCACATCAAGCGAATGGACAACAACGCTCGAGCAAAGAGGGTCTTCGAATCCGAGCCTCCTGTTTCGAGAAGGAGAGGAAGTGACCTTTCATGCCACCTTTGATCTTCAGGTATGACGACAAATGCGAATTTTTGACATCCCATCAGAGCAGAGTGTGCAAAACTCACTGCCGACAACTAGATTCACTATCACGTTCAGCCGTCCAAAAACAAAGTGATTTCTTAACGTCTGAACATAGAATGTCTGTTGCTTTCTTGTTTGTGTTTGAATGCTGCTGGAGGAGAATATTCAACAGCGCACTATTCAACCTGGACAACACCATGATCATATCCAGGAGTTTACGAATTGAATCATGAAGTGGTTGGTTCAAGTGAAATGCATGGACAAATTGGCTTCGACCTGAACGTCCTCCTACTCGGGACCTGTTGGCTGGCCAGCTGCCATGCTGGCATGAAATGAATTTTGCAGATTCCAACCGTTCCAGTTATCTAGGACCCACCATATTGGATGCACGCAAATTTAAGCCCCTGCCTGGATAGACCAAAATTATTCTCATTTTTGCCAGTCCTACTATCAGGGTTGGAAGATCTACTTCTATTTTGCGAAATTTTCAAATCTACCACGTCGACTACACAAAGTTCAAAAGCTATCATATATTGCAATTCGTGTCATAATTCATGTGGAGCTGTTATTTGAGCTGTATTGTAGACGTGTGCCCGAACCAACAAGCCTCTCCAGCCAGCACGTTCTTTTGCCAGCTGCGCACACCAAGTTGGTTGAGGTCCTTTTCCACTTGTGTGCGCCGTCTCGTGCGAGGACGTCCTCTGTTGCGCTGGCCCAATTGCTCGGTATCGAAGACTTTTCGGGCTGGAGCTGAGATGTACATCCGCTCTACATGACCCAGCCATCTTAAACGTTGGATCCATAGACGCCTGTCTATGCCCATGTCGCTGTACAGTTCTTACAGTTCGTTGTCGAATCTTCCCCTCCAAAACCCGTCAACACAAAGAGGACCAAAGATTAAACGCAAAACTTTTCTCTCGAAGAGACCAGGGACTTCTTCATCCGCTTTTGAGATTGTCCATGCCTCCGCTCCGTATAGCAGCACTCGGATAATCAGTGTCTTATACAGAGTCACCTTCATCCATCGAGAGAGGGCACTATTACTCAATTCCCTCTTGAACAGTGGTTGGCAAGAGCTATCCTACGCTTGATATCGGTACTGATGTTATTGGTACAGTTTTGTACAAAAATCCTTGACAACATCGAAGTTATAGCCCATTGTGACGCTCTGTCGAAGACGTCGATGTTGTATGACCTTTTTTGAGGACAGTATATACTCCGTTTTGCCCTCATTCACTTCCAGCTTCCATCTCAATGTTAGCAAATGCCTCATTGACGGCTCGCTGAGTTCTGCCAATCACGTCGTTATCGGCGTATGCTAACAAGCTTCCGAAAAAGGGAAACCTTATGGAATGCGGAAACTGGAGAGGTATTTGCGTTCTTCCAGCAGTATTAAAAATAAAACTCGAATATGTCTGGAATGGATCAATGAGCATTTAAATTCAACTCTCGATGTTTAACAGGCGGGTTTCCGCGCTGGATCCGCCTGCATCGACCACATAAACACGTTACGGATCATTATTGAGCAATACGTTGAGTATAGGTCTTCGCTACATCTATTCTTCATCGACTTCGAGAAGGCTTTCGATAGCTAGAATCGAGATGCTATCTGGTCGGCCTTGCTTGCTTACCTACGAAGGTAGTAAGTGTCATGTCTTGCACAATGGTAAGTTGTCAGAGGAATTTGAGGTCCAAAGTTCGTCAAGGGTGCATACTGTCACCACTAATTTTTCTGGTTATCAGCGATGTACCCCGTGAAGCATTGATGGACTGAAATTATGGCATTCGATGGACTATGGCATCTTACCTTAAACACCTTGACTAAGCTGACTATGCTTGTATCCATTCGCATCGGATAATGGATCTTCGTTTGATGGCCCTTAATCTATAAACTAAAGTCCTTAGTAATTCTGACAACCGCGCCCAACTGAACGTTGCCGAACAGGAAGTCGTGCAAGTTAACTTATTTTTCTTCTTCTTCTTATGGCGCACGATTCTTAGCCAGCTGTCTCCAATTTCGCACTCCAAGTTGGATGAGGTCCTTCTCCACTTGAGTGCACCATCGGCTTCCTGGTGGTCCTCTATTGCGTTGAGAAAGTTAACAGCTTTCTACATTTAGGAAATGTGGTCTCGGCTAAACGCGGTGGAACTGGACGTGAGCAACAGAATCGGGAAGGCTAAGATTCTGTTGCTCACGTCCAGTTCCACCGCGTTTAGTGGAATCTGCTGCGTTCGGAATGCTATCCACGATCTGGAAAAGCCATGTCATCATCTTATGAACCCAACTGCGACTGTTCCGCTCCAACGTAGAGTCGGTGCTGCTATATGGATCCAGTACCTGGAAAATGGACACCATTCCCACACGAAAGCTGCAAACGTTCGTAAACAGATGTTTAAGAAACAGTCTTAGGATTTTTTGGCCGAACCGTATCTCTAACCTGAGAACGGGCCAGGAACCTATAAACATCACAATACGAAGGAGAAAGTGGCAGTGGATTGGACACAGCCTACGGCGCCAAGACAATTCCATTACGAAGTACGCCATGCAGTGGAATCCGCTTACGCAGGCAGGCAGAACAGCGGGACGCTCTAGGAAAACAGTTGAAGGGAAATCGAGTTGTTTAGGAATGAGTTGGAGGGAGCTCAAACGCGTTGCAGAAATTCGAACGAGATGGCGCGCAGGCGTGGTTGATCCCGAAGGGTTAAAGGACTTAAGTAAGTAAGAATGCTAACAAATGTTCGGACTTGAAGATCGTGCCTCTAGTGTTGGCGTGTGAGTCTTGCGCCATCTTCTCGAAGAAAATGTTGAAAAAACCGTTCGAGATTTACCACGTTTTGAATATTTCGAGTCCCAACACAAGCGGAGCTGATCCCTGGTGAATTTTCTGCGTCGGATATACAGTCCCGTCTGCGAGGAAGGTGAATGCAGGAGAAGCCAAAGCGGAGTCTACAAGGTGAATCAAGATGTGCATATAGCCTGGTTGGCAAAAACCCATCGATCGTACTTGTTGAGACACATTGAGCTCATCGACACCAATGCGACGGTCTTCGTATCCAAGCCTCCTGGTTCAAGAAGGAGAAGAAAGCCGAATATCCGGTACAAAGACCAAGTCATCGCAGACGGAAGACAGCTCTGTCTGGCTAGAACCTTCTTGGTTATCGGACTGAGGTATGCTCTACGGTCTCCGTAGACGTGAAGTATACCCTCTGCAAGATGCTCGAACTCCAGCAGCTTCCTTAGCACACGAGTTACCGCTCAGAGTAGACGCACATATGCCCCTGCCGCCAAGTGTGTGTGCTCTTAGACGAACGACACACCAACCTAGAGTCAAACACAGTACTTCACAATCCTACGGTCGTAATCATTCTTATTGACGCACTCGCCCCACCAGCGGAGTTTAAGAGAATTAATTTCCCTTGCATTCGCCGCTTTAATTTTGAAGATGAAGCTAGCCAACCGCACACAACGACCATCACCGTAGCGCACTTAACCATCAGCTAATAGGTCCCTGGTCGCACTCATAAAACTGACGCCCATTGCACCTGTCTCGCCACCCCACCTTTGCCGCCCACCCCAAGTAGCCCGGCCAGAAGCGTGTGTGTGGCTGCAGTGCACACACACATCCTGCATTCCGTTCCCGGTGCTGCAACGCCATCGCCATCGCCATCGACATCCCCCTTAACCATCGTCGTCGTGAGCGTCGTCCTTCAGCCTACAACGATTCCACCTTATTACCTTAATGGTGCTTGAAAAGGGAGATTTATTAATTAGTTCGTTAAAACGACAACTTATAATTCTGCTCCTAATTAAGATCATTAATTATAATTGGATGCGGTTTCCTTCGTCCTGTTTGTCGCGCATAATGAGCCACACACACACACCCTGGGAGGGAGAGAGAGAGAGACGCACGCCCCATCCATCCACTGGGGCAAAGGCAAAAGCAAAAGCGTGTGCTTCTTGTTTTCCATACAAGTGCAGGTACTTGACAATGCGAGGAGCACCATCATTGGCGGCAGCAGCGTTGCCTGTGTACACTGTACACTGTACACTGTACAGTGGTAGTACATCAGAGTCGCTCCTTGATGCCTCCACTTCAGTGGTGATGTTGGAACAATTTAAGTTTATTGCTGCCGTTCACTGCTGCTGCTGCTGCTGCTCCTGTTGTTGTTGTTCGACATTTTTTTCTCTCTTCTCTTCTTTTTCTGATTTTTTTTTTGTTGTTGTTGGCAAATGGCGAGACTCCTTCTTTTATTTGCCATCCTCGACTCGCATTCTGGATGTGTTCTGCTGTTGCTGCTGGTGCCCCTGTTGCTCTGCTGAGGGGACGCTCGCTTTATTTTTCCGTATCTCCATCTGTGGGCTGGGTGGATGGGAAATGAGGATGAGTGGTTGGTTACCTCTTGCAGGTATGGGAACTCTCTATTAATTGTTCGGAGTTGATGATGGATGATCCGATGATACCTAATAGTGGCCAATTAAGCGAACGACTTTATTAAGTGTGTGAGTGTAGTCGGGGGGCTGGCAGTCGGACTGGGCGCTGTGGCTGCCGAGGGTATCATATTTTCCAGATGGACGTGATTAGTCGGATGTAATGTGATGCGTGACACCACGAGTCTTGTTACACGATCCATGTCGAAATCTGGAAGAAAGCCAATTATGCCGTGCTTCTAAATTGAACCGTCGATTCAGGGTTAAGGCTGTGGCGCCGTCTTGGGGGAGTCAGGTGAAGTCTGTGCATTTTTGGCAAAAAGAGATGCCCTCAGCTGCACACTGTGTTAGATCTGTTCTTAGATCAAGATGCTAGGGGAAAACCTTCCACGGGATCTAGTAACCAAATCCCGCGATTGGCGACGAATGAACTAATGGCGGTCCTTATTACCACTGATGGATACAATAGCAACATTTCCTCCATTGGCACCTTAGCTATCCAGGACGCTTGACGCCCAATAACTTTGAAAATATGTGAAGTCTTGGTCGCGATGCTACGGGTTGAATTGCTTGATGACTTGGTCGATCGATGATGATCGTAAATTTCCTCATTTTTCGCATGTAAGACTCATGATGTTGAAGTGGCAATGCTCTTCTACCAAAACCAGAGCACTGTATAACCAAATATTGTAGTGGCCCGTGGCGTTGTGATTATGTGCATCGATTCCAACGCACTTGAACATCGACGTGGTAGGTTCTATCGCTAGTCTGAGCTCTGACACTGGCAATATTCAAAGCGTACCTCCAAAGCGTACTTCCTGGAAAAGCTTCTCAAACATGGCCGTTCAGAGTCAGCATGGAACTATAGGTCCAATGTACTCGTAAGAGAACAACAGCACGCACAACACGAGTGGTTGCTGAGAAGCTAGGCCCTGTACCTCTACGGGCCGCAGCATCACCCATATTATTACATATAGAACCAAACATAAAAAATATTTTCTACTGGGTGTGCCAAAAATCAACACATGCTATGAATTTGCCACCATTTTCGTAGTCAATGTGTTGTAAAAATGGAGCGACATACAACGTTACACTGTGTGGTGCGGCTTTCGAGCTGATAGCATCATCAGAGAATACTTACTTACTTATCAGGCAGACGAACCATGAAGGAAAGCACACATTGGCCACATCAACGTAATCGACTTTCGGCAGGCAGAACTGTGTTACCATGTCGCGATATCGAGAACAGGTAACAGACACGGTTTGACAGCCTTGTTTTGAAGCCTTAGCAATCACTGCCTTCCATCGGTGACGGTCCTGGGCACGCAGCTTCCAGTCATCAAAGCCAAGCTATCTTACATCTGCGGTGACTTGGTTTTTCTACCGGAGGTTCGGTCTTTCTCTCCTTCTCGAACCAGGAGGTTCGGATTCGATGCTGGAGCGTTGTTGTGTATTCGCTCGATGTGGCCGAGCCAGGCTGTCGACGGATTTTTGCCTTCCGGACTACATCCACATCCTTGCACAGCTCGTAGAGTTCGCGGTTGTGTCTTCTCCTCCATTCGTCTTCCTCGCAGACGGGGCCATATATCCGACGTAGATTTTTTCTTTCGAAGGCACCAAGAATCAGCTCTGCAGCCTTACTGAATGTCCAGCTTTTGGCTCTATAAAGCAGGACTGGCAGGATAAGGGTTTTGTAGAGCATGACTTTGGTCCTTCGAGTCAGGAGTTTCGAGCCCAGTTGTTTTGACAGACCGAAGTAGCATCGGTTGCCAAGGGCGATTCTACGTCGGATCTCCACTGCGATGTCATTCGTGGAGTTTACATTTGCCCCGAGGTAGACAAACTCCTTTACTACCTCGAAATAGTGGCTATCGATTGTAATGTTTTGGAATAGGTGGTGTGCGGCTGATCGTTTTTTGCATGACAGCATATATTTTGTTTTTTCCTCGTTGAACTTTAGACCAGCTCATTTCGCCTGTTCCTCAATTGCCGTGAAAGCTTCCACTACGGCGCATTGGGACCGCGCGATAATGTCGATGTCATCAGCGTATCCCAACAGCTGCACTGACTTGAAGAAGATAGTGCCTTCCGTGTTGACTTTTGCCCGCCGCACTATCTTCTCCAGTACCAGATTGAAGAAATCACACGACAGCGCATCTCCTTGCCAAAATCCGGTGTAGGTTTCGAACGGTTCAGAGGTTTTTGAACCGAACTGCACAGTGCATCGCGGATGTGTTAGCGTGGTGCGACACAACCGGATCACTTTTCCCGGGATCCCGAATTCCGCCAATGCTCCCACCAGATTTCTGAACTTTTTTCAAAACGAGGCTGTCAAGCCGTGTCTGTTGCTTGTTCTCGATATCGCAACATGGTAACACAGTTCTGCCTGCCGAAAGTCGATGACGTTGATGTGCCCAATAAGTGCTTTCAACAAGACAATAAAATTACTGCATAAGTCGTTTACATTGTCATTTCGGTAATCAGACTAGTCTTAGATAATGCCAAAGCAAAATGTTTCGTTAATGGGGTTATTTAAAGGTCAAGACTACGCCAACATCGCTTATTGTGTCCCTACATCAATTTTCAGGCCGCGACCGATGGAGGGGCTCTCTGTATGGTGTACAAGTGAAGCTGTAAGGCACTCAATGCGCACATTATCTGTGTACGTGTCAATGTACTCATCCCTTTTGGCAAGAAATAACACCCAGCACAGCCGTGCGACTAAAAAGACCCCGATGGTGGTCCGATCTCACCAACCGCCACTGTACTGTTCTTAACGAGTTCCTTCTACCCAAGGTATCTTCGGGAAGACATTTTCCAGCAGTATTCCTTTCAGACCCGATTGAAAGTCAGAAGCTAGATGATCCCCTATGTATCTTAACCGACGTATCGAAGACGGACGAAGGAGTGGAAAGCGAGTGTGGGTAAAGTCCCAAAGCCTCAATATTTCTCTCTCAATGAGTTCCCTGGCCACTGCAGAATATTCCAGTCAGGAATCATTGCGATAAATGCATGCATCCTCCTGGCTTATTAGCTGCGTTGTATCCAAAAGGGATTTTATAACAGTCTATTCGGAAAGTCTGGCCACGATTAAGTTCCTGGACCATGTCATGTTTACTCTGTTAACGAGACGGCGAGTATTTGAGTATGGACCCCATATGGGTATCCCGTCGCCCGATGTGATGAACCAGGCAATTGCAAAGCCGACGAACTCGCAAGTTGTGGTACAACCTCGTCCGTAGCACTAAAAGGAGATCCCCTTATAGCTACAGCCTAGCATCTCAAGACACACCGAATTTTAACAACCACTCACAAGTGGCTGGATCGCAACTACTGCATTGGTGAGTGTTTAAACGGGCGCCTCATATAGGTCTCTCTGGACCCATTGTAATGAAGACAGCTGCAAAGGAAGTATACCCAGCACTAAATCGTAAGCGATCACTCTGTCTCCTCAGATTAAGTAGACATCCACTCGGGACACTCATCGGCACACTGCGCAATTGACGTTGAGGGCGCTCCATATAACGCTTTCTTCAAAAGCATGAATGTGGAACAGAGTCAGCAAATAAAAGCGCTTTGGCAGGCCACATGTCATTTCAATGATCTCAGCCAAATAAATACCGTCAGCATTAACCAGATAAACCGCTCATAGCAACTGGCATTACAATGGGTCTACTCCGGCCTAAATGGGTCCATTCCTTAGCAGGTTAGCTTGCGGTGGCTCAACCTCACCTTGAAGTCAAAGGTTGATGTCAACAAGGCATTCATCACCAGTGCATTACAGTAGGAAACGCAAGTTTAAGCAGACGTGTTTTGCAAGATTTCGAGAAATGACTGAGTATGCGTCAGCAAAGACGTGCCTTGGATGGAAAGCTTATCTATACCAACGATACAGGTTTCTAGAGATTTGCCATAGACCAAATTAAACCGTGGAGTTCCACAAGGAAGAAAACTAGGCCGTCTGCTATTTATTTGTACATTTAAGAAGTGCTACATCTCTTCTTTTCTAAGCGTCCTGCGAAGCCTTAGAAGAAGAGAACGTCGATGCAGACTGCAGGGAACTTACTCTACTGTCCCGCCTTTACTTGGATCAGGTGGTAGATATTTGGTGCTGATGGGTACTGATGCTTGCCGGCATTCCTCGGGACGACCAAGAAATTTCCGCAAATGTAGGTTCGTGCTTAGTGGTACAATCCACATCTTGAGTCGAAGACTCTTATCTCGCACAACTAATTCTAACAGGTACTGGTGGCGCTACAGTTCCAGTTGTACTTGCATCTAGGTCCCACAGCAACCTCGTCCACACCCACAGTGGCATGACATTATTTTCAGGACTTCATGACCCTGATGTCAGTCTCCTTACACGCCAGCGATTGAAACAGAAAGCAATGACAGTGTACGCAACCAGTAGAGCAAACACCAACTCTCAGGCTTCTTCTTCTTCTTGTGGCGCTACAGTCCGGGGTGAACCTGGGCCTCAACCAACAATCCTCTCCAACCAACAATCTCTCTCCAGCCTCCAATTTCGCACTCCAAGTTGGTTGAGGTCCTTCTCCACTTGAGTGCGCCATCGGGTTCGTGGTCGTCCTCTATTGCGTTGTCCCACTGGTTCGGAGTCGAAGACACTTCGGACTGGAGCAGTGTTGTCCATGCGCTCAACATGGCCTAGCCATCTTAGGCGTTGAATCCGTAGACGCCTGACTAGATTCATGTCGCTGTACAGCCTGTACAATTTGTGCTCCTCCCTTAAATATATGAACATTTCTTCAAGTAAATTTCCTTAAAGCCACGCCATGGCTCACAGGATCCTCGCAGCACAATGACCCACTGTCCCATCCACAAAATGTTCCCAACCGTCGGCTCTTTCTCACACTTGACTGACTCGTGCACTCCCTCCGGTGCACTGGATCGTCGCAATTCCCAACGCGCTCCGCTCCCGGGTGGCGTATGTTCCCATTACAAGCCCGACATCCATCTCAGCCATGTGAACGCGTTCGAATGTCGATGACCATAAAAATTAATGAAACCCCTCGGCCGCGAGTCAGGTCCACCTAGCAGTCAAGTCCCGTCGTTACTCTCCATAAATTAATTAACACCGCAAGCCGGAGTGAAATAAATTGCGCGCACATCCCCGGCCCCTATTAGGGGCATCGTTCATTTGGTCGTAAGAAATCATTAAAGCCCGGCTACCGTGTTACCAATAAATTGACTTTGTGGCCTTCTCCTTGGGCGCATCGCGCGTGCATGCATGGTCGCGGCAGTTGCGTGCAACCGACGATCGGCCCGGTTGCCTGGGATCGTCGGCGGCGCGGCATAAATTGATCTTAATGAAATTAATAAGTACCAGTGCAGCGGGGCCAAGTGGGCAGCACGCACTCTCAGCGCCAAGTGCCTGGCTAACGAGTTCAGCCGCGGATGGATATAAATGTCAAATGGAAATTTATACGCCGCCTCAGTGTGGTACAGCGTATGCTTACATGCAGCCCAGATGCTGGCATGCAGATGCCGTGGATGACGGTGGAAGTGCACGCATCTTTGCGGTCCAGTGTGGCAGGGAAGGTGAAGAAAGGACGTTGAGAGCGAGCTGAACATGGCCAGCAGCAGGGACCTTGTGGGAGCGCGAGGTGGTCCATCTAGAGTGAGATGTCATGGGCGTGGAGGTAGTGTTGACTTTTTGAGAAATTCTCCGGGTGGATTCTGGGTGGAGTTGTCAAGAAGACGAAGAGGCGCCATTTGTGTAGACGATTTGTGGGCACACTTCTGCGTGGCGTTTGATAGGTACAACATTTCATAGGAACTTCTATTGCTTCCTGATGTGGAGCTCAGGGTAGGAGAGTCGTCTTGAATCAGTTGCTTCACTTAAGTATTTGGAAAATAAACTGCGACTAATCAGGACATGAGAGAGTCTTCTGAATCACACTGCACTTGCACTTTTTGGAGAAGTATGCCCCCTGCGTGTCTTAAGAAGACATTTCTAAATGTGAAATCAAGCCCCAGGGAAAATTGGAAATTATTACAGTCTTAGGGAAGAGGACTGTAATAATCAGACTGGACGTGGTGATGACATGGAATTCTGGAGACTCAAAGAAGCTTGAAAATCTGGACAATATCACATATCTATCGTAATAGCATAGGTAGTTCCAAATTGTCTTTCTTCATGGAAGGGCTCTCAATATTTTTCACTTCTTTAAGGAAGACAAATTTTAGGAAAGAGGTTGTGTGCAACAGAGGCTCTCAGAACTTAATTGTGCTATTCATCCACTTCAAAAAAGCTCTTGACACACTAAGCCATACAATCCTTCTCAGCCAAGGAGAAGGTTGTCAGTGATTTTAATCTGAAATGGTTCGAATACATGATGTCCACTCGTCACTCACAAATTTCAACGTGTCTTGCTACGTTGGTACCATTAACATGCACACGACATGCAGTACGACTGACGTAGCGATAAACGAGTGAACAACAACGTAAATACTGTCATCGAGAAAGGATGCACAGCATTCGAGTCAGAACGGCACTGAAGCCAACTATCACACTGAAGTTCTGAACGACTTCGCCTATCTGGACACCACGGTAAACACCATAATCAACATCAGCACGGAGATCAAGTGCAGAATAGCTCTTGCCAACCGCTGTTTCTACGGGCCCATGAAGAAATTCAGTACAGAGTCCTCTCTGGGAAGACCCATTCGAGCAAGTCAAAGTCTTAGTTCATCCCCGTCTTACGCTCCTGTGTAGACACATGGACTATATCTAAAGAGGAAATTGGCGTTCTTAGTCTTCTCGAGAGATTTTTGTTTGGAGAAGGTTCAACCACGAACTGTAGCTACCCAAGCATGAGAGTTACGTTTTCAAATGAAACAAATATTTCTTTACTCTTGAGATATACATCGTCGGACAGACAGACATGCACCGGCATCATATTTCCGCTTAAGCAGATCATATTCTGGCATGCTGTTGTCGTCTGTGGTGCTGACGACGCTGTCCGGCAACTTTGCATTACTTGGAGTAAGGTGATCTATTGATACTGTAACTTGAGCGAGTCCAACGGCTAAGACGTCATATACTAGGTGTACCGGTATGAAATGAGTTTTTTTTAAATATGACACTAATTATTAATGGGAAAGTAAAAACGGTCAGAAATTGTTTGTTGTGCAACATTTAACATTGCTGTCATTTGCTTTTGACTCAAAGTGTCATCGTTTGTATCTTCGCCGTTCGGCGTCTTCAAACTTTCTTGGTGTTCTTCCACGTTCTTCATTTCTCACATCAAAGTCATTATTTCTGAACCGTTGAAACCATCTTTTGCATGTTGCTTCTGATGGAGCATGAACACCATATGCCTCGACAAGCATTCGATGCGACTCTGCAGCACCTTTCATCAAATGAACAAAAAAATGTATGCTTTCCGCAAATCATCACTTTCTGGTACAAAATTCGACATTTTTAACACGATGAAAAAATATGATTTTCTCTGTTCAATGACTTGATGTATACTAAATATTTTTCACAGAGGTAATAGAAAACAAGCAAAAAAAAACATGAGGGCTCGTTCACAACAAATGTTCCCTATCGAGACATTTGTATCTTGACGCTCACTTCATACTGGTACACCTGGTAGAGCTTATTGTCACCTCAGCTCTGGCCCGTAAAATCTTCGATTTTGAGCACGCGGGACAACACAACAGAGGACGTCCACACACAAGAAGGTTCACACAAGTCAAGCGACCTGGGTGTGCCAAACTGGAGACAAGTGGCGCGACCGGATCATGCTGACTGGAGAGGCATGTTCGGTGAGGACCATGTCCACTTCGGTCTGTAGTGTCCTATGAACACAAAGAAATGTGCGTGACTACTTAACGTATAGAAAGTACAAGTTTAAAAGAATGGGATAAGTGAGTATGGGGTTCCACAAGAATCACAATTCGGACCCTCCATCGAATGAATGATTTTTTCGATGTCTTTAAATGCTGCAACATTATGGCCCAATTATGAATGTCCACTCACGCATCAACACAATGACTGCATGCAGTACCAGATCACCGAAAATCTCTAATCTTCTTTGGCTGTCGCTACAGTCCGGGTGGAAATGGTCTTCAGCCAACATGCATCTCCATCTAGCCCGGTCTTGTGTTAAACTTATTCAGGTCCCCTTCTAGCTGCGTGCGCCACTGAAAGCGTGGTCTTCCTTTACCGCGTTGCCCCTCTAGGTTGAAGTCGAAGACTTGCTGGGCCGGAGCATTGGAGTGGATTCGCTCGACCTGATCTAGCCATCTGAGACAAGAGATTCGAACTCGTTCGGGTCGCTGTACAGCCCGTACAGTTCGTCGTTCAGTCTCCTCCTCCAAACACCATCCGTACATACGGTACCGAAGACAAGTCGAAGGACGACCAAGAATATCTTCGTCCGCTTTAGTTAATGTCAATGTTTCTGCGCCATACAAGAGGACTGGAACTTTCAAGGTCTTATATAGGGATATCTTGGTTCTTTGAGAGAGGGCTTTATTTCTCAGTGGCCTTCCAAGTGCCAGCAATTGGCCAACGTCATCCTCTGTTTTATCTCAACGGTGGTGTCATTGTTTGTATTAGCTTCGGAGTCTAGGTAGACAAAGTCTGTCACTACTTCAAAGTTACAGCGGTCTATAGTGACGTTTTGTCCAAGACGTCGGTGTTGGTATACGTTTTTCGTAGACTTTGTCTTACCCTCATTGACCGCAAGCCTTATCTTGACTGCTTCCTTCTTGATACACACAAACGCCCCACTGACAGCCCGTCGTGTTCTTACGATGATGTTAATACCATCGGGTTAGGCTAGTAGTTGTACAGATTTGTGGATGATCGTGCCTCTGGTGTTGACATTTGAGTTACGCACGATCTTCTCGTGAATGATGTTAAAGAAGTCGCATGACAGTGCGACGCCTTGTCTAAATCTTTTTCTGACACCAAAGGTCTCGGTACAATCTTTACCAACTTTCACGGAGCATCGGGCGTTCTTCATCGTCATTCGGCAGAGACGGACGAGTGCTTGCAGGGATGCCAAAGCTAGACAAGGCTTGTACTTGTACTCCTATGACCCGAGTATTAAAGAAGGTGGACAACCACGGGCAACGTGTCCGATGTTTTCTGTTAAATACTTGTTTTATAGTGCTTTGGCATAACATGCACTCGGAGTTATAATATATAATATGGGTGGCGCTACAGCCCGTAGGGGGCCAGGACCTAGCTTCTCAGCAACCACTCGTGTTGTACCTGGTATTGTTCTTCCACTAGTGGAAGGGACATACAGTTTTATGCCGACTCCGAACGGCCAAGTTTGAGAAGCTTTTTCTAGACAGGAAATACTCTTTGAGCATTGTCACTGACTCGAAAGAGGTGAGGCCGCGAACGTTATTTTTGTCGCACAGAGCAGGAATCGAACCTACGACGTCGAGGTTGGGGTCGTGGCGCATACCCACAACGCCACGGGCCACCACATGCACTCGGAGTTGCTCTCTAACTATTACCAGACACTATGACATCACATAATTTTGATGTGATATGCTCCATCGAACGCAGCCTGTGTTCGCGCTTAGTTGTTTTCCCCACGCCGTAATCGCAGAAGAACTTCACTACAAACTTGCATGTATGTATGTTTGAACAAAGGCGAGTGATATAGGGCTCAGAGCCTGTTCAGTTTCTGGCCTCCAGGAGCCAACATCTATTGTAACATTTTCCATCGTAACGCGATGTCCATCGGAAGTCTCCTTAACTTCAAGTGGGACTTCTTTCCCTTGCCTTCGCCACGACCTTCACTTTTACCGGCTGAGAGACAATCAGAATAATTTATTAATTAGTCATATTGTCCCTACATCATGTGGCGAATCGTTTCATATGTTTATCTCGTAGAGCCTCAACAGAAGAAATTGTTAACTTTTCTTGATTAGGGATCTGATTGTTACGAAGTTCCTTTCATTTTGATACCTACGCTACGCCACGCAAAATGCATAGAACATCGTCTTTCTTCCCGTCATTCGTTATTCACCTCATTACCCACCTCATCATTGAGTCCCCATCACAAGTCAAATAAATTTTAGCACCTCACCAATTCCGACCCCCAGCAGGATGAAGTCAATAAATCTTCGCTCCACGACGAAGGATCCGCGGCACAAAACAGCACAGATGCCTCCACCTTTCCCTAGCCCCACTAGGGCACACATTCCTCCGGAACAGTGGTCTTTCGCGATGCCCCATGAATTGACTTTCAGCCCAGCATTTTGTGGGCGACAAACCGGAAGTTACTGTTAAAAACATTCGCTTCGCATTGTGGCGTTTGCTTTCTTTCGTCTGCCAACAGCGGGCACTTGTAGTTTCGAAATGTGCCACACCGGGCATGGGGCATTGTTTGGGCCCCAAGCGCGCCCTTGCACAAGCTCGTATGCAAATCTGGAACAAACAGTTGTGCATGTGCAGCGGCCGATTGTAAATCTAAGTCGGCTTTCAAACGCCACAGGAAATATTTTCCTCTTAAAAAAAGGGGGAAACCATGATTAATGGTGGATTCAAGGGAGAATGGGTTAACTGCTTGTGACTTCTAGGGCGAATTCATCATTGTGTGGTATTACTTGTGGCCGGCGGGGAAATGTCCCACGAGAACGGACGTTGAGGTTGCTTGGTGCCAAAAGGGGAGGAAGAGATTCCAACGGACTCAAAAGTTGGTTTTGGCTTGAAGCTGTTTATAGACGTGTGATGCCAATGTAAAATTTTTGATGCAAGCAAGTTTATAGGAACTGGACTGTAGCGTCTTCCATTTTCCTGATTCATAGAAAGCAGCTTATGTATTCCACAATGTTAAGTTTTGGGACATCTGGAAGACGTCAAAGGCGGGCAGAAGTTGAGGAGGTGTCGGCTGGCTTCAGATTATTTTTCATCCAATATCTCTTAAACAGTGGTTGTGACAATCACGAAAACCGCAAGGCTTGGATGTAGTCTGTTCCAGGACAGCTTGTAGGTCCAGACCAAGATAATAGATAGATTTGGATATTTGGCATGCAAATCTGGCATTGGGAGGTCTTTGACTTTCCCACTCAAGAGACGCTTTCACATTCCAAAGTCCTGTCTTTGTCCGGGTACAATAGCCAAGTGTCGTCAACATGTGATCATCCTTATCTGAAGCGAAGTGTCGGTTGCTGTAGCCCAAGTGTTGCGATTGCACGCCATTCACCCCAGTACCACGCCTACGCAGGTCATATTCACGTCTTGTTTATCTCGTCACCTAATCGTTGATGTTCATTCAGCAAACTGAGGGTACGTAACATGACTGACATTCACATTCTCATACGAAAGTCAAGTGCAAGTGCAGCCGCGTTTTTAGTAGGTCAGTAAAATAAGTCAATTAAAATTACTCCGTGTAATGTACACCGAAAGATTGAACGACCGGGCTTGCCTTCACTGCAAGTAAATTAGTTGACGGAATATGCGATACATTGCCTTATAGATTATGAGGTGATGATATACACGAAGAATGATGGGTGTACTTAGGTAGAGGTGACGAGGATCGACTTGGTGTTTTGAGATGTTTCTTGTCTGGCAGAGCAGAGCATTGCAGAGTCAGAGTGGAAACTGCTTTCAGGCGGTATACAACAAAATTTAAATGAGACGTAAAGTAAGAGCTCTTGATTCTACTTCATATATATATATATATATGTGGCCCTACAGCCCGTAGGGGGCCAGGGCCTCTTTTCGCAGCAATCACTCGTGTTGTGCGTGCTATTGTTCTCTCACGAGTGGAAGGGACCTACAGTTTTATGCCGACTCCGAAAGGCTTAGTTTGAGAAGCTTTCTCTAGACAGGAAATACTCTTTGAGCATTGTCAGTGACTCGAAAGTGGTGGGGTCGTCGCACAGAGCAGGAATTGAACCTACGACGTCGAGGTTGTAGTCGACGTACATACCCACAACGCCACGGCCCCCACAAGCTTCTCTTGTTTAAGCAAAAAAGGCACGGTGCACGGCCGTTATCCAGTCATCCAGTCTAGCTTGAGTAAACAATGTAAAATTAAGACTTATGTCTACTCTTATAACAGCCACCACTAGGGAGGGCTAAGCGAGCACTTCCACACGTACCTAATTGTTGCGATACTGGCTCGAGTCGAGTTGAGTGCAATCAGTAGTTTCCCCATCAATCGCCTGGCTGAACCCCAACAACTTCAACTAGATAATCCCCTCGTTGAGCAGTATTAGGGAGATTTTTTGTAGTTGTTTAAGCTTGCGACTCCGCTTAAACATAATCATCTTCACACACATTAGACTACAAAGAAGTCTAGTGGTGAATGGAAAAAATGGTCCTAGTTTGGAATCTTGTGGTACATCATACATATTGCGCCATCTGTGGCTATTTGTGTTCTACTTGCACTCGCCTTGCTTTCATGGTAGAACATTTTCAATCCACTTTGTTCATAAAACGTTTTCTGCTACGATTGGGTAGGGTAAAGGCACTAGTGGTCGCTCACAAATCATCCCTCGGCTATCTCAGTCCCAATGGTATTTAAGAAGAGCTAAAGTGTCACTAGTCTCGTTACACAGCAGGTTTAGAGTAGCAGGGAATTTAAAGGATAGAGACAGCGAGTTCCGAGGCCGGTGGCGTTGTGGGTATGTGCGTCGACCCCAACCTCGACGCCGTAGCTTCGATTCCTGTTCTGAAAACAATTTTCACAACCCCACCACTTTCGAATCACTGACAATGCTCAAAAAGTATATTCGAAGCCGTTCGGATTCGGCATTAAACTGTAGGTCCCTTCCACTCGTGAGGGAACAATAGCACGCACATCACGAGTGAGAAGCTAGGCCCTGGCCCTCTACCGGCTGTAGCGCCACCTATTTTATTATATTATTATTATATTAGGACAGCCAGTTCAGCTTTACGTCTGTGTGTCAAATTTTATCTGTGGCCGACCGGCTAGAAAGTGGATTTCAGAATTTGTCAACGATTTACATCCTATTTATGACAGTGTGGCTCGAGTTTCAATCATTTATGACTGAAAAGCGCTCTTGGACTAAAGCAAATCCCGAGTCATGACTTCCATCCATCTTCTGTTTTTGTCTGCGAGCAATGCAAATGTTTCATAAATCCCTATGCCAATCCTAAAAACTGACCTTGAGCTCTTTAAAGACGTGTCAATGAAGGGAGCGTTGCTCTAGGGGCAATTTTCGAGGCAGGATGATCCAGTTAAGGTATTTCATTGCAACTTGCAGAGCAGATCTTAGCGAAACACTGACACAATGGCAAGCCTTGCGTTTAAGCTTTCCAGCCTGCGCGGTGGTCTAGTCTACTTGCTTGTCCGCGCATTGCGATTTTCGAATCAAATGTGATTGGAGACAGCACCTTTCCTGCTGATGTGCCACCCAATTTTCAGCTTCACACATCTTGCCCACAACACGTAATCCTGGAAACATGCAAAACTTTCTCTTCTACAATCGGGAACATCCCAAATGAACGCCAAACATGTGGATTACTCCAGCCACACAAACAGACTCCCCCCTCATCGCCAGACATCACCCTGCGGCAACTTAATTAAAAACAAGAGCTTGTGCTTAAAAAAAATGTCAACCTTCTCGCAGGCAATTCCAATTGGAACTCCGCTAATAATCCCTTCCCCCACTCATTGGGAGACTTCACACAACACCAGACTTCATTGTCATCGGCCAATCAATTGTGCCCCACACCGAGCAGCGGTGCCTCCCCTTGCTTGCCGCGCCCCGATGCGACAGCAACCGTCCATCGCCGGGGATATTATCAAATTTCAATTAAACCGAAAACTCACTCTTTTTACGAAAATGAACTCAGTACGTTTCCGTTCGACTGCCGCCGGCTAAAAGGGCTGCACACACACACCTTCACCTCACTCACACCGGCACCACCTACAGGCCACGTCTCACGTTCCTCCAGCAGAGCGTGGAGCAGCGCAGCGTGCGTGTGTGCTCATCTGTGCAGCTCGCGCGGACGGGACGACCGCCATAAGTGGGTGAAGCATTTGACGTTATATTTACACGCCAACAATAATATTAAAAGCAGCGTTTCCTAATTAAATGCCATGGCGCACAAACAATGGCGAAATTTTAATTAAACACACATTCCTTTGCCATTGTGAACGGAATTACAGGCAACTTGAAACGAACTAATTAAAGTGTCGCCCAACCCGGCGTGCTATGGCGGCTCATGAATTCTGTCCCTCCTCCCATTCACTTCACACGTAAGCGAACACGAACGCGAGCACCCTCGCCAACCGGTTCTGCGAATGACTTCAGACGGGGAGTCCCTCGTGTGTGGACTCGCACACATGCCCGGGCCGGCTGCTGATGAGTGGGCGGGGGGTCTGTTCTGATCAGCGCCAGAGAGGGTGGGGGTGCATTCCTTCGGAGTGGGTGTCAGAAGGACAGCCCACGGGGTTCATTATTGAAAACGTCCGCCGGTCTTAAGCCGAAAAGGTCAACGTCAAGGCAATGAGATCGATCAAGAGAAGCTACTTCTTCCACTTTAGGGCTCCAGGTTTGAAGTAGGACTTGAGCTGAGTCCGGCCTTGGCTTTGGCTTCGTGGCTTGATAGAGGACTTGAGCTGGGTCTGGACTTGGCTTCGGTTTCGTGGCTTGAAGGAGGACTTGAGCTGAGTCCGGCCTTGGCTTTGACTTCGTGGCTTGATAGAGGACTTGAGCTGGGTCTGGACTTGGCTTCGGTTTCGTGGCTGAAGGAGGACTTGAGCTTGGCATTGGCTTCGTGGCTTGAAGGAGGACTTGAGCTGAGCCCGGACTTGGCTTTGTCTTCGTGGCATGAAGGAGCACTTGAGCTCGGGCTCAGACTTGGCTTTGGCTTCGTGGATGAAGGAGGACTTGAGCTTGGCATTGGCTTCGTGGCTTGAAGGAAGACTTGTGCTCTAGTCTGAACTTGGCTTTGTCTTCGTGGCTTGAAGGAGGACTTGAGCTGGGTCCGGACTTGGCTGTGATTTCATGGCTTGACGGAGGATTTGAGCTGGGTCCGGCTTCATGGCTTGATGGATGACTTGTGCTGAGCCCGGACTTGGCTTTGGCTTCGTGGCTTGAAGGAGGACTTGAGCTCTGGTCTGGACTTGGCTTTGGCTTCGTGGCATGAAGGAGCACTTGAGCTCGGGCTCAGACTTGGCTTTGGCTTCGTGGCTTGAAGGAGGACTTGGCTTTGGCTTCGTGGCTTGAAGGAGGACTTGAGCTAGGTCTGGACTTGGCATTGGCTTCTTGGCTTCAATGAGGGCTTGAGCTAGGGTCTCGATATGGCCTTCGCTTCGGGCTTACTGTACGACTTGAGCTCGCCTTTGGCTCTGCTTTTTACAATTTCACTCCAATCTTGCAAAACTTATCCCAAACGCTGTCAAGAACCCTACATCTTCCCTTTCTTGTCAACTGCCATCAATTTCCGTCACCTTTCATCAAACTGAAGTTATAATCGATTCCCCTCTTCCCTCTCTTTGCAGGCGCAGCCACAACAGAACTTAGGAAGGCGTTCGCAAAGCAAACGATTACAGGCCCTCGATACAAAGGAAAAACCAACAAATAAACCGTCAAGCTGGCCGCTGCAATAGCAATGAATTCCCACTTCCAGTCGTACTCCGAACTCTCGACATCGCACTCGCCGAGCCCCGAAAGCGGTGTCTGCTACACGAACCTGTCGGACGCGAGTGGCGGTGGCGGCGGCGTTGGTGGTGGTGGCGGCGTCGTCGTCGGCGGGAGCATATCCGCGCCAACAGTCGTCAACACCGGTGGCAACAGTGTGACCGGCGGTGTTGGTGGCAATAATGGCGGCAGTGGCAGCATTGGTGACAACATTAGCGGCAATAACAGTAATATCGGTTGTAATGGAAATAACATGGTGGTCCACCACCAGAACGGACACAATCAGCACAGCCTCTCGTTGGGCGCCACGGGGCCTGGTTCAGGCGGCGGCGGTGGCAGTGGCGGTGGTGGTGGTGGCAGCAGCAACAGCGGCGTTGGCACTGCCAGCACTGGCATCATGGCCGGCGCCCAGCCCACGTTTCATCAGTTAAATAATAACAATAATTGCGCAATTAAACACTGCGCTGGCTGTGGCGGTATGTAGCGAACGACCGCGTCGACGACAACGGCAGCGACGGCACGACACGGCGGCTAATTGGAAATGACGGAGGAGCGATTGGTCAAATTGCGGCCGGGGCGACAGACAATGGATGCGCGCTCCGCGCACCAATCGCACGTCCGGGCATTGACAAATTAATTGTCACGCGAACTGACCCTTTGATTGTGCATATCCGCTAGTTGCATCCGCACAATGTGCACGTCCGTGTTGTTGTTGTCGTCGTCGTCGATGCAGTTGTGGGGGGTTTTTCTTATTCAAAGAGCACCTTTCTGTTGTGTCGTTGCAGGGAAAATCGTTGAAAGGTACTTTTTGCACGCGCTGGACAGATACTGGCACAACTCCTGCCTGAAGTGCTACTGCTGCGGGGCGATGCTGGCCGACATCGGCTCCAGTTGCTACACAAGAGGTGGCATGATCCTCTGCAAGCCGGACTATTCAAGGTAAGTGAGGAGTGGGTTGCGATTGATTTGTTGTGCGTCCCGGAGTCGTTCATTAGGTAAATTATTTTACATCGCCTGACCTAGGGTCTTTTTGAAGAAATTCGAAACTTTTCAGCATTTTAACGAGTCGCCGGACGGCGGCGGTGACACTTTTGAGCTTAAGTGTCACGGGATATTCCGTTTGATTGAAGGGGTGGATTGAATTTCGTCATTAATCGGTGAGCGGAGTCCCTCCAGCGCTGGCGTTGCGAGATGGGGATCGCTGGGGGAGGGGTGAGTTCTTGGATCTCGGGGTCGACGTGTGCCTGATTGACGGATGTTTGTAAGGACTTTTGACAGTTGATGCCGCCCACGACCCCGTGTCGGTTGCAGAGAGTGGTTGCGGGGAATGCCGACCCCACTGGAGCTGCTGGCGGTTCGCACACCTTAACGATTTAGGATAACATTGAGGTGTCCAGTGGTTGGCATGGCATCTTTGGAACTTCCTCTCTTTTTTGTCGTTATTGAAGGCTGATTGATGCTTTTTTTGTTTTTCATCCTCAATCGTCGTTGCCATCGTCTCGAGAGGCTCGTCTCTAGACCCCGTCACCTCCAGACCCCGTCACCTCCAGACGCCATCGTCTCTAGACGCCTTCGTCTCTAGACGCCTTCGTCTCCAGACGCCATTGTCTCTAGACGCCATCGTCTCTAGACGCCATCGTCTCTAGACGCCATCGTCTCTAGACGCCATCGTCTCTAGACGCCATCGTCTCTAGACGCCATCGCCTCTAGACGCCATCGCCTCTAGACGCCATCGCCTCCAGACGCCATTGTCTCTAGACGCCATCGTCTCTAGACGCCAGCGTCTCTAGACACCATCGTCTCTAGACGCCATCGTCTCTAGACCCCGTCGCCTCTAGACGCAATCATCTCTGAACGCCATTGTCTCTAGACATCATCCTCTCTGGACGTCATCCTCTCTGGACGTCATCCTCTCTAGACGCCAGAGTCTTTAGACCCCGTCGTCTCTGAACGCCGTTGTCTGTGAATGCCTTCTTCGTTGAACACCATTGTTCTGGACGCTTTCCGGTCCTTGTCGGCACGTCCTCGTGGTCGCGGCATCGATCGCCTAAAATATCCGCCGCCAAACACAGCCTCCTCTCCCTGATGCACCCAAAAAGAGTCCGTCCAGTCCGAATGCATTGAGCGTCCACAACTCCGCCAGTAAACCGCATTTACAGCGCACTCTCCCTACCAACGAAGCGCACTCAAAACGAACACACAACACATCCCCGGGAGCCTGGCAGCGAAAATGTTTCAAAAATTCCACCAGAGAGTGATAAATCAGTTGACATTCCCATGCAATCCGCAAACTGACAGAATGGGGTGACAAACTCAAAGACTGCCCCCTCTCCCTCCCCCTCGTGGGGTCTGGATAAATCAAGAACTCCATCCCCCCGTGGCAAGGGCTCGCGGCGTGCCCTACGACGACTGTCAGCGACGTCCTCGCAAGGCGCTGCCATAAACCATTTCTGTTTGATTTTCAATAAGCAAATTGCATAAATTCTGTTCATCAAATTAATGTCAAGGAGCATAAAGGAGGACGTGACAGAAATCCAAATGCCCCATAAATATGCTCCGGATAGCTTGGCAACCGTTCCAGGCAATTGGTTGGCTCCGGCTCGTAACACGAGTTACTTGTGTGTACGTACGATGGTGGTTTACTTGCAGCACGAGCAACAAGAAAAGAAGAGAAAAAAATGGTGTGAGCGGGGGGAGGTGGAGGAAACAGCGAGACACCCTCCGGCAGCGGGTGACCGACGTGGGGTGTGGATTGGTGCAGCCCCAGACGGACTGACGTGTGTCTCTGCGTGACGGGTAGCTCGACGGGGCTAGACTCCTGACTACTGTTCATCACAGTTCGACCGATAAAATTGTGCGGGTGTTGCGACGGGGGGCTGGATGCGGATTCCTTGTCGACGGGATTTCGGGTTCACTTGAGTTGGCGTTGTCGGGGGTTTAAGTGAAAGTCGGTCTTTGCTGCGTTTGACTGGTGATTCATATGTCTGTGGTCTTGGACGGCAGCTTGGGTGGGTGGAGGTCAGTTGACGGTGAGACGTTTGTGACTCACTGTCGGAAGGAGGCTGCGCGATAAACAGGAAGTGAGTTTTGAAACGCCAGTGTCCATTCAAAGCCATGTTAAACGAAGACTTGCTAGTTTGTCACACGAAAGACGACAGTCAATAAAACAAGAAAATGGACGAAGTAACATGCGACAGCATGGCAACGACGGGAAACAATCTCGCGAATGGAATTTGTTTCTCTACAGAAGTGCTCTTGACGCTCCTTAAGTACATCTTCTCTGAAGGACAATCTTCCGAAGTTCGACCAAAAACTGAACGCAAACGAATAGGTCTCAATAACTACTTGGGTTAAATGTATCCTGACAGCCTGGGACTTCTGCTGAATAGGCTAAGTGATACATCCGCAAATAAAGTCGATAATTTAGACTGAAAGGGAAGTAGAAGGGTTCCCATGTGCACCAGTTCCATTTTATGTGCATTGGTAGAATAATTTGCCATCAGATTGCCCCTAGAGCATGCGTCCTTAGACCCACAGTCAATCATCTGTCCACGGTTTGATTCTACAATGAAGCCCAATGCAGTATAAGCCCATCAGCCGGCTAAGTCCATTGGATCGTTGAGGAAGTAGGCCGCAACAGAACAGCAAAAATCTGGAGCGACACAGAGGCAAGTAGAAAAATGTTTTTCCATGTGCTTGTCATCGAGAGTCTGAACTTCTCAGTAAGGGATTGCTGAAGGGGTCGAGATCAAGTTTGAGATCAAGCCTGGAACTCGTTTTGAGTGAAGATTTACTGAAGATAAACGGCTGAATGGCACAGTTGGTTGAGTACCTGCGCTTGGTTACAGGGGTCGCAGGTTCGAATCCCAGTGCAAGCAATCTAATAAGCTTCTATTTGGTATTCAAATCTGGTCCAGTGCCTATTTGCTGTTGGGATCAGATTAACAGCACCGGGTACCGCAATGGACCAACAATGGTCGAAGGGTGCTGGCAATTTCGCTGGCAGCTCAATAACCTAACCTAACCTTTTATAAAGTTGAACATTAGTTTCGTTTTGAGGTTGGTCGTAAAGATGGGTTCAGTCGGGGCAGATAATTCGTCGCATCGATGGAATAGTGCGAACTTGATTACACTTTTTTGGACCTTATGACTTAAGCAGACAGACAGAGATGGTTCAAAATGAACACGATTTAGACACCGTAGCGACCACTATTGAGGAAGTGGGCATCGCTTAGTTTGCGGTTGAATTTGGGGCTTCATCCATAAAAGATTGCGCTGATCCAAGAATTGAAGCCGAACGACCACAGTTAGGTCCGGACAAATGTTCGCCCAGTGCGGGACCCTCATTTGTTCAATTTGGCAGTTCCATTAAGGAATCAAGTGGTGGCCCGTGGCGTTGTGGGTATGTGCGTCGACCCCAACCTCAACATCGTAGGTTCGATTCCTGCTCTGTGCGACGAAAACAATTTTCATGATCCCACCTCTTTCGAGTCACTGACAATGCTCAAGGAGTATTTCCTGTCTAGAAAAAGCTTCTCAAACAAAGCCGTTCGGATTCGGCATAAAACTGTAGGTCCCTTCCACTCGTGAGAGAACAATAGCACGCACAACACGAGTGGTTGCTGAGAAGCTAGGCCCTGGCCCTCTACGGGCTCTAGCGCCACCCATATTATTATATTATTACAAGAAGCTTTCCAACGCATGTTCCACTGGAATAATAAAAATGGAATAATACAAGTTACGCCATCTCTTAGCAAACCGCACGAAAGTTACAGTCCAAGTATAAACTAACCAAGTTCTACCTTTCTATTAACTATGTATATAAAACGACCAATCTTTTTTAAATCATGCTTATGCTCTGTTGAGAAAAAACGTGGTTCATCTGAAGGTAGAATGACTGGTAATGTGTTTGGAAGCTGGATCTTTAAGGCTTGAACTTAGTATAAAATGTAATCCTTCTAAACATGAGCTTTCTGATTACAAGTTTTTACGTTCCACTTAACGTCTTGGCGAGTCTTTTTATTTTGGCCTTTTTTCGAACTGGATTCTGGTGTGTAAATGATTTTTAGCGTGGAAAATGAAATTTGCACTTGGCGAATTGAGCACAACCTGGGCATATGGTTGGCCAAACACTGAGCATTGACAACGCCATGATTTTTCTAATTTGGCACTGGAAATGATGACCTTAGTTCCAGAATTTGGCCAACGAATCTTCTCCGGTGAGGCCCATATTCGGCTGAGTAGCTATGTTCATAAGCAATGTTCCAGTTATTGGAGCCAACACACCCCACAAAGGCATCACTGGACATTCGTATTAAATTTCGGCAATTTTTGACTACTCGAAATGATGAAGGACATGTTTCAGGCATAGAGTGATGTTAACTACCTTTTGTACCCTTTTGGTTCGAACAAATGGAGATACATGCCGTGCCGCTTCCGCCTCTTATTTTCATAAGCAATGATCGGGAGGTTGATCATAGAAATGGAACGACAGCGTATGATAAGCAGACTTTCGACCATGACAGCATAATGAACTGGGGTATACAAAATATAAAGGAATTCAATTCTTGGAATACTCAATGCTGCCTGCTGTAATTTCGGCGAAGGCTTACTAAAATCAGCCATATTTATTTTAAACGATCTCACATTTGAGTCTAGTCATTTGTCATTTGTCTAGGTTTTCTTCATCGTTCTTGATTGATGAAGAAACGGAAATTTCGCGTAGAAAACGGTTGAGTAACCTTAGTAAACACATTTACAAAATTAGGTAACCTTCGAGAATAAACGAAAGAGACAGGAAAAAAATGTAAGTCTGCTGAAAGTCAATAGTAAGGGAAAGGAAATACCATATGCTAGGGTAAGTTTATTGTGTATGCGGTTTTATATATAATACGGATAATGTCGACGGCGGGCGAGCTTAATTAAACTAATTAGGTGCTAGTCTCGGTTGTTATTTTGTCTTAACTTTTTTTTGTTGCTATTTTAAAAGATGATGCTCAAGTGCGCTGGCCAATTGCAGTTCTTCTCTCAATGAATTCACTAGAAATATCCGTCTCGGCAGGTATGTCCATCAGTTCACCTTACCATGCTTTTCTCAGCTGAATATTTCCCACAAACGCACTCCACAGATGCTTAAGTCCAACTTGCTCAACTACTTTCTTTCTATACTGTCTGCTCTTTATGTGTCTTGACCGTGGACACTTCCGAGTATATGTAAGAAGCCCCTTGTGCAGGCGCAAGTTACAAAAAAGCGGTAAGGTATGCTCGACGTTGTGCAAATTGGCGACAGAGCCATCTCACGGGATGGTCGTTGTGATCATGCGACCTGGCACCCTGCGGTTACTTCAAGTCCATAATCTATGTTAACAAGCCGACTACTTATAAGAACTCGGGACCTCGCGACAATATTGCCGGAATAAAGTTGCATCAGGCGTAGTTATCAAACATCCACTTTAAGCATTGCCAGCTAATTAAGGGCCGTCATTTGGTTGTTGGGGCCTTGCATGCATAATGAAGTGGAAGCAGAAGACCAAATCAATTTTATATCTCACACAATAGCAGCTGGTCATGTAGTCCTGAGTTGAGTTCGTTATCGAAAAAACCTACAAATAGGTTCTATTGCATGGGGAAAGAACTGAACTTATGCGCTATCAATGCAACCAACCAGGGAACGACTGGCTTGTCCATTTTAGCTTAGAATGTCACAGACAGTTGCTGCTAAGGGCGCTATTCATTTTACTGAAGTGCTGAGTTTTGAGATTGAATCTTGTAAAGGAGCGCTCTGTATTAAGACTACCCTAGAGACGAACAAAATATGAAAGCAAGCTCTGAAACAACTGACGACTCCTCATTCAAGTTCGTTTACTGACACAAATGGAGAGTTGGTTTTTGAGCCTAGTGTTGTCACATCTTGGAGCTGTCAGTGCCTTGCAGTTGTGAGTGATATTCGTTGGCAACCAACTGGAAAATTGAACTGCCTCCCCATGCATTCAAAGTAGACGGAGGCCACTTTCGATGGCCGTCCCAATTTCGGCATCAACTTATTTTATTGCTCTTCATCTAGGAGTGTGGCCTCAAAACCAGTGTGCGTCTTGGACAGAGTTCGCACAAAAATTAATAGCTCTGCGACGGCCTTTACTAAAAGACGCGCTAAACTGCCTCCACTGCCCATGCGTGGCAGGAAACCAGTAGTACTAGAACGAAATTAGGGCCTCTGAAGGAACGTCAACATACTAACCACGCGTGAGATCTTTGCAAACGGAAATACCGACGTTCATTTGTGCCATCCATTAGCCCTTATCCCTGACGCAGAACGAGTTCCTAACAAAATTACCCACCCAACGAGTCCACCCCCCCCGTTACCAATCCACAGCAAATCAATTGAACGACGAAACATCTTCCTTCAGCAGACACCAGCAAGAGCAGTGTTCATCAGTCAGACTCGAATTAACCCCGAACCCCCATCAGCAACCTAATCAAATAAAGTATCCTCACCGACTAGGGTCTGACTTGTTCAGCAGCATCCGTTCAACAGCAGCAGTCATTAGCACCCACCCTTGATGCCGCAAAATTGACGTGGCATATCACATGCACCAGAGTGCCACCCTGAATCGGAGGAGCGCCGTGCCAGCCCAGCCCAAGCGGGCGCATGCCGTATCTCTCCAATCTCCCTGGCAGCCCACACGCCGCCCTGTTTACCGTAAATTACATGCAAACCACATGCAGGAATTGTTTGGTGGTATCTGTGTTTTGTTTTTAATAAAACTTCGAATTATTACCGTCTGGGGTGCGAGGTGTTATTGGTCGGGAACGACCGGGCGGCTGCTCCACGTCGGTCTTAAAGTCGTTGCACAGTGCTCCTGTGTGGGTGTGTGTGTGTGTGTGGATCCACGATGTCTTCTGCTCCCTCTCTGCCTCGTGGGTGGGTGGCTGGTGCTGCGGAGGTGGTGAGCATGTCGAGTGCACCTATTAAAAGCATTCCTCCCATGCATCGTAATTTGAGTTGAAAATTAGTTTAAGTATGGAATGTGTAATGAAGTTTATTAATTAAAACTGTTCGGAACCACATGCCGCCATGAATTGAAGCCCCAGCGGGTTTTTTGAGTCCCTGTCAGGACGACGGATTGAGTGATGTATGCTTGGTGCCTTGTTGTTTCATCGTCACACACACACACACACCTACCTCCATCCACCGACGACGACGATGACGACGGCAGTGGAGCCTTGGCTACAAGGTATGAGCTTTTTGCTTGTTTGCCGAATCACTTTGCCATCTACGAAGGGATGCACACGGTCTGAGGTGCGCCGTGCGGGTGACTGGCGCTAGGCAGCGCTATAGATTGCTTGTTGTTCCAATGTTGTGAATATTGATGCAATACGGTTCGGAGATGCATGCAAATTGATGCAAGGAACGCACCAAATCGCACACACACACACACCCTTACCCACGCCCCCACACAGGTGGATGGGGGTGGCTGCTGGAAAAGTTTTCGTAATGAGTTATTTTCGTAGTTCATGGTGAGTGCACTGGTTTCGGTGTACAGTGCCCCCCCACCCGGCCGCCCTCTTTGGCCAATCGATGGAGTGGCAGAGGTTGTATTTCAGTTTCATTAAGTTGAACAACGAGTTCATTTGGGTCATAACTGGGAAAATTGAAGTTGAGCTCAAGCTGAGCCGCATTTAAGGGTGAAAATTTGATGGGAATTCATTTAAGGGATCCGGGTCGAGATCACGGTGGAGGCAGACGTCAGGCGGTGTCAGTCACTGAATACGTTCAGAGCGCAATTATGCTATGTAATTATCGACAAGCTGCTTAAGGCAGGGAGAGTGAGAGAGAGCGAACTTCCTGGGAGTAGGTTGGTAGGTTAACGAGTGTTCGTGTGGCCCTTGGCTTATTGTGGTCAAAACTGCGAGTAGGAAGACGATGCTGACACAAATCTGTTTTGAGATAAACTTGGCTACAAGTATCAAGTAACAAAGCAGACAGAAAAATACGCGGTCCTTGCTGAGGGCTGCGGTCCCGCTCACCAAACTTTGCAACAAGATCTCTAGGGGCACAGCTTAATGTAAGGAGTCTGAAGTCAATTAAAGTAGTAGTAACAGAAATTATACAGTCCGACCATAGGGACCACTTCGTTCAGTTTCGTTAAATTAAGTTGAGTTTTGTTAAGTTTTTCGTATTTTTTATTTTTTGGAGCGAAATGAATCGTTTTCTACTTAACTGGGAGTGAATTTTTCCTAAGTTTGCAGAGGGATTAGCATCATCATGAAAGGCAGAACAAGGTCACAAACAAGTCAAAGTTCACAACAAGTCGGATCACCGCCAGAGCAACAATCGACATTTTTTTGGGGCTTCACGCTTCAAAACTCGATGCTGACCGTTAAGTTATTGCCACACTCACCGATCAAAGGAAACCCAACAAGAGTTACGTTGACAAGCAGTTACCTTTTGTCTCATCAAACAGATTTGTCACAATAGGTGCGACTCGTTAATTCGCTGCGGCGACCTCAAGTCTAATCTTTACTTGAGCGAAAATATGGTCGATCTGAATACCATCAGAATCCATTCTGCTTGGATCGATCGACATTCCATATCAATCGCCGCGTCACAGTCCGAGGGACCTCTTACGCAGACGCAACGTTTTTAAATTTTTGCGAAAATCGACGTCTTTGCTGCATTATTCGGTAGCTTTCGTTGTGTTCACTGGCGCTTGCTCATCGCGGACTGGATCAGCGTGCGGTCGATCAAATGCGATGTGGCCTACTTTGGACCCATCAACAGCTTAAACTCTCTTGAACTTGACAGGAGGGACATATCTAAACCAAAGGGTGCAGTTACTGGCTATTGGCTAGTTAGTAATCAGGCCAGAAGTTTGGGAACGCCTTGCCATGGATTCTTTAGAAGCTGCAGCTATGAGTAGAAAACCGTGCTCCACTACCGTAGAGCCTGCCGGAGCCTTGCAGAAACAAGAAGACCATATTTATAAGGAAGCTACTTCCTTGACAGCCTCGAGGGCATAGCGAACATAAACATTGATGACATCCTAAAGTTTCTTAAGACCACCAATTGGTTATAAGTAGACATCACTGTATCCAGCAACATAGGGGGAGGCCGAAGCAAATCTTCGTAGGTCAACGAAGTACACCGGGAGAAGCCAACGTAAGTGACAGCATAATAGCCCTTTCAGGTCTAAGTGCCCAATTTCCCCTTTGATCTTGCCAGTCACAACTACCTACCTACCTACTAATTTAACGTCGTCGCACGTTGGCATTCAAGGATAGTCGTAAGTCAAATCTTTGGGTACTTCTCCCTTCAGGTAGGGGTCCTTGTATATACCAAGAGGCGATTAAAATGATGAGCTTAGTGTTACTAATTTAAAGACAAAACCTAATCCAATGATAGCTGAGATTAGAGTTACAAGCTCGCAAACACGCAAAGTCGCATGTCTTTATATACATTTGGCACGATCAGTCTTCGACTTTGCCATTCTACTGGCAGCTTGACCAGAAGCTATAGTTTTGTGCCACGGGAAATCAGGAATGTCCCCTAAGACCTCCATACTTCCATACTTGCTTAAGGAGGTGCGTGGTGGACATGTGCCTCAACCAACAAGCGTCTCCATTACGCTCGATCTGCAGCTACCTGCCTCCAGTTAAGCAGGTCAAGTTGGTTGTGGTCCCTTTCCACTTGCTTGTGCCGCATAAGTCGCGGTTTTCCTGTACTGCGCCTCGGGACGATGGATTCGTAGACTCCCCGGGCCGCCGCATTGCCTTCCATCCGTTCTACATGATCTAGCCATTTCAATCGTTGGATCTTCTCTCCTTTGGCTAGGTCTATGTCGCATGTAAGGTTAGTCGTTTTATCTCCTCTTCTACTCATCATCTATGTAGACGGGAAGAAAAATCACAATCAAGAATGTTCCTCTCAAGGCCATCAACAGCACCTTCGCCCGCTTTTGGCACAGCCCATGCCTCTGCGCCAGGACAGGCGCGATTAAAGTCATATAGAGGATTACGTTGGTTGTTCGAGAGAGAGCTTTTTTTATCAAGACCTTCCTTAGCCCAAAGTAGCAGCGATGAGTTAGAGTTATTCTTCGCTTGAAACCAATACTGGTGCCGTTGCCTGCATTTTTAGTGGTTCCCAGGTAGTCAAAGTCATATCGTGACGTTCTTTCCAAGGTCCACGTCGGTGTTGGGAGTCCTTTCTCGTTCACAGCACAAACTTGGTCTTGTCCTCATTTATCGTTAAACCTATCTTCGCGGCCTCCTTCGCAATACTTCGGAAAGTGCCGCCATTGACATCACCCTGTGTTCTTCCGATTATGTCAATATCATCGGCAGTTTCGAGTAGCTGAACGGACTTCTGAATGATTGTTCCTCTGGTGATGGGGTGCGAGTTTGGAACCATTCTTTCACTAAGGATGTTGAAGAAGTCGCGTGACAGCGAGTCGCCTTCTCTAAATCCTTTTTGACATCAAATGTCTTGATTAGGTCTTTTTCGAGCTTGATGGATCACAATGCATTATCCCTCGTCATCGTACATAAAGGGACGAGTTTGGTAGGCATGCCTAAGCTAGACATAGCTCTGTATAGCTCGTCTTTATAAATACACTGCCTTAAAGTCGATGAAAAGGTCTTGCGTATCGATCTGTCGTTCATGGGCTCTTGCCAAAATTCGCCACTGTGTGTACACTTGATCAGTGGCCTAAAGCCACACTGGTATGGATCGACCAGGTTGTTGACGAAAGCACTAAAATCTTTGTTCTTGAGGCTTGTTGTTGCTTCGTAACCATGAATTTCTTACGTGGCCGAGTAGTTACATTGAAGCACGACCTCCGCCTGGAGGAACAATTCTTTGTTTTAGGGACAAAAGGTCACACTTATAAGTTTACCAAGTTGAATTCGAGTGTACTACAATCAGAACCCGATGGCTACCAATTGGAGGTAAAATAAGGACGTTTGATGTGTGGGAAAAAGCACAAGAATGGGCGTCGCCAGGATGCATACCCGATTCCCACAGCACCCAGTCACCCCTAAGACCCGCATAGGCCTCAGCTTGTGACTTGCGTCATGTGTCGTGATGGCTGTGGCTTGGAACCCAAAGTCGCCGTTGAGAAATGCAGGCACAATGACAATGTCTAGAAAGGCAATGTTCTCCTGCTCCTCTGAGACGTAAGAGGTATTGATGCAAGTCTATGTGGATTAGCAAATGAAACAACCGGCTGCTGCAACTCAAAGAGTAATAGACTAATGATGGACCTCGAAATGAAACTCAGGCGGTTAAGTTCAGTGACCTTTCTTTATTTTGTTTACTGCGGCTGTGACCGCAAGGGTGACGATCGTAAGACTGTCCCCGAGCCATCTGTAACACGAGTTTTTATACCCGCGTGCATCTAACATTACAAGAGTAGCTCAGTAACTTGATGGATGGGCCTCCTCCTATCAAGGTGGAGAAATAGGTCGATAAGCTTACTTCTAAACTTGATACTTGAGAATCCTACTGAAGGCATCGAAAGCTTGTCCAAGGAGTAAGAGTCCTTATGTTATAAGAGGCGGGTCAAATTAAACACTTAGTCGCTTGTCCTTGATTACTACTTTGACGACCGCGGAGGAACTTGAAGGCCCCAACGGCTATTGAAATCAGACTTGACTTGAAGGATCTTATCACAGAAGAATCGAGGACATGCCTGGAGATAAACCGAAATAAGTAAACTTAAACTTATGTCAGAAGTGGACGAGTAGCGAGTAAGTTCGTTTCCGGACATTCCTGCGATTACAAAATTGAACGATACTTAACGAAACTTATGAAGTGATGGCTATGGTCAGAGTGCATGAATTACGTGCCACCCTACATCCAGTCCCTCTTTTTTTGCAAATTTTATCTCACTTCCTTGAAAGGTCCAGTTCCCGTCCAAGAATCTCCATCTGCCCTTCATCAACCTTCACTCCTCCCGCTACACTCCCCTCATTCCAAGGAATCATAAAATGCAAAGCGAAAAATTACAACAATTACCACTTGATGCGGTTATTTTTCTGAGTGAAAAATTTCAACCGACGCACGAATGCGCCCGACGTTTGCACGGATGGCATTTAAAATCCACAAAATAGAAGAGAACAAAAAAAGGAAAAACTGCGACACCAACAACAACGAAGCAGTTGAAGAACTGAGCTCGCAAAGCTAGCTCTGTGAAAAAATGAAAAAGAATATTAAACTCACAGAAGGAAGGAAAAAACAGAACCGAATAACGAGGGGAAAACGTCATCCTTTCTGATGGCTGGGATGGCTTTTTTTCGTTTGTTGGTGCCTAGGATCCCCTCACGCTTCGCACAACGGCTGCATGCTTCGACGGGAGTCGAGCGACTTGCACTTATCGGGTGAGTGTCACTTCTATCGATGGCGTATTGTGATTTGTTCCACCTGCTCATTAATTGGTTAAGCAGCGGGAGTGAGGCCAATTGTTCCAACTGAAGCGACACGACACGACGAACACTTTTGTGGAGAGTGAAAGGTAAAATCCTGGAAGCGCCAAGTGCGCAAGGGATTGCTTGTTGTGCTATTGATTGTTGTTGAGATCTGAAGGGGCTATTGTAGGCAGGATGAAGTTCTGTCAAGTTCTGCAAGGGGAGATGGCTTGGGGCTTGATAGGGGATCGATAGACGACTTGTGGGGGATCTGTTGGGCAGTGAAAGACATCGGGTGCAAAGGTGGTTGAAGAGACAGACTTGTGGTGAATGTGGAGTCGAAGTCTCTGAAAGAATTGCAAAAATTTGTACGTCTTCTGGTTTTTATTTTTATCTTATAAGTGCAACGCCTCGGTCAGGAAGGGAGGTGGTTTTCTGGCAAAAACTACTGAAAGCTCGACGGCGAGATGGGTCTGGCTAAGCACCTACCGATGCACCGCCTGGACAACACCCCTCAAGTCCAGCTGGTGTACAGGGCCTATTCGCTCATGTACACAAGACGAGAGCGACCTCATTCAAATGGAGCGATCTGCCCATGATCGTGCTGCTCCGACTCCGTAAAAACTTTGCACGACTCGGACTGCTCAGAGCTTAGAGGAGCTAAGATAAACTTGTTGTTTGACAACTCTTAGAACTACTTGGTGTGACGTCGACAACAAGGAGTGACTCGAACTACCCGGTGTAACATAGCACGATAGCCACAAAATAGCTAGAGTGATTCGGGACGACACGGAAAATTCGTGCCGAACACGCACGATAAGGACTACTCGGTACAACTTGGAAAACTAGGCCCGACTTGACATGAATCGAAATGCTCGGCGCGACTCAGTCTACTAGAAGCAACTGGGACTACTTGGTGCAACAAGTTCAGAGATAATTCGGCTGAAATTATTCGTAGGCAAGGCCAAGACAAGTAGGCCTGCCTTGAAACGACGTAAGCTACACGTCCGGTAAGGACGACTTGGTGCAACGTGGAATACTCGTTCTCTACTTGATGTGACGTAGTTCGTTTCGATTCCAGTAATATTCATCGTTGTCGCTAACTGCCAAGTAGTTCAGATCGTGCCTAGGCAGCTCGACTAGACAGCGCGACACGAAAAATTCGCTGGGACAACTTGGTTCAACTACTAAGACTGCTCATAGCGGCAAGACTACTCTGCTCAACTTTGACAGCCTGCTTTGACTCAGAGTTCCTACTCGGAAATTGGCATTTGACTGGACAAGGACTCGGTGTGAATTGGACTGCTCGGCATGACTCGGACAACTTGTGACGTATCTGCTTCGCTGACGTTCATTTCATACTGCTTGTCTAGCAGTTGAGTTTAATCTCTGGATTCCAATGAAGAGCGCGTGTCTACTACAAAATTGGTAATAATATAGTTACTGGCATGCTACAAGGGAAGAAGGAAAACTTAACCCGTCAGGCGACATTGTTAGAATACCTTCGTCATACTAATGTAACTTATTTTAATTACCGAACATTTTATTAAACATAATAATGATATTGGTGGAGCTGCAGCCCGTAGCGGGCCTGGGTCTAGCTTCTCAACAACCACTCGTGTTGTGCGTGCTATTGTTCTCTCACGAGTGGAAGGGACCTAAAGTTGTATGCCTACTCCGAACGGCCAAGTTTGAGAAGCTTTTTCTAGACCGAAGTACTCTTTGAGCATTGTCCGTGACTCGAAAGAGGTGGGTCGTGACAATTTATTTGTCGCTCAGATCAGGAATCGAACGTACGACGTCGAGGCTCAAGTGCATTGGGGTCGACCCACATACCCACAATATATGGTAGCTACCACTCCGAATGGTGTTGGAATGTTTCCCGCAGATGGCGCTTTAGATTGATTTGCGTCCACGTCACAATAGCTTTGACATCTAGAACTTGAAAATTTGAGTTAAAGGATTCAACAATTTTGAGAAGACGATGTTGTGTGCTAGATATCTTATCCAGGTAAGATTTTGCTGCGTTTCCCTAGCCCAGAATGCCGTATCTGATGCGCGATACTGCTAACGAGTAATACACCTGCTTAAGCACTTCTACATTTGTGTAACGCTTAAGATAACTCATTGCGAAGATGGTGCTCTTAAGTTGCATTGCTGTTGTTTGATTGCGGACAGATGGCAATTCGATGAAAAATTTGGAAGACTTCTGCAGGTGTTGATGGGGAGCGAATTTGCATCACCTTTGTTTTCGTAGCATTTATGACTAGGCCATTATCATGGCACCATTCGGATACAGCGTTGAATACGTTTTGCATTATCTGCACAGCTGAATGCAAGTTCTAGTGTTTCACCACGATTGCTTTGTCGTCGTCATAAGCAGTCGATTTTTTCAATAACTTCAGTAGCTCGTTCGTGAAAAGGATGAATAAGTGCTTGTTGGCGGTACGGGCTAGATACTTCTTGCCTGTTGGTGAACGCAGAGCCAGCTGATCAAAAGTCAGGACTGAGGCTGAGTGCCATCCTTCTCGGTGATATGCAAAGCGCACACAGCCATCTTGGGCAAAGTCAACAGAAGCAAATAATTGCTGACAGTGTCGACCACTGCGACGGTGGAGTCAGTTTGAGCGGTTTTCTTGAACAAACGGCTGACACGCTGTAATGTCATTGGTGGCCGATAGATTTTGCTTATAAACAAACGCTTAAGAACTATTATGTTGAACTACGACGCTAAAGGAATCGTTACGGTTTGACCAAAAGCCTTATGTAAACATCTTGGGATTTAGGCTCAGTTCTCAGAGAACTTTGCGATCGTATTTGTGCTCCAACTCAATACCTATTTTGACAACCGAAAAAAGAGAGAGGAAAAAAGACTTGGCACTACTAAGACTGCTCCTGGCGGCAAGACTACTCAGTACGACTTGGACAACTTGCCATGACTCAGAGTGCTCGCCCGGCAAGGGCTACTCGGCATTTGGAATTTGACTGGACAAGGACTCGGTGCGAATCGGACTACTCGGCATCACTCGGACAACTTGTGACGTGTCTGCTTCGCTGATCTCGGTTTCATATTCTTGTGTGGCCAATTCATCTGTTGAGTGTGATCTTGTGGTGTCTGATGAACCACAGGGAGTCACAGGGAGTGCCTTGATCCCCTTGACTTGAGTGCAGCCTGTCTGTCTACAAAGAAGACGACACCCGATGGGATACCGGTTCCTTGTAAGTGTTCGTCTGCTTTCTCTATTGCCAGGATCTCTGCTCGGAAGACGCTAAACTAAGTCTGAATGATTTGTGCTTGGAGAAAGTGTCCGAGTAGAATCCAGCTCCAGAACATGTGTCCATTTTGAAATCCACCGATGAAGAGGGCAGCCTCGGGGTCGTTGATAATGAGCCTCGATAGCCACACGTCTCTGGGCTTGTGGTTCGATAGTTTGGGAGACATATAGTCGGTTGTAAGACTACTAGAACCATGTCTCCTCGTCAGATCAGAGGACTCTCTTGGCCTGAGGCAGTTTTTGAGGCACAGCCTCACATGAACAAGTCCAGAGGAAGGGGATGAAGAATCGTGTCCGTAACCCTGCTTGCGGCGTGCTTAGTTTTAGCTGTGCGAGTACACACACATCACACCACTGCCTTCGTCAATATCGACTCGTCCTGATTATGTAATGTCCTGTTTTCGTTAATCCAGCCTCAGACGAAATGTCATACATCTGCCAATCAAAGCAAAAGCATGTCAGCAACAACAGTCAAACCATATAAACGCAAGCTTGTCCCATTAATCTAACGAATGTCCAAATTGCCAAAATCAAAAATCGTAAGCCTGCAACTACACTTCACGGGCCTCTGCAGCCCACGTCCAGGCTAGGTGCCCACTTAGCAATTCCCTCTGGGAGATTTGACTTCCCCCTCGTGACGGCTGCAACCTGCACTCGTGCATTATAAAAGTGTCCATTACCGGCACTCTCGGCCTGCCGCGGCCCGAATCGACATGTCAACGCCCACAGCCGCCGCAGCGAAGCCCCAAGTGGGCCATAAATGCCCCGACTACGGGTGTGAGCCTCAAAGTGCACACAAGGACTCTGGAAATAACAAAAAACGAAACACAACTAATAACCTCGCAAAAAAGCGCTTTTTTAAATTATTCAACACTTTTTCAAATGCATTGTGACATAAAAATGAGCGCAGAGATACAAAAGTGCACCGCCGCCTCGCACATGGCGGCCCTCTTCACATGTCATCGCCAACGTGAAAGGAAATCTATTCGTCGCTCTGCGTCGGGGCACAAGGTTGACTGGGGCCCGCTCCACCCCCCTAGTGTCATATTTAAGTATGAACCATAATTTATTGGCGGATTTTTATGAATTCTCGTTCATTTATCTGCCACTCCATGAACACGGCACTTTTTGCTTTGTTTTGCCAAAGCCGAGTGTGTGTTTGCTTCTATTTGACGGAAACGTCTATAGAAAGTGATGACATAATAGTTTTAGCCGATGAATGCACCAAAGAGGAGCGTGGAAAAAATGGTGAACGGCTCGGCGGTCCCTAAGCGTTCGCATATAGCGGCGCTGTGTTACACTCGTTGGAGGCGCAAAGTGATGCATAAATAATGCGGCATGGGTGCATGGATATTTTCTTTGTCCTCTCGCCCAACGGCTGACTGCGTGCTTAACTCAATTCGCAGAGCGTGCAATTTTTTTCAAAATCAAAAAAAAAGCGACACCATGAAATATTGTGATGCGATGACACTCTGTGAGATTACCCCTAATCTGGAATCACTCCGGCAGATGAATTGGGCCGGCGCTGAGGGGGATCAGATCGACGGGGAGACATGGATGCTGGCGGTGCTGAGGGCTGGCATCGAAGGTGATGTCAAGTCTAGGGAGGGGAGAGGTTGGGGCTAATCTGCGAACCATTACTTAGGTGGAACGGGTAATGGGATGCATCTGACGGTTGTGAGGTCTTAATGCCACAAGATATGAGCTGTAGGCTACCGCCAGCAATCGATCATATGGACGTGTTCAAAAATGCTCTTGGGAACATAAACCGCTCATGCTGCACCCAAAATGCAAGAGGAAGGTTCATCTGTTGGAATTGTTACTTACGGACAGAGTCCTTTGTTTAGTCTTCAATAGATTCACAAGTAGCTGTGCTTAGACCACTTGTTCACTACTTGATGTGCTAAGTGCTGAGGTACACTATGTAGTTAAGGTCGCGCCTCGTCAACTCGACTCGACAGCGCGATGCGGACAATTTTTAACGACTTATAGAGTTTGGCATGAATCGGACTACCTGACAATACTCAGATCACTCCCTCTGTAACAACGACACGATCCAGCATAGACTACTTCCCATTTGGATGGACAAGGACTCGGCGCGACTTGGACTACTCGGGATGGATGGCTTTGTCTGACTAGCAGTTCTCGGCTCAACTCGACACGACTAGCGCTCCTCAACTACTCGGCAAAAGCCATATTCCTTGGAATAGTTGCCACAACTTGGATTGTTAGCAATTGACGACCACAGGCATGGTGATGTCATTCCATAAGATCAAGGAGTCGACCAAGTAGTGTCGGCGACCACTCGGTCCTTACACTGGACTTCATTTGTCGGACTCCTGGTGGCTTTGAGGTTGACAAACTCAGTACGCTGCTCTTTGTCATGGAGTTGCAGGCCGGTTTAAGCAATGCGGCTTTCTGTAATTCGAGTGTTTGCTGATGTTAGCTGAGCTCAAGCTCCTACACGGCTGATTGGATTTGAATTGATGATCTGGTCATCCGATGGGTTGCTTTGAATACGACGTGTCAGTCGACGACGGAAGAGTGGGTAAAAAATTGTATTGTCTCAACAAAGATGGCTGGGACATGCATAGAGAGTGGACACCAAAACTCCTGCTCGGCAAGTCTTCGAGTCCAAACCCGACGCGCAACGTGGTAGAGGAAGACCTCGCCTCCAATGACGTGACCAGCTGAAAAGGGGCCTTAATCAACTGATCATACGAAACTTTAGTCGCCAGGACCGTGCTCCCTGAGAAGACATGTTGACTAGGGTCAAGGTTCACTACAATCCGGTAGCTCCAGCCAAAAAAAAAGAATCCAGAAAAGCGACAACTAACCATTCTTACTATCAACCACATCCGTGTTGTTATGATTGTTTGCCACTGAAATACAGACATTTTCAACACTCGGTGAATTGTCAAGGAATCATTTGCGCGTTCGTTTCTTGGATAAGCTTGGGTAAAAATAATACGAATAGCAAGCGAAAATCGCTTGACAAAATCGTTGAAATCGTTCAGTTTTGATTACCTATTGTGGCGTTGAATTGATCGTACGCTCCCACCCAGAGCGATCGGCCATGAGGGTGGTAGCAGACATAACTTTAGACTACCCACCACTATCGAAAAGAATCAAATGGTTTGACGCCGGGTATGTATAAGAAGAACAGCGCAAGACATGTATCGAGAGAAAAGAAGCATCGATGCCTGAACGAAAGGCCTTGCACAGACAGATTAAGTATATCGAAGAATCTTGGAGCAAGCAAAAAAATACTTCATTACCAGGTCTACGACGTAAGCTTAAGCATTAGCTGCTTTCCGTCCTGTTCTAGACATTCCTATGCACATTGGTCCTCTTTTTCAGAGGCTTTGCGTCCACATTTTCGCCCAGCTCGAAAAGTTTGATGTAGCCTCTTCTGCATTCACCTACCTTGCAGATTTGACAACGGTGGCACCAAGATTTAGGTATGTTTTTTGCTCCGTGTACGGAAACTGACAAAATTTGCGTTAGAAAATAATGTTGATCTTCTAGGTCGAGTTCTTTCGTCCGCGTTTACCTAGAGGTAGACGAACACTTTCACTGCCCTTATAATGGGTGATTTTTTAAAAGCTATAGAAAAAAAAGAAAAAACTTTTTTTTTTAAAAACACATAAAATTCAGAAAAATGCATGAAATCTTTATATCAATCGATAGTACGGTCCATATAATTAAATGTTTGAAGATTATTTCATGCAAATGTTGACCTTGACTGGTCAATCCCCGTAGTCACGAATAAATGCTTCAACGCTTTCTTCCAATGCGTCAATTGAAGCGGGCTTGTCTGTATATGGCAGACATTACTTACTTACTTAAGGTGGCGCTAGAGTCCGGGGTGGACCTGGGCCTCAACCAACAAGCGTCTCCAGCCAGCTCGATCTTTAGCTAGCTGTCTCCAGTTTCGCACGCATAGTTGGTTGAGGTCCCTTTCCACTTGCGTGCGCCACCTGAGTCGCGGTCTTCCTCTACTGCGCCGTCCCTCGGGGGTGGATTCGAAGACTTTTCGGGCCGGAGCATTGGTTTCCATCCGCTCTACATGACCTAGCCATCTCAATCGTTGGATCTTCACTCTTCTGGCTAAGTCGATGTCGCTGAACAGCCCGTATAGCTCGTCGTTGTATCTCCTCCTCCACTCACCATCTATGCAGACGGGACCGAAAATCACCCGAAGAATTTTCCTCTCGAAGCAACCAAGAGCTGCTTCATCCGCTTTTGACAGAGTCCATGCCTCCGCGCCATATAGCAGGACTGGGACGATTAAGGTCTTGTAGAGCGTTACCTTGGTTGTTCGAGAGAGGGCTTTGTTCACCAATTGCTTTCTTAGCCCAAAGAAGCACCGATTGGCAAGAGTTATTCTTCGTTTGATTTCAGCGCTGGTGTCGTTGTCTGAGTTGATAGCGGTTCCTAGGTAGACAAAGTTTTTAACTACCTCAAAGTTATATCTGTCTGCCGTGACGTTCTGACCGAGACGTCGGTGTTGGGTGTCCTTTCTTGTTGACAGCATATACTTGGTCTTACCCTCGTTTACCGCTAAACCCATCTTCGCGGCCTCCGTTGCAATACTCACAAAAGCGCCTTTGACATCACGCTGCGTTCTTCCGATAATGTCAATATCGTCGGCATATGCGAGTAGTTGGACGGACTTCTGAAAGATTGTTCCTCTGGTGTTGGCGTTTGAGTTTTGAACAATTCTCTCAAGAACGATGTTGAAGAAGTCGCATGAAAGCGCGTCGCCTTGTCTGAATCCTTTTTTGACATCAAAGGTCTCGGTTAGGTCTTTACCGACCTTGATGGAGCAGCGTGCATTCTCCATCGTCATCCTACACAAACGGACGAGTTTGGTAGGGATGCCAAAACTAGACATTGCTCTGTATAGCTCGTCTCTATAAATGCTGTCATACGCGGCCCTAAAATCGATGAACAGGTGGTGGGTATCGATTTGTTGCTACAGGGTTTTCTCCAAAATCTGCCGAAGTGTGAATATTTGGTCGATGGTGGATTTTCCTGGCCTAAAGCCACACTGGTATGGACTGACCAAGTTGTTGACGAATGGCCTTAGGCGTTCACACAGTACGGCAGATAATATCTTATAGGCGATGTTAAGGAGACTTATCCCCCGATAGTTGGCGCAGTCAAAGGGGTCTCCTTTCTTGTGGATCGGGCAAACAATGCTGAGGTTCCATTCATCGGGCATGTTTTCCTCCGACGATATCTTACAGATGAGTTGGTGCATGCTCCTTACCAAATCATCGCCTGCGGCTTTAAAAAGCTCGGCGGGTAGGCCGTCCGCTCCAGCAGCCTTGTTGGATTTCAGTTTAGATATAGCAATCCTCACTTCATCCGGGTCGGGTGGACGGAATTGTTGATCTTCATCGTCCCTTTCACTGGGGTTGAATGGTTCGTTCGGCCTGACAGCGGAATTTGGTTCTTCGTCGCCGTTATACAGTCTGCAGAAATGGTTTCTCCATATCCTCAGCATCGACTGTGACTCTACTACGATGTTCCCTTGATCATCCTTACAGACTTCGGTTCGGAGTTTATAACCTTGACTGGTTGACTTTACCCTTTGGTAAAACTTCCTTACCTCATTCCTGCAGTAGTATCCCTCTATTCTGCCGATCGCGCGCTTCTCATGCTCCTTCTTTTTTCTCCTGAGAAGCCGGTGTTCGTCTCTCCTCTTCTGCTCGTAGAGCTCCCGAGCAGCTCTTGTCCTTCTTTGCAGTGCCGCTTTGTATGCTTCTTGCTTGGCTGCATTCGCCTGCCGACACTCATTGTCAAATCAGGGGTTTCGTTGTGGTGGCGGATTGAGACCCAGCACATCGGAGGCGGCATCTCTGATGGCTTTTTGGCAATGCTGCCACTGGTCTTCAATACTTGATGTTGGCGCCGTAGGATTTCTTAAGAGGTTGAGGGAGACACAATCGGAAAAATATGGCAGACATAGCCCCACAAAAATAAACTAAAGGCATTAAATCGCACGATCTAGGCGGCCAATTGATCGGTCCCGAACGTGATTAAAATGTTCACCGAACTCGCCTCTCAATAAGTCCATTGCTACGCGTGCTGTGTGGCATGTGGCACCGTCTTGTTGAAACCACATGTCATGCAAGTCAAGCTCTTGCATTTTGGGCAAAAAAAGTTGGATATCATTTTACGGCAGCGCTCAGCATTCGCAGTTACGTTACGATTCGCATCATCTTTGAAGAAGTACGGTCTAATGATGGACATTGGTAGCTCTTGCAATGCTTCTGGCTGATATTCACTTATTTACGTACCCATTGAGCCGAAAATGAGCTTCGTCGCTAAACACAATGAATGTAGAAGAAGCGCGCGATGAACTTTCTTAACAGGGCACGCATTTCGATAATAAAATTCAATAATTTGCAAGCGGTATTTGTTTCTAAGACGATTTATGGTTAAATTATAGACCAAACTGAAGATGTTTGACAGTGAAACAAAACGCGAAACGTGAGTAAGCTGCTTAAAACAGTGTTGCCAAAAAGATATTAGCTAAAATATCACCCTTTAGCTAAAGCTTCAAAATTGATAAAAAGATGGCATGTGTCGATTTGAAACTCGCTGCTCTTCTTCAGGATTTACCTTATTATGAGCATTTGGTTGAAGCATAGTCGATTTGACGTATTAAAAGCCGCGCTGGTATGTGCTGTACTCAACGGCTCTCGACTGTATGAACACTATGTTGGACTCTACATATGCAGGATCGCCTGTTTTTGCGGATGCGGCTTATGGAGCTGATATTCCGATCGTCGGGTATCTTTCCAGATTCTGTAGATGATCTGACCTATGTTCTTTACCAGAACCTTGCCATCGGCCTTCTGATTGTACGCCATTTAATGGCTGCCTATTCCTTCAAAGCTGGGTTGGAGGACGGCTTTACTCTTTGAACGATGGATCCTTTAACATGGTCCGAGATGAAAGCCATCTTGAAGGGTTTGAAGAACAGTGAAATACCACCAATCGGCTTCGAACTCATCCACACGTTCTACCGGGAGTCTTCTTCCAAGATGCGGCTGACAGACGGAAGTTCTTCAACAACACCAGGCGAGGCAACATTATCGCCCCTACTCTTCAGCATTGTCCTTGACCTTGTTCTAGATTGCCGCTTGTAAACGAATCCAATGGACCTTGACAAAGAAATTGCATGACCTCGACAACATCAGCCTGGTTTCGGTCCTCCAGGAAAAAGAACGCACATTGGACTTCAACTTCAGGCAGTCTTGACTAAAAAAAACTAAAATAAAAAAAAGATTGCGTGCAGACATTGGGGTCTTATCACATAAAACTATAATTGACATCGACAATTACTCGAGCATGGTGACAAACCAGGTCAGCTGCATCTAAGATGACCTCAAGTGGGGGGAGACCCCAGGCAATGTGATTGAAAAATGGGCACAAACTTGGACACTCCCTATGGACCACTTACAATGTAGCCTCAGTCAATGGGAATGGCAACTAACGCCAAGGATCGATCTATTTCTCCAAAAAATGTCTCCATTATTGCAACTTTGGTGTATTTTTTTACCATTAAGCTTAAAAAACCGCTCTTCAAAATTCGAGTGACTCAACTCGAAAATGAGTCGCGCAACAGAACATCCTGAGCACCGAGCACTGAGCACCAGTTTGTTCTTGTTGTTAAACGGCTTGGAAGTGAAAACACTTGAAAGAATTAAAATGCTCTTCATTCAGACGTTTCACCTCAGCTGACAGTCATCCTGCCGAAGGAAAACAGCACTTGATGATGCTTATTGTCTTGCTGCCACACCGGAGACCGCTTAACACCCACCCACCTTCTCGGAATGTTACAAATTCCCATCTATTCCTGACTGACTTGCGTATGTTCCCAATACGGCAGCACACAAAAGGGAATCTTGCTCGCTCCACGACCACCTCGGCACCAAATCAGAGATCCTTTGTCGATGCTTAACCGCTGGCTGGCACAAGTCAAACTGACGTCCTTTCTTGTCAGAGGACATAATGATCACCGCACAACTGTAATGTGCTCTCATTAGACGAAGAACGGCGAATATTCACACTTCCTTCCGCCGGAGGCGTCCTTCACCGTTGTCGCCGCGTCCACCGTTTACACGGCCGCACCTCAGATTTCGCGAGAAAATCGTTCATTAAAAGCGCGTCGTTCAACGGTCGTCTTCCCTTGAAGAGGTGAAATTATAAATTCACGGCGAACGGATAAATTCAATGCGGAGCCGAGTGGAAACCTGGAGGACGCACGACGAACACGAAAAGAAGAAAAAAAAAAAAAAATAACAGAATCAACAGAATGAACAGAATGAACAGAGAATGCAGTCATTAGAACCTTAATAGTCGCCATTATTTTTCGCACCTCCTCGCACTCCACGGGAGGTTGTGTGGTGCAGCGCCAGCTGGCAGGTTGTGGAGATGGAGGGTGTTTGTGTGCGGGTGGCGTTCTTTTGTGCGGCAACAGTGTGCACTTGGAAAGAGAAAAAGCTGCATCAGGAGCCGCAGGTTGAAGTTGAATTTCGGGCTCTTGTAGAAAAGAATCGACACTCTGTGACGGACTCTTGTGATAAGGGGCACGGACTAATAATTCATAGTATGCCCATGCTAGTGTCGAGTTGCACAAGAAGACTTCGTCATCAATCCGTGGTCTATATAGTTGGTCAAGCTGTGTGAAACATATACTTAACCAAAATCTCACGCCTAAGTTGGTCGCACGCACATATGACGGCAGCCTTAAGAGACCTCCATTATGGCCCTGTGGTTCAACACAGCAGAGGATGACCACCTCTACGGCGGCAAAGACAGGTGGACAAGGACGCAGCTAGCCACAGATCGCGTTAATTTTTTGTTTTTGTTTAGTTAAAGGACAAGGAAACATTCAAAAGCTCCTGCTAGCATTTTGCACGATTCGCACGCCTATGTACTCTACTTTGGGAATAAAGACTAACTTATCATCAGGCCAGCGACCCATGGAGGCTCCGAGACTCTGAGCAATTGCTGCCCTCCATCGGTGACAGTCCTGGGCACGCTGCTTCCAGTCATCAAGGCCAAGTTGACCTGCTCCTCTACCGGAGGTTCGGTCTTCCTCTTCTTCTTGAACCAGTAGACTCCGATTCGAAGACCCTCGTGGCTGGAGCGTTGTTGTCCATTCGCTCGATGTGGCCGAGCCAGTATAGTCACATTATTTTTGCCTTCCAGACTACATCCACATCCTTGTACAGCTCGCAGAGTCCGCGGCTGTGTCTTCTCCATCATTCGCCTTCCTCGCAGAGGGGACAATATATATCCGAGGTAGAATTTTTCTTTCGAAGACACCAAGAATCAGCTCTGCAGTCTTGCTTAGCGTTCAGCTTTTGGCTCCATAAAACAGGAATAGCAGTATAAGAGCTTTGTAGAGCATCATTTTGGTCCTACGAGCTAGGAGTCTCGAGTCCAGTTGTGTTGACAAACCGAGGTGGCAACGGTTGCCAAGGGCGGTTCTACGTTGGATCTCCACTACGATGTCTTACGTTTGTCCTGAGATAGACGAATTCCTTTACTACCTCGAGATTGTGGCTGTCGATTGTAACGCTTTGGCCTGGGTGGTGTGCGGCGGATCGTTTTTTGCTCGACAGCATATATTTTGTCTTGTTCTCGTTGACCTTAAAACCAGCTCGTTTCGCCTGTTCGTCAATTGCCGTGAAAGCTTTCACTGTGGAGTTGGGACCGCGCGATAATGTCGATGTCATCAAAGTATTCCAACAGCTGGACTGACTTGTAAAAGATAGTGCCTTCCGTGTTTACAGCTGCCCCGCCGCACTATCTTCCACTGCACCAAATTAAAGACCATCTCCTTGCCGAAATCCGGTGAGGGTTACGAACGGCTGAGAGGTTTTTAAACTGAACTGCACTGCGCACGAATGTGCTAGCGTGGTGCAACACAACCGGATCAATTTTTCCCGGGAACCCGAATTCAGCCATCGCTTCGAATAACTCCTTGTGATGAATGCTATCGTATGCGGCTTTAAAATCGACTTTATAAACTTCGAAACTTCGTTCTAACCTTAGCACTCTTCTATCACAGCGCCACAAAACTGCCATTAGGTATAACATCACGGGGTTGGTACTGTATTTATGCTCTTCTTTGTTCATTACCTGCTCCGACATTGGGTACAGAATCTACTCTTCTTTGGACAAATGATGCCTTCTGGGTTTGATTTTCTCTAGAGCTCTCTCAGATCCTTCCTGACTGTGGAAGTTCTGCCATGATTTTTGCTGCCACCTATTTCACCGCGTTTCCAATTTCTTCTTACATTTTTCTGGGCTCTGTACTGAAATGTGGGCAGTGAAAAAATATGTACATGCTGTACAACTTCTCCAGCCGCTCAACAGTTGAAGCACAGGGGACATTCCTTCAGACCAAGACTGTGAATTTTCTAGCTAGAAAGGGCACCACATCAACGCTCTTTTCAGATGGTGACCTGCCGTCTACTCCGTCTGCCGTCTACATCTACTCAAGCCCAATACGCGCAACCAAACCAAATGTAGATGGCAATCATGCTCTGCCGTCGATCCAAAAAGTTCACGTGACTTGGTAAGTAGCTATGAGTTGGCCGAATATCGGAAACCTCATTGGCGTGCTTACTGGACACTACGCCGTTGGTACACATACCTTCTGATCAGGCATTCCCTATAATGACTTCTGCAAAAGCTACGGAAATGAAGAAGAGGAGGAGATCATTGAACACTTTCTCTGTAACTACAATGCCCTCTTCTTTCGCATATTCAGGAACTTAAGCGCGCTGCACTTTAACAATTTGACGGAGCTGAAGAATGTCAGCATCAGTCATCTACATCGATTCATTAAAACCTCGAACTGGTTTGGGGACTAGGATCTACTCCATCCAAGCTGTTGCACCGCGACCATAAGATCTATTGTGCCCCCTTTCCAACCTTTGTTTACCCAAGAGCTACCCTCACATACAGTTTTGTTCAGAGTTGTGTTGAGGGTTATAGGCTCCTGTTGTGCAATTTTGGAAGAAATTGGTCCCATAGTATACTCTCTAACCCATTTTCCTTTGGTTATCTGAGAACGAGAGCCGGTTCGGATTACTTCAACTTCTGTTAATCTGTTAGTAGTTACCTGCCCAGGTAGTGCCTCTCAAAATCGCACTATGTACTCAATAATTTCGTTGAATTCGACGCGGAATCTGCAGAGACCTTCTTCTGATGCCCCTGGTTGTTATTTTGATACATGACTCAAACCTAATTCGGTTGTGTTGACCTAGGAGTTTCTTTTCTTGCTCCATACCATGAGCGCTGTTCCAGGATTCTGTCCGGTGTCTTCTTTCTAGTTCCCTGGGGACACAATCTCCTACAGAAATGAATAGCACTTCACCGTAAAGTAATAGTCACTTCCTTACTAGGCATCGTGATGAGAATTCGGGAATTTCTTTCTACGTACAATTGTGTCTGACTTGCTTCTCCATCTCTTCAGTTGCTCCAAGCCAGGCCTTTTACTTTCACGAGATGGTGAATAGAGCTTCAGCCCCCTATGAACTCTTTGTAGATTCTTTAAACCGTTCTGCTGTGACACCTCGCTGATGCTTTTTCATCTTGATGTTGATGCTCGATCCTCCCTGCTGCTGGGGCTGCTCTAATTGCATCTTTCCCGACATGTTGTCTTGCTTTGTTGCTGGTTTCGTAGCTGACTATCTTCAGGTTCAGGTTGCCGAACTGGTACTTTGTAGCTCACTAGCAAGAATGTCTACTATTGCATTCCCGCCATGACTTTATGGCATCATCTGACACTGTTCGATATGCACAACAAAGTCTCAGAGTACTTAGTCGGTTGACTGAGTTAAGCATTCTTGCGTATGACTTGGTTGTCACTGCTTATTCCCATATTGGTGCTGCCTACATTGTGATGTACTGCACCACCCTTGATAGAATTAGTCTCCTTCGTTGTCCTCCTATATTCGGATAAGGCAGCGCTCACCTTTGCGGCTTTGTCCCACGTTCTTACTTACTTACTTACTTGTCAGCCCCGAGACCTATGTAGGTTCCGAGCAACCATAAGCAATTGTTGCCCTCCACCGGTGATGGTCCTGGGCACGCAGCTTCGGCTCATCAAGATCAAGCCGTCTAACATCCGCTAAGACTGGATCTCTATACCGGAAGTGCGGTCTTTCTCACATTCTCGAACCAGGAGGCTCGGATTCGAAGACTCTCTTAGTTGGAGCGTTGGTGTCCATGCACTCGATGTGGTCGAGCCAGTGTACAGCTGGTAGAGTCGCACTTTCGTAGCTCGGTTGTGTAATTAACTCATCACCATTTCACCCATCTAGGCACATGAGACGATACGACGTGGACTCATATGTTGGTTTGTCCACTTTGGGCGGGAGCACCAGACGTTGCATTTCCCATTGGGTTAAAAAAACCGCCTCTTTCAAGCACTTGTTGTACTTCCATAAACGCTTCAGTGCTTAATTCGAAGAACCTTATTTGGTATACAGTATCGATTAGTCTCATTTGTGTGACAAGCGGGATTTCGCTTACTTCATGTGGTGGTTCTAAGATCGCATTAACTGGAACCACTTGTTGGTTGAGACCTAAGCCCCTCCGAATTGTGGCGCCATCTGCAGTCCAAAAAACGCCTGGACATTATCAAATCAGCGCATCGCGTTCGAAGATCAAAGCGAAAACGGCACAGTAGGGATGGTTGCCGATGACTGCTCAAAACTTCCAGTCCATTTCAGACTTCCGGTTCTCCATTGACTCCTCTTCTTTTTTCCACATAGCCTCTGATTACCCTCCTCAAACCGACTGCATGCGAGCACCCTTCCGCCGCCAAAGACCACCACGTTTTCAGCTCGCTTTTGTCACAACTCTGGCGGGTGACTAGCGCCAACATCGTCACCTTCTGTTCCGCCAGCAAACAACGCCAACACCCTGTATGCAGATTCTAGAGCAAAAAAAAAACCTCCATATTTTTGCCCGTCAACCCCGGCATTGATTTGATTCGAGTTTTTCGACCGTACAACGCGGCTGTCGTCGCCGTCCTGGCTTTGTCAAGATTTACTCAGTGTTGTCCTTATTTTCCCCACTGGGGGTGGGGGTGGTTTTTCTAAATATTTTTTGCCTTCCGTTGAATCTCCTTTCATGGTCCATTCTATGTTCTTTTTTTTTCTCTGTCTATTTTAGAATGTTCGGGACGGCACCGTGCTCGGCATGTGGACAGACAATTGCGCCAAATGAATTTGTTATGAGGACTACATCGCCGATAAGTAGTCAGCAAAAACAGCAACAACAACAGCAGCAGCAGCAGCAACAACAGAATCAGCATCCGATTCAAACGGGACACAGCCAAGCGCCACCTGGTGTCGGTGGGGTCGAGAATCAAAGGCATTTTCAAACACATCAAAATCTACTCACTCATCCGCAGCAGCAGCAGCAACAGCAGCAGCAGCACATGCCGCTAGAGCATCACGTTTTCCATTTGAAGTGCTTCGCTTGTTCGAAGTGTGCATCGCAGCTCCGACCCGGCGATAGGTGGGTATTTGTAAAACGGTGATAGTTCAATTTGTTGTGTGTTGTGTTTGGCGATGATTGATGGGGGCGATGGTGGGGTGGTAGCTGGGGCAGTGAAGGGGTTTGTCATGCAAATGGAGCCCGGTTTGTCCGTGCTTGGGGGGGCGTACTGGGTGGCCATTGGGTCTTCTCCTGGAATGGCGCTGCTTTTGTCGAGGTCGAGGGCGCCATAATCGGGCGAGAGGTCTTGAGTTAGATTTTGGAACTCAATTCAAGTCGTCAAGAGACAGCTTCCTCCTCTTTGTGCCCCGGGAAGGGCCTGAGATGCAAGATGTGTCCAAGAACTTGTTTGAAGTCCAGACCCACTTCTGAGCACAGACGTCCTTGCCACGCTTACACCACCTCATCACACCTAGTCGTCAAGCAGCACCCAACACACTTTCCACCCCCTCCCCCACCCACTCACAACTAATCACTTGCCTCATTTCAGGTATTACATGCTCGGCGGCAGCTTGGTCTGCGAGCAGGACTGGCACAAGCTGCTGAAGACGACCACCGCCAATCCACCCGTACGCAAGGGCAAAGTGGGCAGACCGCGACGATCCAAAGACTGAGAGGTTGCCACGCGCTTGGGTAGGCCGCCGAAAATCAAAAAGGGCTCCCCGCTACCCGATGTCGAATCCACGTCGCAGCCCACCCTGCAGCACCATCATCATCCGTTCGTGGGTCCAGCTGCGAATCTCATACCGATCGATCGGGCGGCTGTACAGGGTTTCCCAGTTCCGGCGGGCAAGGATCACTTCCTGTACAACAGCCTCTACAGCCGCGACGTGGAATTCATGAAGAATCTGATTCGCACCAGCACCGCCGACCTGGAGCGCAGTCCCAACCCGCTGACGCACTGCAGGGAGTACGATCCACGGCAGGTGCACGATCACCAGCACGTCGGCCACGGTTCGCAGTCGTTTTGCTTCGCCGCCAAGTCGGAGCATCCGTCTGCGCTGGACCACCAGCATCGGCTGTTCCCCTGCGGCAGCGGGCCACACATGCTCCCCATGGCGTCGCGATCGTTCTCCTGCTCCCAACTGTCCGGTCTGGTGGACTATCCAAGCGACGCAATGAAGCAGCCACCGTCACACCATCAGTGCAAGAGCGAGAAGCACGACGAAGACGGCCCCCACTTGAGTGGCAAGTGTCAAATGCATTCCAGCAGCGCCGCCGACGCCGCCACCGCCGGCGTCCTAGTGAAAACCGAATTCAACGAGATGCAGCCGAGTAAATCATCACCTGTCCACGAAGTATTCGAGATGACTTCACGCGCATTCGCATCGCCAGTGGCCGGCACCGGTAGCGGCACAAGTCAGTTCCTCCACGAGACCAGCAGCCCGCCCCTGCCACTGGCGGAGGCAGCAAATCCGCACCACCACCACCAGCAGCACCACCATCAGCAGACGTCGCAGCACCAGCAGTGCTCGGCCAGCGCATATGAATCATACGTGTACGCCAGTGGCAGCCGCGTCGGCATGTCCTCACGCCAGACACCGGCCCCGATGAGTGCCACCGCCGCCAGTGGCTCGGAGATATCCCCAGGACTCTACCATTGTAAATCATTCTTCTCTGACAGTGGCAGCGGTGGCGGTGGCGGCTTCTACCCGACCGGCCAGTCATCGAATGGCGAGTCCTGCCGCGATGACCCCTCGGCCGGCTTCCCCGGCCACGAAGCTGACGACAAGGTGGCCATTTCAATTAAATCAAGAAAAATCTCTGATTAACTGGCGCAAAGGACCCCCGCCGGTCTGCCACACACACACACACCCACTCGGACACAAAGGACCGCCCAAGGCGCCCGCAAACACGGAAAACAATCAAAACGCGAAGGGCGCCCAAGCGGGGCGCGCCCCTCGGAAGAGCTTATGTTAAATGTTAATCCTGTTAAATAATGAAGAGAAAAGAAGTCAAGAATGTCCTTCGGCCGAGGACGACATTGTAAACTCATTCTGTAATGTAATTAATTGTACTTTCGATGGACTCAAAGGTTATGTACTAGGTAAAGCTAATAAAATTAGAAAATCTAGAAAGTGAATGAAAAGCCCCCCTTCTCCAGTGGGTGGGTGGTGGTTGTGTTTTATTTTGACTGATGGGATGAGTCCCTGTGGGGCACAAGACTTGAGGAGCTGAGGTGAGTGTTGTCAACTGGTTGAGTAGAATTGTAGGATTGTAGGTCTGGTCTATGATGGTGTTGGTTCGAAAACGAGAAGATCCTGCGAGAGTACTGTGCTGTTGGAAATGCAAAAAAAGTAGTATCTTGAAATAGCACGTGTATAGAATATAGAATTGAGGCAGACGTACATTTATCAGCTTCAAGCAGATTTCGATTTGAGGGAAACCAGCAATAACACCAGTTACTCACTTCAGGTGGCGCTAAGGTCCGGGGTGGACCTAGGTCTCAACCAAGCTGACCTCATCATGCCTTGGATTCTTAGCATATTCAAAGGCTGTATGAGTCTCAGTCATGTCCCCAGCTCCTGGAAAAGGGTCAAAGTAGTGTTTATTCCCAAAGCGAGTAAATACTCCCATGACAAGGGACCCAAACCAAGGGACCTCAGGCCAATGAGTCTCTCCTCGTTTCTCCTGAAAACCTTGGAGAAACTTATAGACCAATATATCAGGCATGCTATCCCAGCATGCAGACTCTCATCTACACAAGACGCCTACAACAAGGGCAAAACTGTAGAAACAGCCCTCCACTCTCTGATAGGCACCATCGAGAAATCTCTCGAGTTCAAAGAATACACACTTGTGACTTTTCTCGACATCGAGGGTGCCTTTGACAATATCAACCCGGAAGCGATTTCAGTTGCGCTTAGCAACCTCGGGATCGAAAAGATCATAGTGGCTTTCATTCATCAGCTACTCACCAGCGCAGAGTAATACACTCTCAGATGGGAGAAGCTAAGATCCATAGAGGAGTTAATAGGGGCACCCCACAAGGAGGTGTTCTCTCACCCCTTCTTTGGAACGTAGCGGTAAATGAGCTGCTACTAATACTGGAAGAGGTAGGGTGCAAAGTTATTGCGTATGCGGATGATATTCCCATAGCGGCATCCGGCAAGTTCGTCTCTACTCTAAGAGACATAATGCAGAATGCCTTTGACAAGCTAGAGGCATGGACACAAACATGCGGACTTGGCGTCAACCCACAAAAAACGGATATCGTACTCTTCACCAAAAGATACAAAATCTCCCAATTCGACCCCCCACTGCTGTGCGGCACCACATTACAGCTAACCACCAGTGCGAAATTTCTGGGTCTCACTCTCGACAGCAAGCTAAACTGGAAGCTCAATATCCAGGAAAGGGTAAAAAAAGCCTCTTCTGCACATTTTTGCTACAAAAAGGCCATTGGATGCAAATGGGGCCTACAACCTCGCATCGTTCACTGGATTTTCCTCTCGACTGTCAGACCGACACTTTTGTATGGTGTCTCAGTTTGGTGGACAGCACTAAACAAGGCTATAAACTGCAATGCACTCAACCGAGTACAAAGACTGGCCTGCCTGTGTATCAGCGGGGCACTGAGAAGTACTCCGTCAGACGCACTGAATATTCTCCTCCACCTCCCACCTCTGGAAATATTCGGGAAACAAGCAGCAGCAAGTACAGCCATGAGACTCAAAACACTTCGATTGTGGTCCGAACTCAACACTGGCCACTCAATCATTCTCAAGGAATTCAACTTCCTACCTAGCGACACCGACCGCCTACTACCCCAGGCCATCTTTGAAAAGAAATTCTCAATCAGTATTCCCTCCAGATCGGACTGGATGACTGATATGCAAACACTGAAAGATCCTTTGCGCATCTTCACGGATGGTTCAAAGACAAAAGAAGGGGTGGGTGCGGGTGTCTATTCACAAGACCTCAATATTGCTATCTCCGTGAAGCTCCCTGATCACTGTAGCGTTTTTCAGGCAGAAACCATAGCGATTAAAGAGGCGCTGTCCTGGCTTAAAAACAATGTGATATCAAGAAGGGATATCACCATTTGTTCCGATAGTCAGGCCGCCATAAAATCCCTGGACAATGTCATGTTCTACTCTAAAACATCCCTTAATTGCAGGCTGTCTCTTAACGAGATGGCCGAGCATTTTAACATTCACCTCATGTGGGTGCCGGGACATTGTGACATACCAGGAAACTGCAAAGCCGACGAACTCGCTAGGTGTGGTACAACCTCATCCCTATCAATAGCAGGGAAACCACCTTCCATGCCGATCGCTACAGCCTACCGTCTTCTTAAGATTCACACAATTAAAACCACCAATGACAAATGACTAGAAGGCACCACCTGCCTTAAAACAAAAGAAATCTGGCCATCACTTAGCCTAAAACGGTCACTCGGTCTACTTAGACTCAGTAAGCACTCATTAAGGACTCTCATAGGAGTCATAACCGGGCACTGTGTAATTGGCACTCATGCTCGCAGGATGGGTGCACCATATAATGATTTTTGCAGAAGCTGCATGGATGAAGAGGAGGAAGAGAACACTCATCACCTTCTCTGCTCCTGCAGCGCTCTTGCCAGTCGTAGGTTCCTGCATCTAGGAGCCTACTTCTTCAGCGATCGTAACGAGCTAAAAAGTGCCAGCATTGGCCAACTAAATCGGTTCATCAGCAGCACCAACTGGTTCCAGCGTTAGGAGAAGTCAATCCGCGTGGTATCACAATGGGCCTATTCTGGCCTAAGTGTGACTGCTCTGCAGCAGTCAGCCACTACAACCTAACCTAACCTAACCTAGGTCTCAACCAAACATTAGCCAACTCAGTCTCTATCTGCTTAAATGCCTCCAGTTTTGCACGCATAACTTGCTGAAGTACCTTTCCATTTGCGTGCGCCACATGAGTTGTGGGCTTCCTCTACTGCGCTGTCCCTCTTTTATGCCGACTCCGAACGGCCAAGTTTGAGAAGCTCTTTTTAAACCGGAAATACATTGTCAATGACTCGAAAGAAGTGGTGTTGTGAAAATAATTTGTGTCGTACAGACCAGAGATCGAACCTACGACGTCGAAGTTCAAGTACATTCGAATCGCATATATCCACAACGCCACGGGCCACACCCCATAATAGGACTTGTTGGAGTCTGCCGGTCTGGAACTATCTGCCCCCAAGACTGAGGCTGTCTTAATAACCAGCCGCAAGAAGATAGATTACGCAAACTTCCTGATCGGGAATCAGACAATTAGATCAAAGGAATCAGTGAAGCATCTCGGTGTCATGATCGACAATAGACTCCGCTTCAAACCCCACATTGAGTACGCAAGCAAGAAGGCATCGACGATGGAAGCGGCACTCTCCCTAATACTCCCGAATATCGGTGGTCCCGGATACGCTCGTAGCCTGTTGTCCAGAGTGGTCAGCACAGTCCTGCTGTACGCCACCCCGATATGGGCTGGTGCACTGGCAATAACTGAGTGCAGGAGGAAGTTGGCGGCGCAGTACAGGCGCTGCGCAATCAGAGTCATCAGCGGCTGCCGAGCCATCTCTGCCGACACAGCATGTGTTCTAGCCGGAATGATCGCCATTGACATACTCGCAAACGAACGGCCCTTGAATCGGCAGAAGACAAGAAGAGTAAAGACGGAGAAAAGAGCGCCACCATTGGCGCTGTGGCAAGCCAGTTGGGATGGCTCCGCAAAGGGCAGGTGGACCCATAGGCTCCATTGAATCATGGACGCAAAGGAAAATAGGAAAATAAGAAATTTCCATCTTACACTGTTCCTGTCGGGGCAAGGTGACTGATACCTCACCTATGTGCCCTGAATGTCTCGACGTGAAGGAAGATGGTAAACATGCAGTGTTCTACTGCACACGCTTCGCCGAAGACAGAGCGAACTTGCAAACCGCGGAGGAACTCGTACTGTAGATGACGAGATCTGAGAGCGACTGGACAGAGGTCTGCTCTTTCATAGCTAACGTACAGATTGCATGACGAACAGCTAAAGCTCCAAGAAGAGCCCAAGAGGCTAATTGCTAACCAGCCCCGCGGAGTAATACCTAACAGCAGTTCCGCGGGAAGAGTGGTTGAAGTGAGCAGAGGTGTGGCTTAGGACATAGGCGCGAGGATAAAGGAGAATAATATCCCGTGAATCGTTCATGCTGGTAGCACCGATTACCAGTATCTTGAAGAAGATTGCACATCCATTGGCGCACATGGTGGACTATGGACCCATGCTGGCCTAAGTGTGACAATTGCTTCATTTACAGCTGTCAGCCAATTCAACTTTACCTAATGTACTCTGTGTCATAATTTTACGTTAGTCCTCCCAACCGTCTATTCTAATACCTCCTTTATTTGTCGACTGTCTGAGACGTCTTGACGAGGTAGCTGGTGTTTTTTTTTTTAATATGCTCATCTTGACGCCGAGGCAATGTGGCACAGTGGCTGATTGCGAAACACTTCCTTCTCAACTCGAGGAGAGACCATTATATATGCGATTTAACCCTTAGTTACCTCATGAATACAACTACCACTGTACCTACTAGTACTCGTATATTACAGATCAACAACAAAGGCCAAAGGAATCCGTATTTCAGGCAGGAAGAGCAGAGAACGTGAGCAACCAGCTTAAGGCAATTTAAGTGTTTATGATCTAATAGACAATTGGTCTTTCGAGCCGGATATGAACCAGGTACATACTGTCACCAGCTGTGGACTTTGCGAGATACGTTTGATGTGAGAAAAGGATTCATATGCACTGCCATGCGACATTTTCAACCGAATGTCAATATCAATGGCAGGGTCGTCCACAAATCTTTACAACTGCTCGCATATCTTCGCAAATAGAAAACGGGCTCTTACTACCTCTTATGCGAGTATCTAGGAGCAAGCGGCTAAAATGGGCTTTGCAGTGGATGATGGCAGGGTAGGTCCACTAACACCGACGTCCTGGACAAAGCCTCAATACAGGCAGCTAAGTATTCCCTTGATGAAGCGAAGGACCTTGGCCACAACTGCTAGTGTTGATTGTCGATCATTGTCTGACCAGGCTCCGAAGGGAACACAAAGCGAAGATTAAGGAAACACCATAGTCAATCACTGTGTGTTTGGGCTTAACAGTCAACTGACACGGATATGCCAACAAGACCTCGTTAGCCCTAGACCTGCTGTACAGCGCAGAAATATGCTAACCAACTAAAGCGGACGAAGAGATGCTTGGGTTATTCGAAATTAATGTCCTTCGCATTCTATTTGGTCTCGCATAAGTCGATGGTGGATGGAGGACAGATTAAACTACGAATGTTGGCAGAGTCTCTCGTCTCAGCTGGATAGGTCATGTAGAACGAATAAGCATCAATGCTCCTGTCCGGAAAGTCTTTGTCTTTAAGGCATAAGGACAATGCGGCAAGGGAAGATCACCTCTCCACTAGCGTAAGACACCATTGCTCACATAGAAAGGGCGTTCTATAGTCAGATCATCAATGACCAATGAAAGGTCGCCCTCAAGTTTAGGGAATCGGCAATAAACGAAGGCAACGTCGTTATCTGCGCCACTGAACTCGGGCTAATCTTTCAACAGATGTAGCGTAGTTTGTTCGAAAGCTAGAGAGATGTTAAAAATGTAGTTTTCAGTTGCCCGCCACCGATGATGATATAAATGAAGTTCTTAAAATTAAAATGGCATTCCTTAATGTGACTCGTGCGTGGTTGAAAAGGGACCAAAATCCGCTGACCGTGAGTAGCTGGAAGGAACTAGCACAAGCCCGTACTGGATGTTGAGGCATTAAGAGTGTATAAAGAGGTTAGACGGAGCTCCAGGCTTACTCCGGTCTCCAGAGCCAGATGAAGAAGAATTAACTTGAAACAACACGTCGTCCAGAAAACAACCCAGTGATATATTTTTGTCAAGATCAAAATAAAAATTCATGGAAATCTGTACTTCGTCCACTGCGCATGTTCATACCACGGCAATCGACCATAGTTGGCGTTCGTTGTTCTTGGAAATGGTGTCCTGGCGATCTGTTCGCCACGCTCGGACACGGCCATTTTCTCGGTGAAGATGTTCTTGGACAGTGGAACGTTAGCGAACGGAGAACTCGGATCCAACAGCACGTCCTTGTATTCCCTGTAGACGTTTCTTGTTGCGTCGGCAATTTTGGCTATTTCCGGCTGAATCCATGCTCCATTTTGTTCCCATTTGCGTCTGGCCTTGCCGACGATCCCGATGATGTAACGTCCCTCGAAGAGTTCCCGATTTGGATTTGAAGCTGAAGGCATTCGGTGTTTTGAATTAACGTGAGCAAAAAGCAAAAAAATATAATAAAAACGTCAAGATAATTGTGTTTGCTTAGATTGGTCGAAACAAGTGATCATGATCTCGAAATTGAATGCTGAAAGCAAAACTAGCTAAGGGAGGGAAGGGGAAATCAACTCCGACTTTAGCGGAACGAACCAGCAGACAGGCGTCCAGAACGACCTAGTATCGGCCGTTCTGTCTGACCGCTTGATTGTAAGGACATGATGGTTAGCATGCTGAAAAGCAAACCTACATCCGGTGGGCAAGAGGTTCAAAAGGCAGAGGTACCACGACGAGGCCCATAGGACACGTAAGAGGTGATGAACGCCGATATGTTGAATCCACTCTCTAGTGACGTCGTTAGCGACAATTTCGCATATGGATCTCATGGCTTGACAACGCTGGGGAAAAGACCAGCGGCGACGACGTTAGAATCATAATGTCTCTGATAAGCGGGGAGTCACAAAAAATCCGTCAACAACTGTACCGACTTTCAGTTACCGTTGATTCTCGAGCGGGCCCAATTTTCTGAAATTGTAAAGAGGAGTCACTAAGCGCTCATGTGGTAAGGACTAGAAGCGGAATTATGAAGAAAAAGTGTCGATTTAGCATTTCCTCAGCTATAGTTAAGACAGTTCTTAGAAAAGCGGTCTTCGGTGAGCTGAAGGACGGCAAAACTCAGAAGTTGGTTTTAGGACCAAATCAGTTTTAGGATCTCACGATAATAATATATAATATGGGTGGCGCTACAGTCCGTAGCGAAGGCCAGGGCCTAGCTTCTCAGCAACCACTAATGTTGTGCGTGATATTGTTCTCTCACGAGTGGAAGGGACCTACAGTTTTAAGCCGACTCCGAACGACCAAGTTTGAGAAGCTTTTTCTAGAGGGGCCGTGAAAATTATTTTCGTCGCTCAGAGCTGGAATCGAAGCTAGGACGTCGAGGTTGGGGTCGACGCACATACGCACAACGCCACGGGGCACCAGGATCTCACGATTGTAGTCCATTTTCACCTCTTTCGAGTTACTGACAATGCTCAGAGAGTATTTCCTGTCTAGAGAAAGCTTCTCAAACAAAGCCGTTCCGATTCGGCATAAAACTGTAGGTCCCTTCCACTCGTGAGAGAACAATAGCACGTACAACACGAGTGGTTGCTGAGATGCTAGGCACTAGCCCCCTACGGGCTGTAGCGCCACCCATATTATTTTATATTATTATTATTGGAAATCAATGTGCTCCTGCCGTTACAAGACTAAGTCCGAAGGGCAGGGTCGTGAGTTTCGGAACGAATATGAAAAGCTGAGAGTGCGGTCATCAGCGAAGGAGTGGATTTGATTAGAAGTGGCAGATAGGAGATCATTTCAAAATGAGAAACAGTATCGGAGACAGAACAGAGCCTTGGGGGACACCAACATTTATTTTGTGGATATCAGACTGGAACCCATCCACAGCAACTTGAATTGAACGGTTCGAAAGGTAGCTTCTAATCCATATAACAGGTTAAGCTCGCTAATGCTTACCCTATTTAGTTTGCTCGGTTTTTTGAAATAGTGGACTTGCTAGAGCGGTACAGGTGCAGAGATGATAATTTTTGTCCGCTTATGACGCTGATGAGGCTATACTATATCCGAACAGACAGAGTTGTCATCTGAGACTTAGTGCTGCTCATAATTCCTTTGTTTTAAGTCAGGTTTTGCGTTTCAGCCATTTGTGATTGGTTGTTAAAGTTCGGTGTATTATAAGATGGTATGGTGTAGGCTGTAGCGGCTGACATGTGATATAGGATTCTCTCCTGGTGCTAGAGGTTGGAGCATGCCTTACGATTGCCCGGCATTTCACAATGTTCCGGCACTGCATTTCATTCACAAGTTCAACCACCTAACTGAACGGCAGTTAAGGGAAGTTTCTGAAGTAAACTTGATATTGTCCAGGGTGTTAATGGCAGCCTGGAAGTCTGGACGTGGCAATGGTTCCTGCCTGGAATAAGCTACAACGGTCTCTGGAGTAGGCACCTACTTTTGTTCGCCGTTCGCGTTAATCAACCAGCAGGGACTCATCCCTCAGGGTATCATCCCGCTTTTGGTTGTCAGACATCCATTGTCAGATATGAGGAACTTCATCCTGAAGACCGCTTGGGGTAATGGGCGATCGTTGTCATTAGGAATGCAGTGTATTCGTTAAGAAAAGTGAAGTGACCGATGGTGCCACCGTCAGAGTTTCTTAGTCTCAAGGCTGTGCTGGCTGCTACTTGTTTACCAAATAGTTCCAATTGAAGACCAATGCACTCAATCGAGTGCGGAGTGCTTCTCAGCGCTGAGCTGATACATTATGCAAGTCAGTCTTTGCACCCGGATGAGTGCCTTCGAGTGAGTAAGTGCCCCAGGCTTAGCCAACGTCATAGTGGGCACCCAGCGAGTAGTCTGGTCGAGTCATGTCAATTTAACTCTTAAATGCATCGCCCTCGCAGTCGCATGAAGAAGCACTGTACCGCCACTTCGTGCAGTTCAACGAGTGTGGTTCTCCGATGTGACCAAAATCTGTGATGAAAGAAGGTCCACGCCGACACAGCGATTGATTAACGTTCACACATTCTTGCCAACAAACAAATTGTCCTTTCCAATCCCCTGTCCATCCATGCACACACCTCACGGCCGACAATTCAAAAAGAATGCAAAACCCAATAACCGTGTTTCTGTCAGATTTTCGAGAAAACAAAAAACACAAAAAATAAAAACTGAGTGTCCTTTGATCCTCAATCACTCTTTGAACTTGACAACAGTTTTAGACAAGAGCCTTCCGTTCGTCGCCCGTCCGGGATGGATATGCCTTTATGCACATTAAACGACAAACGCCCTTTACGCGGGTCGCGTTCGTTTATTTATTCGCAGTTAATGGTATTTTTGCGAGATCTGCCGGATAAATAGCTTAGCATCCAAAATTCAATTACTAATCCCTCTCTCCCCAGCAGCAGCAGCAGCCAGCAGACGTGAGCCGGGAACAGGGACAATTACCAACGGCAACACTTTGGCGAGTTTAATTAAAAAATTCTCTCCACCCGAACTCATCCAATCCTTTCATTACACGGGGTCGAGGTGGATGAATGATTTTAGAACACCTTGGGAGCGAACACACACAGCAGCTTCCACCCCCACCCAGCAACAACAACAACAAAAAAAGCAAACAATCAAGAGGACGAACAAAAAAAAAGGACGACCATCTCCGACCTGAACCCTTGCACACAGCCTCCGACAGAGTATGAAATTAATTTTCCCATACCACGGGCATATCCCTTTCACCTTGTCATTCGAGATTCATTTTCCTCGTCCCTTTGCAGGTGGGCGCTTGGGGGACGACGACGAGTGCACCCGCGCGACGGCCGTGGTTATGTCAAAAATTGGTCCATCATCGATGCCTCTTCCAGTCTGTTGTGTGCTCGAGGACTTCTGTTGTGTTAAATCACAGGGATGGCAGTACACGCCTAAGCAGGCGGGCCCCGGCGACGACGCAAAATGCACTTAACTCGAGTCACACCTCGGCTCAGGCCGGATTGAGCCCGGCGCTCAATTGGGGAATGCCAATAATGCGGGACATCGGATGGCATGCAGGACGGCATGAGCCGTGTGCACTGGCCGTCCTCGTTGCGGGGGACGGACGCTGCGATGATGAAAAATACCAAACAGCTTCGGATCTCTTGCTGGTCCCCCGCTGCCGCCGTCAGGATATTTTTAATTAATTTTGCTGTTTCCACCTTCTTTCAAGTCCAGCCGGAGTTATTCTCTAGTCGCGTCGAGTGGGGGGGAAGGGATGAAAAAAAAAATGAAGTCCTGACGGCCGTGTGGCGGCAATGTGGTGGCGAAGGCGATTGCTTTCGCCCGTGGAATGGTGGGAAAAGGATAATTAATTGTGTTGTTGTTCCTCTGTGCCGGGGGGATAGGATATTGAAAGCTGGCCTGGGGCAGGATCCAAACTGGCGACTCATCATAATGAATGACCATTTGCGGCGGTGACGAGGACGGTGACGGGGACAGTGGCGTCAACTCACAAAGTTAGCGACAGTCAGGTCAGATTTAATTAAAATAATTAATCTTGCTCAAGGATAATTCGCTCTCACCCGTCCTTCGAATGCTCTCTGAGTCGCGGAAGGTGTCTGCTTCTTTGATGCCAATGAGTTGCCGCGGAGGTACTTGACGAGGTGCACTTCAGAGCTTCGTGGCCCAAAATGTTGCCTGTCTCTTGCGTCAAGTGAGCTGCCAAGTAAGTTGTCAAGGACGAGGAGTGGGTCGATGCAATGGGGGCACTCCTTGGCGGGATTTAAGTCAAAGCAAAGCACTTAGACCGTGGCTTTTGGTCGAGGACTCAAAGTCTGTAAAAGTGCCACAAATGGCTTTCAGGTTTCTGAAGATGGATTGCGGGGGATATAACTGGAAAATGCAGTTTCTGCACAGAACCTTGAAAGCAGACACAAGAACTGTAACGACTCGGGTGTTCAGAAGAGAGCCAGTTGCGAAAGTGGTTGAATACTAAGTGATCGAGAGCTATGCACACCTTAGGTTGGGTTAGGTTATTAAGCTGCCAGCGATATTGCAAACACACTCACACCTTTGTTGGTGACATTGTGACACCGATAGTCAGTGAGAGTGGCGTTAATTTGATCCCAACGGCGAATGATGACTGGAACAGATAAAACAGTATTAACTTTGCTTTCCCTGGGACTCGAACTGACAACCCCTATAACCAAGGTCAGACCCCTCCTTCATATAAAACCAGCTCAGAGTGGCTACTGCGAGGAAAGATCAGTAGACTATTTTACTAAGTCACTGGTCTACAAAGAATACACTTTAACAGCTTTCCTCGACGATGAAGAAGCTTTCAATAGCATAACACCAGAGTCCATAGTAATCATGGGCTCAAACTGAATGAAAAAGAAGAATAAAGAATAAAGAATAAAGAAGTAAAGCACCAACCTTTATGTGCGCCAGGGACTGAGGTAGAAATTGGCGTACATGATCAACGCTAGAGAATATATTGCATACAACTCCTGTAGACATTTCTGGTAAGGAATTTGCATTAAAATCGACGTAGAAACAGCACACAGCTGAGTCTGCCCAATGTCTTTTAACGAGATATCAAGACAATGCCGCCTGACGGTGCTTGGTTCCTGAGCGTAGAGATATTCAAGGCAACTGTGATGCGGTCTAGCCAGCCAGAAATGGAAAAACAATCATTGGACAAGCATCTTAAAACATCTGGGTGCCAATAGAAACTCAAAAGACTAAGATGACAGAGCTATCAGGTACCGTCCGATTTCACTACCGCGTTCAACGACCAAAAATGCTTTCCTTTCACATTGAACTAAGCGCGAAAAGCATTTTCTTCTTTCAATGATGATAATGTTATAAATAAGCAATGACCCAAAACTCTATCGAGAAAAGGAATTTTGTTCATTCACCGCGAGGGAAACATTAAACTTCCAGTCGAACCCCGATACGACATTGCAATGAATAGTTCACTCTGGAACGTCCTAAGCCCGGTCGAGCGACGCGGTAGTAAAATATTCATTTTTTTTGTTGTCTAATCAGTACTCAGCTTGTTTTTTTGAGTGGTCAGTGCTCAGCTTAGCAAGAATTCACACAAGAAAAAAAAACAACACATCCCACTGAAACTTACTCGCTAAAACTTACTTACTTACTTATCAGGCAGACGAACCATGAAGGGTCTGAGCCTGAGCAATTGCTGCCTTCCATCGGTGACGGTCCTGGGCACACTGCTTCCAGTCATCAAGGCCAAGCTGTCTTGCATCCGCGATGACTTGGTCTTTGTACCGGAGGTTCGATCTTCCTCTCCTTCTCGAACCAGGAGGCTCGGATTCGAAAACCCTCTTTGCTGGAGCGTTGTTGTCCATTCGCTCGATGTGGCCGAGCCAGTGTAGTAGACGGATTTTTGCCTTCCGGACTACATCCACATCCTTGTACAGCTCGTAGAGTTCGCGGTTGTGTCTTCTCCTCCATTCGCCTTCCTCGCAGACGGGACCATATATCCGACGTAGAATTTTTCTTTCGAATGCACCAAGAATCAGCTCTGCAGCCTTACTTAATGTCCAGCTTTCGGCTCCATAAAGTAGGACTGGCAGGATAAGGGTTTTGTAGAGCATGACTTTGGTCCTTCCTGAGCTAAAACTCCCCAGTAAAATTTCACTGTCATCACGGACTAGCACGCGATGAAACATCGAAATCATAGATGGCGTCAGAGGAAACTATGGGCTTACTAAAGGTTCGTATCTGGTATTTTATTTGACACTTGTAAGTATTTTTTTTAGACCAAATATTTACACTTCGGCAGATCCTGGAAAAGACTCAAGAGATCCAGATCGACACCCATCACCTATTCGTCGATTTCAAGGCCGCATATGACAGCGTGCATAGAGACGAGCTATACAGCGCCATGTCTAGTTTTGATATTCCTGCCAAATTCGTCAGGCTGGGCAGGATGACGATGGAGAACTCTCGCTGCTCCATCAAGGTCGGTAACGAACTCACCGAGACCTTCAATGTCAAAAAAGGTAGGCAAGGCGACACGCTGTCATGTGATTTCTTTAACACCGTCCTGTAGAAGATCGTGCGAAACTGAAACGTAAACACCAGAGGCACGATCTTCCAAAAGTCCGTTCAACTGCTTGCTTACGCGGACGACATTGACGTGATTGGACGAACACAGCGAGCCGTCAATGAGACTTTTGCTGGCATTGAAGCGGAAGCGGCTAACATGGGTCTAGCGATAAACCAGGGCAAAGCAAAGTACATGCTGTCATCACGGAAGGACGCACAACATCGACGTCTCGGAGCGTCATATTGAGCGTCATATTGGGCAGCAGAAACTTTGAGGTAGTCAAGGACTTCGTCTACCTAGGCCCTGAAGTAAATGGGGACAACAACACCAGTACCGAGATCAAGCGCAGAATTACTCTTGCCAATCGCTGTTTCTTTGGGCTCAAGAGGCAATTGAGTAACAGAGCCATCTCTCGAAACACCAAATTGACCTTGTATAAAACCCTGATCATCCCAGTCCTGCTCTATGCCGCAGAGACATGGACACTATTGAAAGCGGATGAAGAAGCTCTTGGTTGTTTTGAGCAAAAAGTTCTGCGATCGTACGGTCCTGTTTGCGTTGATGGCATTTGGAGGAGAAGGTTCAACCACGAACTGTACGGGCTGTACAGAGGCGTGCACCTAGTTAAGCGTCTTCGGATCCAACGCCTACGGTGGCTAGGTCATGTAGAGCGTATGGACACCAAAGCTCTGGCCCGAAGAGTCTTCGACACCGAGCCATTGGGACAGCGCAACAGAGGACGTCCTCAAACGAAATGGCGCACACTAGTGGAAAAGGACCACCAACTTGGTGTGCGCAGCTGGAGGCAGCTGGCGAAAGATCGTGCTGGCTGGAGAGGCATGTTGGTTGAGGCCCTTTAATTTGCTTTTGCGAATTAAATTTCACTTATTTTTGACATGACATCTAATGCAATGCACGTTAGCACACGTACCAACTTTCGGAGGAAAAATTCAACTTAGGAAAAAAGCATTTTATTGAGAATGATTACTAAGCTGAGTACTGACCAGTGAAAAAAAAAAACACGCCTACTGTGAACGCGGCTATTCCCAGTAAGAATGAAAGATGGAAAAAAACTAAAGGATTCCAGGTGTAACGAATGGTAACAGGATCAGTGAAAACACATTGGATAAGTGGGTCTAATAGAATCTATCGCCTATGATGGTAGCCATATCTTAGCTAAGTAATCGAGAAATGATTTCGGTCGAGACGTGACTCCATGAGAATGTCAACAGTGGACATTTGCGGCGGTGCGAAATTTGTGTCGAAGGTAACTGAAATGTACGCAGCTTTGGCCTACGGAATTATGGCGAACTTGTTTTGATATCTCGAAGTGCTCTGACAACTCTGAGCTCAGCTTGTCTTTTTCACAATATTCAGTCAATAATCGGGTTGAGAAATGACAGACTAACCACTGTCGATATATTGCGATGACTGTCAATTCATTCCAATGTCTCAGAAACGATTAACACACTTGAGAAGACTTCACCAAAGGTGTTTAGACTCCAGAGGGCATAGGTAGGCCCAGTAGTTTGCATTGTAAATTAAAATTTGGTAGCTTCGAGCATACACTGTGGAGAGCCTCTTGAGCATCACGGTATTCACGGCGCGTAATTGCTTACTTACTCATCAGACAGCCGAACCATGAAGGGTCTGATCCTGGGCTATTACTGTCTGCCATCGGTGACGGTCCTGAGCACGCTACTGCGGGTAATTGGTGCCCCGGGAATTTCATCAATGGACGAACAGTCTGTTTAGCGCGACCAACTGTTTCAGTGTTATTGAATTTCTCTATTAATCTTTTCACAGTTGAGGAGGTTGGCAAACGATTCCCATCTTCGACACATTTTATTTTGTGTGAAAGTTTCGAAGCCTGGCAGTCATAGTTTCATAATGTGTGCCATTCTGACTATGAGGAGAGACAGCAAAGTGCATGTTGCGTTCTTATGTCTCACCGTCCTGCTCTTGGGGTCACTAACAGCATCACGCGAAGACACGCCTCACAAATGAGAGCTGTTGCAAGACTCAGCTTTCTCTGAAGTCAATGCATTGCTATCAGTCTCAAAACTGGACACGACAAATTGAATGTGTCGCTGAGTAAAATTAGCCACCTGAGTAGGACTAAGCCTTGACTTAGCCCTGCTCTTGTCAAACTCATGACAGTCCGCTTGGACAAGGCAGTTCATTCATGTTCCTCAAATTAATGCTAAATCGAGGTTGTCTTCGGCGCCGCTAGTCTCTCGTCTCAGTGTCAATTCACAAGACACTTGAGTCCAGACAAACTGCCTGTCAACTGGCATCATTTCCTCTTGATAAGGAACCACTGTGACAACCTGATCCCCGATCCTATCAACCCTCCTCCGGGCAGCACCAAGGATGTACCGAAAAATGAAACCTGCCGAAGGTGGTGTTTTGTCAACAAAATGCCTCGCATAGGCGACGGACGTGGCTGTCGGGCAAGGTGACAGCTCCCCCTCCACCCCACAGCTGCAGGACACACTTTAATTAATTTTCATAAATTAACGGTCCCTCCGTGTTTGCCACACGGGCGGTGGGCGACCGCAGGCCCACGGTGCAGGTGTCCTGTTGTCCCGAAAACAAGGCAAGTTATTAATTTGATATTTCGCCCATCAGCTCGTCTTAAGGTTCATTTTGTTCCGCTCGCCTAGCGCCAGTGTATCGCATTCCGGTTGGGTGCTGGGGCGGATTCAGTTCTCGCCACAAACTAGGACTCTCGCCCGACGCCCCATCTGCTGCTGCCGTGGGTGACAGGAAGAATCCTGTAAAGAAATATGAAACGAAGGAAGCAATAATGACGGTATGACGGTACATGTGCACATGGAGCGTCGTCGCCGCCGCCCGCTCCGCTGTAATAATCGAGTATTGAAGCAGTTCCAGCGGAATTCCTTGTCACTCGCCGCCACTGGGTGTGATGCGGGCGGGTGGGCGCCGATTCTGACTCTGACTCTGACACCTCCCGCCCCATGACGGGAAGGAGTATTATTTTAGAAATGAAAATTTTAATTAAATTTCGTGTTGAAATTTATTACCTGGCTACCTAGTGCTCGGCGCTTTGAAAGGTATCTCTTTACCGGTTCCCACCCACTGCCCACGTGAGACGACGGTGGATCCAGTGCCGCTCTTGTCTGTTGCTGCCTCAGGCACCAGCGGTGAGGTATTTAATTAAAAATGAATAGTGGGTGAAGGTGCCCGGAGTGGGCGGACTGGTCGGGGCGAGCGGAGATATCAGTCAAGGCCGCTGTTATATTGCCAAACTCAATGGGAGATGGTGGAGGAATCTCGAAATGAAATTATGATTGAAGCATGCCCGATCTGGGGGGTGGATGGGACATATTGGAATGCATGCGCTGAAGTTGGAACAGAACAATTCGATTCAATTCACCTGGGCTTGCCATTAGACAGAACGTCAAATGTGCAGTGTATCGTGTGGACATGGTGACGGAGATCTATGATCGAGAGACTGTTGCACTTTGCAAATTATGTTCGGGCCCACAATGAGAGCGACGGACAAGCTATACCCTTCAGCTCCTCGTCATCCTCAAGGATATACATGGGCTGGACAACTATCGTTTTTTCTCGTCGGTGCTGATGGTTGGGAGGTCTCTGCGACACGCGTCTTGAATATGTCATGTCTAGACCGGCAGCCTCGGCTATATCCCAGTTGACAGTTGGTACACCAAGGGGATAGATTAAGACGCCATTTTAAAGACTTGCAAGCTGATCAATTGCGGCTGTCCTTGTAAGGTGGTAAAGGCTATCAATTCTTCGGAGAAAACGTCGTATAAAAACGAACTCACTTATTTATCTGTTTTGTATGAGCAATCGCTACCAGAATTTCGAAGCGTTGACAAGCGTCTCATGCAGGCACAGGCGTCTGCACTTACTACTCGCACCTCCTCCTGGTGAAATGCGGGAGCGAAGCACCTTCGATTGAAGATGGGGTACCCAACCCCGGTGGGACGTCATTGGCGGCAGCTAACGAGGGAGGAGGAGAATGGGTGAGTTTGTACCAGGACGTAAAGAGCAGAGGAGCTCATCGTTAGATTAGCCAACGGCGACATCCGAAGCTACCTGACGCAGCTCCTATTAGACATATTCGAAGCTCAGATCTAAAAGGTAGCCTCCAAGGTCATGTCGGGATCTTGGAGTGCAAGTAGCGGCGAAGGAATTCAATGTCAAAAAAGGCTGTAGACAAGGCGAAGCGCTGTCATGTAACTTCTTCAACATCGTCCTGGAGAATATCGTGTAAAGCACTAGAAGCACGATCTTCCAGAGGTTCCTATAGCAAAAATCAGAACGAGTATATGCTGTCCTCAAGAGACGACATACAACATCGACGTCACAAGGGGCAGCTATAACTACGAGGTAGTAAAGGACTTTACCTACTTCGGCTAGTGAGTCAGTTCCGAGATCAAGCGTAGGATAACTCTTGCCAACCGCTGTTTCTTTGGGCTAAAGAGGCGCTCTCTCGAAGAACCAAGTTTACTCTATATAGGACACTGATCATCCCAGTTCTGCTATACGGCGCGTAGGAAACGGACAATCTTCGCTCCTTGGTCTCTTCCAAAATAAAATTCTGTGTGCGATCTTTGATCCTGTTTGTGTTGACGGGTTCTGGAGGAGAAAAATCAACCACGAACTGTACGGGCTGTACAGCGACATGAGTCTAGCCAGGCGTTAATGGATTCAACGCCTACATTGGTGGGCCCATGTAGAGCGGTGGTGGGCCCAACTCAGCTCCGCTCAGAAGAATCTTCGAATCCGAACCTGCGGGGCAACTTAACATCGGACGCCCTGGTTTAGGGTGGCGTACCCTAGTGGAGATTGACCTCAACCAACTTGGTGTGCGAAACTGGAGACAGCTAGCCAGAGATCGCGCTAGTTCGTGTGGCTTGTTGGCTGAGGATCAGGTTCGGCCCAGAATATAGCGCCACACAAAGAAGAAGAGGAAGAATTGCTACCTGCCACCGCTGACGATCTTGGACACATGGTCTTATGAGACTCGGTCATCCTGAGATTCGAAGTCTCTTGCAAAGGGGGACTGTATTCCGGATATCTATTGAGATGTCATTCTTTGAGTTCACGTAAGCGGTAGAGGTAGAGAAAGTCCCTCACTTTCACAAAATCATAGCTCTTGATGGTAATGCCTCCTCGCATGTGCGGTCATCGATCGAAAAGTCAGTAAAGTAAATACAACAAGTTCTCACCTAAACAACGCCACTGGGGCAATATATTAAAAATCTGTGTAGGCGAGTTTTTCTACAACAACCCTTACAGTCAGTGAAAGTGGAATCATTAATTTCGCGAATTAGATTAAAATTGGAACAACATACACACCCATTCAACTGGATTTGCGTGACCGAAGAAATGGAGCAGCAGTCGTTAGCGGGCTTGAGGGAGAAGTACGAGAGAGTGGGTTTGAAGTAGGAGATTTTATTGAGGATGACGATGAAGAGTTTATCCCTGACGGAGATGAATTTGAAATGGAGCCAACTCTCTTTTAATCTCTTACATGGAAAGGGATACAGCATTCCTCTCCTTCCTGTCAACGTTTTTTTAAAAACATTACAACGCTCGCCGGTTGCAGCAAGTCGGATGTTAAAGACACCGAATATGCCGAGAAGCTGGGTGGGTTGCAAGCAGAGAACGATCGCGTTCGTCAAGCGATAGGAGCACAGTTCTCCGAGAAATTTATGGAACAGTTATGGAACAAAATGTGACAAAAATATCCAACATTAGGTCATCTAAGAGCATTGACTGCCATTTGAGAGGTCTACGGGTAAACAAGACTAAGAATGCCTAATCTTTGTAACTTCATAACATAAATATCAGTAGATATGGTCGTTATCATTATGCGAGGTACTAACAGAAGGGTTGGAAAGGAAATTGTGAAATACAACGAAAATAAGCCGATAACGTGATTCCGGCTTGCGATCGTAATTTTATATAAGAATTGGAAATAAACTTAACAACATGTCCTTTTGAATTCCTTCAATTTTTGACAAGGACAAACAGTAAGGAGGATCTATTCTCATGATGTAGACATTTTTTTTGATTTATTATTTATTAATTTCATCAATGGATACATAATCTTTTGACTACATTTAATTATTATTAATTTTGCTAAAAATATTCAATACAATTTCCTTAAACATATTTCTATTCATTTGAAGAGCGACTTCATGATAAATTAAGTTAAATAATAATGAACAACGGGTTATGGGTTCGTTTAAGCCATAATTCGTTCTATGATATGGAAAACATAAGGGAACATTCTTATTTCTTAGGCATCCCTCTGGGACATAAGGAGGCATGAGAGCTAGTAAATCCGAGGATTTAATCCTACCATTGGGTATGTCCTTTATGAAAAGAACGCTTTGAGTTTGTCTTCGATTTTCTAGAGTTTTTAGATCAATTAACGCACATCTAGACCTATAGTTAGGTAAATCTTCGGACCATCTCAGTTTCCTTAATGCAAATCTCGTGAATCTTTTTTGAATGTTTTCAATCCTGTTGGAAGAATTATGATAATAGGGAAACCAAATAACGCTGCAATATTCCAGTATGGGGATTACTTACTTATCAGGCAGACGAACCATGAAGGGTCTGAGCCTGAGCAATTGCTGCCTTCCATCGGTGACGGTCCTGGGCACGCTGTTTCCAGTCATCAAGGCCAAGCTGTCTTTCATCCGCGATGACTTGGTCTTTGTACCGGAGGTTCGGTCTTCCTCTCCTTCTCGAACCAGGAGGCTCGGATTCGAAGACCCTCTTTGCTGGAGCGTTGTTGTCCATTCGCTCGATGTGGCCGAGCCAGTGTAGTCGACGGATTTTTGCCTTCCAGACTACATCCACATCCTGGTACAGCTCGTAGAGTTCGCGGTTGTGTCTTCTCCTCCATTCGCCTTCCTCGCAGACGGGACCATATATCCGACGTAGAATTTTTCTTTCGAAGGCACCAAGAATCAGCTCTGCAGCCTTACTGAATGTCCAGCTTTTGGCTCTATAAAGCAGGACTGGCAGGATAAGGGTTTTGTAGAGCATGACTTTGGTCCTTCGAGTCAGGAGTTTCGAGCCCAGTTGTTTTGACAGACCGAAGTAGCATCGGTTGCCAAGGGCGATTCTACGTCGGATCTCCACTACGATGTCATTCGTGGAGTTTACATTTGCCCCGAGATAGACAAACTCCTTTACTACCTCGAAATTGTAGCTGTCGATTGTAACGTTTTGGCCTAGGTGGTGTGCGGCGGATCGTTGTTTGCTCGACAGCATATATTTTGTTTTGTCCTCGTTGACCCTTAGACCAGCTCGTTTCGCCTGTTCCTCAATTGCCGTGAAAGCTTCCACGATGGCACGTTGGGACCGCGCGACAATGTCGATGTCATCCGCGTATCCCAACAGCTGGACTGACTTGTAGAAGATAGTGCCTTCCGTGTTGACTTTTGCCCGCCGCACTATCTTCTCCAGTACCAGATTGAAGAAATCACACGACAGCGCATCTCCTTGCCGAAATCCGGTGCAGGTTTCGAACGGTTCAGAGGTTTTTTAACCGAACTGCACGGTGCATCGCGTATGTGTTAGCGTTGTGCGACACAACCGGATCAGTTTTCCCGGGATCCCGAATTCGGCCATCGCTTCGAATAGCTCCTTGCGATGAATGCTGTCGTATGCGGCTTTAAAATCGATGAAAAGATGGTGAGTATCGATTTGAAACTCGCTGGTCTTCTCCAGGATCTGCCTTAGTGTGAAGATTTGGTCTGTAGTCGATTTGCCGGGCCGGAAGCCGCACTGGTACGTGCCGATTAGTGCGGTGCAAAACGGCTTTAGACGTTCACACAGTACGCTGGATAGGATCTTGTAGGCGACATTGAGCAGGGATATACCTCTGTAGTTCTTGCAGGAGGTAGGATCGCCTTTTTTGTGGATGCGGCGTATGGAGCTGATATTCCAGTCGTCAGTCATGCTTTCGTCTTCCCAAATTCGGCAAATGATTTGGTGCATGCTCCCTACCATTACATTGCCCCCAGCTTTGAAAAGCTCTGATGGTAAGCCATCTGAGCCTGCGGCTTTGTTGTTCTTCTTTTAGCCTTTTAATGGCTGTACCGACTTCTTCAAAGCTAGGTGGGAGGACTTCTTCGTCGACTGGAGTTGGGATTTCCTGGTTCCCTATCACTCTCTTCTGGTCAGGCCCGCTAAGCAGCTGTTGGAAGTGCTGCTTAAACACATCCACTATTCCCTGGGGGTCCGTAAATAGGTTACCCTCGCAATTTCGAAGAGCCCGGGTGCCTTTCCTAAAGCCTGTGGCCAGGCTTTTGGCTTTTTTGTAAAAGGCCCGTATTTTTTGCTTGTCCCTAGACTCTTCGATCGCCTCGAGCTGGGAGGTTGCGAGAGACATTTTCTTCAGGCGTAGAAGCTTTTTCTCCTCCCGTCTTCTAGCCCGGTACTCCTCTTGCGCTGCTCATGTTTTCCGTTGCAGCGCTTTTTGGTATGCCTCGTCGGTTGCACGGTTTTTCTGCTCACACTCGCCATTATACCACGGGTTTCTTGTCGGGGGTGGTAGGTAGCCTAATGTAGTTTCCGCTACCTCTTTGATGGCCGAGCGGCAATGCAACCACATCTCGTTGGCACTTGACGTAGGCATACCGGAGAGTCTCTCACTTAATTGCTCTTCGTAGGCTCTGGCAATCTCCGGTGTGCTTAGGCGTCCAATGTCAAAAGTTTTCTTTGTCGGCTGGTGCAGCTTTCTGACATTGGACAGTCGAGCTCTGAATCTTGCTGCAACAAGAAAGTGGTCAGAGTCGACGTTTGCCCCCCTGAATGTTCGCACATCCAGGATGTTTGACGTGTTTCTTCCGTCAATAAGCTCATGGTCAATTTGGTTGACGGTTCGACCATCCGGGGATCGCCAGGTTGCTGTGTGGATTTTTTTGCGAGGGAACCTTGTGCTACTTATGACCATATTACGTGCTGTCGCAAAGTCTGTGAGTCGGAAGCCGTTGTCTGTTGTCGTGCCGTGGAGGCTGTGCTTTCCGATCACTCCGCCAAAGATGTTTTCCTTACCGATTTTAGCATTGAAGTCTCCGAGTACGATTTTGACATCGTACTCCGGACAGGCTCCGTAGGCACCGTCCAAGAGGTCGTAAAAATCCTCTTTGACAGAGTCTTCAGCTTCGTCGGTAGGGGCGTGTGCACATATGAGGCTGATGTTGTAGAATCTGCCTTGGATGCGGATCACAGCCAGGCGATCGCTTATCGGTTTGAAGTCGATGACCTTCGACCTTAGCCGCTTTCCCACGACGAATCCGCACCTAAATATGTGCAACCTTTTATGACAGCTGTAATATATGTCGCACTCTTTCTTTTTCATAATCCCGTGTCCTATCCAGCGTATTTCCTAGAGCGCAGTAATATCCGCTTTATACTGCGTGAGGATATTTTCCAGTTTTTGTGCGGCCCCCGGAGTGTAGAGTGTTCTTACATTCCAGGAGCACACTCGCAAATCGTAGTCCTTTTTCGCGCCGTGTCGTCGTTGGGGTTCCGTCCGTTCCTCCGAGGCTGCTTGCTCTTCCGTAACAGTTATTTTTTTTTTGTGGGTGGGTTGTTAGCCCTCCGCACAACCGCTGGGGAAACGCTGCACCTTCAACAAGCAAATTCAGACACAACTGTGTACCGTCGCAGCCAGCACCCAAGAGCTACACTCCACCCTTCGTCCACCATCAGTCTCGTTACGTCGATCTGAATGGAATTTCCCAGCACACCTCGTCATAATCAATTTTGCAGATTGACTCTCAATTCAATCGCCCCGCCCGCCCCACCCCACACACGATGTGGATAATTATCTCGAGCAGCTCTCTCGACTGCTCCAGGCACACCCCCGGCATATCCGTCATCAATATTTGATCGGAATAAAACAATTACATATCCATGGCAACTCAGATCCAGCCGCAAATTGCATATCTAATTTTGGAAAGACTGCCAGTGCAGCACGGGGTGGCAGGCGCCCGCTGCAACTCAAGGCTGCGGTCGATTGGCGGCATAGCACCCACCCAACCTAATTGTTTTAATAATTAACCCTAATACTCGGGTACAACAATTTGCAATTACCGAAAATGATGTTCATTGTCTCTTTGAGAATATTCCGTTATGGTTAATTAATTATTGCCGGGGAAGAACAGCACTTGTGTGTGCGCAGGGGGACGACCGACGCCGACGGGCTGGCTGTACAGGATGCATGCACTCGAGGATGGGTAATTCACATTAGAGCCTACCGAATTCCGGTTGAGGGCTTGCAACGCCAGCCGGAATGCGCCGCTGATGATCAGGCGAACGAGACAGCGGCGTGAACGTGGATGACAACGGCTGCACACAGCCACCGCTGGTAATGATGATGATGACACTATTCAATGAAATTGCCGCCAAGACACCTATGCGACGGGGAACAATCTACAATCTGCTGGTGATGGTGCTGCTGGTGCTGCACCGCCACCGAGGCCTAGCGAGCGCCGAGCTCATGTCTTCATCATCAGCAACTGATGCCGGTGTAGCTGGTGAAGCTGGTGGAGCTGGTGGTGCTGGTGTTCTGATGTCGTCGTCGCCACTTGCCATCGCTCCACGTCTCCTCGCAGCCGATACCAGTAAAAGCCATTTAATTAAGTCTGAATCATGTAGCCCCGCACAGCGGCTGTGTAGACGTGTAGACATCGCCAGAGAGGGAGGGAGAGGAGGAACAGGCCAGGATCTGGAGGCAGTCATCCAATTTGATGTATCAAAGTTGGATGTGTGCACGATGCTCTCTAACCTGATGAAACCGAATTGAGCTCCTTATGTTTTCGGGAGGCACTAACCACTGCACCGCTGCGCCTATCTGCCTCCCGGTGCACAGGCGAGCCCATACCGGGGCCAGATCCATCAATAATGCAATGCAATCCACATTTGTGCTCGCGCGCTCGCAACATGCCCGCACTGCTGCAGCCGGAGGCAGCTGGAGGCTGGAAGGACTAGCAGCACTCGACTCAACAGACAGGGCGGGCAATATTAATACCTAATGGCATCCAGCCAGGTGACTAGCTGCTGCTGCAGACGGATAGGCAGGTATACCGTGCATGAATGGATGCGAAGGATGCATGCGTGCGTGCGTGCTTCCTGTGAGATAATTACGTAAAATATTCCATGCACCTAATAACTTTGGTTTTAATTCACTAATAATGCAATAACTAAGGCCTGGGTCCTTGCCAATCTCTTCTCTGGAGCGCTCTTCGAACGGATTTGCCGTTGCTGCTGGGTGCGCGTCGGCTTCCATTAGAGTGTGCCTGTGTGCCCGGGCTGGCTGATTGGTTTGTGCATGTGCGTGTGTTACACACGGAGAATGCAGGAGCTCCATCAATCCGAGCGCCATCAACGTCATCATCGTCATCAACTGATGCCGGTGGTGCTGTGTTCTGCCGTGCTGGTTGGAGTTGCAGTGTCGAGGATGCGAAGGATCTGCTGCGCGTCCTGGAGTGTGTAGCATGCCCGACGAGTGCGTGTAGATGATTCGCATAAGTTTAGGGAAATGTGTACAACGATAATTACATTATTGTGATGTGCATACCGAGGGGGGAGGGAGGCAACAGCCACAGCAACGAAAATCCATCTCCAGGAGCAGGTGGTCCCCGGCTGTATGCACTCACCGGCGGTAATTGGCAGTGCGGGTTAATTGGGAATTTTGGTTATAGATGCTTTGAATTGCAGATGCTAGATGAGGGCAAATGAGGTAGAATCCATCCACACACACGCACGAATCCTGCGGATGCGGACATACGCAACATCCTGGCCCCCAGGAAAATTGGAAATTCTTTTTGTGCTCGACTAATGACGGCAGCGGTGATGACGATCACGACGACGACGACGATGATGGCGAGGAGGAGCAGCAGCAGCAGCAAAGCCTCTAGCCGCCTCTGAACCATGTCGCATGTGCGTGTGGTGGCCAACTGAACGGATTTGAGTGAGCGCACACATTTCTGGAGGATTAACTCTCGGTAGGGCCGCAAAGAAAATCCGAGATTACAACGCCAGGCCGAAGTCAAGGTATTTACGATAATGGCTACTTGCTGTGAGGTTGGCCATGAATGTTTGAATTGAGCTTAGAGAGCTGGACGGGGGAGGGCGTGCGATTCTTCCGCTCGGTGTGACCAGCTTTGAGTGCATCATGGTGGATTTGCTGGCGGAGGGGGTGGCGTGGACCGGAATCAGTCAGTCGCTACACACAGACTGTAGCAGCAGTGTTCACACAATTTTTTCCGTGGGCGTTGGACTTCCCCAAGGGTGTGTCTTGTCACCTTTCCTTTTCATTGCATAAATGGGCTGGACGTTGCAGAGCAGCCAAGGTAAGGTAAAGATTTGCGTATCCTTACATCCTCCCGGACGGGAGGATGCGCGTACTCGATAGGCTTGTGATCCTATGTGCGGATGTCCAGAAGGTGGACAAATCAGAGGTTAAAGAATTTTCCAGAACGCCTGTTCAATGAACTCTGCAGAAGTTTAAGTACCTCGCCGTCCTTTCTACGAGTTATGCTAGAGCCAATGCTGAGTTTTAATGTAGGATAGACCAAGCTGGATATATTGGAATGCTGATCAGAAAGGCGGAGCTTGATGTCAAAGCCGGTTATCGGTTCTCAACTTCTGTTTGTTCCAACTGTCATCTAAGGTCATGGAATTTGTGTAATGATCGAATGAATCCAAGTTGGGGAAGTTACTTACATTCGAGGCTCACCGCAAATGCTCAGAATTAAAAAAGTACATAAGCTGGCAGGGACTTTTTTAAGTCTTTTGGTGAAATTCTAGAGTCGCTTATTCACGATTGGAGGCATTAGCACGTCTCACGTCCCTTAGTCTCACATTTAACTTGTGGCAGCGACATTGTTGTGGGGGCATGGTCTTATGTACACAGGGCAAAGTTGCTGACTGCACCCAACCTGGTAGCATGCCTGCGCGATCCCTGTTGGTGCATAAGTCAAGTTGACATACAGCCTCCTCGTGGCGCCCCAGCGGACAGCCGTCAAAACAACCCTTGTGTGGTGAACTAATGTATGCAGCGATCCCCCTCTGCCCGAGGGTCAAATAATGGGCTTGGTAGGCCAGTTGTAGATTGCGCGTGAGGTTAACTCCCTCACCACATAAAAAAATCGACGGTTACCAACCGACAATAGGCCTCGGATATGGACTGATTCACAGTTGACGACCCCAGCATGATTTTCGGTTCTGCACGTGGAATGTGAGGTTCCTGAACAGACCACGTGCAGCCGATGAACTCGCGGAGGCCCTGAGCTGCTACAAAGCAGATGTCACCGCCATCCAGGAAGTGCGATGGGATGGCCCGGAAGTTGAGAAACTGCGACATCTACTACGGTGATTTCTACAAAGAGGGAAGGCAGCGCTTATTTGGATGCGGTTTCATCGTTCGATGTTGACTTAGGCAAAATGTCTTAAGCTTTGTCTGTAAAAGCGAGCGCCTCATAACAATCCGCATCAAGGCTAAATTCGGGAACATCAGCCTGATTTGCGCACACGACCCGATACGACGATAGCAAGGATGACTTCTATAATCTCCTAGAAAGAACACACGATCGATGCCCCAGTTAAGACACTAATATCGTTCTATTAGGCTTCAACGCACAGTTGGGCAAAGAAGACATCTTTGTTAGAGTCATCGGAAAACACAGCCTGCACGAAAACATATCCAGAAACGGAATCAAGCTGGTAGATTTCGCCTCAGGTAATCTCAGCGTAACCTCTCTGTGATGAGCGCGCGGTTACCACACCACACCTGGCGGTCTCCTGATCAATCAACCGTCAACCAGTTTGATCACATTGCGATCGACGTCAGACACTTTTCCAATATTCTCGATGTCCGAACGTTCCGAGGAGCAACATCGACTCGGACCATTTCCTTGTTGTAGCCAAGATAAGGATGAAGACATCGGCAGAAGTACGAAGTCGAGACAGGACACCACTGTTCGACGTCGGAAGCTACCATCGCAATCGACCACCAAGTAACTTTGCCGACTGAGTCTCCCTGAAACTCTCTGAAAGTTCGACGCTGCCTGCACATTCAATAGAAGAAGAATGGAAACGTTGTCAAAAAGCCAGAAGCTGCCACTGATGTGCTGGGTTTCACGACACCACCCAGAAGGAACCCATGGTTTGACGACGAGTGCAGCAGGTACATGCAGCCAAGCAGGAGGCCTACAAGGCAACGCTGCATCGAACAACGAGAGCTGTTCGTGAGCTCTACGAACAGACGAGAAGGGAAGGAAGCACCGGCTTTTCAGAAAGTAAAAGAAAGAGCATGAGAAGCGCGCGGTCGTGGAGATGGAGAGGTGTTACGACAGGAAGGAGGTCCGAAAGTTTTCCCAAAAGGTAAAACAAGTATCAGTAAGATACAGACCTCGGACCGAAGCCTGCAGGGACGAAAATGGACAACTAGTGGTAGAATCGCAGTCGATGCTGAGAATTTGAAAAAAAATCACTTGTGTAGATTGTTAAACGGCTATGAGGACACGAATACCGCTGTCAGGCAGAATATTTCACTCAATATGGACTATGACGGACGAGAATTCCGTCGCCTCGACCAAGCGATATCTAGACTGAAGTCGAACAAAGCTGCTGGAACGGACGGATTGTCCGCGGAACTGGTTAAAGCAGGTGGAGATGACCTGGTTGGGCGCATGCACCAGCTCATCTGCAAGACATGGGATCCTTTTTGAATATGAGATGTACCAACGGCCCCTCAACCAAAACCCGTTACCAATTTTGGGCACCACAACTATCGTCCCTACACGTGCCAGAAATACCAACAAATTGTCACCGAAATTCCCCGACATGCAAATATCTCCGCCGACAATTTCCACTTCAACAACCCACTTGTGCGCCGAAAACCAAAACGCCACATCGTTCAAAAATGTATGACAGCTGACCAACTGTCACTTATTTTCCAAAAACCAAAACTACCCCTAATCAGCCGCCCCAATGGGCCTTGTTAGCGTCGGCCCGTGTACACACTCGCAGGCCCCTTCAATAGTTCGTTCCCCCACCCATCCAGCGGGTGGGAGTGAAACAAAAATAAATTAACTGCACACAGTACACACGTAGGGCAACTGTAATGCCATTTACCCGTCCATTAGGTTAATAAAATTCTATTGTGAGTGTCAGGCGGGCGTGATGCCAGAGTCTCAACGGCAAAGTTGAGTGCGACAAGTGGCGTCGCACACAAAAACCCAGCGAACACAAGACCCCGACAGAGCCGCACACCGACAGCCAGTCAGACAGACAGACAGCCGTTCAACTCAGCGCCACCAAACGGGGGGAGGGTTGCCTGGAATCGACGACCAGCATAATTTGCCGTATTTTATAGCCCATTAACAGGATTACGAATGTCAATCATCATAAGTGGCAATCTCGTTCCCCGTCATGATTATGAGAGCGAACAACGTTGGCGTCGTGGCAACAACGCCGAGATGGGCGGCGCGTCCCGTCATGGGGGAGGATGTCTTCGGATGCGCTGCACATCGTTCCAGCAGTCAACCCACCCGCTCCGTGGAATAGATATATTGCGAATACATTGAATTCTCGTATTACGGGAATTAGAAATGTGCTGTTGTAACAGCCACATAACAGACACCGTTATTCATATCCGACGGCGAACAGACTGCCAGTGCCACCAGCCACCCCCGAGCAGTGCAGACTGCCGGGTACCGAGTCCCAGCATCACGGAACGATGGGAAAAAAATCCGTTTTATTGTTCGCCTTCCACTATCCTGCCGCGTCCCGGAATATGATAATGGCACACGGAACACTCGGAACGCTCGGCACTCGGTGTACATTCCAAGATGAAACACTTAACCCGCCGGGGGAGGGGCTGCGCTGTGATGTCATGTTTTGTGTTGTACTTTTTGATGGCATCATAGAATTTCAGAATTCGTCAGGAGGGCAACCAGGGTGAGTGGTGGGCGGTGGCTGGGTGCAGATATCAGAGAGCCTGGCACTCGTGTTGGTGGTCCCATCATCAGTGGCATCATTGTCATCGTTCTTGTCAGGGGGTGGAGGCACCGTTGCCGCCCCTGCGACGCGCTGATTCTCATAATAAGCCTAAGTGTTCAAGGCAGTTCCGTTGCTCTGGAAGGCACAGACAAGACCGACCGCCCGCCCGCCCGTATTCATCGCATCGCACCCAACCGCACAGCAGATGAATGCTAATGCGAACTCGTTGTCTGACATTCGCAACGAATGTGTAGAGATTAGATTCGTCCACAATTCACCCGTGTGCTGTGCCTCGCTGTACTCGGGCTCCGGGTCCTGACGCTCGTGATGCCGCTACAGTTTGCTGTGCCTCCTTGGCATCGCCGCCCATCCCCAAGACAGTGGAACTAAGTGATTAGTTTGGGAGAATTACGTCTACGGGTGGTGATCAAATATTAATGGCGACAATGGATTTTTGGAAATGAACCAGGGACCGGGACGCCATGGACAGGCCCCGTGGTGCTGGCGGTGGTCGGAGTGGCTAAGCTCATAACGAGATTGGAGTGAAGCCTTAGGAGCGCAGGTATGCGACACGAGTGCGATCCGATTCAAGAACCTAGCGGCGGTGCTCCCACGTCGTGCGTAGGTAATCCGCTGAAGTCCACCGAGCGATTTAACGAACTCACTGGACAGTGATTCTCCCAAATTTGGACACCCTTGTGCACCCTCCCACTCCCGGTTGGATGCAACCCAGAGGACAGCTACTTGTCACCAGTCAGCTGTCAGGAAAAAAGGGTTCATCCAAACCACTCAGTCCTTGACGGATTTGAGCACCTTATGGTCAGTCGCCCTCGGGGTGTGTTGTGTCTTTTATTAAAAATATGTTAAGCGATGCGGGAAAAGATTCAAATTCAAATAAAATCAAGAAAGAATACAAAAAATTCTTGTTTGTTTGAATTTTCCACCGGACACAGGAAGTAAGTCGGGCCATGGTTGTTTTGCAGCCCCAAAGATGGCGACACATGGCCGCATACGCTTGACCACATGAGAGTGTCCTTTGAGTTAGAAAGTTGCGATAATCGAATTCGCATCTTTTGCGGGCGAAATGTGAAACTAAATGTTTTTTTCGGAGTTCAGCGATGGATGCGAGGACATCCGGGATGACCAACAGCTGGCCGAGTTTCGTGGAAACAAAAGAAAAATCATCCGAAAATGGTGATATTTTGGGGGGACGGTGTGAGTTTTGCAAATAGTGCGCGCTTGTGATGCGCTACAAAGAAACTTCGGGAAATTTGAATATTTCTTCCGGAACAGGCTGTGACCACCACGACGGGAGGGTGGTAGTGGTGGTTCTCCACTAGTGAACTCGGTTTTCAGTCGTCTCTCTTTATATCTATCTGTTCAGCTTCCGAACGAGATGGAAGAACTGGAGGTATATGTGCAAAGGCACCCTTATAATTACAATAAGGCCCGATGGCCTCGGTTCTCCAGGATTACGTTCGAGTGGGATCAATCCTCCGACAAACGAAGATGTTGACACGTACCTCATACAAATGATTGACGTAATGTAATACCTTTCATAATATCGTTGCTGCGTCCAGGCATCTTGCATTAATTTTTCCACACAACCCTACATATATTCCTAGCAAACCCACACACAACCCCTCAACGCTTGATTTTTTCATCACAAACTGCGACCATCTCTTTTCTCAGCCCATAACCTTAAACGCTCTAAGCTCCGATCACTTACCAGTCTGCACAGAAATAAATAACGCAGTTGCCAGACACAGTTTCCACACCAACTACAATTTCGCAGCTGCTAATTGGAATAGATATCAACGCCACATATCAACCAACTTGAATTTAAATCAGCTTGATTTGTCTTCAGTAAATTCGTCGCTCCAGATTGATTCATTTATAGAATCTTTTGAAGAAACTATAAAGAATGCTGCAGATATTTCAATTCCTAAAACCAACCTCACAAGATCGCACTCGCGCCCTCTCCCTGACCAAATCTCAATTAATAAGTGAGAGAAGAAAGTGGATTCGATATAGGCTTGATCATTTCAAGGAAAATATCAAGTTCCTGAACACCACTATCAAAAATGAAATCCATATTTTTCGTAATCGAAATTGGAATTCCTTATTAAGTAGTTTTGAAAAAGGTTCCTAGCCTTTCTGGAAAATTAGTAAAATAATAAAAAAGAAAGGTTCCAACATTCCAACCCTCCTATGTCAAGATAGAATGTATGTTACCCAACAAGAGAAAGCTACCTTATTAGCAGACAACTTCTACCAGCATCATTTATTCTCAGATCACAGTGACGCCAATACAGAAAACCCAGTCAGTAATACTTTAAATGATTTTAATAACACCAACCATGTCACTAACGTTAACTGCCTTATTCGTCCCAAGAAAGTTGTTGACTTAATAAAAATGTCAAGGACCAATAAATCCGCGGGAATCGATGGCATAGGAAACACATTAATCAAAGCGTTACCTCGTAAGTGCATAATTTACTTAACGTTCGTTTTCAATTCTTGTTTAAGAATTGGCTACTTCCCTAACAAGTGGAAAACAGCTAAGGTAATTTCTATTGCTGAGCCCGGCAAACCAAGAAACGATCCTAAAAGCTACAGACCTATTAGTTTATTAAGTTGCTTAAGTAAGTTGTTCGAGAAAATAATAAAGGAATATCTCATTTCACATATCGACCAGGCAACCATCTATCCAGCAGAACAGTTTGGGTTTCGAGCCGGTCACTCTGCATGTCACCAAATCATGAGAATTAAGCAATTATAAAAAGTCTAGATTTAAAATTGTCAACAGGATTAGTTTGTACTGGATATTGAAAAAGCTTTCGATACTGTATGGCATGAAGGACTAATATTTAAGCTTATCCAGCATTCCTTTCCAGAATTTCTCATCAGAATCGTTCAAAGTTTTTTGCAACAAAGAAAATTTATAGTCTTCGTAGGTCTTGCTCAGTCATCATTACATACCACACACTCTGGAGTTCCTCATGGTTCGGTATTGGCCCCCATTTTATTTTAATTTTTCATGTCCGACATACCAGTACCTAATGGTAACACTTTCCTAGCTTCGTTCGCTGGTGGCACAGTCCTGTTTTGATCCAATATATTAGCACAAGACACGCTAAATTCTCTTCAAAATGCACTTGATGCGTTTCAATTATTCTGCTTCAGGTGGAAAATCAAACCGAATGCAGAAAAATCTCAGGCTATGTGGCTTACTCGACGCAGAAAACAGCAATTCCTACCTCAAACAAACCTACAATTGAACTCGACCAGCATAGATTGGTCTGAAAGCTGCAAGTACTTAGGAGTTACTTTCGATAAAAAACTCACATTTGAAAAACATATATCGAGTACGGTTCAGAGAACAAACCTAATCAATAAAATTCTTTATCCCTTTATCAATCGTAAATCAAGACTTTCTATTGATAACAAGTTACTAATTTTCAAAACGATTTTTCAACCAGTCTTAACGTACGGTGCACCTGTGTGGGCCGGCTGTGCCAAATCTCACATTAAGAAACCACAAATATGTCAAAACAAGGTGCTAAAGTTAATGTTAAATCTGCCCTGGCATTTCTCTACTATGAGGCTTCATGAAAAAGCATATGTAAATACCATGTCACATATCATTGATAAATTACACCAAAATTTGTTAAGCAAATGCTCTCATTCTGAGAGCGAGCTTATTCGTAACATCTTAAATTAAGGGAAAATCAATCATATTTTAAAGCTATGATATTATACATAGTTATATCGTTCTTGCATATTGCATAGTTGGGCCTAGGTGCAATTTAGCTATAAGAGTTATTAATGTATTAAACTTTTCTTATTATATATACTTTGAACTATCTTAGTTGTAAAGAACTTTTGTTCTGTATCTCTAAAATAATACATGTTAGTTATATTTTAAACTGTACAAATCAAACTACAAATAAATTGAACTTGAACTTGAATGATTGACGTAAGCAATCGTCCTATGGACAAAACTATCCCAAAGGTGGCACAAGTCGGTGACACCGATGTTTATCGGATTGCTACCATCTAGCACTGCACATGCATAAAAGCATTATGCTGTCAAGACTCAAACTCTTCTAGAGGCGGTTTACAGATCCACAAAGTCCGGAAGTCAGCGAACTGAAGTCGCAGATCAAGAACCTCTAACAATTAATACGCATTAATTATAACTTGGCTATAAGCTTGCACTGGGCAATAAAATCCGGCCTGTACGATCTTGACCCGGGTTTGTTCCCGCAAGTAAATAAAATATTTCGGAGAAAAGATCAAAAGGACTTTCCTAGCGTTAAACTTCCTAGGACGACTTCAGTCCAGATGGCGCAGTGCTAGACAATGACTTCTTCGTGGTAGAAGATCAGCAGGGAACGGTGAAGGCAATTGGTGCTGTATTCCAACGAGTGTATACGGTCAACGGGTGGTCCGTGGCGTTGTGGGTATGTACGTCGACCCCAACCTCGACGTCGTAGGTGCGATTCCAGCTCTGAGCTACAAAAATAATTTTCACGGCCCCACCTCTTTCGAGTTACTGACAATGCTGATGTATTTCCTGTCTAGAAAAAGCTTCTCAAACTTGGCCATTCGGAGTCGGCATAAAACTGTAGGTCCCTTCCACTCGTGCGAGAACAAAATCACGCACAACACGAGTGGTTGCTGAGAAGCTAGGCCCTGGCCCTCTATGGGCTGTAGCGCCATCCATATTCAACGAGGTTCGTAGGTCGAATCACGAACGAGCCCTGCTGAACCACAGTAATCTTAGTAACGAGATGAGTCAATGGCGATCTGAGAATCCATGTTGCACCAAGTTAAATGACGAAAAGACGGCAGACATATTGACAGCTACAGAAAGTCCGTCGTGAAATGTAGCGATGTACATAACCTTTAACACGGTCTTTGACATCTAAAATGGCCTGTAACAGGGAGCGGTCGGTTCCCCGATCTGATCTTCAACTATCACTGCAGATCTTATAGGTTCAATGCAGCAGTTAATTGCGTACGTCGACGATGGAGTAGGCGTACAGATCAGGTCCGAGTATCGAAGTAATAAATACCTCGTTGAAATGGCCTTTACTGTGGCAAGGAGATTGTTTTACAGCAGACAACTAGATACCAGGGTAAAGGTAATCTGCTACAAGGCCCTCATCCTGCCAATTATGGCATACGGTTGGCCTCTGTGGTTCAACGTGAGTCCTTCCCAGATGGAAAAGATCAGCAGACTTTCTGCATCCGCTGATATACAAGACTTGGGATAACGAACAAGCGTTGAGCAATGCGTTGTGTATAGGTCTCCGCTACATCCATTGTTCATCGATTGGTCGGCCTTGCCCAGAAGAGGCATTCCGGAAAAAACTCATAGGTACTATAAAGGCTACATGTGAAGGTAATAAGTGTCACGTCTTGCACAACGGTAAGTTGTCTGAGGAGTCTGAGGTTCAAAGTGGAGTTAGTCAAGGGTGCATACTGTCACCACAATTGTTTCTGGTGGTTATCAGCGATGTACCTTATGCAACATTGATGGACGGAAATTATGGCATTCGGGACTATGGCATCTTATTTTAAACACCTTGACTACGCTGTCATGCTTGTCTCCCTTTGCATCGTATAATGGATCTTCATTTTATGGCCCAGAACCTAGAACCAGAGGCAAACAAAGTGGGGCTCAGTAATAATTAAATAAAACAGATACGACAACAACTAAAGCCCTTAATTCTGACAACCTCGACCAACTGAACATTGCCGAACAGGAAGTCGAGAAAGTTAACAGCTTCCTACATTTAGGAAATGTGGTCTCGACAAATCGCGGTGCCATCGAACTGGTCGTGAACAGCAGAATCAGCTGCGCTCGGAATGCTATCCACGATTTTCACAATGCCATCAGCTTAAGAACCAAGCTCCGCTCCAACGTATATGGATGCAGCACATGGAAAGTGGACACCATCGGCACACGAAAGCTGCAATCTTTCATAGACAAACGTTTAAAAAATATTCTTTGGATTTTTTGGCAATTGTACCTGAGAACGGGCCAGGAACCTATAAGCATCACAATACGAAGGAGGAAGTGTCAGTGGGTGGGACACAGCCTACTGCGCGAGGTACGCCATGCAGTGGAATCCGCTTGCATGGTGCAGAACAGTTGAAGAGGAATTGAGTTCTTTGGGAATGACTTGGAGGAAGCTCTAACGCGTTGCAGAAATTCGATGAGATGGCGCGCAGGCGTGGTTGACGCCCTATGCCCCTCCCCAGGGGTTAAAGGGCTTAAGAAATGGAAAGAGACACCGCACAAGTTCACTAGCTCTGCAAAGTAGTGGTTGCCCAAGGCTGCGCATTAGCAGAACAGATGTTGGATGGATTCTATTTCTTCCCCATCTCTGCAGCTCCTGCAAAAGTCGTTGTGTGGTATGTTGAGTCGTGATGCATGCGTGCTTACGGCGCAATGTTCAAAGAGGACCACAATAAGGGTTAGCAACTCATTACGAATAAAACTGATCACGAGATTTCGATATTTTTTTTATTTCGACGACAAGGCTTTCGCCATTGCTTCAGTTTCCAGTCAACCAGTTTTCACTCTATCTTCTAGTTTTCTTCTTATAAAGCCAAGCGGCGAGAGCGCTAAAGCGTTTGCTAGGGACACTCCAAGCTTTGATCCCATCTTTGCAAGGTTGTCCGCTTTTTCATTGCATTGAACGTCAGCATGCTCAGGTACCCAGCACAGGGTCACCGTGTTCGCCAAGAATATTTCACTGACACTTTGTCTGTCTCTAACTTGACAAGCCTTCAAGGCAGGATGTCCGATGCTATGGCTTTTATTGCCGCTTGGTTCTCGGAGAAGATGGAAATCGATTTGTTGGTTATATTGCGTTCTTGTAGCTGGAGCTGCTTTGTGTATCGCAGCCACTTCAGCCTGGAAGACGCTACATTCGGCTCTTAGTTGACTGACGCTGAATTACCACTGAAACTTAAGGTTTGCACGCCAATTGTCGACATTGTTGCGAAGCTCTTCAAAGGAATGTACCTTTTGAAAAGCATATCTCGTGCAATTCTTTTGAACTGTTTCGTGCCTGAGTTCTTGTCTGATTCTTAGTAAAAACCATCGTGCACCCTGATGCGACGATATCCATAGAGATCTTAGAATCTCATCAATCCAACATAAAATTAAGATGTTTGCCCATAAGCACAAGGGTAGCCTGAAAGAGCACATAAACTCAGCTGTCCTTACAATTCTCCGCAAACGTAATGTTTTCCGCTGTCTTCGAACGATTAAACCCAGCAAGGTGAATCTATACCACACTAAGCTGCGGTATTTGCAAGAACTACTTCCCTTCTGAGTGCGAACAGTGTAGATCCTCCGAACACGAAGGGCGCTGCCCTGGATCTCCATCTCCCAAGGCGGCCTAAACCAGCTCCAAGGAACTATCCCGTGGCTATTGCCGTGACACATCAGCCCTTCAACTAGTTAAGGAAAATTCACCGATGATTCATGATAAGTCTAAAAAATCATGTCCCCTTCAGAAGGAAAGTTCTCTTCTGCGACAGCTTCTCTTTAACCGGGTCACAGTGTCGAATCCCAGGCCACCCTCCCCATCATCAAGGACACCAATTACTTGCGAGCACTAGTTGACGAGAGCCGCTGCAAAGTGGGGACCTTTGCATTGTCTTGAGTGTCAGTTGCAACCCAAAGCCTGCCCCCTCCCATCAGTCACGCAATGCACTTGCAAGTCTTCCTCCTTCATGCACGCTACCATGCCGACTCGAACAAAGGCCTCGGTGTCTGTCCGAATTTTGGCACTCCATATCTCTGCGCTCGATCCATGGGTTTCAATTACTTTATTCACCCCCATTCGCCCTCCCCCCTCCCCCTGGTACGCCCTTTTTCCGTTTAATTGATACAGAGCTCCCCCTTGGCAGTCGGCTGAGCTGAACCTCGACTCTGCTCGCAGGCCTTGAGAAGGGAATAATTAAGAAATCGATTTTTTTCCTTCTTCCTTTCCTCCAGGGAGGGGGAGACCCACACACACACACACACACTGGCTGGCATGTGGGGCGGTCGGGGCACACTCGTGTCTGTTTGTTTTGGGATCGTACGAGTGGCGCCTCTTTGTCTTGGTAGGTCATTACGCTATTGTGTAATCTCCGCCAGCAGCATGAAGCAATTACAAACGGAATTAAAGTAAAATTGTGTATCCCCCGTCCTCCTCCCGGCCATCACGGGTGTGTGTGTGTGAAGTGGCTATAGTGCGTGTTCTTCTGTCTCGAAGTTGAGTGAGTGGGTGGACTGGGCGTCTGAAATCCATTTCACAACAATCCATCTCATTTCACTACGGCCCCCCCGCCACACACACACACACGCAGCCACACAAAAGATGGCAATGGACTCGGCTCGGAGTAGTCCTCGTCATCGTACTCGCATCTCTCTCGCTTCCGCCGGGCACGTACACGGAGAGTATCTTTCTCCGGTTTTAATGCTGCTCCGTCAGGACCTCCTTCAGCTCTCATCCCGGCATCCTGGAGGCCATTATCAAAAACAATTAATGGTTCTTGAAATGGAAAATTAATTACACAGTTTATTCGGACGTTTCCCCAAAATGTGTTCTTGTCTGGATTAAGTTTCTCATTTAAAAGTTTCTCCAAATTAAATTTGCTCGGTTGAGGATTTGTGTGTGCTCGGTCGTCTCTCTCTCTCTCCCCCTCCCCGACTGACTGACTGACTGATTGAATGTCGGCGTCGGTCTGCCGTGGGTGTAGGTGATGGACGTGTGCACTTCTTCAGCCCTGCTCTGCATTCGGATGCCACGTGTGTGTGCGTGCACTCTTGCTCTTTTCCCGTAAGTGTTAATGTTCTGGACGTGCACACAGCTCGCCTCCCCCCCGAGGAGTCTGTCTTGGAGGCGAGCTTTCGGATGTGTCTTCGGCGTAGCAGCAGCCGGCAGATTGATACCTCACCACTCAGTGCATATGTCAGTGCTGGCAAAGATGGTCCCGGTCGTAATTGCGTTATTGCTTACTTTCCACTTCAGAATTGAACCAACAATGCGAGCCAAGAAATGCAGCCTTGGCCAGGAGCCTGCTCCTTGGGCGGATCGGCCAGGTGGCTGGGAGTCCTCGAGAGGCAGTGCTGCCGCATCTTACAATCGATGCCCGGTGGGGGAGGGACTGGATTATTGAAAATGAAGAAGGAAGGGGGGGGCTGCACTTCTCAAGTACGGAATGCAAATGTGAATTTGTTGGTTAAATATAAATTCGAATCATTTCAAATTTCATGGTCGGTGCTAGGTTCGACAGGACGTGTGCACGTAGACACGTTCGTTTCTATTGCCCCTTCAGGTGGTGCAGCCCGAGATGGAACGAAGCCATTGTGCATGCGAGTGGCTCGGGCTGTAACCAAAGATCTGACAACAATGAGAAAATGTCTTAATTACAGAGTGGATGTGGGCAATGGAATTGAGGAGGAATATTTCGAAATGAAATTCCCATAAACGCTGCTCTTCAATTCAGTTCTCGAGTTTGATGAGCGAATGAAAGGCAGAGTCTTGCTGTATCTTGGGCAAATTGTCTACACTGGCGTTGAATTGAGTGGTGTTCAATGCGAGGCGGGTGAGGCAGTGCTGCGTTTCGAAGTGTCAGACCACATGGAAGGTTATTCGCCCGGCAATGCGTGCATTAGAGGGCTGTTCGATGAGCTAGCGACTGCATCTGGAAAAAAAGGCATTTGTTGCTCCATTCCCATTCCTTTTCAAGTGCGGACCACGAGCGTTCCTTCTTGTTCCAAGATTCATCAGTTGTTGCAAAGTCATAAAAATGTTGGGTCCCAAACCAAAAAATAGTGTACACGCCGACCCGATCTTGGTATCTTTTTTGTGTGTCCAAGTCGTCGTGGTTGGTTATAATTATCCTCTAATGTGAAATCGCTAAAGGATGAGATGGAGAATTTTAGATTGAAATAAAAAGGACTGTATTTCCGGTTGGGCGTTGAAGAAAAGGAGCTGTGTTGACGACAATGTTAATAAATATCTTTCTGTACCGCTAACCTTCTTCTTCTTTGAGTGGCACTAGAGTTCGGTGTGGACTTCGGCCTCAGTCAGCATTCCTCTTCAACTAGCGCGATCTTGGGCTAAGAGCCTCCAGTTTCGTACACCCAGCTGATTAAGATCTCCTTCCAGACTGTTACACCGTCGGAGACAAAGTCTTCCTCTAGCTCGTTGTCCCTCAGGGTTGGCTCGAAGTCTTTCCCAGTCAGAGCGTTAGTGTCCATTCTCTCTACATGTGCCAGCTAAGTTAAGACAATCGAATTCGTTTGACCAGTTTGATCACCAATGCTACCAGCAATGCACGTTCAACTTATTCAGGTACCCTTCCAGCTGCGTGCGCCACCGTTGGCGTGTTCTTCCTTTATCGCGTTGTCTCTCTGGGTTGGAGCCGAAGACTTTCCGGGCGGGAGCATTGGTGTCCATTCGCTCGAGCCATCTGAGACGAGAGATTCAAACTCGTTTGACCAGACCGATGTCGCTGTACAGCCCGTACAGCTCGTCGTTCAGTCTCCTCCTGCAAACACCACCCGTACATACGGGACCGATGATAATTTGAAGGACTTTTCTCTCGAAGCGACCAAGAGTATCCTCGCCCGCTTTAGTTAGTGTCCATGCTTCTGCGCCATACAGGAGGTCTGGAACTATCAAGGTCTTCTCTAGGGATATCTTGGTTCTTCGAAAGGTGTCATCATTCCTCAGCAGCTTTCCTAGTGCGAAAATGCAGCGATTGGCCAATGTGATCCTCCGTTTTATCTCAGCGGTGGTGTCATTGCTTGTATTAACTTCGGAGCCTAGGTAGACAAAGTCTTTCACTACCTCGAAGCTATAGCTGTCTATGGTGGCGTCTTGTCCAAGATCTCGGTGTTGGCTTACCCTCATTAACCGCAAGGCCCATCTTGGCCACTTCCATCTCGATGCTCACAAACAACTCACTAACAGCCCGTTGTGTTGTTACGATGATGTCAATGTCATCGGCATATGCGAGCAGTTGCACAGGTTTGTGGAAGATTGTGCCTCCGGTGATGACGTCTGAGCTACGCACGATCTTCTCTAGAATGATGCGCAGAGTCGCATGACAGTGCGTCGCCTTGTCCGTTTCTGACATCAAAGGTCTCGGTACAATCTTTATCACCCTTGACCGAGCATCGTTCGTTCTCTGTTCTCTCTCTCTCTTCTGCATAGACGAACGAGTTTGGGTTTTGGAATGCCAAGACTGTGTATCTCGTCTCTATGAATACTGTCATACGCGTCCTTAAGGTCGATGGATATCAACTTGAGACTCCTGTTTCTTTCTGCCGTAAAGTGAATATTTGGTCAATTGCGGATTTAGCTGGCCTGAACCCGCACTGATATTGACCAACCAGGCTCTTGATGTAGGTTTCCAGACGCCTACAAAAGACTTGGAAAGAAAGAAAAGGTCTTATAAGCCACGTTCAGAGGGTTGATACCTCTGTCATAGGCACAGTTTAGAGGTTCTTCTTTCTTCAGAATCGGGCAAACGAATCTTAGATTCCATTTTACAGATGACTTGGAGTTGGAACTTTCCAAATCATCGCCATCTGCTTTGAAGAGTTCGGCAGGCAGTCCATTGGCACCAGCAGCCTTGTTTGACTCCAGTTACGGAGATAATTTCACTCAGGTTGGGAGGACGGAATTCTCGTCCATCATCGCCTGTATTGGATGGATTATTCCGCCTGACAGTGGTATTTTGATCGTCATCGCTAATCGTTGACTATAATGTTGTGAGCATCAAGCAGCCTTGGAGGGCAAAAAGTCTACTGGCATGAAGACGACATCTACGGACGAGCACATGCGACAGGTACTACCAGAAGACATTAGCTTACATGGTCTTCACAACCCATTAACCCTTCTGTCAATAGCTGTTTCAAGACCTTTTCATGAATGGAAAAGGTCTGGCTGGACAGTCTATGGACAAAATTAAAAGTCAACGTTTTTTGTCTTTCCATTGTAAGGTCTTAAACGGTAAGAAATAGTGCACTGATGTTGTTGAAAATGTTGTTTAGAATTCTTTGACAAGGGTTCTGGTACCAAATTTTTTTTTCAAATGCGTACTCGCAGGTATAGACTGAGAAACACGGCAGAACACAATGTACTTTCCGAACGGTAACGAACGGATGGCTTAGACAAGTGGCACGAATGTCCCCATCATCACGTTTTCCGAGGCGTTCCTTAAATGCCACTACATTAGGCTCCTTATCAGACTCAGGACGAGGTGGTGGGACCAAGTCCAAAAACTCGCTCGTACCCCCCTCCCCCTCCCACAGCTTTCTCCTTCCCGTCTGAATAACCAACCGCTCACTCGGTCCTCCAGCGCCCAGTGCCTAGGCGTAACCCTAGACTCCAAACTTAGATGGAAGATTAACCTAGACCAACGGGTCAAGAATGTGTAGTAGAACCTTCAAAGGTGGCAAAAGGTGGGGCTACCAACCCAAGTTGACTCTATGGAGTCGGCCGATTCTGGCATAAGGATGGTGGTTGGCTGCCCTCGGGAAAAAATACAATATGTATAACAAGACTCAACCGCAAACTATGCGGTCGACACTAACAGACGGCCTCACCTCAACGCTACATCTTCTGCCACTTGATCTACGCCCTGAAACCACTTCAGCGCATAGTACCATCAGACTCAATGAGTCTAGGTGCTGGAAATCTAAGCCTTATGGTCACTGTAGCCGTTGAGACCGATTTACCGGTGAACTAGTACAGTTCTCCACGGTCTCTGTACTTAATTTATTAAACTGTTTTGAGGCTCTAATCCCCGAAAGAACGGAATGGCAGGACTTTAACTGCGTAATCTACACCGACGGCACCGAAATGGACTGCGGAGTCGGCGAAGGTGTGATCTGAATGCCAGATAATACAAATGTTTTTTCAAGCGAAGCTTTTCGTCGGGCCAAATTTCAGCCACATGTCCTGCCAACACAAAAGGCGAAAATGTATTGAAATTCAAGCTGCCATCAAAGGTATTGCCTACTATATCACAGATTACAAACTGGTAGTGGAATGCCGAGCTGAGCTGGTATGATTAGAAGGTCAGCTAAAAATACCAGCAGCACTCCAACGGGAGTGTGGAGTTATTTTTGCAATTGTGTCCCGAAGAATAATTCAATGCCATTGCGAAAGGAAAACAATCGCATCCTCCTTTCCCATCTGCCCTTCACAATCCAGGAATAAACAAAATTTCCACATTAACTTTGTACGAAGGACAAAGTAGAAAGATACCAACACGGTGCGACATCTTTTTCTAAACAACTCGAAGGACGAAATTGTCAGTCTTGCCACACTGAGCCCAAGAAACATCGACGATAAGCAGAACGACTGAGCTGATTTCTGCTACCTGGTACCACCGGAAATAGGGTTCAGTCTGTAGGGAGGAAGAATGGGGATGAAGACAAGAGCAAAGTCTACGAGCTGTGTCAAGTTGTGGATGTAGTTCGGAAGACAAAATGGCTAGGGTACAACGAAAAAACACATGGACACCAAAGACAGCTTGCCCTTGACGACGGCCAGCTTTCCCGCAACCCTAAACTATGGAAATCAGCTGCTCCTCAGTCTAAGACCACACTACTAACCTTTAAGCTGATTGGCACACTACGTCCTCATTTCTGTCGCGTCCTAAACCGGTGTACACTCGGCCTCAACCACTCAAGTCCCTCATGTAAAGCGGTCTCTGCCATTATGCTTCTGGATCCATACACAAAGTGATTGCGAACACCTCGGCCGTCTTCGTGTGCATGTATATTGTCCCAAGAGTACATCGAAACCATCCATCGCTGGATAGAGTCGAGGTGTTTTGTTTTTACGTTCTACTGATCATGACTGATGTGAAGAGCTTGAGCTTAAGCCAACCCTTCAAAGCGACGGAAGCACCAACTCAAGTTAAGCTCTCTGTCACACAATTGAATCCGTCTTGTCTCTCAGCTACGACAAACTGTGGCTCAGATCTCACTTAAGAACACCAAAAAGTCCCGGCATCCGGATTGCGCATAGAACTTCAGACGTGGTCAGTGACAATTCAGATGAGGAACAAAATTAAAGTCCGTCCAGTCTCTGCACTTGGCTCGGACTCCACCTCGAGGTGGTGCAGCTCCCGTGAAAGTCCTCCGCCACTGACTCGAGAGAAGTTTCGGTGAAGGACGAGTTTCCTATCCCCACCACAACTCAATAAAGTCCCATCGACTTGAAGTACCCCCAAAAGCCGCCGTCGCCAGCACTTCCCCTCCACCAGGCACACTCCTACCCCAAACAGAGAGAGCGAAAAAAAAAAAAAACAAAAAACAAGGACCACCGGCAGTGGATTTTTAATTAAGATAACCTCAATCAAGTCTCTCAAGACGGACGCCCCCACCTGCGCCAGCGTCACAACTCCCAAATGCCAACTGCCATTAGCCAGCGCGGCGGCTACAGCACGTGAAATTGCAAGAAATTAGCAAAAGTGGAAATTAAAAGTAAATAGGACATCACCGAGCGTGGGGAGGGGGGGTGGAAGCATAGCCCACCGAGACACACGGCACCGAAGCCACTCAAAAGTCAGAAGGAACGACGACGGAAAGGACTTTTTAATTCCTTCCATTTCGGGATGGGTACATGTCGAATGCATTCCATTTTGCTGGCTGATATGTATATGAGTTTATAACGACACCCCGTCAGGTGCTGCGGTGCACGGTGCACGGTGAACGGTGATGTCGCTGGTGTGCGCTTCCTCTTCCTAATCTGCCAAGAGACGTCTCACACTCCCGCCGGTGGGCCGGGCAGGCACTCGCTTGCCAGTCACATAGTGACGAGCGCATTATTGTTTTATGTCGAGGATGCAGGATACCCTGCCACTTTCGCTAATTAGGCAGCATTTTCATTTTAAATGAAGTCCAATTACGCTAATGTGGATACACATTACACCGGAAACGTTGGCGTACGTAAATTTATAAGCACACGGGGGTTGGCGTGACGTGTGGCGGGCGGTGGGTGAGGGAGAGGGATTGCATACAAATAAGCAGCGGTTTGAGTCGAACGGGGAGCCATTCAGGGTTCGGCTTTCTCCGCATCTGTCAAATGGAAGGGTTCTAGTTTTCTGTTTGACACGGGAATAGATTGCACCCACACACAATGTTGCAGATACGGTGCGCGCTGCGTTTAGAACAATGCCAATGGTGCGTGTAAGACATCAAAGCGTTCGCAGCGCCGCGCTGTGGGAGACATGTCACAGGATGCAGTACGACACGAGTGATTGGAGATTAAGTTGTGTGCAGCCGTGTGGTGGCGGAGAATTCTTCCAGACTGAATGGAATTTGTAACGCGCATCGAAATAATGAACACCGGGGAGTTTGAATGCAGTGCAGAGCCATCATTGCCGGAGTCTTGTGAAGGAAGGCAATGAAGTGTGACTTCAATCAGAAATTAGCTGATCTTGACACTAAATGGGGGTGTTTTAGATAAGTTCATTCAAACTGGGACCGCAAACTATGGAGGGGATGAGCGTACTCAGATCGAGGCTAAGGTGGCGTTCATTTGAAGCATCCGCCAACATCGAAATTTGCAGCTGAAAAAATTAAGAGTGGTGGAGTATATGCAACTACTACAGAGGTATGTCTTACAACGTCGCCTACAATATCCTATCTAGCGTGCTGTGTGAACGTCTAAAGCCGAATTCAGGATCCCGGGAAAACTGGAGAAGATAGTGCGGCGGGCAAAAGTCAACACCGAAGGCACTATCTTCTTCAAGTCAGTGCAGCTGTTGGGATACGCTGATGACATCGACATTATCGCGCGGTCCCGAAGCGCCGTAGTGGAAGCTTTCACGGCAATTGGGGAAGGGGCGAAACGAACTAGTCTTAAGGTCGACGAGGACAAAGCAAAAAACATGCTGTCGAGCAAAAATGGAGCCGGCGCACACCACCTATTCCAAAACATTACAATCGCCCGCCACAATTTGGGGGTAGGAAATGAGTGTTTCTACCTCGGGGCAAACGTAAACACTACGAATGACATCGTAGTGGAGATCCGACGTAGAATCGCCCTTGGCAAGCGACGCCACTTCGGTTTGTCAAAACAACTGGGCTTGAAACTCCTGACTCGAAGGACCAAGACGCTCTTCTTCTTTTTCTTCGTTTAATGGCACTACTGTCCGGTGTGAACCTGAACTTCAGCCAAAAAGACAGTCCAACTGGCACTATCCTTAACCGGCTACCTTCTATTTCGAATGCCAAGTTGGTTGAGGTTCATTTCCACTTGGGTGCGTCATTCGCTTTGTGGACGTCTTCTACTACGTTGTCCCACTGGTTTGGTATCGAATAGTGAGTCCTGCTTTATGCAGGCGAAAGCTGGACGCTAAGCATTTCAGAGCTGATTCTTGGTGAATGGACAACAGTGCTCCAGCAAAGAGGGTCTTCGAATCCGAGCCCCCTGGTTCGAGAAGGAGAGAAAGACCGAACCGCCAGTACAGAGACCAAGTCATCGGGGATGTAAGAGTGCTTGGTCTGGACGACTGGAAGTAGCGTGCCCAGGACTGTCACCGATGGACGGCAGCAATTGCTCAGTTTCTGACCCTTCATAGGTCGTTAGAAATATTAGACGTATCCTTGACCTCTGTACACCGTTTTTCATGTTTTCTCTGTACTAATCGACTCTGAGGCCTTAGCATGCATCCGCCGAAATTTTCAGTTGAAAAAATTAGCAGTGGTTAGTAAGGTATTTTCGTGGATTTTCGTGTCCATCTTCCAACTGCCACAACGAGCCATAAGCTCGCTCACTACACCCTGTCATTGCTCTTTAATCCCATGCCACTTTCGCTTAAAAAACTCAAGGGGTAGCACCCTCTCTGCTAATGCACCACACACACTACCACGTCCCATCGCTCTCCCCATCCCACCCCACTCCCCACACACACTCGTACCCCACTTGATTTATCAATTTCGCGCTAATGACCGCCTTACGTTTAAGTAGTCCCGGCCTCGTTGTCTGTCCGCCTAAGTAACGCATCACTGCGATCCACACATTCACACCCCCCATCTCGGCAGCGAGCAGGACACGACCACCATGAGGCCGGTTGCCCTCACTGCAAGGAGAAATGAGAAGGGAACACTGAAGCCGGCGGAGAGGGATGAGATAAAGATAAAAAGACATTACCCCCACCGAAGAACAATGCCACCACTCAATATGCATTTACCGAGGACTTACTCACAAAAAAATCCTTTTAAGATATAAATTATTCACAACGGTAAAATGGTATCCACGCAAAAATGAAATGGCCAACCGACACATGCACTCCCACACACACACCCACACCACACGCACATCCGAGTCCGCTGCCACCGCTCTTTCAGCCACCATTAGGGGTGTGATTTAAAATTCCAAAAGGCGGCCGTTTGTGAGTGTTTCGTTTTTTTTTCTACTTTTTTGTGTTTTGTTGTTTCGCTGACGTTGCCGTCGTCGTCCTTCATTTGCTTTTATCCGAGTATCCATTGACGGGCTAATCTGTTCCTATTTCAGTTGAGCCCCATCATCGTGGAAGTGATTGATGGGTGGGGTGGGCTGGCGGCGGTTGTCGACCGCTCAAAGGAGTTAAGTGCGTTTGTGATTCGAATCATGAACGCGGGGGTAACAGGAATCAAGTCTTGACCTCAGTGACGCTCCTTGATTAGAAGTGTGATAACTTATGGCGGATGGTGGACAACGCTCGTCCAAAGCGAGGAATCGTGCAATTCAAGACATGTGGCAGAAGAGAAGGGCGGAGGTAGCTGCTTACCTCATCCCACATCAACAAGCTCTAGCTCTTGCATTTACTTGGAACAGAAATGCAGAACAGATTCATCAGCTTACAACCGATGAGCTCCTGGATCGAGTGGAATGCCAAACAAGGCGATCAAGGCGGCAGTCAATACAAGGCCCGATGCATTTATGCTTACTGCTGCTCTCTGCAGCCAGCACTATTTATCTCCAGCTGCGTACACCAATTTGGTTGAGTTCCTTTTCCACTTGCGTGTCCAGTGAAGGGATTTTTGACAACCAGTGGAAATTTCCTCGTAGCGTGCAGAAACCAATGGTGTGCTGTCAAACCAACAGTACGGATCCAGGAAAGCACGACCGAGTTGACACCGTAAAGAAAATAACAGACTTGGCAACAGACACCGTCCAATGAAAACGATGGACAATGGACGTCAAGAATGCATTTAAAGAGAACTGGTCGCGCGTTCATAGATGCCTCATCTACATGGGTACGACTTCATCAATAGGAAGCTAATGGCGATGGCTTGAAGCACTATCATGTCACGTCCGGAGTTCCACAGGGATGCGTCCTTAGGCCACTCTTGTGGAACATAATGTACGGCGTAGTACTATGGCTAAACCTACCTGAAAGAATGATTGGTTTTGGTGTCGTCAAAATAAGTGGAGAGTGCTTGGAGTTTGTTGATCACAAGACTGAGGCTGTCTGCATAAACAGTAGCAACAAGTTGGAATATGACACTTTGTTACAAAGGTTTTCCCACTTCCGCGTGACCTCGAGCGGGAGGGTGCCTGACCAGTCTCGATGTTTTATATGTGGGCGCGTGTTTCCGCCGATCTGGTACGAAATACCCGCGCGCAACCAACGCCTCACATACACGGCCACCACCTGAACTTATCACGATTACTTATTTTCTCAACACTTTCTCGTAGCCGTTGTTGTTTGTTTCTCGTCGAATGTCGTTGCCCACTAAAATATAGAAATACCCTGGTCTAGGAACTATTTAGCCTTAATGCCGTAAATCCGCAGGTTTCTAGGCACCGCTGACGCTGAAGTCACCTTAGTTGATGATAGTTTCCTCGTTCTCGCTCGGTTCCTTTGCTGAAATTATCATAAGGGTAGGACGCAAATTCTCCTCGACGTTCAACTCCTTCATCAATGACGATAAGTGGGGAACGAATAGCCTCGAATCTTCTGTTGTTTTCACTTTGACTGAATTACTGTCATAAAAAAACACACTGTACTAATTCTCCTTTTTTTTCCCCGATGCACTATGTGTACTCCAAGAGTCTGACTATGGGTACACAAAGAATCAACAATAATGTATGTGTTCTGGCGATATTGCTAGCAGCCCGAAAAATATTGTTGAATCTAGTGAGTTGCATCAAAAATGTTGCTGTCAGACTTTCTGATAGAATATCACGAAATCTAGACAAAATTGACGGCTATTTTACGCTTTTACCTCTACGAACGGCCAAAAGAGGGGTTCAAAGTCTAGGCGCCACACGATAACCGCGTACCGGACTAAAACTGTCCACAGATAAAGAGATCACAAAAAAAGACTTAGCTTTTCGGCGGACTATGTTGGCAGTGGTCACGGAAAGGGGATACAGTGGCTTTAATTTTGTGCCAATTTGAAGCAGCTGTGCGACAGAACCTAGTTGGCCATTGGGCTACATAGACTGGGAGCATAGTAGCTGTGTCGGCGTAACTACATATGGTGTATGTTGTAATACGAAAAAAAACTGCTACTAGACTTTCAAGGCAAACAGAAAACCCAGTAATTGAAGCCAATTACCTAAAGTTCACTGCTTGAGGACAAATTTGAGAGTCTACCTAAGCGAGAAACACCGTCTGCGGAAGCAAAAAACGACAATGGTCCAAGCAGAGACCCTGAAGATAGTCTTGATTCTTAATAGCAAGAACTGTGCACGCTTTATTGGAAGATCTGTAATCAAGAAGGCCGAGCTTGGTGCAGACTAAAAAACACGGGCATACGCGGGGGAACTGAATGGAATGCTGAGCAGTTGCTGTTTTCAAACGGAGAGTGCCATCCTACACTGATTCGGTAACCTGGCCTGACCTGACAGACACTCATCTGTATCACCACCACTTCCGAAGCGTCTCTATGCGAGTCCTTCAAGTCGGTGGACTCTCGTCGTTGGTTGAGCTCAGTGTTACCACAGGGACTCTATAGAGTCAAAGGAACTAATTTTTTTTATTCTGACTCGGGGGCTCATCATTTTTAGATTTAACTCATTTTTTTAGAACACCTAACGTAATTTTATTTCACATTCCCATTGACATAACTTTGCAGGCTGTGAACTACGGCTTAATATTCCCTGAAAGCTTTCATTTAAAATACCTGAGCACATACTAGTGCTAGTACTGCACCCAGAATTGGTTCTGGCTAGACTTCAAGCTAAGAAGGGATGGTAATCGTATCTTCATCGATGGCTGGTGGGTGGGAGAACTGTACACATCTCCAGGTAAACTTCCGTTGGTTTTCCCAGCAGAAACCTATGCCGCCCTAATGGCAACAAGCCAAATTGTGAAGAACAGGTTGACAAGTCGACGTATCTGTGTCTGTAGTGACAGCCAGGCTGTGCTTTAGGCATTCCTCAATCCTTTACCCACTTGCTAAGCGTTTGCCCACAAACGTCTGTAACAACAGCGGAATTTTTGTTGCCCTTGACAGAAATGTGCTTCTTTAAAGCGAAGCAGAGGGTGTCTGCGATGTCTGTGGAGAGCAGGGCACTTCTTCTGTCACTGTCCACACATGCTGATTCTGTAGGCCCTTCATCACGGTCTTCGAAGGAATTGTAGGTTGCTGCCTGGTAGTAGTCTTGAGTCTCAGTACCTCAGTGTAGTATTAAAACCACCCAACACACAAAAAACTACTAGTTTCTGGTTTTACGGAAGGAGGCATTGTGTTATCAAAAACCTTGGTTGGGACTTATTTATTTTCAAAATGACTCGTGTTTTTAAGGCGCTGGGACTCATAAATAATTGAACTTGTGGTAACACTGGAAGAGCTTGCACATAACTCCTGATAAGTCAGTCGACCGCGGATAATCGAGTGGACTGAACATGTCTCACGCCTGCTGCGATCGACGACCCCTTTGGTTTATCATGCGCTCCAGTGAAGTTGGGATGTAATGAGATTTTAAATAGGGGACTAACTTATTTGTAGTTTGACGGGATGAAAAGTTTGATCTCCAAATTCACCGACTTTCGTAACTCTATCGGCTCCATCTCTTTCGATCGACGTAACTCTATCGGAGTGGTGGTCCCTGGCGTTGTGGTATGGGCGTCGACCTCAATGCACTTGAATCTACGTGTCTAGGTTCGATCCTTTCTACGAGCAAATACTTGTCAAGGGCCCTAGCTCTTCCGAGTCACTGACAATGCTTAACGACTGTCTAGAAAAAGCTTCTCAAGCTTGGATTGGCCTTAAACCCTGTGGGCCTCATCCACCCGTGATAGAAATATAGATAGAAATATAAATAGCACTAGTGGATGTGATGCACTTGGAATGTGACGCGTTAATCTTCAGTTATGTCGAGAAGAAGCACCAAATCCCTACGTGACGTGGGGCCCCAGCTTTCTCGAGCCCCGAAGACGCCCTCGACTGCATGCCTCACATCAGCTAATCGCACCCTCCCTCGTCAACGATGCGTTCGGCGAACGAACAAAAAAGTGAATTAAAACCGAACCACGTCGGAAAAAAAATAATTCCACCCCACAGAGGTGCAGGATGAGAAGGGCTGCAAATCTTAAGTACTTTCTCTTTCGCACAAAACTTTTAATTAAAATATTTTCACCAATATGCACCTAGGAGCGGCGAGAACCACGAGCCAGCCGGCCCCGTCCTCGCTGCGAATAGTGCGGTATAAGCCGTCACTTCTAACGGCGGGGGCTGGAGGCATTGTGAAAAGAAATTGAATAAAGCGATGAGAAGGGATGGCGTTGAATGCCCTCGTGCAGCAAGGGGGACCCCATCAAGGACATAATGCGCTATTAATAGCGATGGAGTCTCAGGATCGCACTGCGGAGGCGTAGACGCCTTGGAAAAAAAACGTGTATGCACTCCTTCACCCCCTCGAGGAGAAATTAATTAATAAATTTTTAACATGAAACTATTTTAGCCGAAGTGACCGGTGGGTGGTGAGCGCCGGGACGAGCGGAAAAAATTACGAAAAAGTTTCGCTATTATCGAAATGAATACAGCCACGGATACACCGTGAAGGGGGGCAGAAAAAAATAGAGGAAGATAAATGACGGTGAGCTGTAAGGGTTCGGGACGTGATTAATTAGAATTGCTGATGAAGCTCACGTCTTGACACCGTCGTGCAAAGTTTGACGTTTTTGCGGTCATCCTTGGCGGGAGCCACTGGCACAAGCTCGAGCATGGGAGTGACCTTCTTGCTGCTGTCAGTGGATGTAGAGTTAATTATTTCACGAGTGTCAATGCGGCGGACAGTGAGCCTAAGATGGGGTTGGTGGACTGGCAGCAGTTTTGAACTTGGATTTGACTCGGGTTTTACTTGCCTTACCACTTAGGCTAGACCTACAGTGCGTGGTAGAACTGGTCCTCAACCAGGTGCGTGCGTAGTAAGGTGCCCTGATCGGCTTATGGTCGCGGCCCACTTGGTTCAACGAATCCACTTTATCCTTGTTAGAGCATGGTTTACTACCGAGAGACCCACTGTAGCCAACCAACCAGATGCACACTTGAATGAGGATTTTTTGTTAGGTTCAACATCGCTTAAGGGTAGGTCTGCAACGAATTGCTTGCCAAGAGCGAAAGATCATCACCATCGTCATCATTTTCTTAACCGCATGATCTAAGAAAGGGACCGCAGGGACAAAGCACTCGCTAGAGATCTCCATCCCATTCGATCCTCCGCCGTTGATTCTAACTCATGACGATTTGTGCTCAGGCGCAACCCAGCGAGTTTTTGGACTTGGTTCAAGCACTTCGTCCTGGGTCTGCCTCGGGGATGCCTTGCTGATAGAGTCGCATTTAAGTCATACCTCGGCAGAAGCGATGATGGAGACATTCGTGCCACGGGTCCAAATTATCGAGGTATAGCTCGTCCCGTCGCAGAAGTAGCTGCTCAGCATTGAGTTCCCTGAGTGCGGGGGCAAATGACTTACCCTCAACATTCCTAATGTGAAACATTCCTCACCTCGTCTGTGCTGCAACATCCAATCCATAAATACCGTGAAGAGGAGAGGTGACAAGACGCTCCCTTGGCGAATCAAACGCCCACGGTGAAGGATGTTGATTTAGCACCATTAACCCCGACACAGTTGCTGAAGTGTTTGTATAGGGACTGAACTGACCTCAAAAGAGGATCCTCAATTTTATACTCCTGCAGAACGTTCCAGAGTTTACTTCGAGACACTTGGTCGTAGGCCTTCTCGAGTACCATTTTTAGAGTGAAGAGCTGGTCGGTTGTCCATCTGCCCGGCAGAGTGCAGCACTTTTGATCCTCCATCGTAGACTAGACCACAGCTCTAGAGGGCGTCTGTAACACCTTAACGTAGTCTTTACGCTAAGGCGGTACGCGAGCGTCTGGTGACCGGCCTGTCCCGCTTGGCAGCCGGAAGGTACGAGCAACCCGGCAATGGCCTCGTGAGCCATTGCTGTGATCTGGGGGAAATCACGCAAAGTACGTACCAGTTCGTACTGAGATCAGCAGGCAACAGCATCGAGTTAGCATAGGCACATGGGATGTCTCATCGCTCACAGAATGAAAGACTGCGGGTCAAATTAACCATGAACGAGTTCTATTGAAACACCTAAGAACACTCTATAAAAACCTAGCACAAGAAGAAACCCTCAGGACTGGGATGGAAAACAGAATTTCCAAGGATGCCAAGGAGAGGGAGAATACATCTCTAGCGCGGGCAACAAAAGTCATATCTGATGATGAGCTGACGTGACCGAAAAATCCAAGCGCACCTAGCTCTGTGGGGGAAAATATTAGAGCGACGCATCCACATCACTAAATACTACACAGGAAGTAGCCCATAATGAAAGGAGGAACGGGAAAGCCAAGGGTGGTGATGTCGTGGGCGGCAAAGGTTGCTCCAATGTCCTAAAACGCCCAAAGACAGGAGAAAGAACTTATATTGGTAAAGTACAAGGGCCAAAGAAGACCCTCAGTGATGAATTCAGAAACTCTCTAAAGTCAACTGTTCAGACAAAACAGGTACCATGTAACAATAATTTTGCTCACTACTGTATCACTCCGAAATCTATTTATTGTCTATTTACCATATGTAATTTTTTTTGACATTCTTCGCGAGATTGTCCGCTTTTTCGTTGCCTTAGATGTCAGTACCCATCACTTACTTACTTACTTGTCAGTTCGGCGACCCATGAATGGTCCGAGCCTGAGCAATTGTTGCCTTCCATCGCTGACGGTACTAGGCACGCTGTTTCCAGTCATCAAGGCCAAACTGTTTTACATCCGCGATGACTTGGTCTCTGTACCGGAGATTAGGTCTACCTCTCCTTCTCGAACCAGGAGTCTCCCATTCGAAGGCCCTCTTTACTGGAGCATTAGTGTCCATGGGCCCGATGCGGCTGTCGACGGATTTTTGCCTTCCGGACGACATCCACACGCTTGTACAGCTCGTAGGGTTCGCGGCTGTGTCGTCTCCTGCATTGGCCTTCCTCGCAAGCGGGACCATATATCCATTTCGAGCCCAGTTGTCTTGACAAACCGAAGTGGCATCGGTTGCCAAGGGCGATTCTACGTCGGACCTCCACTACGATGTCATTCGTGGGATTTACGTTGCCGGTGTTCGGCGGATCGGTTTTTGCTCGACAGCATATATTTGGTTTTGTCCTCGTTGACCTTAAGACTATTTTGTATCGCCTGTTTCTTAATTGCCGTGAAAGCTTCTACAGCCGTCTGCCGCACTATCTTCTCCTGTACCAAATAGAAGAAATCACAATACTTGCCGAAATTCGATGCAGGTTTCGTACGGTTCAGAGGTTCTTGCGCTGAACCGCACGGTGCATCGCGTATGTGTTAGCATGGTGTGACACAACCGGATCAATCTTCACGGAATCCCGAATTCGGCCATCGCTTCGAATAACTCCTTGCAATGAATGCTGTCGTATGCGGTTTTAAAATCGATGAAAAGATGGTGAGTATAGATTTTAAACTCGTTGGTCAAATCCAGGATCTGGCTTAGTGTGAAGATTTGGTCTATAGTCGATTTGCCGGGCCGGAAGCCGCACTGGTACATGCCAATTAGTGCTGCGCAAAACGGCTTTAGACGTTCAGATAGTATGGTGCATAGGAACTTGAAGGCGACGTTGAACAGGGATATACCTCTGTAGCAGTTGCAAGAGGTAGGATCGCCTGTTTTGTGGATGGGCCAGTACCCAGCACATGGTTGCCTTATTCGTCAAGGACAACTCAAGGATGCTTTGCCTGCATCACTTGTCAGGAAATTGTCCGATGATATGACTTTCGGATAAAATATATATCGTCTTTTGGGTTACGTTGCGTTCTCGCAGTGCCGTGTGTGTGTATCACAGCCCCTCCAGCTTGAAAGACACTGCAGTCGTCTCTTACTAGTGACTTTCCGTCGGTATGCAGGGACAGGACCCGTTTTTCTGCTACCATTTGCTCTGTGGCCCTTAGCGATGTGGATATGTGTGTCACCAAACGCATTTGGACCACGGCATCTGGGTTCGATCCCTGGGCTGTATACAAAAATACTTTTCACGGCCCCTCGAGTCAGCGACAATACGCAAAGACTACTTCTGTCTAGAAAAGCTTCTCAAACATGGTCGTTTGGAGTCAACATAAAACTGCACGTCCAATGCACTCAACTGACACGACGCACAAAACAGATGAATACTGGGAAACTAGGCTCTGGTCCTCTACGGGCTGTATCGCCACCCATAATAATTTATGTGGTGGCGATACAGCCCGAATCGAAGGTGGAAGCTCTCCGAAGCTAGTGTTGGAGGCGGATAATCCGGTAATTAGAGTGCTGCACTCATGTCCAACATTTGTTCTTTTTTTTGTAGCTTTGGGATATTCACGTCACCTTCGTTAGATCTCGGTCTTTTTTCCTACAGCGTACTTAGTCTGGGTTGCCGTTTCTCAACTGGTTCAGATAATTGCTGCTCCTCCAATTCCATACAAATCGGTTTAGATATATATTACTGGATGAGGTCCTTAGCTCCTTGCTTAATGGAGTACCCGTCGTTTTTCGTCACCATTTTGCAAAGAAAAGGATGCCAAAATTAGTCTGCCTATAACTGTAGTCCGTTTCGATGAATCATGCCATACGTGGCTTTAAGATCGATGAACAGGAAGGTATGGTGCTCACCTGTGACTGCGTCAAGACTCAAGATCGCCGGCCCGTGTGTTCCCTTTGATCGACTTATAAGGAAATTCAACCCTCGAAGTAAGTGCTGACAAGGTTGTTGTGCGCGGTCTGAGACCCAACACAAGCTACTGTCTATACACCCAACGTGTCAGATGTCGGGATTCGTCGAAATGATCTTCCTTTCTTTGACTACTGCCGTGATGTTGTTGATGTTCTTCGTGCCATGACAAACGAGCACAGGGTACTACTTTAGTGAAGTCCCTTTGGGTCTTGGGGACTCACAGTTGGCATGACGATACTTGTCCCCCATCACCCAACCACCCACCTTCCAGTCTGACAGACGAATGGAGTCAACCCACTCTCGTCCGCCGCTCAAACTCGATTCTTATCGCCTCCCAATCTCATCGCCGGCCACATTCCTCACAGTTAGCCTCTAATTAGCGGTGTAACCTCCAACTGAGACACTCTTCCACGAAGCGGTCAACAATCGGTGATTAGCCGCGTCTAATTTGCGGCCGTAAGGCTACGCCGTCATCTCCGCATCCCACACAGTCGCCTTCTCGCCGAACAGATGCCCCACCGATGGGCCCCATGCCGGAGCCCATTTTCAGCACGAGTCTATTTTAACGATTTCCAATTAGGCACTCAGCCCACAAACCAATGCGAGTCCAAATTTAATAACTACCCCCCTCCTGGCCGAAGGTAAAATTATTTACGTCAAGCCACGAGAACATAAATCTCGTCGGCGCGGCGCGGTGGTTCCTCCTCGTCGGATCGGATCAGTCGTCTCGGCACACACGACCGCCGCACCGCGCCGTGCCGCGCAGACAGAAAAACGCCAATCTAACCAACTAATGAGGACGGAATGGAGGCCAGAAAGGAATGAGATAAAAATCCAAGATTTAATGCCACACTTCGGCAGGACTTATTAAATCACATTCCTTAACGATACGGCATCGCGGCGAGAGGTGTGCTTCCTCCTCGGAGTGGTCGTCGTCGGACGTCGACGGCAGCTCTGTGTCTACGCGAGCTGTGCCCGGTGCCGGCCATCGTAACGATTATTGGCCGGGATCGCTGACGAGACCAGCGGATCGGCGAATTAACAAACGCTTTGGTCCGACAAGTGATACTACGAATCGGACGTGTATCGGTATGGAGGCGAGCATATCCGTGCGCGATGATGCACCGTCCAGCGCTGCGGCAATGAGTGGAAATTGGCGGCCGTGGAGGCTGCGGACGGCCGCGATCACCGCCGGCCGTAAGTCATTTGAGTGCGCTCGGGGTATTCCCTGGCGATGAAATGTGCACAACGATGATGACGACGATGACGGTGACGGTGATGGCTGAAACGGTGTGCTCCTCTGTCCGCCAGGGAGCTTTACAAACGAAAGTAAAAGGCCTCTCCTCCTACGAACCGGTGGCGGTGGTGACAGGGTTGCAATTGGAATTGGATCTCGAGCAGAGAGATGTCGTCCAATTATTTATGTGTGTGCCGGCGATTTAACGGGAGCCGTCACTCGTGCGAGGGTGTTCCGCTGGATAGAGTGTGAACACACTCACTTCTCAGATGTTCCACGGTGGTTTGGAGAAGCACTCTGATTTGAGACGGGATCTTGTTTGGGAAGGGATTGGGCGATTCGACTTGGGGACGACAGCTCTTGAGGCGATCATAAGCGGATCAAGTGAATTGGTGAGGCGTGAACGGGACTTGAAGCGAATGAAGTGTTGGGAGGCTCTTCGATTTGAAAGAGGTGTGAGGCCATGCTAAGGTCGCTTTTTGTCAAATTTAGTTGAGTGGGTAGAGGTAACATATTTCCTCCTAAACGTGACTCGAGAATGACTGAGGAACAGAACCATGAGTCAAAGAATGATCCGACTATTTCTGAGAAATAATGGAATTTGGTGCGGCATAAAACAATGTTTCCCATCGAGGACACTTGTTAATTTGCTAAGGGCAGCAGCTAAGCCCTAGAATAAAGGCAGATCTTTATGGTCGCAGTACTACTCTCTGCGTGGCACACCAGGTTCTTCAGTTCAATTCAACACACTGTAGACAATCGTCAGCCTAAGGAGTATTTGTCTTCGACTCATATCCGACGTGTAGCGTACCCAAGCCCGAAGATTCGTTGTTGACTTCTGTAAGCACGTTTTAAAGACAACGGCAGAGGAGCAGTTACAATGTGCATAGGCCACACGAGTTAATTGCGAAGCACTGCATTAAAGCTGCTCCAATTCATATGTCAGATGATGCTCATAATGTCGGGGATCCCTTGTTAAAATGGTTCACGAATTGGATTCACTACTCCAAACTTCAAGCTAGGCGCTCTGACGGTAAAGCTACAACTTCTTCATTTGGACTTAAACATTAAAAAGAATTCAGCACACAGCGTCATCGGAGAGTCTGGATGCTGCATATGTCGTTAGAAGACCAAATTGAGGTTTAAGCCCTCAATGGGTTCCATTCGACTGTGACATTTAGGAAAATGAGAAGCCTTGCACTAAGTGTTACCTTGCATAGGTCGTTTACATTCCACTAGAAACACATGTCCGGCAGTGCTGGGTAGACCCTTCATCAACTCACTTGAACAACAATAAGCACCTAAAGTCCTTCCTTAATTCATCAGGTTGAAGAGACTCAAGCCTAATTGTTGTAGGTTCTCACTGAACCACCAGTTCTACCCAGCTATTTGCTCCAAGCTTGCTGTTTACACTTGACGTAGCATTAGTTTACGGCTTAGAACGTGGAATAAGACAAATTTGAACAGACTACATGGTTCTGGTGGGGGCTTATAGCGTTGCGGTATTGTGCGTCGACCCCAATACCCTTGAACCTCAACGTCTAGGTTAGATCCCAGGTCTGTACGACTAAAACAATTTCCACGGCCCCACCTCTTTCGACTGACAATGCTCCAAGAGTATAGATGTCTAGAATAAGTTTCTCAAACTTGGCCGTTCGAAGTCGGCATAGAACTATAGGTTCCTTCGACTCGTGAGAGAACAATAGCACGGTCAGCGCGAGTGGTTGCTGAGAACCTAGGCTCTGGCCCTCCACGGACTGTAGCGCCATGTATATTATTATGTATATAGGTGAACTCGCACAGGATCAATAGGTTTTAGAAAATATATAAAAATCTGAGAAAATCGAGACAAACGCTCCACAAATTTAAACAACATCAGCCTGGTCCCTCTTTACTAGGGCTAGGGCCACCCATGAAAATAGAGCAAATGATCTAATATCTGCTACACAAAACCCAGGTTTAATCAGCAACAGCATACGCCGCATGGCATATTTCAGCCTGCATAGGGCGAACGTGTGTCCTTTAGTCATTTACACAGAAATCACGGAAAAGAAACGTTCAAAATCAGATTGGGATCTTTGACGGAAAAAGTCACCACAATATCAGACACGCCAATCCAGAATAGAAGAAATGAGCCAGTCACCCGTCCTTGCAAAATCCTCTTCTCTTTGGCACAGCGGAGGATTTACATCTTTACGTCGAAAATCAACGATTTTAATAGACTACCATGAAGAGTGATCAATCCGCAAACAATCGAGAAGGGCTCTTATCGTTACTAAGAAGTCGACCCAACGTCTCACTTAGTTCCAGTTGGAACCATTCTTATTCCTTTTAGGGGAATGTAGCCTCTTCGTCACGCTTGTGGTGCTGTGTTCCTCACATGTAACGATATCCTTGGAATAGTATATTGTCTGATCATGGTGATAATCCAGGTCTTCGTAGAAATATTTTTTATGGATCACAAAGTCAATATGTAGTCCCATTTTCATTTAATGCTGCTTCACATGATTGTCGCTAGCACGGACGGTGTTTATCGCTTCTTCCACATCTCAACTTGAACCAGAGTATCCTTCGAATGCGAGTCTCCGCCAATTTTCCTTTTCAATATTCCTTTCTAACATCTCCAAGAGATGCTTTCCTCCCCAGGACTCAAGTGAGTAACACAATTGTATTTACAAGATGCCTGCGATATGTTTTTTTTCGGCGCCTTTTCCGAAGTCCCTGTACGTAAACGCAGCATAGAGTAATAGTCTGCTGCACTTTGAGAGCCTTCGGTGAGAGCTTCTCAAGCCACCTACCAGCTTGGTTTCTATTGCCGAAATTGCGTTAATCCGTGTCAGCCGGCGCTATTTCCAACATTGATATCAGTCTAGTTGATATCTTGATTGCCAGGACCTCCACTAGACAATTATCATGTATTCTCATAGTGCGGTGTATCGACGCATAAAATATTCGCGCCTGTACCATTCTGCGTCTTCGATCGATTTGTGTCATTAATAGTCAACTCACACTTGGTTCAGAAAAAACGAGGAATTGTCTTTCAACTTGGTCAATTTGTCGTAAGAGGTTTAGCATTGCCTTTAGGGTCGAATGAAAGACCCCAAATTCTGATTAATATCTTTATCTACTGTGGTTCGAGGAGACCTGCCACTAGAATAAGCTTTCACTCACCTAGGACCGATGGTAAAGTCTGCGCACAGAAGGTAGACGAATCCTGGCTTACAAAAAAATTGGAATAAAAGGGAGCATTAAATGTGTATATGAGCGTTTGAAACCGTCCTTCATGAACACTTTCCGGTGCTTTTAGTGTCCAGAGAATTTAACAAGTTGTAAATGAGAAAAGATGGTGGCCCGTGGCGAAGAGTACTTCTGCCTGGAAAAAGCTTCTCAAACTTGACCGTTCGGAGTCGACATAAAACTGGAGGTCCACACGTGAGAGAACAATAGCACGGACAACACGAGGGGCTGCTGAGAAGCTATTCCCTTGCCCTCTACGAGCCATAGCACCACAAATATTATTATTATTATTCAATGAGTTAAATTGTAGTTAGTTTAGTTGACTATTTATTTTACAAAAAAATGGGTTGGATTTAAAAAATAAAAAAAATGTGTAGTCTATCTGGTCTGTCTACTAGGTTAACATTTAAAGTATGTGTTTCCAAAAGTTCTAATCCGTAATACATTTGCTATAGCGCAGTGCATTTAATGCATACTTGTACAATAGATTCCAACCTCGGTCACGGTTTAAAATGCTTATCGCTTCTTCAAGCAAGAGTACTTGTGCTCCAAAGAAGTGGCAGCGGAATTCTTTAAGAACGGGACATATAGCAATGAAATGGAATACATCCTCTCGTTCCTGAAGGTTCCTGAAGGTTGAAGAACGAGGGAGTTCTGGGCGAGGCGGTATAAAGCTTAAACTTTTCAGTTCACCTATTATTTTAAAGATGTTGCTTATCATACCCGTTGTGAAACTTGCCATGAAATATATTCTGTCTTGTAAACTGTGGTTCAATTTTCTGTAATATGTCCTGTCCCTCCAGATTAGAGGGATATTACTGCAGAAATGGGGTAAGGAAGTTTTACCAAAGGGTAAAGTCAACCAGTCAAGGTTATAAAGTCCGAACCGAAGCGCAAAAGGATGAGCAAGAAAACATCGTAGTAGAGTCACAGTCGATGCTGAGGATATGGAGAAACCATTTCTGCAGACTGTATAACGGCGACGAAGAACCAAATCCCGCTGTCAAGCAAAACGAAACATTCAACCCCAATGAAAGGGACAATGAAGATCAACAATTCCGTCCACCCGACCCGGATGAAGTGAACAACAAGGCCTACCCGCCGAGCGATGATTTGGTAATGAGCATGCACCAACTCATCTGTAAAATATGGTCTGAGGAAAACTTGCCCGTTAAATGGAATCTCAGCATTGTTTGCCAGATCCACAAGAAAGGAGACCCCTTTGACTGCGCCAACTATCGGAAGATAAGTCTCGTTAACATCGCCTACAAGATCTTATCTGCCGTACTGTGTGAACGCCTAAAGCCACAGGCATCCCTACCAAACTCGTCCGCTTGTGTAGGATGACGATGTAGAACGCACGCTGCTCCATCAAGGTCGCGTAAAGACCTAACCGAGACATTTGATGTCAAAAAAGGATTCAGACAAGGCGACGCGCTGTCAAGCGACTTTTTCAACATCATTATTGAAAGAATTGTTCAAAACTCGAACGCCAACACCAGCAGAACAATCTTTCAGAAGTCCGTCCAACTACCCGCATATGCCGACGATATTGGCATTATCGGAAGAACGCAGCATGATGTCAATGGCGCTTTTGTGGGTATTGCAACGGACACCGCGGTAAACGAGGGTAAGACCAAGTATATGCTGTCACCGAGAAAGGACACCCAACACCGAAGTCTCAGTTAGCACGTCACAGCTAACAGATATAACTTTGAGGTTTCTCTGCTTCTTTGCGCTAAGAAAGCAATTGGTAAACAAAGCCCTCTCTCGAACAACCACGGTAACGCTTTACAAGACCTTATTCGTCCCAGTCCTGCTATATGGCGCGGAGACATGGGCTGTGTCAAAAGCGGATAAAGGTGCTGTTGATGGCCTTAAAAGATGCATTCTACGGGTGATTTTCCGCCCCGTCGGTGAGTGGAGGAGGAGATATAACGACGAACTATACGGGCTGTTCAGCGACTTCGACTTAGCCAGCAGAGTGAAGATCCAACGATTGAGATGGTTAGGTCATGTAGAGCGGATGGAAACCAATGCTCCGTCCCGAAATGTCTTCGAATCCACCCCCGAAGGACGGCGCAGTAGAGGAAGACCGCCGCTCAGCTGGCGCACGCAAGTGGAAAGGGACCTGAACCAACTATGCGAGCGAAACTGAAGGCAGCTAGCTAAAAATCGAGCTGGCTGGAAAGGCACGTTGGTTGAGGCCCAGGTCCACCCCGGACTGTAGCGCCACATGAAGTAAGTAAGTATGTTCTGTATTGGGACGACTTTTTCCCCAGCAGCGTGTAGAACTTATGCCTTAGGTGGATTTGCTGCTCGTCTGGCGCAACTCGGAGATTAAAATCACATTGCGATGTTAAGTTTGCCCATTCACGGACACGTTTTCCACAGTTAACCACCAGTTGAGTAAGCACCATATTCGAAATCCTTTCATGATTCATTCTCATGACTCCTACCACATAGTCGAAGTGGAGTTTGAGGGTTTCCAAAAATAGGGGCGATACTCTAGTTTCCAGGTGAAACATGTAGTTGGGTGCGCCACTTGGTAATTTAAAAACTCGCTTGATGAAATAGCGTAGACAATTTTCAACTCCTTCAAATGAACAATATACCCATACTTGCGCAGCTTAAAAGAGGATGGATACTGCAGTGGCACGAAATATTTTCTGTTTCGAATTATTTTTGATACAACTACCCAAACGGAACAAATAGCTCTTTTCGCTTCAATTAATTTGGTTTCCAGGTGCTTGTTCATATCTAAATGAGGCGTAATCAAGACATTTAATGAGAAAAGCACTTAGCCTGAAGAAGATCCATCAAATTTTTCAACACGGCCCAGTGGTGTAACTTGCACTAGCTCGTACGAAAGTACTTACTCATGTTGTGCGATCTAATGATATTTCACTAGTAGAGGATAGATTTTTATCGAATTCAAACGGCCAAATTATTCCTAATTAGCAGCTAGGTGGAGCTCTCTAGGGAAGTGAGCCTAGACAATCGGGCCTTAAATTTCACTTAAAATCAGCTTGAGTAGACAGCTCTATTATCCAACAGCCCGTCGTGTCCAGGTATTCTGTATTTGATCCCGCGCACTATTCACTGCTACGCCGAGATAGGCGGAGTTCTGACTGCCCATTATAGCCCTCCAACCGATTTGATAGTTCGTATCACGTCAATATAATCTGGGCACGGTAAGTCCCGCATTCACTACCAAATACGTAACCTCTCTAGAAGTTATGCCAGAGAGTGCGCCAGAACCTATGATCAACAGATTAAGTCAACAAATACGGTGGATCCTTCACCTCCACTTCACACAGCTCAGAGCTCAAAGCAATGTTAGCACCTTCGTTCGAAAATTCAGATTCCTTTCAGCCGTCCTTTCATCATCTAGTCTTCTCAGCAGACATCGGACCTACTTCCATTCCAGCTAAAGTCCAGCCACCATTTGAAACTGGCGCAGCTTCCCTCAATCAACGAAAAAACGCGAGCACTCCACTTGTTTCCTCTTTTTTTGTTTCCCCCCGGCGTGTGTATGTGCTCATCTTCAGGATGCGTTATTTCTGCGTGCAATTGCATCAGCACCAGCATCAGCCAGCACCAGCACCAGCACCAGTGGTCATTAAAATGGGTCCCACAACACTTGTTATCCAGAGCGAGTTTTAATAACATTCCCCACTCAGGAAGGTCACGGTTAACAAGCGCTGTCCCTCGGCTCATCCCTGCGTCCGTCCCGACAACACACGCAAATCCCAGTCACACACACGCCGAGAATGGACATGGCCGTGGCTGCCGCGTCGGCGGCGGCGGACGAGACTAACTAACATTCGTCCTGCGAGTCTAATTGACGTTCCTGAATTGATGATATGTTTTGTTCCAATTAAAATCTGCGTGTGCCCTGCTGCCGATGTGTGTTGCGCTCCGCCAGTTATTGTTTTGTGCCGACGCGGGGGCCGGCTGCGACGCGACCGGCGGCAGGAGCGAGTTGCTGGGTTTTTCTGCTGCTGCCTTTTTTTTGTGCTCAGCGCCAGTGATGGCTGTTCATATCTGGCATGTTCAGGATTAACAGGACTTACCGAGTGAAGTGAAGTGCACGCCAATCGGAGGGGGGCGCCCTGATGCTGACCATCGGCCACGAGCATCAGCGCCAGCACCAGCAGCACAAGCACCGGCTCCGGTCGGAACGGAGCTTTTACGCTTAATTTGCTCCGGTTCTTCCTCCTTTCGATGGATTGCAAATTATTGGATTTTAATTAGCGTCCATTCAGGATGTGCTGCGTACGGACGGTATCCTTCCTTGGCGGATTACATCATGGGCCGGATTTTTGCTCCTCGGGGCTGTACTTCAGAGTTGTTCGGCTGTGCTGCACGCTGGGCGCTGGGCGCTCCGCTCGGCTCGGTCCCGGTTGGTGGTTGCGCTGTGAGTCGAGTTGTGCTGCTGCCAGTTCAGAGAAACAAACAAAAACGTCGTCGTCGTCGTCATGCAAAGAGATGGCCACGGCACTTGCTGGCAGGCCTGCTGGCCGACTGGCCGGCTGCCTGGCTCACCGGCCCGCCGGTTGACTGGACTGGACTGGATTAGGCGAACAATTGTTTATTGACCAGCGTGCGGACTGGCGGAGATTAGTTATCTGATTTCCCGTCCTTTGTTAATCAACGTCCTGTTTGGCTAATGAACAACCGGACCCGAGGAATCCCGGGCATGTGTAGTTGATTGGAAATATTCCCCTTTTCGATCGCTGATTGATTGAATCATTTGCGTAGTCGGCTCTTGCTCTTGCGGATCGTCCTTGGGTTCGTTTACTTCGTGTTTTTTTCCTGTTTTTTGTGCCTTTTGTTGGGTCAGCCTGATGGTGTTGGTTTGAGGTGCCGTGGCGGGGAGTGTGGATTTGTGTAACACTTAGTGGAGTTTCAGTGGTGGTTGCTGGTTGGGAAATCTGGATTGGAGCCCCGGGCAATTCGTGTGAACAACAAGGGGGATTTTTTTTTCTGTAAGCCACCAGCTGGAATCGGAAACAGGTGCTGACTGGAAGTGGTGCTCGGTGGGCCTGTGGGGGACTCTATGAAACGGTGTTCGATGGAGATGATGTTTTGAAACCAAAATTCGGCGATAAATCAACACAATCAAAGCGCGGTCAGTGACTTTGTTCATGGCTCTGGGATGGGTAACAGGATTAATCATTAAAATTTAGCGGCATCAAGAAATGTCATTATGTCGGTTGATTTCAGGTTCACCGGACTGAAGTGCATTGCCCAAGTCAGCGATTTGAACAATGATGGGAATTATTGATGATCTTTGTAAGCGCTCGTCGACGATGGAGGGTTAAGAGGTGGAGGTAAGTTTGAGTCAGCATTCACCACACAACTTAATTTACGTGAACTGTCTGTATACACATCTATCAACTTAAAAATCGACAATTTATCTTCCAACCGCCACAGCGACCCGTTCTGGAGTCTGATGACTTCAGAGATCTTGCTTTTTTCTCAAATAACCTATTGTTAAAAAAAAAATTAATTATGGATTGTTGGTTTGTGTCGGCGATCACTTGGTCTTTAGAGCATTCACTTTTCGAGCAAATGGCCAAAATCTTGAGTGACCTACCCTGACGTACTTTGAGCTCAAAGCTGTAAGCGGTTCCATCTAATGTCTGGTCCGGACTTTAGAGTAGAGTTGGCGACGGATGAACCCTATACTAGTCATCGGCGATACTCATAACCTCCGTGGGGTAACATATACCGGATGTCTTCGGACGCTTGGCCCGAGGGTAAAATAAAAGGGCCTGGCCTTTCAGTTGGAGATTGAGCGAGAGGTTGCGCTGGACTACTATAAACTATAAATGTCCCTTCCTTTCTGGATGCCTTGTCGTGGAGGGCTTAAGAGTCAAAAATCCTCAGTCTAACGAACCCAGGGGAGACATCATCGCTTCGATGTAAAATTGCTCAAAAAAATTAGTATGTCGGATAAACAAAAGGATGATGCTCCGGTGGTACTGGCGACAGCGAGACTCTCTTCGCGCACATATCTCGTGTGATACTGGTGCTGCAACCATCAAAAGTCGCATTATTGGCAGCCGGAAGATTGATGGCACGGGAAGACAAACCAGTAGTGCCATCCCTATTTCCCCTGTCGGCTCTCTTTCTGTGCTCAAGGTTCAGTGTTACAACAAGTACAGGCTACAGTTTCTGCGGATGGAAATTGACTGATGCGCGGAAAGTCGATAGACGAAAAAACACCACGCGCAAGGAAAGAGACATGCGGTCAAGCAAAATAGCTCTAAATAGCCCCTCTTACGATTATGATCGGGAAAACGGGCAATTATGACAGCATGAACGACTCGAAGTACAAAAACTGCCAAGATCATCTGTGGGAGCTCGGGGAAGCAGAGCACTGCATTTTTTGCTTCATTTTTCCTTCGAAGGCCCAGGAAACTAGAACAATTGTAGTTTGGTGCCTGGTACAAAGGACTAATCTTGAGTCTCAGAGCTTCAGTCATTATCAAACAAAAGTAAAAAGAAAACATGTCGCCTGCATGAGGCTTCCCTATTACACCTCGTTCTGTTGTTCATGTACTTCAGAATCCACATCAGCCTTGACGTTGAGAGTGCAAATGGTGTGCATTGGCGCATTTTCTGCTGAAAAATAAGAGACTACCCGCTCCGCAGCTTAAATCACCTTGCGCATCGGATTTTCGTTGACCCTAGTCTCATGGATATGTTATCCCATGAACATCATTAATTTTGTATGGTGAAATACATTCAGTGTCGAATTTCTCTGCACTTAAGAAAGATCTGGCGCTGCCCCCCTAGTCGAGTGCAACAATATCAAACAGCATCCGTCTTTCTAATAATGTGCAGAGCAGTGGAAAGGGACGGATATTCGTGTCTGTAGCAACAGGCAAGCAATGCTTAAGGCCTTGTCCAATCGATCAACCACTTCGAGAATAGTTCAGAGCTTCATGTCTTCTCTTGCTTCGGTAAGATTTGTCTGTGTCACGGGCCCCTACGGGATCACAGGAAATGAGATCACCGATGAACTTGATAGACAAGAAGCAGAGGAGGTTCTCTTAGGTCCGGAAACTGCGTTGGGACTGCCTGCATCCTTGGTTAGAGCTTCCATCGATAGTTGGGCCTATCGAGAAGACAGCCGGAGGTGGCATGACTCTCCAGCATGTAGACACACCTCTGGATGTTCCCAAACGTCTGTAAGAAATCCGCGTCTTTCTTATTCTCTTGATAGACAGCAGATTCTTACCTTACCGGCGTACACAACCCACTACACCTTCGCAACAACTAAATATGCTATGCCGAAGCATTGAAACACTCTGGGACACGACCACGACACTGAAGAGCACTTCCACTGTCCTGCCCTTGCTCGGATCACGTGGTAGTTATTCCTACTGGTCTTCCATGACTTAGAAACTTGAGCAATTATACGTAGGTTCCTGCTTGGTAGTACAATGGACCTGATTGTTTGAGCCTGAGGTCTCCAGTTTTGTTTACATTCTCCTAATGTCAAGCTTGAACAAATTTAAGGCCTCATTGGTTCTCCTTGAATCAACACATATGCATTTTTTGGAGTATGTAAGTCATCGCTGACTGTTCCCGAATGCGGTATTTATTTGATCACTTGTTTAAGTATTGTTAATGGCAGTGTTCCTAATTTCATGAAGGACTATTAAAAAAGTCATCGTTACCTTTTTAGGTTATTTTTCATGACCTGGAAACCACATCAGATCTAACTGATATGTGCTTCGTGGAATTTCCAGAAGCTGTTTAGGGCACATAGTGCCTCGGGCCAACTTTAGTTGATGCATTCTGCTTCTTCATTTCGGTGGAAGATTTCAGCATGAAAGATTGTGGAAAGATGCATGTCTAAGTTCCATCTAGGTTGCATACGTCAAAAGTAAGTAAGTAAGTAAGCAGAACTACCCTTGAAGCATTCATTTACTCAAGCAGCAAGAGATAATGCACGGAGAAGGTTGTCTCTCTTCTAACAATCCCCTTGCTGCCTAAGAACAACTGCAGAGATAAGTCCTTTTTAAGTAGAAACTCAGTTCAACACTAAGACTTACCTGTTGCTATCCACGTTGTTTGTTCAGAGATTGCCCACTTCTACACAAGTTATAACCAGTTTATGTTCTTCGTGAATTTTCCTTTCTTTCCTGAATGTTTGACATTTCTGCTGAGCTGCTGAATATGTAGATTCCTAGCAAATTCCTCCTTGCTCTTGCTAAAGGTGGAAAGCATTCTTCTAGCATGATACAATGTCATGTGATAATCCTTACGATCTTGCTGATTATATTTTTGCTAAGGCTTAGGTGTGTATCTGTCTTTTTTTAATTAATTGCTGGCCAGATCTGCCTCGAAGTCCTACAAGCGTCTAGTTCCATCCATCTCTGATTTGTGATGTTGATGGCAGCTGTATGGAAAGTATTAATTATTACTTGAATGACGGCTTAGGGGGTTTCATGATCAATTGCCAATGGCAGTCCAACAGAAAACGAAAAAGACACAGTCGTCGGGTGCAGATCGATGCAGATACGTCGTTCCAAAGCGTGACAGACGTTTCAGGGACAGTGTGTCAGGTCACCGCCCTCGCGATTACAGAAGAGAGAACCAATAAAAGGTCATTGAACTTAACCGCCTTGTTTTATTTCGCGAACCAGTCATTGTTCTATCAATAGAATGACTGCTAAGTAAGTTCTGGTGGCATCGTGAAGTCCACTCCATTTGCTACGTCTTGGGGACAATAAGGATCCGTTTAAGAGGGTCCTAGAATCGTTCTGGTTCAAAGACGAAACCTCTGGAATGACACAATTACTTGACGACTGTCACCTCGATAGGGACGTGGAGGTAGCTGCTGATATTCACTTATGCACTCTTTCAGTTGCAAGAGTACTTACAAATCTCGACGTGCACAAATCCGCTGGCTTGGAATGTATTCCCCCAATATTTCTGAAGAGGTGTTCTTCTTTGCTGGCAAAACTACTGCGTTCACCTCTTATCTAACTAGCTCATGGGCTCTCATGGCACGTACTACCCCTATGCCCAAGGAGCCAGCATAGAGTAAGATTGCATCTGCGACAGAATCTTAGGTTTAGGTTTAGGTGCTTGGGCTGCTAGTGGAATTATAACCACACTTAAACCAATATTAACGGCTAGATGGCGCAGTTGCTTGAGTAGCTGCCCTAAGTTATAGGGTTCCCAGGTTCGAGTCCCAGAAAATTGACATGATTTTCTGGTTTTCAAATCTGATCCAGTCACCATTGGCCTTTGCGATCAAATTAACGGCACACAATGGACCAACAGTAGTCAAAGTGTGCTGACAATTTCGTTGGCAGCCCATCAGCCTGGCCTTACCTAATCTTGACTATAACTGGTCCATTGTGTCACCCATAGTCAGACTTCTAACACTCATTGAAAACGTGCCGTTAATTCGATGTTCAAGTGATGACTGGGACTGGGTGAATGGGAACGAGGAACACCACCAATTAAAGGCAGGCACTCAATCAACTGAGCCATTCCGCCATCCAAAGTATTGACTTAGTTGATAGTGTGTCCCTTAGACACCGTTGATGGCCGCCGGACTGTCTAGGAAGTTAACAATGGGTATGGGATGCGTTAAGAGTCAGCGGGCAACATCGTGGACAGCTTTGACTTCTGCCTGAACTGGCTAGGCAGTCGAACAGATAGAGAGAAGGAGAGGACCGACGAGGGTACTCTGAGTACAGTGCATTTGTCCGTCTTGGAACCATCCGTGCAAACATCCATATTGGCTGACTTCCTCTCCATTCTTGACTGTCTGGGATTTGCAATTCGTATCAAGATTTTAAGTCTAGATGGAGCTTTGTTGGTTCATTAACGTCATCGGCGTATCTGAAAATCTCTAGGTGCCCCTCAGAGAACTTTCTGGTTCTACGTTCTTTGTTGGGCTACAGCAAATCTTGTAGCTTCAGCTGAAGCAGAAATATGTAGCTAAGGCAGGTTTTATGGAATTCCTGTACATCGCATTGAAGTTCTCGTCGATCTTGCTGTAGGTACAGTCACACTCTGTGCCTGTATCTTTGCTCGAATTTCTGCTAAAGTATCGTCCTATCCCAAGAACTAGGACTAATGAGCGAAGGAGTAACTCAAGCGAATCCCATTTTCTTCCCGCACATTCCTGGGAATTTAATATTTTCAGAATCAGTCTTACTCGTCATTTTCTGTGACTAATTGAGGTCTGGGCACCACAGTACTCAAACTCTACGTAAAACCTTCAAACGACACGTACACCCATAACCGCCGCATTTAACGACACTCTCTCACACTCTCTAGTCGCCGTCCACTCGGTTGACAACAGCCCACCAACCCTAAGGCACGCCATAAATTCCCATCCAAAAATGGCCACAACCATAGCCGATGTCCACCGCTCACGGTCGTCGGGTATCTTAATGGCTTCTCAGAATGATAATAATTAATAACAGAAAAAAATTGAAACAAAATGCAAACAACAACAGCAACAGCGTCATAAAGCAATAAGCGACCGAGAAGTGTTCAATTACAGTTGCAAAGGACTCATGTCCATCTGGGCAGCCGTGGCACCTCGTAAAGTCGCTCCGCAATTGCCCCCACGACACAGGCACTCACACACACGGGCCGGAACCGAGCGACAGAGTCGCACCGAGAAGAACCATCAAAGCGGCTGCTCCAGCAGACTATAATGAACACAAAGACGAACCCCACCAGAAAAGGAAGACGGCGAACAAAAAGAGAACAGAAAACGTCCAAACTCCGACTCCGACCATGATCACTGCCTGTCGATATATCCGAGCAGTTGCCCGACCGCGACCGCGCTCCAGCGCTGCGCTGTGCCCCGTCAGCTCGCCTAACGAAGAGAACAAACCGCATCCAATTAAAAATAATGAACTTAATTAAAACTATGTTATAGCCCATCGATTTAGTGAACTAATTAATGAAATATTTCTAGCCACAGTGATCCCCGCTAGCGGGCCGGCGAAGGCAGGACCTGGGAATGGAGCCGGAGCTGGAGGATGGGGGCAATGTGCATCTATTGGCAATTGTATCTTTTTCATTCTGTCTTCGGTGTGCACGGTGTACACTGGTCGGGTGATTACTGCGACTGCCAGGCAATCCAGTAATCCGTGAACGCAGATCTCTCCGGTCGCTCCGTGCTCCAGATGGATGCTGCTGCTGCTGCTGCTGCTGGGGCTTCCTTCTCGGTTCGCCTCAACATATCGCCGCGCGGCGCGATTTATTAAAATATATCACTGCAGCGGGGGGAGGCTGAGGCACCCGGTGCACATGCATGCACGAGACCGCCGCGCCAGTCGCCCGGCTAGTCGTCGTGGCGCGCAGGTGGGAGGTGTGGAAATTGGAGGAAAAACGGCGACTAATTGTGTATCCCATTAAAGCGCCCGATGCAACCGATGGATATTCGGTCGGAAAATTGATTCCAGCTCCGTGTTGATGTTGTTCGTTGCGCTCTGCTCCTGCGGATGGTGCACCACTGCCATCGAGATAAGGTCGCCGTCTCCCTCGCCGATGGCCGGGCACAAGGACCATGCTGAGAAAGTATCACCGAGAGATTGGCATGTGGCAAGTGGGAAAGGGGGGCATGGGAGCCATGCGATAAGACGAGAGCTGATTGCAATTAGAGGCGAAAAAAATGTCAGAGATCGACCAATTGGTTGGATTTCTTTTTCATTTCATTTGTCATTTGGCCGGGTGGCGCACGGTGGCATGGAAAGCCGAAACGAGTTGAGGAGATCGATCGCGTGATGGTGCTTCATTTGATGTCAAGTTGGGAGATGCTTTAGGATCGAATTATAGGCACGGCCGTCGAGTGCAGAGCTTAGAAAGGCTCGTTGCTACAAACTGGAGTCCGGGCTTCAGAGGTCATGGCTGTGAAGTACGCGTGGCATCGTGAGGTTCAGTCCAATGTGTACCAACGGCACTAAAAGCTGCAGTTAATAAGCGCCCACGCATCCCTGTTCAAGCTTACAACGCCTGACTTAAGGAAGGAGTATTTTCTGAGCTGTGAAAGCAAAGACTTGTTATTTTACCAAAAGCCAAGAAACCACCCTAGACTAGTCTTCTCTGCAAGCTGTACATAAATTGGAGCGCATAACAAGTGACGGGACGGTGCTATCGATTAAGCAGGAGCCCCGCTCAGATCGGCGGTCTGGTTTCCACAAAACACGTTCCACGATCGACGGCATCGATGGAAAACGATGGAAGGGCGGCCGTAAGCAGTAAAGTGCGATCAACAAGCTAGATGTCAAAAACGCCTTTAACTTCGCGAATTGGAGCAACATATTCCGAGCACTTAGCGCCAAGAGAGTGCCGGACTAGCTGCAGTATTTTACAAATAGAGCACTGCACTACAACAGCGAGGTTATCCCATCCTCGGCAGTGTAACGTCACAGGCGGTGTACCCCAGGGTTCTGTACACGGACCTCTACTGTGGAATCATATGTAGGACGACGTCCTTCAACTTTGAATACCGACGTCGTTAAAAATAACGCTGGCTTCACTGACGATATAGCAATCGTAGTAGTAGCCAAACATCTGGAAGAAGAAGAGTTTTGGTCCAATGAAGTCATCCGGGTGATACATGACTGCCTAATGAGCATGGACTTACAACGAGCAGAGGAAAAGACTGAAGTATCACTAATCAGTAACAGACAGATTATGCCGACCATAATATTGATCATGGGTGTCTAAACCAGAACCTTGGTGTTACTCAAGGGTAACTTTTATGCAACATCTGCAACATGCACCCGAGAAGGCAGCGAGAACAACGGCTGCTCTGGCAATGATCATGCCAAACATTGGAGGATCAAGACAAAAGAAAGGGCTACTCTTGGCCAGAGAAGCGACGTCAATGATGAGGTATACAGCTCAAAGGTCGACTTCCGCCTCCCCTACCTACCATGGCGACCGGACTTGAATTTGAAGGTTTCCATCAGGATTGTAGACCTGGGCGCGGTTGTTGCTGCGATCAGAAAAAAGAATGCTGTTGCTTGTCAAAACAGCGTCACCTAGGACGGCTGACTCGTCCATCCTCATTGCCTTCGGTAGCAAACCAGACGGTGAGATCGTTTGAGTTGCGAACCTCAATGTGATCAGAGGTGCCGACAGTGCATTGAGTTACTCTGGGAGCAACGAATTGCAGAACCGAAGAAGAACGGAGCAGGCTACGTTCTCAGTCCAGTCCTGGGTGGGGGTTGGCATTCCGTGCAGCAGTGGATATGGAATGCGATAGACGGCATCACGTAAAATCGGTCTGCGGACATCCATCGGAATCGGTCACTGCATGGCCATCGATGAGGCGGTGTCACTGTCTAGTCTGGACCAGTCACCAGTCTCAATGGACACATTTTTGTCGTAAACAATGATGACTCCACCCTGGTTGCTAATTTTACCTAGGAGAGTAAAGTCCAATGCCGTGTCAAATTGTTCAGGTTGACGCTACCCATTACTTACTTACTTATTTGTCATGCCGGCGACCCATGAAGGGTCCGAGCCTGAGCAAATGCTGCCTTCCATCGGTGACGCTCCTGGGCATGCTGCTTCCAGTCATCAAGGCCAAGCTGTCTTACATCTTGGTCTCCGTATCCGGGGTTCCTCTCCTTCTCGAACCAAGATGATCAGATTCAAAGACCCTCTTGGCTGGAGCGTTGTTGTCCATGCGCTCGATGTGGCCGAGCCAGTGTAGTCGACGGATTTTTGCCTTCCAGACTACATCCACATCCTTGTACAACTCGTAGAGTTCGCGATTGTGTCTTTTCCTCCATTCGCCTTCCTCGCAGACGGGACTATATATCCGACGTAGAATATTCGTTTCGAAGGCACCAAGAATGTGAAATTTTGCTTAGCGAACAGCTTTCGGCTGCATAAAGCAGGACTCACTATTCTATACCCAACCAGTGGGACAGTGGGACAGAATAGAGGACGGACGTCCACAAAGCGAATGATGCACCCAAGTGGAAATGGACCTTAACCAACTTGGCATGCGAAATAGGAGGTAGCCGGTTAAGGATCGTGCCGGACTGGCTTTTTGGCTGAAGTTCTGGTACCCACCGAACAGTAGTGCCATTAAACGAAGAAAAAGAAGAACAGCGTCTTGGTCCTTCGAGTCAGGAGTTTCGAACCCATTTGTTTTGACCAACCGTAGTAGCATCGGTTACCAAGGGCGATTTTACGACGACTGCAATGTCGTTTGTGGAGTTTACGTTTGCCCCGAGGTAGACAAACTAGATAATGTCGATTGTAACGTCTTAACCTAGGTGTTGTGCGGCTGATCGTTTTTTGCACGACAGCATATATTTGGTTTTGTCCTCGTTGACCTTTAGACCATCTCGTTTCGCCTGTTCCTCAATTGCCATGAAAGCTTCCACTACGGCGTGATGGGACCGCGCGATATTGGCGATGTCATCAGCGTATCCAAACAGCTGTACTGACGCTGCCCATTGGTGATCCTTATTGCGACTTTGATCTCCTCCATTTGGTGTATGGTATCGTAGATCTTTACCAACAAGGTCGATGTCTCCGACAATCCAGAGAGGGTTGACTTAAAGACTGTCATTTGATAGTGGCGCATAGTTTAACGATTCTGTCAGAGTTTCTCAACGAAGTCCAACAAAAAGCGTTCCCGGTCCTCAACCACTAGCATGATTTGTCTGAAGGATGATGATTTCGGACAGCTCAGTACAGTTGCGCTCAATCAAACGTTTGAAAGGCAAGGCCTTGTCAATACTGCCCTTAACGCAATATTTTCTTTTATTTTTTCATTTATGTTTTATTTTTTGTTAACGCTTTTGGCGGCGGTCGGTGCGACTACATTCCATGGCCATTGCTTGCCTTAATAAAGCAACTTCTTGCAGTATTCGCAGATGTGGCGATAGACTTCATTATTTAAACATCAGAACTGGGCCACCATATGAATCCGATGTACTGGCTGTTGGTGAAGACCCAATTGGTGACGGTAAGGAGATCACTGAATGATGGGTGGACAATGGAATGTTGTCATGTTCACGCAAGCAAGTGCTGCACGTAAACTCGCTGCAGTCAAGACAGCGGGTCGATGCGTTGCTCTCACTTCCTCCGTTGCAACTTATGCTGGAATTGCTTGAAGCGACATGCTCTAGTTCGGAGCATACTGCATCGACCCCCCGAATTTGTGTAGATGGCGTTGACTTGTGCATGTGCTTTACGCTGTTCATCATGAAATCATTACTTGGTGGGGATATCTGACCGGAGGAGGCGTTCGAAGCTCGATAGAGGGGTTGGGTCGCTTGTAGCTCCTCGGCTGTGGCCTGTCTACCCATGTGGCGTTTCGGTTATTATTGCCGATTGTGTGTACGGTCGTGGATGAGTTGTGAAGCATGAGTTAGCAACAGACGAGGTTAATTGTCCGTTTAGTCGTAGTGCATTATTTGTAGTCGAATTTAAATGTAGTAGTAGAAGTGGTTGTAGTTTAGAAAACATTGAGAGTTGTATTTCCACATGTCGCAGATATGTGTTTTAGAGCAAGTTCGAAGGTGGGAAGGTGGGAAGGTGTCTTTCGTGGTTAGAAAACCCACACTCGTCTTGAAAAGATTAACATCTCCCTATAATAAAAAAACAAACCTCGTTGACTGACTGTCTTGGTTGACTTAAAGGTCTGTCTGAGAGGATCGATGACTCAGAGATATCTGGTTGCAAGACGAAACTTCCAGTATAACACAGCAACTTGATGAGTGTAACCAACAAGATCCCAAGATCAGAGTCCATAACCTCAGTTCAGACCCAGATTGCTAGGCGGAGAAATCAATGAGTTCACACCGGCGGTCATAGAAGTGTCTTTTCAGAATTAAGTCACAATGGACATCCAGCACGCAGTGCAATGTTCTTGTCATGGTTAAAGGCTCCTCGTTCTAAACAGGAATTCAACAGAAAGCACACTCACTCTTATTCACACTCGAATTTCGCGTCATTATCAAAACACAATTCCCTTGCTTTGCTTTCCCCATTTTCACCATTTATTCAACCGTCATTTTATTCAGCTTCTAATATCTGGGATATCTTCCAACGTCTCTATAAAAATACCCAAGATCGGGTTGACCCCGTCCGACGGGACGGAAGCCATAATTGGCGTCACCAAATTGGCCTTGAGCACCTCCAAAACCTTGCGGACCTCCAAAGTCAGCGAAGCCACCATAGTCTCCCTTCGCACGCTCCTGGGTTGGTGGAAAATCATCGGCTCCACGAACTGATCCCTGGGCGATGATCAAGATCACAGCCATCACAACGAACTGAGACAAGTAACGCATCTTGCTAGACACAGACGAACTGAAAGCACTGACTGAGCAGCTGGGATGGGATTGCTGAATTTATAGGTCTGTCATCAATCAGTCACCGATTGGAAAATGTGGTTTCGCCCACGTCGGAAATGATCTACTCTCCCCTCTCTCATCACTTGATTGCGGCGATAAAAGATTTGTTCTCGAAATTGGAAACTATTGTGTCTGCTTTACAACCGCGATAATAAGCAGTTCCACTGATGAACATAGAGACTCGTGAAAATTACAATAACGGCTGCGGATGTGACCTTGAGTGTTCCCAGGTGTTGCACGCCGGTGGTTAGGTAAGAGTCGGTAACACTTAGGTCCATTGTGATACCTACGGATTCACTTACTTCTGCACCTAAAACCAATTGTTCCTTGTGGCAATGTTGATCGAGCCAGACTTCGAGCTAGATAGTGAGGCTTGTTGGTTGAGGCCCAGGTCCACCCCGGACTAAAAGGCGAAGCGTCGTGTCACAGTGTTCGACGTGGATGTTACAGTATCCCTTCGGCCTCTATGTCCACTTTTCGATAACGGGGAAAAAGGTTACAGGCCCATCTTCCTTTTTTGTGATGGTTTCACACGTAGCTTGCCATTGTCTAAGGGATGAAGCCTGCTGTTCTTTTTTAATTTCTCGGACCTGCTGCAGATCCAAGGACCGCCTACGGTACACTCTACTCAGCTCATCGGCCAGGATGTCAAAGGGCAACATTCCTCCCGCAAGGAACGCTGTATCGTCTAAAGCGTTGCTAAGACAGCTGATGAACCTGGTTGCAAGCAGTCTGTACTCTGTAGACCGACTTCAGAATCAGTTTCAGTTTGTCTTGCTGATACTGCTCCTGGCCAAATACGAGAAGTGTATGGTATATGAGGACCGAACTGAGTAGTCGTGATAGTAGGATCCTGTGCTCGTCTTCGGGACCACCGATGCCGTTGGGAGAGCGCTCCGTGAAGACTATACTCTATGTGTGCTTCAACGGCCACCCTGTAAACGGCAGGATGGTTCAGTTGGTTGAGTCCTTGGTCAGGTGTGGTGTCCCATGTTCGAAACCCAGTGAAGGCAAAGTAGTAGCCTTTCGCAGAACAGGACCTAACCTGACCTAAGGCCATCCTGTTGCCTAGCACCACTGCAAGGCACTTAAGCACCTCCTCTGACTTGATCGTCAGATTTTTAGTATAGAAGCTTGCCCTATAAGGACAGCCTCTGTCTTGTGCTAAGCTAATTCGAGGCCATCTGACTCTAGCCACTCTTTTATCCGCTGCGATCTTTAGACCGCTGCGTTAGTAGAGATTTCCACTTCCACTTGATCTCCTCTGCCATTGCGACTACAGCAATGTCATCGACATGCACTCCTTCTACTAGCACTGGGCGCATACATGGTCATTCAGTACGTCTTGTGTTGTTCTACACTGTGTGAGCAGTGACCATACGGTGGCTTAGAGACAAAAGTCTGCCTCCCTGCAACCACCACTCTCCCAGACGTACCACCGCCGAACTGAAGAAACAACTCAAGTGACCCTCCGTTGAACCTTAAGGAAATCAAAAGCGACAACACCAGAAATAGTGTGTCCACTCTCCACACATCAGACGTCGTTATTTTATTGCATTCAACCGAACACAATACACACACACCCACATCAGGGGGAAAGGACGCCAATTTGTCGTCCTTATTTCAAAAATCAGCGGCCAGTTAGTCTGGAAAAAAAAAATCACGAAAAAAAAACCCGGTCCAGGGTACACAGGCGACGCTGCTTTGCATCCCGGATTCGAATGCCCCAACCCTCCACCACCCACCATCACCCACTACGACGGATATGCATACACACATTGGATGCGTCGCCGACGTCGTCGTCGTCGTCGTTCTTGTTCACTGTTCCGTGGATTCTGGTCGACGGGGGCGCGCGCGTGTGTGTGTGAGGGAGTCCAAACGGATGGACAACGACGAATAGTTCAACAAAAAGGACTTGTACTTCGTTTACAATCAATTATATTGGATCCTTCTGCGGAGGAAGCTCTCGTGAAAAAGCACAATAAATGACGCACTTCAGGCAACAATGGGAACAAGTGGATTGTGTTTTTTTCTTTATTTTCCCGCCCACCTTCACGGGACATCCCTCACCCATCGGTGGCATTGCAGCTGAATTTTCGTCGTTGCTGGGGCTTTTTTTTGTGTTGTGCCGTGTACTTCAGGACCTACTCTTGTTGCTGGCTGTTCACCTGCATTCAATTGTTGGATGATGACTTAGTCGTCATCGTCATCGTCATCGTCGTCGCATCCACATCGCTGCTGTCCCGTTGCCAGTTGCTGGTAGGTCCTTGGGTCCTTTTGGCATTCCATTTCAGGGAACTCTTCATCTAATTGTGTCCAGGGTTTTACCTTACCGATTGGCTGGACCGTATAATGGAGAGACTCAGTCCGCCGTACGCCGTCCGCCATCGGGGCTGGCCTGGGTGGACAGTGGCTAATTTGCGAACGGTGTACTCGTATTCGTTTCCCCCCCTCCTGGTCGGTTTGTTGTCCTGTCGTCCTGTGTGAGATGTTGTTCATCACACACACACCCGCGCGCAGAGGAATATCCACTTACATGTGTGTATCTTGCTGGCCATTAAAAGCATTCATTGGCTTGAAGACAAGACATTTTCGCAGGATAACATTTGCATACACGACCGTGGGGCATGGTAATGTCCAGTTGCGAGCGAGCGAGCGAGCGGTACACGTCCGTATTAGGAGTTTCAGTTTCTGTCATTTTTCCGTGCACACACAGCGCAAAATTGAACCGACAAGGACGAGAGGAAAAAGGATATTTCCAGGATCTTATTATTTCTAGTCGAGTACTGGACTATGCTCGTTATCCTTATTATTATAATGTTTGTGTCGAATTTTTATATTTTTCCCTGTCTACCGGTGCTCCTTGTTCAGGTGGGTGGTTGGGGATGGGTGGGGGTCTCGTCCACTGCCCAGTAACTGCTTGTCATTAGGCAGTATCAAATTTTTATTTCGGACTTGAAACAGAACAGATGCGAGATCCGAGCTCGGGGGCAGATGTTCAACAGTTCACATGGGTACCCGGTTGGCAGGGAACTGGCCCTGAGACGATGGGAGGGCAGTGTCAAGCGAGTGGCCTAGGGGACGAGATGAGATAGTTTTTAAGTGGACACCTTCTCGTTGGGGGACTAATTAGAAGCTGCGAGCTAAAAGCCTCGGTTGACGGTGGCGCCCAACAACGGACTGGGGATCTTGAGTGTGAATCTTAATTTGTGTCCATTTGGCTGCAAGAATCTACGAAACATTAATATTATCTTCCAAGTGATCAACCAACTGCGTCGTCCAGCTAGATGACTAATCGTTGGCAATTTGGTGGAGGAGCCGATGATGCTCCAAGCCATAAAGTTCTCTTGTACGCGCATCTTTCGAGTGGAATTGTAAGGTATTGTACAACTTTCCCAGATGGGATTTCTTTTAAGGCTTACCCTGTTATGGAAGTTGTACTTACTGTTTTGAATTTTTTTCTGAATGTGGTCCACCTTCTTTTTTGAGTGATGAGTGCATCACACACCATTCTTAGGTCAATCCTTTTAAGGGCTTGAACTTCATCAGATCTTTTCAGATTAAAGATTTGTTTCATGAAAGCTTTTATGTATTCTGTACCCTCTAGCCAATGTAAATGGAGGTACACTCCAACCGTTTATAAATGCCACTCGAATTCGTTCATATGGCTACCACTAGCGCTTTTGCAGCCGCTGATTCTTTGGACCAGGGGCATGGGCACAGGGCAAAGTTGCTGAATGCACCCAACCTGGTAGGATGCCAGCGCGATCCCTGCTTGTGCATAAGTCAAGACAAACAGCCTCCTCGTGGCGCCCCTGGATAGCCATCACAACAACCGTTGTGTGGTGAATCAATGTATGCAGCCCGAGTGTCAAACAATGTTCCTGGCCAACCACTTGTAGGTTGTGCGTGAGGTTAACTCCCTCACCACATAAAAAAATCGACAGTTACGAGCCGACAACAGGCCTCGGATATGGACGGATTCAAAGTTGACGACCTCAGCAAACGATCAAAGGACAATGATTTTCGGTTCTGCACGTGGAATGTGAGGTCCCTGAACAGACCACGTGCAGCCGATGAGTTCGCGGGGGCCCTGGACTGCTACAAAGCAGATGTTACCGCCATCCAGGAGATGCGATGGGATGAGCCGGGCAAAAGGAAGATGAGAAACTGCGACATCTACTACGATGATTGCTACAAAGAGGGAAAGCAGCGCTTATTTGGATGCGAATTCGTTGTTCGAGGCAGACTTAGGCAAAAGGTCTTAAGCTTTGATTATATCAGCGAGCGCCTCATAACAATCCGCATCAAGGCTAAATTCGGGAACATCAGCCTGATTTGCGCACACGCCCCGATACGACGATAGCAAGGATGACTTCTATGAAAGAACACACGATCGATGCCCCAGCTATGACACTAAGATTGTTCTAGGATGACTTCAACGCACAGCTGGGCAAAGAAGACATCTTCGTTAGAGTCATCGGAAAACACAGCCTGCATGACAACTCATCCGGAAACGGACTCAAGCTGGTAGATTTCGCCTCAGGGCGTAACCTCTCTGTGATGAGAACGCGGTTACCACACCACACCTGACGGTCTCCTGATCAATCAACCGTCAACCAGATTGATCACATTGCGATCGACGTCAGACACTCTTCGAATATTCTCGATGTCCGAACGTTCCGAGGAGCCAACATCGACTCGGACCATTTCCTTGTTGTAGCCAAGGTAAGGATGAGGATATCGAGAGAAGTACGGAGTCGAGACAGAACACTACGGCTTGACGTCGGAAAGCTACAATCACAATGGACTGCTAGGAACTTTGCCTACCGAGTCTCCCTGAAACTCTCTGAAAGTTCGACGCTGCCTGCACATAATAATAATAATATTGGTGTCGCTACAGCCCATGGAGGGCCAGGGCCTAGCTTCTCAGCAACCACTCGTGTTGTGCGTGCTATTTGTTCTCACACGAGTGGAAAAGACCCACAGTTTTATGCCGAATCTGAACGGCCAAGTCTGAGAAGCTTTCTCTAGACAGGAAATACTCTTTGAGCATTGTCAGTGACTCGAAAGAGGTGGGGCCGTGAAAATTATTTCTGTCGCTCAGAGCTGGAATCGAACCTACGACGTCGAGGTTGGGGTCGACGCACGTACCCACAACGCCACGGCCCACCACTCCCTGCACATACAATAGAAGAAGAATGGAAACGTGAAGCTCTTGGCAGTTTTGTGAGAAGAGTTTTGCGGGCGTTGATTGCGTCTGGATGAGAAGAGTCAACCACGAATTGTACGGGCTGTACAGCGGCATGCACCTAGTTAAGCGTCTTCGGATCCAACGTTTAAGATGACTAGGTCATGTAGAGCGGATGGACACCACAGCTGCGGCCCGAAGAGTCTTCGACACCGAGCCATTGGGACACGCAACAGAGGACGTCCTCGCACTAGATGGCGCACACAAGTGGAAAAGGACCTCAACCAACTTTGTGTGCGCAGCTGGAGGCAGCTGGCGAAAGATCGTGCTGGCTGGAGAGGCATGTTGGTTGAGGCCCAGGCCCACCCCGAACTGTAGCGCCAATCAGATTCTTTGGACCCAATTTTCGATGACTCGGCCACACATGTCGAACGAAACGGCCGTTAATGTGGGCTCTGAGGTCTTCCAACGTCGTCGGCTTTTTGACATAAACCGATGACTTAACGTAGACCCATTGAAGTAGTCAATCGGCTTTTAATCGCAAGAACGAGGCGGCCAATCGCCTGGTTGCGGACGGATTATGGAATGCCGACATCTTCATCGAGAACAATACCACCACCGATGACCACTAGGTGGACACAAAAACTCTAAACAACGTAAAGGTCGCTTCATCTCTTCTTAGCAAGCTGTGCCGTAAGTCCACATCTGCAAGGTGGAACGAAAAATTAGGTCATCACTGCATCGACAAAAAAAACCTGTAAAATGAGAGGAGTGGATTAACAACCCATAGTGACTCCAGGTTGAGGAAAAGTCTTAGCAATCAATCCCCCAAATCACCGAGTTTCTTCCAGAAACCAGAGGGGACCAGACCAGAATGAACAATAGCTATGCAACACGTGTTTACAACAAATGACATTGGACCATCAGTTAACATAAAATAGCCACTCACCAAAAACCCTCATCGTCGTCTTAACCGGACACTGAGCAAATTGGAGTTCATGCCGACAGGATGGGTGTCTGATATAAAGATTTCTGCGGAAGCTGCGTGGACAAAGGAAAGCTAGAAACCACAGTTTTACCTAGTCTGCTCGGGAAGCGATTATTTACCATAAACCTAGATGCCTACTATTTATGAAAGAGCTAAGCATCGTCAGCATGAGTCAGCAGTAGCACAATCGCGCAATTGCAAGCTTTGCACTGCTTTCTGCAGTCAGCCTTTTTAACTTAACCGAATCTGATGGGTGTGTTGCTCTTCAAAACCTGCAGTCATCGCAATGGGTTTCTGTTGAAGCTGGACCACAAGATATTTCTGTCGAGTCCAACTTTCAAACACAGCTAAACCTCCGAATGAGGTTGTCCATCTAGAAGGATCTCCCCCACGCTCCACCGACCGTCACTCCATTCCCACAAAACTTACACACTTCAACCGCTGCCGCTTTCCATTGAGAAGACCTCCTCATCCAGCAACATGCGTTCCACTCAGCGCCGCATAGACACGCTCTATTTCCCGCATCACTGCCGTGTCGCTTGGAATGACACACACAAAACCAACAACTCCTCAGCGCCGTACTTCTGATACAACAAAAACCAAATAGACTCCGAGTCGAATGCAAAAGAAAAAAAGCAGAATCACCTCAATCTCCATCAAATGCATTGACACACATTCGAGTCGCGCTCGTCGCGCCCCATTCCCGAGGCGATTGATGCGATAAAAGAAAAGAAACTCTTAATGATTTCACCATCCACCAGCAGCCGTCCCTCCCCTGCCCCCACGACGAGGGAGAGAACCTTTAACCCGCATTACGATTGAATGCAGTACCCTTTCACAATCATTTATCCACAAAAACCCTTAGCATCATCACTGAACCACATATCATGCCCGTCATCCGTGCACATGCAGCGAGAGGATTCCATCGTCATCGCCATCGTCACCAGTCGGCCCCTCCTCAGAACCCCCCACCGCCCCCACCTCAGCAGTATCGCAGCAGCATTGTCGACGTCAAAATCATTACCGCGCCATAATCATCCTCCATAGCCGTGAGCCAAAAATGGGCTCAATTATTTCGAAATCATTAAAATCGTTTTTTGTTAAGAGATTGAACGGTGCGGTGCGGTGCGGCACAGAGGACCATCGCCGTCGTCGTCGTTAGCGTCAGCGTCGTCATCCTCCTCATCAGCGTCGCTGCGGAGGATGTGCGCTGGAAACGCGCACGTTACAGTGGTCTCGATAGTCCTGTCGTCGCCTCGCCGCCCGCTGCAGCGCTCGGTCCACCGCCACAGCAAGCGATGAATAGACGAACACGAGCGACGATGATGATGAATCCACCGTGTCGGCGAGGCGGTGTCCACAAGTGCATCTCCGCACGCCGCCGGCTGTGCGGTGCAAAACGCTGGATGCTTAGCGACAATAACCATAATTATTCTCATCCATGGCACCGTTTTGTTTGGCAAATCTGTCGAGGATAACGCGGGCGCGCGCTTCAAAGGACTACCCAGTGCCCGCTGCGGCAGTGGCCCCGCACTTACTTTCACCGAACCTCGCATGTCGTCGCCGCCCCCCAGTGGACCGCCAAAAAGGAATCGCAGATCATTAAGGCAGAAAAGTCCATTTCGTCAAAATGTCTGTCCACCGAAAGGGGGGACGTGGGGACCTGCTGTCGTCTCGACTGCGGTGCATACGCTTTAATCCCGCCACGCAGTGCTGATGAGAGACGGACGACAGCGACGACGATGACGACGGCCACCGTGCCCGACCATGGGAAGCCGCAGGCGCGCTTCTGAGCGGACCTGGAAGGGCGAACGGCTGGAAGGAACAAAAAAAAAAACCGAAAAAAGACCGACTTTTGCGAACATTTAGCGAGCGCTCGCAGAGTGTTTGGATATATGGCTTTGTTATTCCTAATTGACATTTTGCATTAATAGCGCGACGAGTACGCGAACGCGTCCGCAAGCGAGGACGAGGACGTTGCCAATTAAGAGCGACCCAGCTCCCTCGCTCACTCTCTCTCTCTCTCTCTGGTCGTCCTTGATGCTGGCGATGTGCCGGTGTGACGGTGGAGTTGCCATCATTATCGTCGCCGGTCGTCTTGGCATAGTTTCGGTGCTGCGCTGCCCCGTTGGGATGTGTTCGAAATTTTAATGAGCCGCTGGCTACTCTCTTTGTGCCACTGCCTGGTCGGCCGGGACCAGAGCCCGCAATGCCGCCGCCAAAGAGAGAGGGTGACTCTGTGACGCGTTTTAATGAACATGGGGCATCATTAGAATTTTGACGATCTTGTCTCGTCGTCTTCGTCTTGAGATGACATTCACCGAATACCACCGAATCTCGGAGGCAGCCTCGCAGTCTCGGCAGCGATGGTGATCTCCACGAAATACTAATTTCCAGAGTGATGGGGGTAAATCACATAAAAATGCCTTGGCCGGTGCGGCAAGCGGTCGCGGAGTGCCCAGTGCACCGAGCAATGCTTCGAAGTCTTTTAATGAGGCTCTCTCGGCTGCGTCGTGCTGCCCGCGGTGTGGACTGAATCTGATATTGCGGTGTGATCCTTATCTGGTGCCTGAACTCGAATGGAATGCCGACAAGAGAGCGAGGCACACACACACACTCGGTCGAGTCAGATCGAAGTTTACGAGGCTTGAATGTTAAGTGAGCGATTTCGGGGCACACCGCGGTGTGATGGTTCGGATTTGGGGCCGATGCGATGGAGACAGCTCATTAGTGTAAATTAACCTCGAATCGAATCGAAATCGGATGCGACGGAGCTTTTCCAGCGGTGGGAGCGAATAATTTCTGGAGATGTGAACGATCGGCTTAGAATGAGATCGCTTCGAGGTTGAATCTTCAGTGAGCACTGACGCTGCTGGAAGTTGGAGCCAATTAAGTTTGTCTGCCGGGTCGGATGCTGTTGTGACGAGACTTTGAATGGCGATGGGTTCAGGAAAAGATTTTGGAGATACTGATCGAGTGATCGTTTCGACGGAGAGAAATATGAGGCCTTGTGGAAAAGACTTAGGAATACCGGCCGGTAGTATTCCTCATGCATTCCTTGTGGAAAAGACTTAGGAATACCGGCCGGGAGTATCCTCAGGCATTCCTTGTGGAAAAGACTTAGGAATACCGGCCGGGAGTATTCCTCAGGCATTCCTTGTGGAAAAGACTTAGGAATACCGGCCGGGAGTATCCTCAGGCATTCCTTGTGGAAAAGACTTAAGAATACCGGCCGGGAGTATTCCTCAGGCAGTTCTTGTGGAAAAGACTTAGGAATACTGGCCGGGAGTATTCCTCAGGCAGTTCTTGTTTAAAAGACTTAGGAATACCGGCCGGGAGTATTCCTGAGGCAGTTCTTGTGGAAAAGACTTAGGAATACCGGCCGGGAGTATTCCTGAGGCATTCCTTCTAGAAAAGACTTAGGAATACCGGCCGGGAGTATTCCTCAGGCATTCCTTGTGGAAAAGACTTAGGAATACTGGCCGGGAGTATTCCTCAGGCAGTTCTTGTTTAAAAGACTTAGGAATACCGGCCGGGAGTATTCCTCAGGCATTCCAAGACTTAGGAATACTGGCCGGGAGTATTCCTCAGGCAGTTCTTGTGGAAAAGACTTAGGAATACCGGCCGGGAGTATCCTCAGGCATTCCTTGTGGAAAAGACTTAAGAATACCGGCCGGGAGTATTCCTCAGGCAGTTCTTGTGGAAAAGACTTAGGAATACCGGCCGGGAGTATTCCTGAGGCATTCCTTCTAGAAAAGACTTAGGAATACCGGCCGGGAGTATTCCTCAGGCATTCCTTGTGGAAAAGACTTAGGAATACTGGCCGGGAGTATTCCTCAGGCAGTTCTTGTTTAAAAGACTTAGGAATACCGGCCGGGAGTATTCCTCAGGCATTCCAAGACTTAGGAATACTGGCCGGGAGTATTCCTCAGGCAGTTCTTGTGGAAAAGACTTAGGAATACCGGCCGGGAGTATCCTCAGGCATTCCTTGTGGAAAAGACTTAAGAATACCGGCCGGGAGTATTCCTCAGGCAGTTCTTGTGGAAAAGACTTAGGAATACCGGCCAGTGTTACCATCAACCAGTACAGCAGATAGAAGCACCCCACAAAAGCTCCACTCAACGTCATTTCCCCCCATGGACACAACAGAAATCGTCGACTTCCCAGAAACACATTCGAACTGAACTCAGCCTAATTAGGATCCTCCCTCCCCCAGCCACACAGTATCGCTTGCTGCCCACGCAACGGCCAGTCGGACTGGTGAGCAGGGAACGGAAGCAAAATATGAGACAACAGGATACGAGCAGAGCAGAGCGTCTGCGTCGAACCCAGTTGTAACATCAAATAGAAAATGGCTCGTTAATTGTCATCCGACGACCGCACGTACTAATTAGTCCCATTAGATTGAACTCTCCGCACCATGGTCGGGCCCCGACCATTAGTGGTGGCACGCAATTGATCCCATTCGTGCGCTTCCTAGAAATTATGTTCCAGCAAATTAATTAAAGCGTCGCTGGGACGTCCACAGAGATTCCGCAGACGGCCTGCCGGCCTACTGCCGGCTGATGTGCCAACCGATGAGCGTCCCATTTTGACCATTCATCCCGCAATTAAAACGCTCGCGTACATCAACCGAATAAACAAATTTTAATTACGCTCATTGCAGCAGCAGCAGCAGCGGCGGAGTACACACACAGGTGTGGAGATACACGGATACCCGTGTACATACCGCAGTCCATATCCGTTGGCTGGCTGCAGTGAGCTGAGGAGACTGCGGCCGAAGACCGAGAGCCGAGAACCGGTGTGCCCTCGCAGCGCGCTCACCGTGCGGCCGCACAATCGTTTCAGGCTCCCCGTGTATCTTGGCGAGTACGAGTATTAATTAAAGTTTATCCGCAGATACACGCACACTCCGCCACCGGCTACTGTCTAATTGCATGATTTGGATTTCTTCTTAATTAAATTACACACGTCCACAGCCCGGCCCGCGCGCGGCTGTTGCTGTTGCTCCGTCCGCAGCGGAGGGGAAGATCCGGTGCACGGCCAGCCGGCCTCACCGTAGAGATTTATCGCGCTGCACCGGGCGCAAATGGGTGGTGGGCGGCCAGACTCGCAGTCGAGTCTATCGCCACGGCAACCCCCCGCCATTTAGAATGCAATCAAAATGCACTGCAATTAATTAAAAAAATATTTTCGCTGCAATTACATTCATTAATGGATATTAAATTCTATGCTTAATGAGATGCTGCTGCTTTGTTGCGGGATTTGTTTTCATTTTCCTTTTCCATTCGCCAGTCCCCGGTGAGTAGGGGTGAATGCGGTGGTTCGGCGGCTGGGGGATGGACGGGTTTTGTTGGATTGCGGTCGGTTGCAGTCAAAATGATTAACTGGAACGAAGCTAATTTGTCAAAACTGTGATGACCGGTGTGGCGCGGCGGGTGGTTGAGTATTTGGCTCTTGATTGGAGGGCGTTGCTGGGATGTGGGTCGCATTTGAGGTGATTAGTGGGTCTCCTTGGGAATAAGGACAATGGATTTGACTGATAACTGGCGGAGAAGTAATTGTGTGGCCTTCCATGGGAAGAGGGCCAAAGTGATTTCACGCCCGCGAGGTGATCTGGTCTGATTACGGAAAACGTTTGTTTCTAAACATGCAGGTTCCACACTTCGAATATTGGACTTAAGATGATGTCAAGGGTTCGAACGGGAGACTTACGTATGTAGTCTAAAATGTAAAATAAAACACTGACCAGCGCCTCAGTGTTGTAGGTCTGTACAATGAGTGGGAAGTGCGCAAGCTTCGCACGTGCCAAGAGGGCCGTGGCCAAGACACAGAAAGGAGCAACATCTCCTGTTAAGAGATACGCTGTATGAAAGACAGGATCGTGAACTAAATTTTTTACATTTCTACAGTCAAACGGCAATTTGAACTGTAACGTCGTCTTTTCTGTATGCTTCTTCCGTGTTCAAAATTTCTGGTGGTGGTCGGTGTCGAACTTACTGGCTCATCGCACAGCTCTCGTACTTTGCTCGATCTGAATTTATTAGCTAATCTACTCTGGGTGGCGACGTGCAACAAATACAACTTTAAACTGAACTAAAAGCTGAAGAATTAGGTGTTGTGGTATCGTTAATGTTATCCTTTTAAGCCAGCCTTACGTACTTGCAGGACACCCTCGCTGCTGCCAGAAGAACGAAGAACCAAGATACCCCCTTATAAGACCTTTGACAGTCCCAGCCCTGCAGTACGGCGCAAAGCATGGACACCAACTAAAGCGAACGAGGATATATTTGGTCGCTTCGAGAGAAAAGTCGAATTATCTTCGGTCCCGTATGTACGCATGCCTTTTGGAGGAGCAGACTGAACGACGAACTGTACGGGCTGTGCAGCGACATCGACGTGGTCCAATGAGCTCGAATCTCTCGTCTCAGATGGCTAGGTCACGTAGAGTGAATGGACATCGAGGCTCCTGTCCGGAAAGTCCTCGACTCCGACCCAGAGGGACAACGCGGTAAAGGACCGCCACGCGGCTGGAAGCAGCTACCACAAGACCGGGCGTGATGGGAGGCCTGTTGGCTGAAGCCCAGGTCCACCCCGGACTATAGCGCTAGCCAAAGAGAAGAAGAGACGACTACAGAAGTCCGTCCCAAGTCCGGCCAAGGATGGACGATTGGGATGCCACCCGGTTTGACTACGTCTCAAGTTGGAACTAGTTGGTGGGTTGTGGTGAACTGGTGTAGATGGCTGATATCGTACGAAAACCCAGAGCACTGCATGACGAGAGGAGGTGTTTTGTTGTTTTTACACTATGTTCACCCGTACAGCTTCTGCAAAAACCATTTCAGAGAACAGTCATCCTGCCCTGCTAGCATGTGTGCCAATTTTTCAGTGTTGACACCGAAGAGGGTGGGTCCTGAGTCCAAGTCTGCTTAATCTTAAGAGACAGAGACTAAGCTCTAGATTTTCAGACGCTTGTGGTTGCATGCTTCAATTTTGTGACGATGGTAGTTGGTAGTGAGCTCTCCAGAGGTTGGCCTTCTGTTGCTAATATAATAATAATCTGGCTGGCGCTACAACCCGTTGAGGGGCAGGCCCTAGCTTCTCAGCAACCACTAGTGTTGTGCGTGCTATTGCGTGGAAGGGACCTACAGTCTTATGCCGACTCCGAACGGCCAAGTTTGAGAAGCTCGAAAGAGATGATAGAACATAATTTCCCTTGGCGAATCCTGCTGTTGTTGGGGAAAGAATGCGTCTACACACCTCTATGTCAATGACCATCAGTCTCACTCGGACTGGAATCTCTCATAAAGACCACGAATTTTTCGCATTCGGGCCATAAATTGAAGCAAAATAAGAATTCCCTGCCGACACGTTCATGGAGACTTAGAGATAGACTACTCCAAATATAGCCTTCTTGGAATGACGTACAGTTCCATCGCCTGCGCCTGTGGCGGAGTGGTTTAAGGTAGTACGCGGGAAATTCAACGTTGAGCACCGTACGGAAACGGCTATCCATCGAGGCATGAATGTTTTTCGTGTGGCCTCCAAGATTTACTTGGAATGCGTCTTCATCAGGTTAGCAACCGCATGGTAGCTGAAGTAAGTTCAAAAACTCGCCTGGTTTCGCTAGAGCATAACTCCTGACGAGTCGGAGTCTATGGCGGAGGATCCTTTGATATGGGGGTCTCCTGTAAGTGCTTTGGTATCGCGCCTTACTTAGTCACCGTGGTGATGACCAGACCAGCAGAACTTGCCATGTTCAACATCGCTATGTAGTCACCGAGTCAAATTCTGAGTGGTTCTTGTAACCGCACTCCTTCTAAGTTCAATGAGACATAGTATCCACTTTCTTAGCAGTGAAAATTTAAGGGTTTGACTTGAGCTATGGTTGTAGCAAGACAGATCTTCAAGCCCTATAAGCGCAGTGGGTGGGTCATTACTCAGTTGACTCGTCTGGCTCCCTTTTCTCCGTGAAATCTCTGCTGTTGTTGGCAAACAATGAACCACCGAATACAACTGTATGACCTATTGTCAAAATAACCTAATTTCAAACCGATGGTACGTAGACGCATTAGTCCTTGGAAAACCGAGGAGAAATCAAAACCAAGAGGGAAATAATTCCGTCGTGCAGACTCTCATCTGCTCAGAATACATACTTCTCTTTGTGTGGCGCTACAGTCCGGGGTGGACCTGGGCCTCAACCAATAGGACTCTCCAGCCAGCACCACCTTTCACCAGCTGCCTCCAGCTGCGCACACCAAGTTGGTTGAGGTGCGCCACCTTAAGTGCGGGCGTTCTCTGTTGCGTTGCCCCACAGGTTCGAACTCCGGGCCGGAGCTGTGGTGTCCATACGCTCTACATGACCTAGCCACCCTAGGCGTTTGATCCGTAGATGCCTGACTAGGCTCATGTCGCCTAGTCAGTACAGCCCGTACAGTTCGTGATTGAATCCTCTCCTCCAGAACCCGTCAACACAAACAGAGTGAGATTGTCCATGCCTCCGCGCCGTGTAGCAGGACTGTTATGATCAGGGTTTTGTATCAACTCAGCTCGGTCCTTCGAGAGAACGCTCTATTACTCAATTGCCTCTTGAGCCCAAAGAAACAGCGGTTGGCAAGAGTTATCCTACGCTTGAATCTCGGTACTGATGTTATTTGTACAGTTTACTCCAGAGCCGAGGTAATTGAAGTCCTTGACTACCTCGACGTCATAGCTGCCCTTTGTTGTATGTCCTTTTTTGAGGACCAGACCCAGTTTAGCCGCTTCCGTCTCAAAGTTAGCAAATGCCTCACTGACGGCTCGCTGAGTTCTGCCAATCACGTCAATGTCGTCGCCGTTTGCTAAAAATTGCCCGGTCTTCTTGTAGATCGCGCCTCTAGTGTTGGCCCACACGCTCTTGCACGATCTTCTTCAGACGATTTTGAGGAGATCACATGATCATGGCCTTAACAATATAACATGCCATACCATACATAGCAACATCGACACAGTCACAGAGTAGTCAACTCGTCTGGAACATGCGACTAGTGTGCTTTTGGACAAATTTTTCTTCAGTCACTGCCGGGAGCTGTAAACACACGATATCTACTTTGTAGTCACCAGCACTTAGAACATTTGACTTGAGTTATGGCTGCACTAAGATGGAGCTACAAACACTCCAAGAGCAGCGGATTGAGCACTACTCAATAAACACGTCCGGCTGCCCGCCATGCACAATTTGGGGACAAGGTATCTTCGATAAAAGGTGCTGGCCAAATACAATTGAGAAACACTCTCTTGCTAAACCGACGAACCGTAGAAAAAAGTCGACAGAGGGGTGAGCGGAAAGAGAGAAAGAGATTTTCTTTAAGAATTCTATGTGAAGTTGCAATATAGAAGTCTTTTGAGATGGGATTCCAGTCTGTGAGGCAATCTGAGACACTGGCATCCATTTATAATACTAATAATAATAATATGGGTGGCGCTACAGCCCATAGAGGGCCAGGTCCTAGCTTCTCAGCAACCACTTGTGTTGGGCGTGCTATTGTTCTCACACGAGTGGAAGGGACCCACAGTTTTATGCCGACTCCGAAAGGCCAAGTTTGAGAAGCTTTTTCTAGACAGGAAATACTCTTTGGGCATTGTCAGTGACTCGAAAGAGGTGGGGTCGGGAAAATGTATTTCTGTCGCTCAGAGCTGGAATCGAACCTACGACGTCGAGGTTGGGGTCGACGCACATACCCACAACGCCACGGGCCACTGGCATCCATTAGCCGACATCGAAATTTGGATTCGAAAAATTTTAGTTTCTGGGGGTTTCCGATTACCACACGTGCACTCATCGATTCCGAGACGTTGGCAGGCATTCGCCGACATCGAAATTTTCAGCCCAAATAACTGACAGTGGTTAGTAAGGCATTTTTTAAGGTTTTCGTGCCCATCTTCCAACTGCCACAGCGGGCCTAGTAGGCCTATATCTGGCATCTGTACACCGTTCTCCATGTTTTCTCAGGTGTACTAATCGATCCTGGTGCTTGGGTCCTTAGAGCATTCTCCCACTTTGACGCACATTCACTACCCATCTCACTCTGCAATAATCGACGGTGAGAAATTTCTACATCACATCATCGACAATAAGCTAGCAGCATTAACAGAAGGGCCGTGGCGTTGTGGGTATGTGCGTCGACCCCAACATCGACGTCGTAGGTTAGATTCCTGCTCTGTGCGACGAAAACAACGTTCACGCCCCCACCTCTTTCGAGTCACTGACAATCCTCAAAGAGTTTTTCCTGCCTAGAAAAAGCTTCTCAAACTTGGCCGTTCGGAGTCAGCATAAAATGGGACCTACCTCGCAATAGCATGCACAACAGGAGTGGTTGCTGAGAAGCTAGGCCTTGGCCCACTACGGGCTTTAGCGCCACCCATATTATTAATATTATTATATCAGCCAAACAGTTCCATGGAGTTTCTTCGAAGAATTCGCGGACAGGTGCCTCAATACCGCCAGAAATGTCTTCTCATAGTGGACACTGCATCAGCACTGCATTCAGGAGGACCTATTTCACTACTTTTCCACGTTGTTCGGGTGTAAATTCATCAAATTTTGTGATAGGAAATCGCTTGTTTTGTGCTCTTCGACTGAACACAGCAGATGCCCCAGCTGGTCACCATTCAGGTTAAATTTATAGCCGTCGACTTGGGATTGTACACACTTTCTTTCCCGAAATTGGGACAAACTCCCCATTGCCCGCACTTCCGTCGACCGCAAGGCTGTACTTTGGAATTGCCTCTCAGCAATCGACGGCAGTTGTAGGTCATCGTCAACAGCGCCCATTAACCCCTATCTCCGTTCGCCTACTAATTAGCGCGTTCAGTCGCCATCTCGTCGGAACTTCAAATAATTACACATAAAATACGCCATCAAATATTATAATTCTCGGCCTCGCCCCCCATCGGCCCACGAAAACTGAATATCTTATCACAGATTTGAAGTTTTAATTCGACGCACACCCGTGCCGAGTCGAGAAAAAACTAGGAACTAGGCACTAGGACTACAAGATGCGAATACATCTTTCAAAATACTATACCACCCCCTGCGACTGGCCGCCCCAATTCGTTCATTCCTCATAAACAGCAGCAGCAAGCACCAGCAGCAGCAGCAAACTCTTCTTCTCGATGCTCGGCTTTCTCTTGCGCGTTGACTACTATCGTTGAATAGGGGTATTATGCAGCAGAGGAGGAACTTTCCCATTACACTCTTCAATATTTAATTAAATTTCTAGAGCGCTGGGCTTCGCAAACTTTTTAATTGCACACCAGGCTACACAACCCATTCTCGTGAGCCATCAGCCGCCCTTCTCTCTCACCATCAACCGCCCTGGTCCACACCAACACACCCCACCCCCTAGTAGTATAACTTTTCGCGAAAATTAATTTTAACTACCATGCTTGAACCTACTCGAATACAAAGCAACATCCCTATAAATTTTAAAACTTGAACACCAATGCTGCCAGTGCTACGCAAAAAAAAGAAAATTAACTGAGATGCTGGGGGGAGGGAGTGTGCCGAACGCACAGAGGAGCCAGCCCACTGCACATTGGCTGGTGTGGCATGTCGGTTTTTGAGTCCGTGCTTGATGGCATCCATAACGCGCGTCTTAAAATGTCTGCCGCACCCCCCAGGACACACTCCCAGCCGGTGGAGGGCTACCAAAAGCACTCCCATCATCCGTCATGCCCATTAGCCAAATCGAATCGCATTACCGTAGCCAGCAAGGACCACAGCAGTCACCATCGGAGAGAGAGCGAGGTCCTTCTCGCACTAGCACTCCCATTCACACTCACACCCCTATTCACACACACACCCCAGTGCATCCAGGAAAAGCTGCGAATTGTGCTAATGCTAAATTTTAATCCCCACTTACTCACTCTCTCTCTCTCCCTCTCTCTCTCTCTCTCTCCACCGGAAGTGGTAAGGTGTAAGTACAAACTTCAGGATGTGCGGATGGACGGAGCTGGCGGCGATGGAGATGAAGCTGAATTCCTGGCCGGCGGTTGGAAGGGTGTACGGAAAAAAAATAAATAGATCTGCCCCCGGCTGGGCGCTCCTACCTCGAGGCCGAACTTCTTGGTGAAGCCGAATGCCATTTTTTCCGCGAAACTGCCCCCTCCCCCTGCTCACCGTGGATAACAGACTCATCTCGTCAGCGTCAGCCTCTCTTGGGTGGTTTACCTCGACAGAAGAAAAAAAAGAAAACACACACAAAAAATGTCGGATGGCACTCATCGTCAGCAGCAGTTGCAGCGTCCTCCCACGTCGCCATCGCCACCGTCCGTCTCGCACAGCTCTTAAGGGCGAGCAATTAAAAAATGAGATACAATTCGTTCGGCGGTGGCTGGGTGGCACGATGCTGACGACGATGACGATGATGATGATAACATTTCGTGAAATAATTAGGAGTCCTTAAGTGCTACTACTGCTACTGCTGTTTGCAGCTACCCCGCTCCGCTGCCACTCCCGCGGATGTGGTGCATCTGGTCTGACGTGTTGGCTTATCCTTGCATTGTAACTTGATTCCCTCATCGCGATGCCACCTCAAAATGAGAGCCAACCGCCATCCACACCCACCGAGGGTTGCAAGAGGGTGGCTCTCCTCGGGTTCGCGAAGAAGAAATATACTAATTGCAGTGGCAGTAATTAAGATTTTTACCTTGGTGGCCTGTTAATAAGCTCCTCTGGTTAATTTATTAATGGATTATGTGGATGGGCGCGGGAGCGCCCGGCAGGGACTGCACAGACATGCACACACACACACAGAGAGCGCTGCGCTGTGCAACACTCAAGGATGCTGCTGCAGTGGATGGTGTGTGCATCGCGCTGGTACATCATTAGTAATTAAATGCTTTCGGTTATAGTGGCTTTCCACGGTTTTCCACCGCTTTTGTTGGCGTCTTATTTTGTTAATGAAGCACTGACACATCATCTGGAACTGAAACTGGGGCGAGGAGACTTCGATTTTAATTATGTCAATTTGTGTGCTGTGACACCGAGGGGTGACAAGAGAGAGAGAGAGAGTCGTCAATGAGGGCACGATTCAACGAACTGGGGACTTTTGAGAAATAGCCAAGGCTAGAGAGACTCAGGGCAGATCATCTGATTGGATTTACTAGAGAATCGTTGCTCTATTGTGCACCTTTTCGTTGACTTGATTGAGTTGGTAAAGGCTGGCCGAACCGCTATCAAAATTGTATACATTTTTCAACCCACAAAGCAGTCAGACAGCATCCGCAAGACATATTCAGCTTGAAGACTAGAGAAGAAACTGCAAAAGGTGTCTTAAAAATCGTAGCTGAACTGCGCTGAATTGAGCTGAATTTTGCTGAATTCTGCTGAATCGAGCTGAATCATACTATTTTACACAGACTTACGTCGTATAGTGACACATTTCACCGCATGTGACTCATTGCTGAAAATAGCCTTGCATTCGATCTCTTAGAGACGAATCGGAATACATTTTTAGCCATTTTTTTTCGAAGTATCAGCACACATCAACGTCCTTCCATACCTCTGATTCTATTTCTGATTTGCAGTCCTTCCATTTCTTGCTAAAAAAAAAAAACAAGCGGATATTAAAATCTTGAGCTGAATTTGCTTAAATTGAGCTGAATAGCCCGGACTTGTGCTATTCTACAATACATCCTACCACATTTGACTTGCAGTAAGGTATATTGCAAAGGATACCCATTTAAATTTTTCTGAATTGCTCTAAATTGCGCTGAATTGAGCTGAATTGCACCAAATTGCAGTGATCTGTGGCAAAGCCTTAAAAACACCTTTGGGCAGATAACCAGATATCGCCCACATCCTGAAGTTTTGTCAAAAAACTAGAGAAATCATCGTCAAAACTTTGGTTGCTTTCAGTGACTTATCATCACACTCATCGAGAGTTGGCAATCCTCCATTTTGTACTTTATTGCGAGATTTTAGAGAGCATCCAGATCAAAAAATAAAATTCGATCAAAAAACTAAACGAAAGAACTTACAAATGTGTGCTGAATTGTGCTGAATTGAGCTGAATCATACTAAGTTACACAGACTTACATCGTATAGTGACACAATTCACCGCACGTGACTCATTGCTGAAAATAGCCTTGCAATTCAATCTTCTTCAAACTCTTAGAAACCAATCGGAAAACATTTTTAGTCTTTTTTTTCGAAGTATCAGCTCACATCAACGTCCTTCCATACCTCTGATTCTATTTCTGATTTCCAGTCCTTCCATATCTTGTTAAGAGAATAGCAAACAGATATTAAAATCTCGAGCTGAATTTGCTTAAATTGAGCTGAATAGCCCGGACTTGTGCTATTCTACAATACATCCTACCACATTTGACTTGCAGTAAGGAATATTGCACTGGACACCCATTTAAATTTTTCTGAATTGCTCTAAATTGCGCTGAATTGAGCTGAATAGCACCAAATTGCAGTTGCAAAGCCTTTGGCCAAAAACACCTTTGGGCAGATAACCAGATATCGCCAACATCCTGAATTTGTGTCAAAAAACTAGAGAAATCATCGTCAAAACTTTGGTTGCTTTCAGTGACTTATTATCACACTCATCGAGAGTTGGCAATCCTCCATTTTGTACTTCATTGCGAGATTTTAGAGAGCATCCAGATCAAAAAATAAAATTCGATAAAAAAAACTAAACAAAAGGACTTAAAAATGTATGCTGAATTGCGCTGAATTGTGCTGAATCGCACCAAATTGCATTGATTCGCCACAGAATCAATGCAATTTGAACAAGAACCAAAAACACGAGCCGAACCTGTAACCTTAACATAACCGGATATTGCATACGTGGTGAAGTTTTAGCAAACTGGAGAAACCATGGCTTTTTATGGAGGTTTGGCAATCCCCCTCGGAAACAAATTAGTAGATTTTCATACACCATCAGGAGATTTTTGAGAGCATGCAGATCACCAGATGCCACATATGAATGTGCATCCCAAGTTACCCTTACATAAAATTCGATCTAAAATCCAAACGAACGAAGTTAAGAATGTGTGCTGAATTGAGCTGAATTGAGTTAAATCACGATAAACACCCTTGGATAAAATTACGGACTTAGAGATTCGCAAGTGGCACCAATGGTAACCTAGAAAACTGGAAGACAAAGCCAGTCTGGAAACTCAATAGCAAGGCCCCTGTGGCCGACGCTGAATAAAATGAGTTCAAAATCACGAAGCGCGAAGCGCGAACACTTATAGTATAGGGGTCCTCATCGGACACTGTGCCGAGTCACTCATGCATCGCTGCTGAGCATAGCAGCATAGCGGTCCGACCGAAGGTCAGTTTACCAGCCAATGCAACCAATGGACAGAACCAGATCACAAATAAAATTTGGGAAAGAAATTTGACAGGACGCCTTCAAACTGTAGCTGAATTGTGCTGAACAGAACTGAATTGCATTGATTTGTGATACATTTCAGTGCTTCCATTAATTAGTTAACTTGAGTGGTTGGAAAGAGATCTGAGAAGACTCTGCTGACTTACTTAAAGGGTGCTTTCAAAAATTCATCTGAATGCGGCAAGCTCTTCAGTCGTTGAGTAAATGATTGTTGCATGCATTCAGGTTGAAAGCTGTTCAAATTGTCCGCAGACGCCAAAGATTTGTTTGCAAGTCAACTGCTGATGTAGGGCACCTGATTCTTGACAACAGTGTCTAACGATCCAGTAAAAGGTGACACTCACTAGTCTTTTACGAAATTATTTGCAATTTGAATCTCGACCAACAATGCAGGTTAATTTTATGTATATCACATTGTTGGCTGGATTGTGGCATTAGTTGATTAGATAGATGATTAGCGTCAATCTGAGATAAAGACTTGTGATGTTGGTGTTGAGATGGTTCTTTGTGAGTGCTTGAATTCAATTGATCACCTGCCTCAGGTTAGGTCAAGGCCTATAAGTTGTTTTCTTTGACAATGAGGTTACTTCCATTGATTCCAGAGGCCAACAAGCAACACTTCAAAACTTCTTCAGATCTCTAGATCAGATCCCCATCCATTCCACTTGGCCTGTGATTGAAGTCTTGTAAAGGCAATAGGCAAACGAACCACAAACTGGAGCTGTTTTTGAACTGGGCTGTGCTGAAATAAGTTAATTTGGGCAGAAAAGTCCTGTCTTTCGTTAATTCACAATCCGTTTCATCACACTTGACCCGAAGTAAAGAATATCGCTTGAGTCATGCAATTAGATTTTTCTGAATTGCTCGAAGTTGCGTTGAATTGAGCTAAATTGAAGCAGATAGATGTTGAAGCAGCATACGACATAAGACGTCAAGATCCGCATGTGTCGCACCACGCTCACACGGAATTTTACGCCTGGATGGCTTGGGTGATTGAGTCCCTGTCGATGGTTATAAGGGTCCCAGGTTCGAATCTAAGTCAAAGCAAAAGTTAATAGGTTTTTACCTGATTTTCAAATCTGGTCGAGTTACCATTTGCCGTTGGGATTAAATCAACTGCACTGGGTATCACAATGGACCAACAATGGTATAGGAGTATTGACAATTTCGCTGGCAGCCCAAACCTGACCTAACCACACTAAGACACACGCTATGCACCGTGCAGTTTGGTTCAAAAACGTCTTAACCATTTGAAACCTCCGCCGGACTTTGGCAAGGACATTCGCAGTCGATTTCTTCAATCTGGTACTGGAGAAGATAGTGCGACGGTCTGCTTTAAACACAAAAGCCACTATGTTCTGCAAGTCAGTCCAGCTCTTTGGGTGCACAGATGACATCGACATCGTCTCGCGGTCCCAACGTGCCCTATTGGGAGCCTTTACGGCAATTGAAGAAGAGGCGAAACAAGCTGGTCTCAAGGTCAATGAGGATAAGTCGAAATGTATGCTGTCGCGTAAGAAGCGATCAGCCATACACCACCTAGGGCAAAACATCACAATCGCGAGCCACAATTTCGAGGTAATGAAGGAATTTGTCTACCTCGGGGTAAACTTAATCTCCACGAATGACATCTTAGTGCAGATCCAACGCAGACTCGCCCTTGGCAACCGATGCTACTGAAGTTGTTCAAAACAACTGCGCTCCTAACTCCTGACTCGAAGGACCAAAATCGTGCTTTTTTTCTTTGTCTTCGTCTCATGGCGCTACTTTCCGCGGTGCGAATCTGCACTTCAGCCAACAAGCTCGTCCAACTGGTCGGTCGGTCCTTAACCAGCTACCTCCTAATTCACACGCCACTTTGGTTGAGGTCCATTTCCACTTGGGTGCGTCATTCGCTTTGTGGACGTCCTCTATTACGTTGTTTCACTCGTTCGGAGTCGGATAGCCAGTCCAGCTTTATAGAGCCGAAAGGTGGACGCTAAACGAAATTGCAGAGCTGATTCTTGGTGCCTTCGAAAGAAATATTCTGCGTCGGACATTTGGTCCCGTTTGCGAGGAAGACGAATGGAGAAGAAGACACAACCGCGAACGCGATGTAGTCCGGAAAGCATCAGTCCATCAACTACACTGGCTCGACAACTACGAGGATGGATATTAACGCTTCAAATAAGAGGGTCCTCAAAACCGAGCCTCCTCGTTCGAAGACCGAACCTCCGGTACAGAGACCTAGTCATCGCGAAAGGCAGACAGCTTGGTCTTGATGACTGGAAACAGCGTGTCTAGGACTGTCAACGATGCAAGCAATTGCTCAGGCACGGACCTACTAGGCATGTTAACTGAGTACCAAATGTTATCGACCTGTGACAATTCTTAGAAGAACACTCGCCGAACCTTTAAAACCCCAGATGGTCCTGAAACCTGGCCAAAAACACTGAAGACGTCATTGTCGATGTCGCCCAATGAGTCTTAGTGTCTAGGATTCGATTTATGCACATTTACCAACTTTACTTACTTACTTAAGGTGGCGCTACAGTCCGGGGTGGACCTGGCCCGCAACCAACAAGCGTGTCCAGCCAGCTCGATCTTTAACTAGCTGTCTCCAGTTTCGCACGCATAGTTGGTTGAGGTCCCTTTCTACTTGCGTGCGCCACCTGAGTCGCGGTCTTCCTCTACTGCACCGTCCCTCGGGGGTGGATTCGAAGACTTTTCGGGCCGGAGCATTGGTTTCCATCCGCTCTACATGACCTAGCCATCTCAATCGTTGGATCCTCACTCTTCTGGATAAGTCGATGTCGCTGAACAGCCCGTATAGCCCGTCGTTGTATCTCCTCCTCCACTCACCATCTATGCAGACGGGCATACCGAAGCATACCGAAGCAACCAAGAGCTGCTTCATCCGCTTTTGACAGAGTCCATGCCTCTGCGCCATATAGCAGGAGGTCTTGTAAAGCGTTACCTTGGTTGTTCGAGAGAGGGCTTTGTTTATCAGTTGCTTTCTTAGCCCAAAGAAGCACCGATTGGCAAGAGTTATTCTTCGTTTGATTTCAGCGCTGGTGTCATTGTCTGAGTTGATAGAGGTACCTAGGTAGACAAAGTTTTTGACTCCCTCAAAGTTATATCTGTCTGCTGGGACGTTCTGACCGAGACGTCGGTGTTGGGTGTCCTTTCTCGGTGGCAGCATATACTTGGTCTTATCCTCGCTTAACCCATCTTCGCTGCCTCCGTTCCAATACCCATAATAGCGCCATTGACATCACGCTACGTTCTCCCGTAAATACCAATATCGTCGCCATATGCGAGTAGTTGGACGGACTTCTGAAAGATTGTTCTCCTGGCGTTGGCGTTAAAGTTTTGAACAATTCTTTCAAGAACCATGTTGAAAAAATCACGCGTAGCCTTACCTGAATCCTTTTTTGACAGCAAAGGTCTCGGTTAGGTTTTTACCGACCTTGATAGAGCAGCGTGCATTCTCCATCGTCATCCTACACAGACGGACGAGTTTGGTAAGGATGCTAAATATATACTAACTTTAATTGAGCTTGACATTATACCGAATACGGAAAACCTGTATCCTGGTCTTACTTCGGTAATAGACTTCGACATATTTTCTCTTTCGGATCAAGAAGTCTATAATGGGTTAACTCAGCTTGATTCAAATATTAAGCCAGGGGTTGATTCGATATCACCTCTTTTATTATCAAAATGCGCTGAAACGCTTTCTAAAGCATTAACAATAATTTTCAATGAATCACTTCTTAGTGGCGTCTTTCTTGAGGAGTGGAAAATATCATCCATTACTCCAATTTATAAAAGTGGTCTCAAGCATTTAATTAAAAATTACAGGCCTATCTCTAAACTTTCAGCAATTCCTAAACTATTTGAAAAGTTAGTTTTTGATAGACTCAATTTTGCGACGAAAGAAATTTTAACTTCAAGACAGCATGGATTTATTAATGGTCGCTCCACTGCAACGAATTTATGTCTTTTCACTAATTTTTGTATTTCTACTTTAGAAAATAGAATGCAGGTTGATGTTCTGTATACAGATTTCGTTAAAGCTTTCGATAGAGTTCACCATAGACTTTTAGTTGAAAAGCTGAGAAAAATGGGGTTTAAAATTAAATTTCTTGAATGGTTAAAATCTTATTTGTCTAATCGTCATCAGATTGTCAAAATTGGAGGCGCACAATCCTTCTTTATAGAAGTTCTGTCGGGTCTACCTCAAGGTAGTCATTTGGGGAATCTGCTTTTCAATCTTTTTGTCAATGACATCCCGTACTTCTTACAATTTTCTAATTGTCTAATGTTCGCAGATGATATGAAAATATTTTCACAAATTTCTACAATTACGGATTGCTTAAATTTTCAAAAAGACATAAAATCATTTTTTGAATGGTGCATGTACAATCATCTGGAGTTAAATATTTCCAAGTGTAAGATTTTTAGTGCCTTCCGCTCATTATCTCGAATTTCGTTTGATTATAGTCTTGGTAACGAGAGACTTTTATTAGTAAGTGAAATTAAGGATCTTGGTGTTATTTTCGATTCAAAGCTGTCTTTTTCAGCACATTTGGATTATATAATATCTAAATCAAATTCCTTGCTAGGCTTTTTGAAAAGGAATACGGTAGCATTTAATGATGTTTATACTCTAAAAACCCTTTATTTTTCATTAGTAATCCCCATTCTGGAATACTGCAGCGTTATTTGGTTTCCCTATTATCATAATTCTTCCAACAGGATTGAAAACATTCAAAAAAGATTCACGCGATTTGCATTAAGGAAACTGAGATGGTCCGAAGATTTACCTAACTATAGGTCTAGATGTGCGTTAATTGATCTAAAAACTCTAGAAAGTCGAAGACAAACTCATAGCGTTCTTTTCATAAAGGACATACTCAATGGTAGGATTAAATCCCCGGATTTACTACTTCTCATGCCTCTTTATGTCCCAGAGAGATGCCTAAGAAATAAGAATGTTCTCTTATGTTTTCCATATCATAGAACGAATTATGGTTTAAACGAACCCATAACCCGTTGTTCATTATTATTTAACTTAATTTATCATGAAGTCGATCTTCAAATGAATAGGAATATGGTTAAGGAAATTGTATTGAATATTTTTAGCAAAATTAATAATAATTAAATGTAGTCAAAAGATTATGTATCCATTGATGAAATGAAATGAATAAATAAATCGTCATAAATTGCATCGCATTTGAATAAAAGGTGGAAATAACCTCGGTCCATCACCAGATCTTTGGGGAGCTTGCAGATGCAGATCACAGGGTCTCCCCGAAGCACAGAACAAAACACGATGACATGTAATCCCACCAAACGACCCTTGGAATGTGGTCTGATTTGCACTGAATTGTACATGAATTGCCAGTACCTGAAAAGAACTAAGTTTAAAATGTGAGCTGAATTGAGCTAAACTGCACCAAATAAATACCATCGGAAAACTTGACCTTAGAGGTTCTAAAGCGCCACTCAAGGACGCCCTATTTTTTTGTGAAATTTGCTGACGAACTTTGAAAAGACGATCTTAAGGATCTCAAACTGTAGCTGAATTGAGCTGAATAGGGCAATTTCGCTCTGATTTGTGACACATTTCAGTGCACTTACGCACTTCTTCTTCTTCTTCTTTGACTGGCGCTACATTCCGGGATGGACCTGGGCCTCAACCAACATGCCTCTCCAGCCAGCACGATCTTTCGCCAACTGCCTCCAGCTGCGCACACCAACTTGGTTGAGATCCTTTTCCACTTGTGTGCGCCATCTAGAGCGAGGACGTCCTCTGTTGTGCTGTGCCAATGGCTCGGTGTCGAAAACTCTTCGGGCCGGCGCTGTGGTGTCCATCCGCTCTACATGACCTAGCCATCTTAAGCGTTGGATCCGAAGACGCATGCCGCTGTACAACCCGTACAGTTCGTGGTTGAACTTTCTCCTTCAAACGCCATCAACGCAAACAGGACCAAAGATCGTACGCAGAACTTGTCTCTCGAAACAACCAAGAGCTTCTTCATCCGCTTTCAATAGCGTCCATGTCTCTGCGCAATAGAGCAGGACTGAGTTTTATACAAGGTCAATTTGGTGCTTCGAGAGATGGCTCTGTTACTCAATTGCCTCTTGAGCCCAAGGAAACAGCGATTGGCAAGAGTAATTTTGCACTTGATCTCGGTACTGGTGTTGCTGTTCCTATTTACTCCAGAGCCTAGGTAGACGAAGTCCTTGACTACCTCAAAGTTTCACTTACACACTAGAAGTTAGTAATTTCCTTTGGCCATGAGGTTTATAAACTCTTGGAGAGACGATCAGCAGTGTCTTCGAAGCTTTTCAGAACCCCATCCTTTCCACATAAGGCAATAAGGGACCGCACTACAAATGGCAGCTGAATTGAAGTAAACTCCAAGCCCTTGATTTAATCTTGATCTTGTCTCCATGATCAGCGTTAACGAAGCCTTAAAGATGAACCCCTTATGCAAACTCTTCTCCCTCGATTGGCCTTCGGAAATATTCAAATAACTTCATATTTGTCATCTCAAATAAAAAATCCAAGCCCGCACGACGAAGCACGTTCATTACGCGCAGACCAAGGCTCTATTCAATCACAATTGACGGTCGCTTCGGTCACACATTGACGGCCAAATTATGTCGAATTCACAACGCAATCCGATTCGATTCTTTGGAGAAACTTCAACCGGATTCCACACACACACACACAAGAGTACCAAGCAGCGGCAGGAACAAAGTGCGACACAAGAAGAAATTGAATACCACGCCATCCACCCAATTAGGCCCATTGTTTAGTTTGGCTCTAATGAGACGCAATCCACACATATTGAAGCAAACACCAAATTGGTTCAACTAGCAGCTCAATTAGCTGTCTATTCAGCAGACGCCTGCGATCTACCCCGACACCGGCACAACCGCACACAGGCCACGGCAACACATTCGGTCCTCTTCTATCCATGAGGCCAACACACACACACTGAGTTTCCTTGGCTACAATAGCAACACAATCCACCATCAGCCGCAGCACCTAGTTGACACCTGCACACACCCACAGCAAGCACACGCGCCCAGCCCGCCCACACCTGCGAGCGTAGACACAGCTGAGAGTCACTGCCTGCCAATTATCGACAAAGGAGTAAATTGGGTACCAACTGCCTACCGACCCGGCCCGTGTAATCCTGTCGCTGTGCGTACCGGCACCTCGTTACGGTGCCACCGCACCGCGCCTCGCCGCCCACGTGAGCACGGCTGGCGGACCGGCAAAAAGAAAACATTTAAATACCAAAAATGTCGCATCCATTGGATGTCATAACATTAGCGGGACCGACGAACCAAGGGCGCGGCGGAAAGTGCAATTATCGCCGAGACGGATACCCTCTAACCAGGCCGGGCCTGACGTATCTGCCATAGATGCTGCCAGAGATGACCTTTTCGTGTTTTCCACGTTAACACCTCCCCGTTCACGGGCATCGTCAAAGCCGCGTCGTCCGCGTCGTCTCTGTCGTCGGCGAGTGGCGCGTCCCTAGTCCCTGGCTCAGGGCGTGTTTATGTACACGATTATTACACATCATTATTCTAATTGCGAGAGTCCACGGTCCCGAAGCCTGCAGTGCGCTGGGCTCCGCCCCGCGCCCACCCGCGTGCTGAAAAACCGAGCGGAAAATAATTACCTGTCCGTATTCATTACCATAAAGATGACGTATCGGCGGTACGTATCGCGTATCTCATCCATCATTTAGCGCTAATTGACACCTGGGCATGGGCCTGGGACTGGGTCTGGGTCTGGGGCCTGTTCGGCGAATGCACTCGCATTCGTGTGAGGCGGCGGCAGCGGCAGTGGTGGCTGTGGTGGCCGACATCTCTGGGCATCTGTGGTATGTGCTGGCACATTGCGTTGCCACATCGTCGCTCGATTCCAGGATGTGGGGACTCGTTTGTGTTTTTTTTTTTTCGTTTTTGGTTTGTTTTGCCTTATTTGTGTTTTTGGAGCTTTGAGCTTGGCATGTTTGTGTTGTGACAAGTGCGAGGCGACGCTGGACACTTTGAATGTAATGCTTTGAGTTTCGCTCTTCCCGGTGTTTTTTTCTCTGCTTGGCTGACGGGTCTGGGGATGATGGCATGACTTTTGGGAGTTTGCTGGAAAACGAAAATGACGGCATTCGGGACCAATGTCAGTGGGATTTGCTCTGTGTTGAGCAATCGAGTGTTCATCTCAGAGGTTTGTTTCGGGGAATGGTGGGCTTGGGAGTTGCGTTTGGTATACTTTGTTGCTGGTGTTCTCAAATGTCGCCGCATTTTATCTCAAACTCGGTCGAGAGAATACGTCATTCGCGGCCTTTGCCGAGGAGTAACTTGGAAATCACTTCTTGTTCTAATTTTCGGTGCTACAGCTGTTTATCGACCGGCTGAAGGCGAATGTGGCGGGAACACTTTAATGAAGTCTTAAAGTCTGAGTTTTTCTTCTTCTCCGTTGTGGATCTGGGCCTCAACCAACATGCCTCTCCAGCTCCCTCCAGCCGCACATACCAGGTTGGTTGAGGTCCTTCTCCACTTGTGTGCGCCATCGGCTTCGTGGTCGTCCTCTATTGTCCCACTGGTTCAGAGTCGAAGACTCTTCGGGCCGGATCTGTGGTGTCCATAAGTGCTGCCGCTACACAGGCCGTCAAGTTCATGGTTGAACCTTCTCCTCCAGATGCGATCAACGCACGCAAAACTTTTCTCTCGACCAAGAGCTTCTTCATTCGCTTTCAACAGCGTTCATATCTCCATAGAGCCAGACAGGGATGATCAGCGTTATATAAAGTTAGCTTGGTGTTTCGCGAACTGGCTCTGTTTCTCAATTGCCTCTTGTGCTCCAAAGAAGCAGCGATTGGCAAGAGTAGTTCTGCGCTTGATCTCGGTACTGGAGTCTGACTTTTTCAGAATACTCAAAAATCGATGTCTGTCCAGCTGTCAAAACTCAACGAAATTATATAAATGAATTCATTACAAGAAAAATTAGTTTTAAGTTTGATTGCAAACAACTCTCTCTAAGCGGAATTCCTTCTAACTCGAACTAATTTTGCTATCCGGTGTCAGTTCGACTTAGGGGGAGTCGACTGTACTTCCTTACCTATCAGGCCGGCGACCCATGGAGGCTCCGAGACTGAGCAAATATTGCCTTCTATCGGTGAAGGTAATGAACACGCTGACCAAGCTGTCTTCAGCCTCTATGGGTGAATCTGGGTTTTCTCTCCTTCTCTCACTCTCATTGCTGGAGCATTGCTGTCCATGCATGGAGTGGAGTTCACGAAACATGTTTTAACACAAATTAAAAAAAAAAGAAAATGTTCCTTTGAATTTTGTGGTGGCAGTAGGTGGCTGTTAACACATCTACTCTAGGATCGACCGATCTTCATAACAATTGTGGAAATTGCGTCTTAAGAGTATGTATGGTCCCCAAAAAAATAGAATAACGACCAACAACTGAATGCGAAGTCTGAGGTCCAATCTAGTGTCGTCTGAGCAACCAGGAGTCAAGTGGGAGTCAGTCTTGTTCCTCTTCACAGTCTTCTCTTATAACACTTTACTTTTGTTCAGTTGGCTTCGTCAGCAATTTGAACCACTGCATTCGATGTCAACCTTACGATCAACGGTTAGTGATGCATATTATTCTCCAATTGAAGGACATTAATGGGAAAGAACTGCGAATTCAAGAAGACGATCCAAAAGTGTGGGCTCATATGAATGGAAATTAAAGCCTGGGTGGACCTGCGTCTCAGCCAACATGCCTCTCCATTTAACCCCGTCTTGTGCTAGTTGCTTCCAGCCTCACACGTTTAACTTATTTAGGTCGTCTTCTAGCTGCGTGCGCCACCGTAGGCGTGGTCTTACATTACCGCGTTGTCCCTCGGGGTTGGAGTCGAAGACTTTCCGGGCGGGAGCATTGGTGTCCATTCGCTCGAGCCATCTGAGACGAGATACTCGAACTCGTTTGACCAGGACGATGTCGCTGTACAGCTCGTCGTTCAGTCTCCTCCTCCAAACATCATTCGTACATACGGGACCGAAGATGATTCGAAGGACTTTTCACTCGAAGCAACTAAGAATATCCTCGTCCGCTTTAGTTAGTGTCCATGCCTCTGACCCATACATCAGGACTGGGACTATCAGGGTCTAAAGAGATATCTTGGTTCTTCGAGAGATGGCTGTATTCCTCAGTGGCTTACCGAGTGCTAAAATGCAGCGGTTGGCCAACGTGATCCTCCTTTTTATTTCCGCAGTAGCGTCGTTGTTTGTATTAATATCGGAGCCTAAGTAAACAAAGTCTTTCACCACCTTGAAGTTATAGCTGTCTATAGTGACATTTTGTCCAAGGCTTCGGTGTTAGGGGACCTTTTTCGTGGACAGCACATACTACGTCTTACCCTCATTGACCGCAAGCCCCATCTTGGCCGCTTCCTTCTCGATGCTTACAAACGCCCCGCTGACAGCCCGTTGTGTTCTTCCGATGATGTCAATGGCATCGGCATATGCGAGCAGTTACACAGATTTATTGAAGAGTGTGCCCCTGGTGTTGACATTTGAGTTCCGCACGATCTTCTCGAAAGTGATGATAAAAAAGTCGCATGACAGTGCGTCGCCTTGTCTAAATTCTTTTCTGACATCAAAGGTCTCGGTACAATCTTTACCGACTTTGACAGAGCATCGGGCATTCGCCATCTTCATCCTTCAAAGGCGGAAGAGCTTCGCAGGAATGCCAAGGCTGTATAACTCGTCTCTATAAATACTGTCATACGCGGCCTTAAAGTAGATGAATAAGTGGTGGTTACCAACTTGAAAAGTCCATTGGCAGCAGCAGGCTTATTGAACTTCAGTTTGGCGATTGCTGCCGTCACTTCACTCAGGTCGGGAGGGCGGAATTCTTGTCCATCATCGCCTATATTTTATGGGTTATTCTGCCTGACAGCGGTAATTTGGTGGTCCTCGCCGTTATACAGACTGCAGAAGTGGTATTTTCAAATTCCTAGCACCGACTGTTATTCCAGTAATAGGTTCCCATCCTTGTCCTTGCAGGCTTCCGTTCGGTTTTTTTAAACTTGACATGTTCTTTTGACCTGTTGGTAGAGTTTCCGAACATCATTCCTGCAGTAACATCCCTCAATCTTTTCGATCGCGCGCTTCTCATGCTGAGAAACCGGTGCTCTTCCCTTCTAATCTCACGAGCAGCTCTCGTCCTTCTTTGCAGCCCCGCTTTGTATGCCTCCTGCTTGGCTGCATGTGCCCGCTGACATTCTTCATCGAACCAGGGGTTCCTTTTTGGTGGCAAAGTGAAAACTAGCACATCAGTTGTGGCCTTACTGATGGCTTCTTGGCATTGCCACTGGTCTCCAGCACTTGATGTCAGCGGTATTGGACTCTGTGAACGGTGAAGGGAGACTCGATCGGCGAATTCTCTAGCGATCTCCTGCGATTGTAACCGTGCAACGCTAAGTTCCTTGGTAGCATTTTGATTATTTCGCGTGGTCCGGGAAATCCTCATTCGGAGTTTGGCTACACATAAATATTTATCCGAATCAATGTTGGCGCCTCGAAACGTCCGGACGTCCAAAATGCTCATAGAATGTTTTGCGTCAATCGCAATATGATCAATTTGGTTGATGGTAGATTGATCTGGAGATCGCCATGTTCCTTTGTGGATGTTAAAGTGTGGGAACGATGTGCTTGCTACATTAAGGTTGCACCCCGCGGCGAAGCGATTAGCCTAAATCCGTTATCGGAGGTGGTATCGTGTAGGCGGTGTCGTCCCACTGCGCTGCCAAAGATGCCCTACTTGCCAAGCTTTGCGTTAAAGTCACCAAGGACGATCTTGACATTAAAGCTAGGACATTACTCGTAAGTTTTGTTAAGGAGCTCGTAGAAGCAGTCTTTGGTTGCGTCATCTTCCTCCTCCGCCAGGGCGTGCGCACATATGAGGCTTATATTTGCGAATTTAGCCTTTATTCGGATCGTCACCAAGCATTCGCTAATACACCTAAAGCTCAAGACTTCTTGCCTAAGTCTGCTGCTGATGACAAATCCGCACCCAAATGTGCGCTGACCACATTCATTGTAATATTCACCGAAGTAAATGTCACAGTTTTTCATCCTTCTTTTGCCCGGTCCATCCCATCGCATCTCTTGTATTGCGGTAATGTCCGCTTTATAGCGGTCCAGGGCCCCCGCAATTTGCTCGGCTGCACGCTGTCGTTTGCTAGGGTCGTCAGCGGTAAGATCATTCATATCCGAGGTTTTGTTGTTGCTTCGTAACAGTTTATTTTATTTTAACCACCGAACCCGGGGGACCGGGTCCTAGTTTAGGCCCCTGGACAAGGGGCCGCTGCATACATTGGTTCACATCGAAAGCGGTTGCTTCAGAAGCTATCCAGAGGGCGCCACTAGGAGGCTGTAAGTCAACTTGACATGCACATTTACAGGAATCGAGCAATCAACAACTTTGCCCTATGTGCACGTCCATGCCCTCCCTTCTATCGGATCGCGGAGTTTTGATAGTAGCTTTTCTAAAAATGCTCACATTTAACAGCACATATTAGAGCTCCAAAAATTCTTGTGTTGCTGAAAGCCGTGAATCAGAAATAGTGAACGTAGTTTCTCATCCTGACTCGAAGGACCAAAGTCATGCTCTACAAAACCCTTATCCTGCCAGTCCTACTTTATGGAGCCGAAAGCTGGACATTCAGTAAGGCTGCCGAGCTGATTCTTGGTGCCTTCGAAAGAAAAATTCTACGTCGGATATATGGTCCCGTCTGCGAGAAAGGCGAATGGAGGAGAAGACACAACCGCGAACTCTACGAGCTGTGCAAGGATGTGGATGTAGTCCGGAAGGCAAAAATCCGTCGACTACACTGGCTCGGCCACATCGAGCGAATGGACAACAACGCTCCAGCAAAGAGCGCCCTCGAATCCGAGCCTCCTGGTTCAAGAAGGAGAGGAAGACCGAACCTCCGGTACAAAGACCAAGTCATCGCTCAGGCTCAGACCCTTCATGGTTCGTCTGTCTGATAAGTAAGTAAGTAAGTTTCTCATCTATTCGACTAGTCTTGTCTCTTTCCAGAAACTCTATCTTTCCCTGTAGCACGCCCAGCTTCCCCAATTCCGGACATCCCGTCACACAGCACACATCACAGCCATCACCATTACTCATGTGCACTCAGCCTGACACGCAAGCAACTTCCGACCGCTTTGTCTTGACGTGCATCCGCCGACGGCCCGACAAACTAAGCCAACTCTACCTCAGTAACTCGCCCTGCAGCGCCACCAAGCCACCGCCGCCGTCCACCTCCGCTAACAAACCCAATTTGAACTATAAAGCCCGCTCCACCCCCGGCACCCAACCCAATGCCTGTGCCCGGCTAATGAATGAGGACAGAGCACAAAAATTAATGCAATTACCTCAGACTGTTCATGCAAACGAAGCTCAGTCTGCCACCTAATTGCCTAAGAAGGCCTCGGGCCGGGCGGCGAGCGCACCCACATGGACCCAGGTAACCCAAGATGATGTGTGCTTCTGTGTTTTTCCACAAGCACCCTGCCACATGAGTGGAGCGGCCCCCGAAAAAATCGCCCCAGAGGGCGAGTGCAACGGAAGGAAGGAGCCGAGCGGTGGTAGGGCCAAAAGCAACTGACAGCCTCATTTCAGACGGTTCGCTGGGTTATGGCGTACCTAAGGTTTTAATTATAAAGGCGCACAAAGGACCTAATTACCGTTTTTTTGAAGAGGCTGCACCGGACCAGTTGTCGGCGGTTTCTGCACCACATGAGATTTTCTGTTCTTTTTTTTCGTTGTTGTTGCTCCCCAGCCCCAGACTTGTGTTTTCCTTTTAATTTCAACCACCCTCCCTCTTGGAGATTTTCTCGTTAAACAACAACTGCAGTGGGCGGTCGACAGGGGGAGAGGGGGTGCCATGTGTGGATGGTGGGGTGCAGCACTTGCGTGCTTGTGTCCTGGCTGCCGTTAGACTAATTTAAGGATTCTCACATCCAAGTGTGCGGACGGAGATGACGGATATGTGCTGCTGCAGCTTCTGCTGCCGGTGATGGTGATGGTGGCGGTGGTTTGCTGATGACGGCACCACTGCTGGCTGGGGCGTGCGGCGGTGTTGACGGCGGCGGTAATGGTCAAAAGGGATCTCACTTTTACGGAGGTTTTCAGAAACACGCCAGCGCTCGACATCAAAGCCCCGTGCGCTGCATGTACTCCGGGTGCACCCGGGTCCAGGGACCGTGTTCTCTCGGGTGTTGAGACGGTCGGTTAGCTGTCAAGTGCGAGGGGAGGGGACTGCGTCCGTCCTTTGATTGCGAAACAAAACACGCTGTCAGTTTAGATATTTTAATTGCATCACACACACACATGATAATCAAACAGCCTTCGGCTGATAGTTGTTGTGTGTCGCCCGTGCATCGGTCTGTCGTTGAACCGTTTATTCCGTCAACCCTCCTGGGCTGAGCTGGGCTGGGCTGGTTCCTTTGTGGAGCTGTTGCGAGTTGTTGGCTATCGAATGCGCATGTGGGTGAGGGATGGATGGGAACATGGCCTGGCTCTGTTGGCTGGGAACTATTCCACTAAAAGGAACCCACACTGAGTGGGGTGGAAGATCAATGGTCCCTAATGATCCAGCACGGGTGCGGGAGTGTGCTTTAATAAGGTTCGGAGTGCAGTGGAGGTGGTCGAATTTTGAATTTTTGGGTCTCGTTCTGGAACATCTAGGAACCTTAAAGATTCAGAGTGTTGCAAATATCATGGAGAAATACTCCAGCCACTAAATTCCTGCGTCGAATCAGCCATGCAATTGTAGTTTAGTGCCCCACGTGGCTCAAGACAGCATGTACTAACCGGGGCATATCTTACTGGAGCCTCTTATGTGGCGATCATAATCATGTACCTACTTCCGGTAGACATTTACAAACGTGACCATATAAGCCCTAACACTCAAGTAACTCCTCTCGCGAAATAGCCCTCAGCTTGAATACATCGGAATTCATTGCGATTAGAAATTGTTCACGTCAGGCTCAGTCCTCTAAATTAAGAAAATCTACATTATTAAGCACATTCTTCTTCTTCTTCTTCTTCTTCTTTGTTTTGCGCTACATTCCGGTGTGGACCTTGGCATCAACAAAACAAACCTCCCCAGCCAGCAAGATATTTCCCCAGCTACCTCCAGTTGCACACAGCAAGGTGGTGGTTTGTCCTTTTGTGGGCGCTATTCCCATCGAGCTCGTTCTCTGTTGCGTTGTCCCAGTGGATCGGATACCAAGACTCTTTTGGCTCTACATGACCTAGCCATTGCATAACACCAAGTCATCCGCTAAAGCAAGCTGTTAAAATGGCTTTTGGAAGATCGTATCTCTAGTGTTGACATATGAGTTTCGCACGATCATCTCAAGTATGAAAAGTCACACGACAGAGTGTCGCCTTGGCTAAATCCATTTTTGACAATGTGTCTCAGTCTCGGAGTGTCTCGGTGAGTTCGTTATCGACCTTCATGCAGCAGGCAAAATACACTAACATAACGAGATTGGTACTGTATAGCTCCGCTGTATGCATGCTGTCATATGCGGCCTTCAAGTCGACGATTATGCAGATGGTGTCGATCTCTTGGGTCCTTTTCAGAATCTCCCGCAGTGTGAAGAGTCCCTCACCATAAAACGCACTAATAATGACGAATCGGGTTATTGGCGAATTATTTCAGGCGTCCATAAGAATCGGCAGAGAGGATCTTGTATGAGACTGATCTCTATTGCCACATACGTAAACGTAAATATAAAGGGTCCAATAAGGAACGGTTTTTGTTAAATAAAATGCAAAACATTTGAGATATTTCAAATATTTTACTATCGCCTTGTAGTACAATCAAAACATTTATGAATGGAACTCGACGCATTCATATGGTCACAGCGGGCACATTTGCAGCCTTCGATTCGTTGGATATAATTTTCAACGACTTGGCAACACATTTCGGCCGGAGCTGCTGCTATTTCACGTTCAATGTTGGTTCTGAGCTCTTCCAACGTCGTCGACTAGTTGCTTAAACCAATGACTTGACGTAGCCCCACAGAAAATAGGCAAGCGGCCTTAAATCGCATGAACGAGGCTTCCAATCGACTGGACAAATTCATAAGATAACACGCTCACCATACTCTTCAATAAATCGATTGTCACCTGTGCTGTGGCCCATCCTGTTGAAACCACATGTCATCCAAATTCATATCTTTCAATTCGGGCCAAAAATAATCGGTTATCGTGACGCTATAACGCTGACCATTCACAGTAACGTGACGATTGTTATGGTCGATGAAAAACCTCGGCAGACAAGCCGCACCAAACAGTCACTTTTTGTGGATAAACTAGTAATTCATGAAACACATATGGATTTTCATCCGACAAATAACACATATTTTTCTTATTGACGAGCCCATTGAACCAAAAAAGAGCTTCGTCACTGAAGATGATTTTCCGATGAAATGAATCATCTTAGCGCATCTTCTCCTTAACCGAATCGGAGAACATACGTCGCTTCAAATGGTCCGTCGGCTTCAATTCTTGAGTCAGCTTGATTTTGTATGGGTATAAGCTAGGGTCCTTACGCAAAATACGCCAAAATAGTATTCACGGCCCCACCTCTTTTGAGTCAATGGTTAAAGAGTATAAGTTAAATAAGTTGTGTGGGGATTGCATTTAATTTGGAGTCCTGTTTTGAACTTAGTCTTTGTTTAACAATGATCAAGCGATTACTGAGCAATAAGTGAGGAGTCCTAAGTGGTGAGCTAGTCGAATCTGTGCATGGAAGGTAAGACGACGCGATTCAAGTGTTTAGTAGGTGACGAAAGTTGTTGCTAAGCAACGGTTCATTTGTCCTCGGTAGAGGACAGCTGCTGGGCGTGTATGTAGTCTGAATTGACGAACGGCCTGCGCATTGATGCGGTGTGATTCCAAAATTTACTCACTTTCTTGAAAAATCTTCTCAAACTTAGCAGTTCGGAGTCAGCGGAAAACTGTAGGTTCTAATGTGAGAACCGTGGGACGCACAATACGAGTGGGCTTTGAAGCTAGGTCATGGTCTGGTCTGTTGTGCCAGTTACATTATACAGGGTTTTGTAATAGGGACTTGACAATTTCGAATTTAATTTGTGAACGCACTCTTTCACTTATCATCAAACTGTCACTGTCAATTTATTCAGTAAACCCCAACACGTTCATCATGATAAAGTACACGAACGAGCAACGTCTGCAAATTCTAGAAATTGTCTACCAAAATCGAGCGTTATATTCGATTTTCGGTCATAATTCTCGGCCAGGGCAATAACAAGTTTAGTGCAAAAATCTACGCATTCGTTGTGTGATGTTGCCGTGTCAGTGAGACAACGGGTTGGTCGAAGCGTCGAAAATATTGCTGCCACTTAGGCGTTCGTAGGAAACGATTCAAATCCTTAAGACTTGGGCATCCCTCAGACAACGTACATTTATTTAAAACAAGAGTTGTTAAATCTCTATTGGAAAACCCTTTACAAGTGGGTTCTAAGTCCTGGATTGCTTCTGATTTCTTTACCAATATCCCACAGGCATTCAGCGAGCAACAGAAGTTTTCTTGCTCTGCAGTCCTCAACCGACAAACATCTGCAGCTACCACGTCCTCTTCATAGCTGTCTAAAGATCAGCGGGTTGATGTCCTTCTTCACTTGAATTTGACAAATCTAAACTCAGTGACGAATAGGTGGAAAATGGTGTCCCCTGATAGTCAACTTCTTGTCCTCTCGGACATGTTATCCATGGATATACAAGGCCTAGGCTTTGTTCCTCTAGACTGCTGGTATGTCTCTGTGTTGTTAGTGGTTGAATACCTTTACCTTCCGGCGTCACAAACGCATGCCAAGCAAAAGATCTAGGGGAAGCAGCTTACAGCGGAATTGACTGCCTTGCAGTTCGTGCAACCATCGCTGTCGATATTGTTCTCGGCTTAGGGCTAGACTGGTTGCCGTGAGTGGTGCAGTCTCTCTATTTTATTTCAACATCCCTTTAGACAACTTGCAGAATTTGATGCGGTTCTGAGGGATAAGGACGAACCAAATGTTCAGCAGATATGCTCAACCACTGTCTTCTAAAGATTCCCTATGATTGAAGGCGCCTGTCCTCGTTCAAGGCAACACAGGCAATGAAACCCATTATCAAAGCTACATCAAGCCAAACGTTTAACCCTCGTCTCTGAGAATATCCCTGCAACATTTAAAACTCCATCAACTTGTTCCATGGGTCACGAGTCCGCCAAGTCGTACCTCCTACTGACCTTCTCAACGGCTGGCTAACCCTGAGAGCAACAAATTAAGTGAACCACCTCATCTCCTCCTGTGACACATTCAGCTTCAATAACACCCGCACCACAGGGCCTAACGTCCACTGCAACACAGCCAACCAGCTCCCCGGGGAAATATCCCCCTTCTCGAGGCCAGAACACAATGAAGCAAATTCCATTACTTAACTTTCCAATTGTTTCGAAAAGTCTTCGTCCACCACTGCGGACCATCACCGCCCACCCACTCGCCGAGTAACCACTCAGTTCCCTAAACTAATTGCACTTCTCCGGAACACATTTATGCAACAGCTTCTCGTCTCTTTATGCATGTCCTTTCATTTTTTTTTTTTTTGTTATATTCACTTTAGCACAGTTCCCCCACCACTCAGGTAGAATTAACAATTGATTGATGGGATGCAATGCACCGTCGGGGTGGGGGATGGGGTGACGGAGTAATAAATTTAATTGAAAACCATACTCGAACCCTGTGAGCATGGGGCACCTTTGTGTCGCTGCAGGCAGGTTGGCAGGGAGGAGAAAAAAAAAAGAGCGGGACCAATCTCGTTCCACATCAGGCTAATAGGTCTGGGAATTGTAAAGTGAACAACCCCCTCCCCCAGCCGCACCCTCGTCGCCATCGAATTTATTATAATACTATCATTAATTTGATGGACAAAATGGGTTCCATTGATGGAGAGGACATACATGCTGTCATGGGATCCTGGTGCTCGCCCACGGCCCACGGCTCCGCCATCGTCATCGTCGAATGGCAACGACAGCGACATCGACGGCATCGGTATCCTCGCATCCAGTCTGGGACGGGTCTATTAAATTCTAAGCCTTTTAGAGAGAATGAAAACGCTACAATAACAACAACGCCCAGCGAGGACACCAAGGACGCTGCGAGGCCACCGAGGAGGACGAGAGCCAAGATAACAACGGAACCAGGAGAGTGAAAAGTGAAAGAAAACTTTTGCCGGTCGTCTCCTCATTGAGTCAATTATAAGCGGGGAGGGAGTGGCGCCGTATGTAGGATACCACCTGAGAGAGGAATTCAATTCGAGAACCGAGCAACGCCTCCCCCCACTCATCCGCTGACTGGGGCAATCGGATTGAGCCAAAGCAAATTGGCCGCCATTATAGCGTGTAGCTGTGTTTTTTTTTCCTTCCTTCCTCTTGGCTGGTCCATAAATTACAATTCAGGTAATTGCTCTTGCTGGCTCGTGCTTTATTTGATTTCGACTGATGTCGGGGTGGCAGCAAATGGGAATATCCGTGTGCTTGTAGGCTGGTGCGGCGAGGGTTGCTTTGGGGTGAGTGCGCGTGATTCGGCGGGGAACTAATTAATTTCTTTGAAGCTGGCGATGATTGATGGACACGTTGTGGTGGTGCGTCAAAATCAGCGGTCAAGTCAACGACGAGTGCAGCCGGCCACATGTAGCAACAGGGACCAGGCAATGATGCATCGAATTACGAGAGCTGTTTGTGAGCTCATTGTAGGATGAAACATGAAGGGAGCAAGGGTGGAATGGGAACCGTGCTATCGAGAAGAGATTGTGTCTGAGTAGAATGTCAAATGGCCATGAGACGGGAGTGGACATCAGCTAATGAAGAGACGCAGTCTAAGGTGGGTTTCGGGCAAGCAAGCCCATGCCGCATTAATCCGAAGTTAGTCACCTCATTCAAGGACATGCATTCGTTGAGCAGAGTGGAAAGGGAAGCATCATTTGCTGTGCTCTCGTGCAAGATTCAGCTGTGCCTAGCTTTGCACACACTACTCCATTCAGACAGTCAATTAGCGACGTGAAGCCTGTAACTTCTCCAGCAGGAGTGATGAGGTCAAGACACTAAGGCCGAGACTGAAGGCGAACAAAGCTACTGATGACGATTCAATGGCGCAGTTGGTTGAGTGCCAGCCCTTGGTTACAGGGGTCCCAGGTTCGAATTCCAGTGAACCTGTCCGGCAACGCGCACCCAAGTGAAGAAGGACCTCAACCAACTTGGTGTGCGAAACTGGAGACAGCTAGCCAGGGATCGCGCTGGTTGGAGAGGCATGTTGGTTGAGGCCCAGGTCCACCCCGGACTGTAGCGCCACACAAAGAAGAAGAAGAAGTCACCTCATTCAAGGACCTACGTTCTTTCGACGAACTGAGACAGCGGACAGTATAACTTTGAGATACTCAAAAACAGACAATGACACCAGCGCTGACAACAAACGAAGAATAACTCTTGCCAATCGCTGTTTCTTTGGGCTAAGAAAGCATTTGGTAAACAACGCCCTCTCTCGAACAACGCTTTACAAGACCTTAATCGTCCCAGTCCTGCTATATGGCGCGAAGGCAGGACTGGGACGATTTTCGGTCCCGTCTGCATAGATGGTAAGTGGAGGAGAAGATATAACGACGGACTATACGGGCTGTTCAGCGACATCGACTTAGCCAGAAGAGTGACGATATCATAATGAGATTAGACAATGGCGTTTGGAGAATACCGGTTTCACCAGATTCAATGATGAAAATATGGCAAACAATGCCGTCGCCAATGACGGGATCCATATTGTGATTTCACAAGAAGGTCTCCAAGGGATCCTTAAATCTATGAAAAACAAGAAATCTGCTGGGATCGATGGTATCCCGAACATTGTGCTTAGTCATCTCCCTCCAAATGCAATCGACATTTACACTACACTGTTCAACAATGCGCTCAGTAATGCATATTACCCAGAACATTGGAAAACAACTGTAGTGCAACCAATACCTAAACGGGACAAAGACAAAAGCATCCCGTCAAACCTCCGATCGATAAGTCTTCTTCCTTGTATCAGCAAGGTCTTCGAAGAGATTGTCATTCGAGCTCTGAAAACGTGGGTCGAGGACAACAATATTATACCGGACAACCAGTTTGGTTTTAGCGCGGGGCGTTACACCACACATGCCGCGTCAAAACTGGTATCCGACATTCAATGGAACAAAAATAAGAAAGAGTGTACGGGTGCCTGTCTGATCGACTTAGAGAAGGCGTTCGACACCGTATGGTTAGAGGGCCTTTTCCTTAAGCTCGTTAGACTTGCCTTACATAAACCATTGCTATACATGATATACAACATGATAACAGGTAGAAAGTTCGTCGTTAAAAGTGGCGGTGTAACTTCTACCACAGTTCTTAATATCAATAATGGTCTACAACAGGGGGCTGTTGGTTCCCCGATATTGTTTGCTATATTCACTGCAGATCTCCTAAGGTCAATACCGCATCTAATCGCGTACGCCGATGACTTAGTGGCGTACAGATCAGGTCCTAAGGTAGATATCATTAATACCTTGTTGCAACGTGACTTCGACAACACTTTGAAATATTGCGATGACTGGAAGCTGCTTATCAACTTTCAGAAATGTGAAACTATCCTTTTCCGTACCCCACTGGCCAAGGCCTCAAGGGATACTCGCGTAAACTGGAAGAAGTTCGCCATAGTTGACCCGCAGGGTCAGCCGCTAGCCGCGAAAACTGTAGTTAGATATCTTGGCATTTGGTTGGATCATTTTCTGTATTTTGACAAACATACAGAGAAGGCTCTGACCAACGCTAGAAAAGCCTTTGCTGTGGCAAGTAAGCTGTTTTACAGCAGCCAACTTGATACCAGGGTGAAGGTAATCTGCTACATGGCCCTCATAAGGCCTGTCATGGTGTATGGTTGTCCCCTGTGGTTCAACGTGAGTCCTTCCCAGATGGAAAAGATGAGAGTCTTCGAGAGACGGTGTCTTAGGACCTGTCTCCGGTTGTATCGAACACCCGAGTCTGAGTACAAGAAGTACTATCCTAACGAGGTCTTGTACAACAGGGCAAACGTGAAAACGATAGACAATTTTATTATTAAATTAATAAGAAGTCACATTGCAAGAAGTAACAGCCTGATCTTCGGGGCTTATTACCCCAATTATATGTACCATGAAAAGGTGCGCCACAACGGTTTTGTTCCACCTGAAGCATTCCTCTATTTGGATTCGATCGGCCTGATCCAGGACAAGGAAGGATGTCCTGTAATCTACCACGCGGTACGCCGAACAGTTGACAGGCGACTCCTGTACGAACCGGATGTCGTCAGCGAACACGAAGATCTCCTCCGGTTCAGTAGAGCGATCCCCGCTCGAGACAGGAAAGAGAGTGATAAGGAGCGGCACTTCTTTTGGTGGTTACACCAGAATCAGTCTCCGCCGTTGCCCGCCCCTGCCTGAAAAATTATAGCTAGTGTAGTGGATTAACGGCCCACTTACTTAGATGTAAGGTAGATTTAAGACAAAAAAAAAAAAAAACAGTAAAACAAAAAAAAATGAAAAAAAGGGTGCACAAGGGCATGTGTATTATATATGCTATATATGCTACGCATATACATAGCACACACGCTCTTGTGCACACGTCCGTAATGTTACGGATATAGAGTAAGTTAGGCTAATATTCTGTTAGGTAAATACATTTTTAATAGGTTACTAAGGTTTAGGTTAAGGTCTAGGTTAAGTACCAATAAGTATGTCTAGAGCGTAAAGTTTTTCCATAGTTTTCTTGGCCGTAAGTCTAATAATAATAAAGTTTGTCCTAAGGACTAAAAAACACAAAGTTCATAGTTTAGACGCCGAAAGGCAAATATATAAGCTACATAGATTAGATTATTTTAGAGTACCCGCGAAGGGTCAGTAAGATAGAATTAAGAACATGAATTGTTAGATATTAAGATAGATTTTAGTCATTTTTGTCTAGTATAAGTCTAAAAATGAAAATGAAAAGAAAAGAAGAGTGACGAAGGCCCGTAAAGCATACATCGCATCAGCATGACTAGGGGTAATCAAATGCTGCCCACCCTTTATGGACTCAACTGCTTGCTTCGATAGATCATTCGCTACGATCTCTTTAACGCCTGCCATTTTTTTTGCATATCGAATGCTTCGCAATCCTGTTGCCGATAGAGCTGCAAAAACTCCTCAAACCATGCATCCTGAGGGAGACGAATAAACACTCGCGAATGAATCTGAAGACTGATCAATTACCTCGAATTTTTCTCCAGCCACGTACGACTTCTCCTCATTGACGACATTGTTTCCTGTATTCGGTGAAGTCTTTTCCACTCGCTGCTTGTGCGTTTGAAGAAGACATTCAGCACCGAGACGCTCAGATCGCTGTTGAATTCCTGGACCGGAGATGATTTCTGTTGAGTTTTCTTTAATGATCCTCCGTGGTGGCTCTTGGGGGTCCTTGGAGGGAGGTCTTTGATAAATTAGTTTTTAGGACTTTATTTACCTTGTTTGGTGAACGGGACAGCTACATAGGAAACGACACGATGCAATGGGACCCGCTTACGCAGGATGGAAGACTACTCTTTGCGAAGCCGAGAACGGTCTAGAGGGAGCACAGCAAGTCGTAACCCAGAAAGAGTTGCGATAACTGAGGAAGAAAGAGCATACAATGGCGCGTGGGTCTTGTAGAGAGCCTATACTAGACGCCCTAGAATCCATACAGGGATATGGGACATGACGACGACGATGAATACTTGTGGATTGAGTTCGCTCCAAACAAAGGAACTTGTTCACATTGCCGTTGAACTAAAAGTGAGCCTTGTTCGGGAAGGCGACGTTTTCATTGGAGATCAAATGAACTCAGCAGAGTTCAGGTCCGAGTCCATCTTAAGTTAGGTTCAGGAAAGTGTCTTCTCTTCTTAAGTCCTCTAACCGCTCGGGGGGCATAGGTCGTCAACCGCGGCTGCACGCCATCTCATTCGAATTTCTGCAATGCGTTTGAGCTCACTCCAACTCTTTCCTGTTCAACTGTTCTGTGCCATGTTTGCGTAGGGCGTCTCGCTGTTTTGCCTGCCTGCGTAAGTGGATTCCACTGCATGGCGTATTTCGCAATTTAATTGTCTTCGCGAAGTAGGGTGTGTCCAATCCACTGCCACCTTCTCCTTCGTATTGTGATGTTTATAGGTTCCTCGCCCGTTTTCAGGAAAGTGTGCTCACACTGAATCCTTTTCAGGAGTTACTTCATGAAGGCTCAAGCAATTGAGAAATGTATGGTAGCTGACTTCATACAGGTTCAGTTCATACAGATCACCTCAGTCCTGATCAGGGACCGCATTGAAAGCGGGTCGGATCTGTTTGTGATCTCTGTCTCTTTATCACGTCGTGTCTCTAAATCACGAGCTGTGCACAGAGATGAGACAAGCTTGGCATCCACTAATCCAGTGGCAAAGTTTTCGGACGAAGAATAGATGCTTAACTCGAACTGTCTTCCGTTTTCAACCCAGTCTCCAAGGGACAACGCGGCAGAGCTCGCCCACGTTTCAGTTGGCACATGCATAAGGGAGAAATTCCTTAGAAGCTGCAACGAGCCAGGGAGGGATCTTGTTTGAGGGACAGTTCTGTTGGTTGCGGCTCAGGCTCCTCTTGGGTTGACGAAGCTGAAAAAGGTGACAATCCGCCTGCTCCAACGCATGAAATTAGACTGTCACATATTCAAAGTATGCCACAGGAAAGCATACTTTTAGGCGCTTCTGGCTTCCGTGTTTCTCATCGGGGCTCAAAAAGTGGTGTGAAAACCTCTGGAAAGCTTGAACTAGACCAATCTGCCCTGAAAATGTTGATCATTCCATGTTCCCACTGCTTCTTCATCTTGCAGGTGGCGACTGCACTTTAATTTACCTCAGAACTGAACAGAGACCGTGACATTTAAGACGTCTTTCAGACTTAAGTCTCCCTTGAAACAGGGGGTCTCCCTCCCTCAATCATTTCCAACAAAATCAAGCTCTCAAGTTTGCCTTCACATGCCCCCTCCAACCAGCAACCGCAAAGGACACCACGTCTCTCTATGACAAGCGACAGCTTCCGTCGGGTCTCCCTCAACTTTAGCCACTCCCAGTCACACATTACTCGCACTCGAGCACAATGAAATAATCGGTCTTGCGGTGCGCCCACAGCCCCAAGACCTACCCCCCCACATGATGGACCTGATTTGAGGCGTCGTCGTCGTCGTCGTCGTCGACCAAGCGAGCATCGAGCAGGACGCCAACGCTTCCGACAGGCACTCGGTGCATTAGTGGAACTGTCAAAAATGGAATAGGAACGTCGCCGGCGACGTCCACGGCGGTGCTTAGAGGAAATTAGCAAAACTTTACGCAATTTAATGAATTTTCGGCGAGAGTTATAATTGCTTCCTCTGCGCTGACTGGCTGGAACGCCGGCGCTGTCCTGTGCCGTTCGAGTGCATGTTGTGGCATCACTCAACTCTCCGGTAATTACCAAACTTTCCCCTTTCGGATGTGTTTATGCGCTATACGCGAAGCGAATAGTTTTCGAACTTGCCCACCCAAGCGGGACCGCCCTGCGTTGGTAGCAAGCACCCTACACACACCAGCAACGCCCGCCTTGGCCGGCTGTCATTCACGGTGGTTTGCTGCTGTCGGAGCACTTTTATTGTTCTGCCCGACGTAATTGCAGCTCATTCCCGTTGACTTCCGGCGGCGAGTGCTTACTCCTTTTTTCTCCAGTTTCGGTGACATGTCCGCTGGCAGGGCGGCATGCTGACCATCGGACATGCAAAGCCATTAACCTAGCAGGGGCAAGATGCTGGCCGTGCCGCCAACCGACCAACCGGACTGCAGCAGCAGGAAGGACCCGACGGTGGCCATCAATTATTAATGAGAACTTTCGAACATTTTATGCAACTTTCTTAAGACGTATTCATGCATGGAGGAGGTAACATTCCCATGCGGAGAGTTGGACTCTGGACCCCGGAGCCGACTGCTGCACGAAGGACATCATCTCGTCTCATCTCATCTCAGACGAGTGGATATTTATTATTTATCCGGCATCGACGAGCGAAAAGTGCAAATGGACATTTTGTCGGGGCACTCCTCGAGACTAAGACTGGCGCCGTGCACGGGCGTGGGTGTGGAGGGGTTGCATTAAAATTTCGGCTCCTTAAGTGCAGGGAAACGGGAAAGTTTGATGCCTTGAGTTGAATTCAATTTGGACTTTCCATGTTGATAGAGCAGCGTCCAGTAAACATAATCCTTGAAGAAATTGATTACTCTCGACAGGCACTGACCGGGACAGTCGGACTGTGTGTGTCGTGCGCTGGATAAGTGAGCACGGAGATGACAAGGGGAATTGAGTGTCTCTCAGATGTTATTATTTGTGGTCCTGTGTGGCGGGGCTAGACGTGTCTTTTTGGATGCATAAATGATCTGTGGAAAACAAGCCACCAGAGGACATCGTCTGCGCTGACGTTCGAGTGGGGGTGGTAACCAAGGGTACTTCGAATACGTCTTGCAATCGTTGGGAGGCTGTGGTAAGGGCTGGTGTCTCCGCAATACTTAGTCCACAGTAACAGCCAGGTTTTTAGGGTATTTAACTTGGTAGACATGGAGATCTTAACATTCTCACGATCGTGCATCGTGGAACTCAGGCTGAACAAGGTCTGAACGTCGCCTGTTTAGAGTAGGCATAGTCTCTCAGGCATTCATAGGCGCCCGCATACTTTTTTCCCTTTCATTTGCTTCAAGATTTGCTAACGGACTGTTACCTCATCCCTTATGAATTAGTGACAACTAAAAGCACATATTTCATTTAACTTGGAGCTGGGATGAACTTAACCTTGGATTCGCTCTTATTGTTTAATGAGTCATCGTTGATCGAACCCTTAACCTTCCGTAAAGTCCTGAACGATCGCTCTGCGGTGCAAGTAGTAGCTGCAATGGTAAGGCCTATAGATTTCCAGTGATTGCCGGCTCTGCAGTCTATCATTAACAACCCATATTTGAAAAAATTTCTTTAAAAGTTAAGTCTCTAAGGGGCTGCGACGTCCTTTCAATAAAACAAAAGCATACGTCTTTATTGACATCCAATTAAAGTTTTTCGTTGGGAGGTAGTCCGCCAAGACGCTTAAAGGTTAAGGCTTAAATGTTAAGGTACCCTCTCGGCTACCGAAAGAGGAAGATATCTTCTTACAATCTCCAGCTCGGCAGTCTTTGGGTGTAGCCGATTGTGATGCAGTAGACGTTAACCCAAATGGTCTTATCATTGCGAATGACGATTACTGTTCCATCGACAGCTTAACCGAAAACCTCTTACAGTCTCCCAACTTCATACGTACCCTAAACTCACAACTGCAAGCAGACAAGGTTGCGTTTTTGGGAAATGTACAGCACTACCTATTTATGTAAACGTATTTCACTGCAGTGCTGATTAGAACCCTCCGTGCCCACTCCTGTCACTATGCCAGTCCGGCATAGACGGGAAGCAGTCTCATCGTTTGGTTGGACGAGGCTGTTAAGACTCCGGCAGTAAGTGTAACTGAGAATCAGGCTTCTTCGTCTACAGTCGATAACTCGTCACCCACTACCACATGAAGCTGGGAGACGAACTCAACACTGGATAATGTTAACAAGGTGTGGTAGAACGACAAGCACAACCCGGGGTGCAAGACCCACTTGGAGCAACGCGTCAAAGTCAAATCGGTTTTCGGTTCACATAAGAGTCACGAGGGCGACCCTGATTCCTTAATGGAAATCGACAAGAATTAGATTGCCAATGCAAAAGAGACCTCTGTGTCCACATTAATGGTATGGAACACCTGCCTTCGATGCTACCTCCGCGAAAGCAGTATTAGCAGCAAGCTCAAAAGTCGACTCTGCCTCATCGACAGCTTAGACTGAATCTACTCGGCCTGTTGCTGGTTGCCTCCAAAATGGTTTCTAAAGCTACCTTGGAGAGGCAGAGCCAAGTCCTCTTACCTCAACTTGACCGGTTCAGGCAAGGGTAGGCATACAACTGAAGTAATAAAGGAGCCACATTAAGTCGCTCTCTCCAAATTAAGGCGGGTCGCAGTAGTAGTGGACATTGGCGATGGCTTAGGCGAGATCGCTTGTAGGAGCTGAACAAGAAAGGATTCACTAACCCAAAAGATAAGCTACATAAGTAGGATAGACAAGCAGAGTAGATACGGTTCGGCACGTCAACGTCAAGTTTTTTGCCGAACGTAAACTATGGTTGATAGACATTTTCTCCAACCAAGGGAAATCTTTAGGTAAATGCGCAGGGAATGCTTTTGGATACCCGTATTATAGCACTTAGGTCCCTCCTTTCTAAGGTCATGGAACCGCTGTTAAATCGCCAGCTTATGAAATACCTTGAATCGCGGAAGGTTCTTAATGGACCGTACTGGCGGCCACAGTGAGAGTGCACAACAATAGTTGCCCTTGGTATTTCTAAAGCATTTGACAGAGTTTTGGTCGGGTTCAAGTCTGATATCCCCCAAGGCTCTTTTCTGTCTTCTTCTTCTTTGTTTGGCGCTACAGTCCGGGGTGGACCTGGGCCTCAAACTACATGCCTCTCCAACGCACACCAAGTTGGTTGAGGTCCTTTTCCACTTGTGTGCACCATCTCATTCGTGGACGTCCTCTGTTGTCGTTGTCCCAATGGCTCGGTGTCGAAGACTCTTCGGGCCGGAGCTGTGGTGTCCATCCACTCTACATGACCTAGGCAACTTAAGCGTTGGATCCGAAGACGCTTAACTAAGTGCATGCCGCTGTACAGCCCTTACAGTTCGTGGTTGAACCTTCTCCTTCAAACGCCATCAACGCAAACAGGACCAAAGATCGTACGCAGAACTTTTCTCTCAAGAGAAATTATACAAGATCAATTTGGTGTTTCGACAGATGGCTCTGTTACTCAATTGCCCCTTGAGCCCAAAGAAACAGCGATTGGCAAGAGTAATTCTGAGCTTGATCTTGGTACTGGTGTTGTTGTCCCTATTTACTCCGGAGCCTAGGTAGACTCTTTTCTGTCACCGACACTTTTTCTCATTTTTATAAATGATCTCCTGTCTGCCACTTCTAATCCAATCCACGCCTTCGCTGATGACAACACTCTCAGCTTCGTTTCTAGACTCAAGGCCCTGCCCTTCGGACGTAGTATTGGAACGGGTATGAAAAGTACACTGAAATTCGATCTTGACAGCACAATTAACTAGGGTAAGAACAACGGTGGCCTGTTGCGTTGGGGTAATGTGCGTCGACCCCAACCTCGACGTCGTAGGTTCGATTCCTGCTCTGTGCGACAAAAATAATGTTCACTACCCCACCTCTTTCGAGTCACTGACATTGCTTTAAGAGTATTTCCTGTCTAGAAAAAGCCGTTCGGAGTCGGCATAAAACTGTGAGTCCCTTCCACTCGTGAGAGAACAAATAGCACGCCCAAGACGAGTGGTTGCTGAGAAGCTAGGCCCTGGCCCTCTAAGGGCTGTAGCGCCACCCATATTATATATTAAGAACAACAGAGTGTAATTCAATGCTGTCCGCTGTCACTAAAGCGAACCCCTAGCAATCAGCCATGAATGGCGCTTGTATCGATGAAACCGGAAATCTTTCCATCTTTGCTACACAAGACTTAGTTGGAACGTACACATCTTCGAGGTCGGCAAAAAAGCGGCAAAATCGATGCACGAAGTATTTAATTCAGCTTGAATTGAATTTATAAGGCATGCATCCACCCCAAGCTTCAGTATAACGCTCATATCTGGTCTGGTGCCCTCAAGACCACCCTGCACCTTCTAGATAGAATCCAAAAGCGACCTTATAGGAGACAACAATATGGAAGGTTCATTAGACTCGCTCGAACTTCGACATGCCGTTTCTAATTTGTCCGTTTTTTATCGTTATTTGAACAAACTATGCTCAAGTGAGCTAGCCAACTGCACACCTTCTGCGCTTCAGTTCACTCGCTATACACGATTCAACAGACATGCCCATGGCCCATAGGTTTACCCTTAAGCCTTCTTTCGGACGCGCAGTTAAATTAAGAGCCGCCCTACACGAATATGGAATGCTCAGCCCAATATTAGACCAATGTGCACACAGACTCTGTATAACTTCGGCCCGTGCTGTGTCTTGACATTGGCTACTTAAGGGTATTTGTAAGCCCTTTAGCAGGCGCGAATTGTACAGAAATTGCAAATTCCACAGGAGAGAGACTGAGCCTGGAATTGGCATTCTAAGAAGCCGCCACCCACGTCGGGAGAAAAATCGAAGTCTCACCGTACCAACACAAGCTTCCTCATGGAAGTTCAACGAAACACCAAGAATGAAGGTGATAAGCAAAAATTCCCACAAAAATCTGCCAAAGAACACACCCGCTCAATTGTGCACTGTTCGGCAACACAAAGAATGCAGAGACTGGAAAATCACAGTACTCTGCCGCTGTTTGAGCAACAAATCTACGGAATCTATTTTCGTCCAGTAAGGTCCACATTCCTTCGCGATCGGCGTCCAGAAACTTTCCATTCCGTCGCCAGTCCCGCCCCAGATGCCGCTAATGAAACACATCAATTGTCCACAGCCGCACGTCCGCGTTGGCACATGCCGCGGTCTTGACCAAATATTGTGAAATCCTCTTATCACCTCGCGACCACGTCCGCCGCTGGCCGGCACGCACCACTTGTTACGCGCGGCGTCCCAGAAACAAAGCAAAAACTTGCCAAATCCGTCAATGCAAATCTGTCACAGCGAGTCACGTCAGAACGGGGAAATATTTGTCACTTGACGAGCGGCAGGTCACATGACCAAGCCTTCGCCGTGACGCAATGACAGCGGCACAGTTTCACCGTCGCCGTCGACGCCGCCGCGGCTCACGCCACTTAAAAAAACATGAATTCGTGAGGGTCACACCAGCCACCGCCACCGGCACCAGCACCAGCACCAGCAGCAGTCATCCTCCTGCGGCGTCATCGGTGGCAGCGCGGCACATCTCCACTTCGCGCATCTCGTGCATTTGAATTTCAAATGAAGACGACGAGGGACTCGCTTTTTCCCTCTCGAGCGGCGGCGTCCTCACTCGAGAAGTTCGGGTAAATATTAGTTATTACGTGAAGCTCGATGGCTTTTGAATTGGTAATTCGACGGCTGACGCTGCCGAGAGGGCCAACCGTGGAGACGGAGGCGCTGGTGCTGGGCTAGGCGTGAAGCGTAATGTTTGCTCAGCGCCGCTGTGGGTGGGTGTGCTGCAAGTGGCTGTGGCACATTTTCTGTGTTACGTGTCGCCACTGCCGATGGAGTGCGGTGTGAATCTTACGCGATCGACGCGATGGAGTGGTGGTTGGTGGATGACGAGAAACGCAGTCTGTTTGCCATGCTGTCGATGCGGCGCGGCGGACTTCAAGGTCGCCGGTCAGTCTTGAGGGGGGGCCTCTTGGGCGGGAGACGCACTTGGGCATGATATCTAAATTTTCTCTCACTGCGAAGGCGAGAGGCGGACGGGTGGAGATGTGAAACATGACAGCTTGTTGGTCGGTCATTAGGTGACCATCGGCGGTTGGTTTGAGGGGGAAATTCGATGCGATGGGATGTGGAAACGACTGGTGATTTTGGCATATTTGAGACAAGAGGACTCTATGAGATGCAAGAGACGCTGGTGAGCACTGAGCTCTGGCTGACTGAATGGCTTTTGATGGGATTTCCGTTTTGTGGCGGTCAGCTGAGTCCTCTTGTGGTACATACTGTGACTCCAACTGGCTCTTGGGAGCGATAAAAGGCACTCAATCCGCTGGTTTCCTATGGCTAGATGGGGCTTGGGCGCATCTGTCGTTTTAATGGACCCCAACGCCTTCGCACGGGGGTTGGCTATCACATCTTCAGACGAAGTTGCTCAGCTCGTGGATTTTACCACGTGGAGGTGAGAGTTGGAGTTCATTGACAGACGCCTGTGCCTGCCTGAGACGCCATATCACCGCTTAATCCATTCCAATAGTCGATTTCAAGGCATCTTATGACAGCGTTCACAGAGACGAGCTATACAACGCCATACCAGTTTTGACATTCCCGTCCAGCACCTCAGATTGCACAGGATAACGACCGAAAAGTCACGCTGTTCCATCAAAGCTTCTAACCGAGGCTCACCGAGACCTTCAAAGTCAAGAAGGGATTTAGACAAAGCCACTCGCTGTCAACATTGTTCTGAATGCGATCATGCAAGACCCGCACGCTAACGATTGAGGCACGATCTTCCAGAAGTTCGTTCAAAACTAATATGTCCCGACGACATTACCGCGATTAGCAGAACTCAGCCAGTCGATAATGAGGGGCTTACTGGCATCAAGACGAAAGCAGCTACAAAATTTGTTGCGCTGAATGGGGGCACAACAAGGTATATGCTGCCCTCAAGGAAGGACGTACAGAATCAACATCTTAGACAGATCGTCACAATGGGCAGCTATAGCTTCAAGGTAGTTAAGAACTTCGTCTACCTCGGCACCGCAGTAAACAGTGAGAACAATATCTGTTTCGAGATCCAACGCAGAGTTAGGTTGGGTTAGGTAGTAGTGGCTGACTGCTACAGAGCAGTCACAGTTAGTAGGCCCATTGTGATACCACGCGGATTGACTTCTTCTAACGCTGGAACCAGTTGGTGCTGCTAATGAAACGATTTAGTTGGCCAATGCTGGCACTTTTTAGCTCGCTACTGCCGCTGAAGTATTAGGCTCCTAGGTGCAGGAACCTACGACTGGCAAGAGCACTGCAGGAGCAGAGAAGGTGATGAGTATTTTCTTCCTCCTCTTCATCCATGCACCTTCTGCAAAAATCATGATATGGGCAGAGTAAGTCTTGCCAACATTTGTGTCTTTGGGCTCAAGAGACATTCGATTAATAGAGCCGTCTTTCGAAGGATCATGATGACTCTATAGCAGACGCTGATCATCTCAGTCCTGCTGTATGGTGCGGAAGCAGGGACGATCTCAAAAGCGGATGAAGAAGTCCTTGGGGTCCTCGGGCGAAAAGTTCTTCATGCGTTCTCTAGTTCTTTTTACGATGACGATATTTGGAGGAGAACTTTCAACCATGAACTGTGCCACCATTGCTGTAGAGCGTCTCCGGATCCAACACCTAACGCGGATGCGCCATGTAGAGCGAAACTCAGCTCGGGCCAGAAAGTCTTCGACTCCGGAGCTGTGGAACGACGAAACAGAGGACGCCCATATCTGAGGTGGCGTACATGAGCAGAGAATAACCTCAATCAACTTGGCGCACAAGACTGGAGACAGCTAGCCAGAGATCGCGCTGGTTGAAGAGGCTTCTTGGTTGAGGCCCAGATCCACCCCGGACTGTGGCTCCATAAAAAGATGAAGAGGTGGCATTGTAGCATGAAAATATCAACTATCCAGTGTTCCTCAAATTATTACTTTTGTCTGTAACTTCTCTCTGTGCTTCTCAGTGGATTGTGTACTTTCAAGCTTTATGGTAATAGTTCAATAAGAAATTGGAGCAAGTGTCGGGTGATTCATTTAGACTTATATTCTGTAGGTTTTTCTACGACACGACATGTCACTTGTAACAGGCCTCATGGTGACGCGTTAAGTGTGACAAATCACGCGGCAATTGAACGGTGTAGACCCTTGCTCTTCCGATGTCTTTATTGCCTCTACTATTCGCGAATTTTAGTCTCAGTGCTAGTTATTGGGTGTTACTCGATAGATTAGACAACACCCAGCCAGCTAGCCAACATTCCTCGGGTACCCTCATCGCTCAAAGTATATACGTATATACAAATCTAAATTATAGTAATATAATAATAATATGTGTGGCGTTACAGCCCATAGAGGACCAGGGCCTAGCTCCTCCGCAACCACTGGTGTTGTGCGTGCTATTGTTGTGGAAGGGACCCTTTTATGCCGACTCCGAACAGCCAAGTTTGAGAAGCTTTTTCTAGACAGGAAATACTCTTTGAGCATTGTCAGTGACTCGAAAGAGGTGGGCCGTGAAAATTATTTCTGTCGCTCAGAGCTGGAATCGAACCTACGACGTCGAGGTTGGGATCGACGAACATACCCATAACGCCACGGGCCACCACAAATATAAATACAGAGACAAAATGGACTTTATTTGTTTTTAGATATTGAATGGTTGTGCCTTATGGAACAGATAGCGAGAGATTCTGTGAATGACATCCATGTGAGTCTATCTTGGGCCAACCTGATCACCTCTGGCCACGATTTGCCGGCATGTCGATGCGTCTCCGTCCGATTCGAGCGTCGTCGCGCATTCCTTGTGGTGTCCAAGTGAGAACCATTCTTGTTGTATCCGTTTCAGGCTTACGTTGCTGGATCTCTGCTGAGATGGGTTTCTGTGACGCTCTTCGCTGCAACTCGTCCATTCCGACGACGACCTGAAGCTTGCGAGATAGTGCTTGTCTTCCAAGTTTCACAAAAATTTAAGATTACGGATTCTACGTTGGAATTGAATATTCGAAGCTTGAGTGAGGTGGAGTGCTGGCTGGACCTGGATAGGTTTCCAAATGACAAGAAAGCGTGGCGGTCTTTGTCTATACGAGACAAGACGTCAGTTTATAGACTTCCATCTTTGCACAAAATGCTGACGGGGATATCTCAAGTACCTAAGTGGGAAAGAAACCACAACAGCAACGCTACAAGGTCCATAGAACGACATAACCACGGGCAGCATTCGCACGATGGTATATGGAAAAAAAAGTAAAATTTCAGACACTGTTTTTTTAGATCGTAAATTCATGTTACAAAAACGGGCTTTAATGAATCAGCCATGTGATAAGATGCTCTGTCGGCTTTTTAGACAGTGGGTCAGCATCAAACTAACCACCTTCAGGCTAGGACATAAGGCCAAATTAACCTATTAACAGAAGTAATCTACAAAAAGTTAAGAGGAGAAAAATTAATAGCTCGATGAACTAAGCTAAGTTACGCCTCATCATCTAGCTTCCTTCTTAATGAGCTGAGTGAAGTATGCGGGTACAGCAGGGCTAAGGGGTCTTCCAGGCTGTCCTTTTTCCTTTGCCTTGGATTCTAGTCCTGGTTCGAAGCAGAGGGACAATGCGTTCACAGTTTTCTGTGCACATTCTGACCAGCTTCAACGTCAGGATGTCTCATGCTGTAGCCCATGTGGTAGTCATAGGAAATGGTAATCGATTAGCAGGATACTTTGTGATGTTAAAATTCCGATGCACTTTGGCAGAGAAGACGGCGAAGGTGTCACGCTCATGTACCACCTCTCGTCAGTGAACATATAAAGCGATTCCCTCTTCTTCTCTTGCCAATAGTTCCTACAATTTTATCCGGTGGAGAAGAGTAGCCTCTAGAGAAGCTATAACACCTATAGATGCCATTACACATGCAATCGAATATAACATTGTTCAAATATGCCCCGCGGGCTCCCAGTGACGCTCATCCTACCTGTCAAATGTGTTTTGCTTCCGCCGATTCGCAAATATGCTGAAGGGGTAACTCTTAGTGCTACTACTTACCTGTGCAACTGCTGCCATATAGGTGCTATTGAAGAAACTAAGCTTATGTCATGAAGGAGACCATGGAGGTCAAACTCCTTATGGCATCAGGCTTCCTAACAGGACACCGCAGACTCGGGACCAAACTCCTCCTATCAGAGGAAGAGATCTAGTTACTAGAATATTCCCTCGTTCTTAGATTCCTCAAGGAACCCGGAAAAAAAAACTCCTAAGCCTTTGGACAACAGATGCCCAAAACCCTGCCGCTGTGATTTGTGACTTGACCGCATTATCAGAAAATCCTACAAAAAAATGTTAACGGGCTTAAATCGCACGATATCGGCTCTACATGGCCAGTTCACATGACCACACGCGAGATGAATGTGGTATGGGCTATTTTGTTGCGATCACCTGCCATTGGTGTCCATATCATAACTCTCAAGGCCAAAAGAAACTGGTAATCATCGGCCTATAGTGCTCGCCTTTGACGATAAGGTCTGCCGATGACGCCCTAAATGCATACCAATGTTTGACTTTTTAGGCGTTCTTCGGATGCTCTTCGATATCGTGTAGATTTTCGCTTGTGGATGCACCAATTCACTCAGAAATGGACCTCATCTTATGACTTAAAACGTTTTCCAAACATAGCACCAGTTTTGAATAAAAAAAAGGAGTGCGTATCATTTGCTCGTGTTATTGAGCACTATGTCCGAACAGCAGCCAATTTGACAGGTGTAGCTTCAGCAGTCGGTCGCTGTCAACTGCGAAATCTTAGAAGTCCCTCTAGGAACACCTCTTGCAAGTCCCATCTCCTCTTCCTTCAGTGGTTGAAAAACCCACTGGAATGACCTCCCGAAGAAGCCATCAAACCACCCTTTGGCTAGACCAAGCCATTTGGCTCGCAGTAAAACCATCTCAAGACTCCTCCAGATCCCGGGGCTGCCATTAACGACTGAACGGGTTAATGAGGACATTCCCAGGACCCACTCTCGCCCGCTCGCCATCCACAGGGCCTCAGACCACATCAATCCAATTACATCCTAACGATGCATCCCAGCCTCGCGTACCACACTCACACACACGAATTAACACACAACACTCGCTCACAAAAAAAAAAAGAAAAAAAAACGAAAAACCACTCACAACACAACACAACCCAACTCGGAGAAACGGAAAGGAACAAGCGATGCTTTTATGTCCAATATGCCATTAGCCTAATCACTCGTCGAAATATTAAGAGCACATTCATCCATCTATTCTCGGAGGAACTTTCCTCGCAGCCAGGCAGCCCACCGCGCCGCCACCCATTCCAGAGCCCGGCACTCGGCAGCCAGCCCTTGCCATTCAGCTCGACACTTCTCCGTATGCACAACCGATAAGGACCTACACGCTCTCGCTCTCTGCGAGGCGAAGCCATATCTGCCGTTCCTCGCTGCTCGCTCAGTCGTTCCCCCTTTCTGTTCTTTTTTTTTTTTTTGATTTTACTTCGCCCGCCTTCGTTGATCCTCCATTTCTGTACCCCATCCACTAAATGCATTAAAAGATTCATGATACCGGCAAAACGCTTTTATCATATCAAATTGGCTTTGTTTGCTGCCGAGGGTTGATGTGGGTGCAGGACGATATGGGAAGCGGTGCAGACAGGGAGAGAAAGAGAGAGAGAGCGACCGGGCGAGTGAGAGAGGGCGAATAGACTACGGGGAGGGGGCTGCCGGGAACGAGCATGAGTGATGGCCAAGTGTGGATGAAGAAGAGCAGGACGAGCGACTAAGTGAATTCGCAAATAATAATAACAACTAACAACGGAATATAATTGCACACCAATACAAGGGGATACGGTCGTGTGATGTGCTGTGCGCGCTCAGTCTCCCTCTCTGCTGGCTGATGGCTCTCTTTGGCAATGGCTGCTGATGGTGGAGCTCTCTTTGTCGTCTCTTCGGGAACACTGGTGACTGATGGAGAGCAAAAGAGTTAGATTTGGCGAGTCCATGAGGAGGACTCAATTTGGCACGGATTTGCGCGCGCGAATCTGCAGCACACAAGGCTGAACTGAACGAGAATCTGACCGAGTCGTCGTTCATCTGCGGGGATGAAAGATGGCTCTGTTGGTTGGAGGCATGGTTGTGGGAGACCTCCTCATGGGCTGACAGCACTTTGGGAATTGAGGGGGTAGTTCCGGAGTCCGAATGAACACATCGAGATGTCCAACATATCTGCTTCATCCTACTTCATGCTGGATCACTTTCTTATTCAACGAAGCCGAACTTAATGACAAAGCATGGCTTTATGACGCATTTCACACAAATTTAAACATTTCTGGCGTCTATAGGTTTTTCCACATAAGCCCCTTTGTTGCCAGTCAAAACCAGCCTCGAGTCAATTTGATGTCGAAAACTTGGCCTCTAAATTGTTGAGCTAATTTGAAGCGTCGTCTTCGGAGACTTGTTCGGTGTTCCGTGTTCGGTGTTTAAAGACCGTCTACACTAAGCATTTGCCATTTGCCCCCAGAATTTATACCAGGCCAACAGCGACGTAAAAGCCTTGAAAATGAGCAAGCCACCTGCTGTATAATTCAACTGAAGCTCGGTTCTTGGTTCAACTAAGGTCCTTTAAGAAGCACGTCTTATCCATCACCCATTCCGGAGTGGTTATCGTGTAGATGAGTACATATCGTCCCCCAGACAAACTAAGACGTATCCAACGAACCCAAGCACATAAGTGTGTCCTGTCGAGCAATCTCGCTCAAGTTAAGCCTTGCCACACTACCTACAGATTGACAATACTGTAGAATAGCCCTAGGTATAGAAGCTCGACTTGGATCACTTAAGCAGGACAACTTTACCAAAGAAGGTACAACGTGGGCTACTCGTGGAGTTGAATATGCGAAATTCTGAGAGCTCAGTCGTTCCAAGCCGGTCTTCATGAATCGATGACTCATTCAAACACGCGTCATTACTTGCATGACTCGAATAAAGGCCTAAATGGTCGAAGCTACACTCATGTCATTTGTAGGTACAAAATAGCACATCCTTCGAAAGGCTGCACAGCTATGTTGATGATGTATTGCTGATGATGCACTCAAATATGTGGGGCGTTATTACCGCAACACCGGAATGCCTTGATCTATTGACTGAACTGTCAACCCATTGTGGATATGGGTGTTACAAAAGACACTGGTACTGCAACCGTGAAGATCTACGTCAAGACAAACGTTTCACGTCCACTCTGTAACTGCCCCACATTAGCCTCCATTAGGAAGCAAACCCCAGAGTTAGCAGGCTTATACGAAAAGGATGTCAAATCAATCTGGGCGGTCGTCCAAAATACAAAATATTTTAAGGAGTAACGGACGGTTACTGGCTCAGACCCTTGGGACTATGTTAGGTTATTATGCTGCCAGCACACTTCGACCATTGTTGGTCCATTATGTTACCCAGTGCCGCAAATCTGATTCCAACAGCAAATCGTAACTGGATCAGATTTGAAAACCAGACAAAGGTAAATAAACTTTACCTTTTACTGGGATTCGAACCTGGTACCCCTGTTACCAAGGGCAGACACTTAACCAAATGTGCCATCCGGTCTCCATCCTGGCTTACTCTGAATTGCTAAACATGCACTGTTCGATCAGACTACCTGACGACGGCAGTGTTCTTCAAGTGAAGCCCCGGACGGTCAAAGAAGCGGCCAAAATGATATCATTGTTGGAAATACCACCGTCTGATACTACCATTCTATTTGACAACTAAGCGGCTACAACAAGGGGGGAGTAGATGAACTTGCCATGAAAGAAGCCGAATCCGATCCATCCCATGCTTCCATTCACCCCCGGCTGATGTCAAGAGTAAAGTGGACAAAAGAATCATGGAACTAGCGAATGAAAAGTGGGACTCTCTTCCCACCTGGGAGACCACTCGGATATTATTGCCTAGATACCGATACAGACATACTTCTCCAATGCAGCAAAATTGTAGTCGAGGTGCTAACTGCCCATAATAATCTGAGATACAATGCACCGAGAATGAAACTTACCCATGACACCATATGTAGGGGCTATGAGGACGAAGAAGAGATTGAGGATATTTCCCTACAACTTTGTCACTGCCCCAGTCTCTGACAGAGAACACTGGAAGATTTCTTCTTCCAGAACCTCCAAGACACAGCAAACATTCCATTATTCTCTATTTGCAGGTTTGTTAAGGGACAGCGCAACATATGTACTATCGGAGGCCCCCACGAGAATAGCAAGCCGGACGATAGGAGGTTACATCCCTAAGTGAGACGTGGTTCTAGTTTCAAGGTCTAGATGTTCTTTGAAGGTTTTTGCCATATTATTATGCTGTCTCAGCACCTGTACGAATATGTCAACCAACTTGGTGTGCGAAACTGGAAACAGCTAGCCAGGGATCGCGCTAGTTGGAGAGGCATGTTGGTTGAGGCCCAGGTCCACCCCGGACTGTAGCGCCACACAAAGAAGAAGAAGAAGAGCACCTGTACAGCACCAGCATCAGGTTTAGATATCAGTTTGTTATTTTCTGTCAGCGAGTTTAATGTTTTGTGACATTCCCAGGCAACCTTAAAGTTGAATGCTGATCCCTACGGTGCTTCAAGAACCACTCGGCTGTCTAAGAATGTGTATAGTACAGATATATGCATAATTTGAAGTCAGTTGGTTTTCGGTCAGAGATACAATGTCCAACTCCAAGTGATTCAAGTATTTTGCATATGGGTCCTATCATTCAATCTCTATCTACCATACTTTGTTTTCGGATTTCGTCTCTACTTGGGATGAGTAACGAGACTAATGACTTGAGGTAATCGCAGACAAAATATTAGAGTGGTGTGAAGTCTCATGATCTTGGCGCCCAGTTGATGACCGTTCGCCGTGTCAATTCCAAAATGTCTCTCCTTCTTTACTTTGAACGGTGAACCACAGCTGGGATATATAGACTCTGTGGCAATTAAAATAGCCATCTGAGATCGTATCCTTTCTTATTTCAAAAGAAATAGGCTCCGATGATGCTGCCATGCCATAAACCACATTCGAACACTTGTGTATTGTGTTACCACCAGGGCTGTAGACGAAAAAAAAAAATAGTTGGCAGCAGCATTTCTGAAAGCTGCCAATACACAAGAATTGGCAAAACAATCGTTGTTATCTGGTCACCCTTTACGTTTAAAGTCGTACATTACGTATTTTCAAATCAAATTTGAAACATTCTGCATGAATCTCATTCTGCCCATCTGCTATTCGTAGCCACCTGCTGTGGTAGCCCGTGGCGTTGTGGGTATGTGCCTCGACCCCAACCTCGACGTCGTATGTTCGATTCCTGCTCTGTGCGACAGAAATCATTTTCACGGCCCCACCTCTTTCGAGTCACTGACAATGCTCAAAGGGTGCTTCCGTCTAGAAAAAGCTTCTCAAACTTGGCCCTTCGAAGGCGGCATAAAACTCTTGGTCCATTCCTCTCGTAAGAGAACAATAGCACACACAACACAAGTGGTTGCTGAGAAGCTAGTTCCTGGCCCTCTACGGGCTGTAGCGCTACCCATATTATTGTATATATATAACGCCTTCTGTTTTGGGTTAGCTAAATGCCGTCAGTATGAGCCATCTGAGCTGCTTTGTCATACGCGCCAACCGTGTCCATGTAGTATAAGAGTTAGTCTGGGTAACTGTTGACCTTTACTAGTCTAAACGTGATTACGATCTGTATTCTGCCACTTCAAACTAACCTAGCGTCTAGCGGTTACTAACTGTTAGTGGTAAGTGAGGGAAAGGCGTGCCTTCGTTTCGAGCCTTTGTTTGTATTCTGTTTGTAGCCATAACACGACATTCCTTTTGAATGTGGTTTGTGGCACAACCTCAGCTGTTCATCGGTCATTTGTGTGATGGAAGGACCCAGTCTCATAGTTCTCAACTAGACAAGGAGTGGAAGCCATGTGCTTCGGAAACAAGCAGTCAAACTCCGTTCCTACGCATATTCTTGCAGAAATGCATGAAAATAAATTGATTGTGATTCCAGCACATCGTCATTCCAATCAAGACAGGACCCCACACTCCTCCTGTTTTTCACTTAACCGTCACAAGTTGTGCACAAAATTCACCTGAATTGCAATTTGTCCACATCCTTGTATTGGCCATCATCAAAGTGCCCCTCTCCCTCCCACCGTCCCTGACTTCACCGACAGTGTACCCTTTGCCCGTGTTAACATTTCAAATTTCAACCGATCCCTATCGAGCCTAATAGCATTCCAATTATCGGTCCACCGACAATATTTATCCACATTTCCTGTCAAAAACGCACACAGGCCGGCAGTCACTGGCAGGGGCCTGAACAGTGCCAAATCTCCAGGGCCATGAGGGACCTTTAAAAACTTCCACACCGCCCCTCCCCACTGCACCTTGACTCAATTACAGCCATCCTGTCTCTTTCACTTCATTAGAGTGCTGCCAGAATTCGAACAAAAATCCGATAAAACCTACCCCACTCGGCAGTCGGCACTCGGCAGTCGTTGTAGCCAAAGTCGACTCGAGAATAAGGGCCCACGTTGCCCCAGCCTTGGTGGGACTGTAGATATTTCGTATATTCGACTTAATTGGCATTCATTACCACAAAAGAGTGCACGAGGAGTCAGCAGCAGCGCACACACAGCACTCACACACCGTCCCGCCATCCGACGAACAACACCGAACTGAAAGAGAAGAGAAAATACGGAAAATTAAATCAAACAGAACATTTGTATTTATTACGGAATTCCAGGCCAGGCCAGGACACACTGGTGAATGCTGCCGACTGGCCTGTGAGTACGAGAGGGAATATGGAACGCCGCCGACGACGGCACACCAATCCAATCCGCACTGCTAATGCCTGACAACGATTACCAGAGCTGTCAACTCATGTCAATCCATTGCCGTCGTCCCGGGGTGGTGCTGCCGTGCTGTCGTGTCGCTGTGTTATCCTTGCCGCATGCAGTCGTGTGTGCGTGGTGATTTTTATTAATTTTTTGGCCGAAAACCTCTTCATTTTAACTTCCGTCCCACCGAGGGGGGGGCCTGAGTGTGTGTCTGTGAGCCAGACCGACCGCAGCAGCAGCGCCCAGACAATGTGCGTTCACACGGATGCACGGGCTGCTGTTCGGGTCCACACAGAGGGAGAGAGCAGCGTATCGCCTTATATCTTCCGTTAATTGGACCCAATTAAGATAGCAAAGAATGCTTTTATATCGCGCTGCTTTCTTTCGATTCCTCGCCAGCCGTTCGCCAGCGACGCGCCATCCATTCGGTGTGTGTGTGTGTCTCCCCCCGTGTATTTTATTCATTATTTTTCTTGCTTTTGTTTCGTTTTCGGCTTGCCATTTTAATAACGTCAAAAATGCAGCAGCACGACACACACAAGAGCACCAGACGACGACGACGACGACGACGGTGGCGGGCCACCTTTTCGCGCCGCCAGTGCCTTGTTCCTCCTCACACCAAGTGTCACACTTACCGCTGAGTATGATCCGCGAAAGAGACAGAAGGCGAAACGAAAATCAAAACAAAAACACGGCGAGCACAACAATGGAAAATTAGCGCGCGCGAATGCCCGCCGAACCTGCTCAGAGCTCGGTGCTCCACAGTCCCCAGTCGCAGTCACCTCTTCAGAAGCTAAGAGAGCAGAAGCACTCTTCGCCGAAGAGAGGCAGGCGCCCGGCGTCTCTGTCCGTCTTGTGCGTGGCCCAGCAGCCGTCTCCCTCAGAATCAATTAAACTAATTGATATTTTCACACACACGCACACACACACCGTCTCCCCCAAAAGGGGGGCACACGCTCGCGCTCTCTCAGCGCCGGGCCGTCACTGTGTGAGTGAGTGTGCGGATCCACATCGGAGCGGCTTCGGCGTACACCAGAGCAACCAAAAAAGAAAAAAAACAGCCTGCGATGCAAAAACAACCCGGGGAGCAGCGAGCGGCCAACAACAATGCAAGGAATCTGACAGGCCCTCTTACGGCATCGGGTCTGCAACCCGAGACTTAGTCTAGCACCGTCTGATGATTCACTTGGACGAAGGCTGCTTCACCGGAACTCGAACCTCCCGACGAGCGTGTGTGTGTGCGTTGCGACGACCTGTCAAACTGGGCCCCACGACTCCTGCTCGACCTCAGACAAATCGTCTCAGCTGTCAAGTGTCAACATTGCACGGGTGCCTGTCAAGAGGCAACAAGAACAAACGACATCCTTGAGTGCCGTTATCGGCGTGCCGCCGCGTTCGTATTGAGTCAGTGCATATCGGTGCGTCGTCCGGCGGTCGATGGCGTGACAGGTCCTGTGTCGGTGAGCACAGGTGGAGGGGAAGAGCAGAAATTAATTATTGAGTGCACCGCCATCGCCACGGCCCACCCCCACCGGCGGTGAGCACAAGAGACACACGAGTGTGAACGACGAAAAAAAAAAAACGAAATAACGTGTGTGCGTGTGTGTAGATTTAGAAAAGTGCTGTCAAAGTCAGTGAAACGAATCGTCGACCGTGACGGGGTATGTCCAACTACTTAGCGGCTGTCAAAAAATAAAAGAAAATTTATGACAAAAAAAAATTTGTTTTCCTTTTTTGTTCCTGTCAAACACACACACACGGACGCACGCCGAGTGCAAGCGAGACACGCATACGCCGCGACGTGAGATAGACAATTTACCGGTTAAGTGATTTGTGTTGTTATTTGTATCTTTTGAGTTTTGTTCGCGGCGGATTTCGCATGCAGATGCAGTGAACTGCATCGCCGATAGACCGTGTCAGCCCCGCGCGCCGACTGGATGGAAACGCGGCGCACTGCCTGCACGAGAAGGTGAGTCAATGGGGTTTTTTTCTTTTCCACTTCGAGTACTGTCAACTTTCGGGCTGTCAGAGGGCGATTCGTTGAAAAATCGAAACTTCAAATGAGACGGGAAATAATACGGAAGAGTGCCTGTGGTGGGTGGAAGAGTGCGGATCACGAGCACGATGGTCGGCGCTAAGAGCGCCGTTTGAAGAGATTCAATTCAACAGCGTTGAGTGCTGAGTTATTGCAGCGCCACTCGTGCGGGCACAGTGGAGCTGGAAATTTTCGAATCGCTTGGAGGAGATTTTGTTTTTGGTTTGATTTTGATAAGGTTTTGAATTGTCGAAGGTCGTGGTTACATTGTCTCGTGAATGCAAGCAACTGACCGAATTTTACAAGTCCGGTTCGTTAACTTTCGTTAAGCTCGTTCAATTTGCTTTCTTCTACGTAAGTCAGCTGATATTGGAATGAATGCTTAAGTTTTCAGATGAAATTGTGGGCCCCTTTTGAATTTTGATCCTGCATCTAGCTACATTTCACTCAAGTTTGGCACAGACGTATTGGATTGACGTATATAAGTGGTGGTGATTGCAGGGAGGGGAGAGTTGGATGGATGGGGAAAGTGGCGCACGGGCTTATGTACACGTAGCACGATCCCTGCTTGGGAATAGATCAAGTGACATACAGCTTCCTCGTGCCTCCACCTAGTCAGCCATCATAAGAAACCGTTGTGTGGTAAACTAATGTATGCAGCGAACTCCCTTGACGAGGGTTAAAATGATGGGTCTGTCCACCCGGTTAGAGGTTTCTTTTGAGTTCCTTACGACGAAAAAAAAACAGACTTTAGAAGGAACAACCTACCTCGGATACGGACGGATTTAGTGTTGACGACCATCGCTAATGAAAAAAGGACAATGGCTTTCGGTCTTTCACGTAAAATGTGAGGTCCCTTAACAGACCTAGTACATCCAGACATAACCGCTATTCCAGAAGTGCGGTGGAATGGGTCCTGCAAAAGCATGATGGAAAACTGTAACCTCTGGTAGGGTGATTACTATAGGGCCGCGCCTTTTCGGATGTATGTAGATCTGTTGTGAAGCAGACTTAAGCAAAATGTCTTAAGCTTTAAGTAAGTAATCGAGCCCCTCGTAAGAACCCGCATCAAGGCGTTCTGGAAACATCAGCCTGACTTACGCCCACGTCCAGGCTAAGGAGAAGGATGACGATAGCAAAGCTGACTTCTCTGATCTAATAGAAAGGATATACGAACAAAGTGCCAGCTATGACATCAAGATCTGAGCATTGATGGAAAAAGAAGAAATCTTTGCTAGAATTATCAAAAAAAAACAAAAAAAAACTGGTTGCACGACAACACATCCGGAACCGGACTCAGGATGATGGAGCGTAACCTTTCTGTGATGAGCACTCAATCCTTACACCTCAACATCTATAAGTGGACCTGGCGGTCACCTGATCAATCAGCCGTCAACCACCTTGATCGCATTGTGATTGACGTCAGCTCCTCCAATATTCTTGAAGTCCGAACGTTCCTAGAAGTCAAACTCGACTGGGATCGTTTCCTGTTTGGAGCCAAGTCGAGACAGGACACTACTGCTTAACGTTGGAAAACTACAATCCCAATCGACTGCAAGCACCCGAGCTTCCCAATAACTCTCTGAAAGTTCGCCCTTGCCTGCATTTACAACAGGTGACGATTGAAAACGTTGTCAAGAAGCCATCAAAGAAGATGCCATCGATGACACAACACCTCCAAGAAATCATGCACATGCGGCCAAACAGAATGCATACAAGGCAACGCTGCGTTGAACATCGTGAACTGTTCGTGAGGTCTAGGGGAAAGGAACTGGCTTCTCAGAGGGAAAAGGAAAGATCACGAGAAGCGTGCGGTGGAGGAAATGGAGAGGTGTTACGGCTGTAAAGAGGTCTGAAAGTCTTATCAAAAGGTAAAACAGTTATCTAGAGGGTATAGACCTCGGACGGAAGCCTGGAGGAACGAAAAGGGACCACTAGTAGTAGAATGCTAAGAATTTGGAAATATCACTCCTGCCGACTGGTAAAGGGCTTCGACTACACAAATTCCGTACTTAATATGCAAATGAATAAGTATTCCGTTTCCTCGACTTAGAGGAGACTGAACATGACAAAGCTGCTTTAGCTGTCCGCGGAGATAAACTGGTTGGGCGCACTTACCAGTTCATCTGCAGGATATGATCGGAGGAAAGCATGGTCGTTGAGTGGAATCTCAGCGCCGTTTGTATAGTTCACAACAAATTAGTTAGCTGCGTCAACTACAGAGGGATCAGTCATCTTAACATAGCTTAAAAGAACCACGCCTTAATAATCTGATAGATCCCTATCAGTACGGTGTCAGGACGTCGACCAAATCTTCACACTGCGACATAGACCGAAAAAGACTCGTAATATATTGATCGAAGCCCACCACCTCCACTTCGATTACAATGCAACATACGATAATCTGATTAGTGTCTCCATGCGGTTTCAGGTCGGGGAAGTACACCATCGACTAAATATTCACCCTGCGGCAGATCCTCGGGTGTAACCGCGTAACTATCGAGACGACTATACACGCCATTCTCTTTAGTGATATCATCGATGATTGCTTCATGAAAGACCATCACTATCGTTTTGTCTATCGTTTATTTTCTACACAGTTTGGGAACCCTGCGAACTCTCAAGTAAAAATGACGATTTGAAGGCCATGACTGCGTGCATAGAGAAGAGCTATACAGACATTCCTGCAAAAACCATCAGGTTGTGAAGGATGGCGATGGAGAACTCGCGCTGCTCCATCAATGTCGGTAACGAACTTACCGAGACCATCAGTTTGAAAAAAAAATTAGATCGAATGCGTCGAGACATGTGACTTGTTCAACATCTTACTTGAGATGATCATCCGAAACTCACACTCGAAGCACTAGAGGAACGATCATCCAGAAGTTCGTTTAGCCGCTAGCATAGGCCGATTGACTGAACAACTGTGAAGAATCTATGGCCCACTTAAGCTAGGCGCCGATTCTGGAGAGCTAGACTGTGGCAAAGTAGATGTCTGGATTCCTAGAGCTGGTGTCCTGTGATCACTCTGACAAGGGATCGAACTAACGCCAGTAGCTTCTTTGTTGTGCCGATACTAAGCTCTAGCCACGCTGATCTTGTTGCTAGACAGTGGATTTTGCAAGTCAAAACAAATTTATTGTTGTCTCACATATGATCCGGTACAACGGCCTGATCATATGTGACACAGAGGAAAAAATTCAACCAGGAACTGGACGGGTTAGAGAGTGGCATGAGCCTAAGCAGGCGTCAATAGATCCAACGCCGATGGTGGCACGGACATGTAGAGGGCATGACTAACTTATGTATTTCTAGCCCCAAGGAGTCCTCAATGGGAGGGATGACGCTCGCGTCTAAGCACACAAGTGGAGTAGTGGCTTAACCAAGTGTGCGAGTGCAAGCTACCCAGAGACTGCGCTAGCTGGAGAGACTCTTTGGTTGAGGCCCGGGAACATTCTGAATGGTTAAGACACACAAAGGAAAAGGAGAAGAAAATATAGAAAACTGGTCACGTCATGAACTCCAACACAGCGACATGACCAAATGGTTATTTAAGACAGGTGAGTCCATTGTGCCTATACCCTTTAATGAAGATCTTTCATAACTCCGTCAGGTCCACACTAAAGTTAAGATAATGTGGACTTAGTCTGGATACCATACTGACCGTACGCACGATTTTGACCACAAAAGCTCCGAATTATGAGTTGTGCACCGATATTGGCTTGAGTTGTACCAAGAGGCGGTATGATTCTTGCATTCTTTCTTCATTTTTCCTCAAAAACAGTGCTGAGAGGTACATCGCCCGAAGAACTACGAGTGTCTACCAACCACAGTGTCTACCAACCACCAACCACAACCACGACTTGTAACATTTTGGGATGAATTGGATAGTGAACTGAATTGATCTTGCTACACAGCTACAGTGAGCGACAAAAGTGTACATATGACCTCTATTTCCACAACCTGGCGAGTGGTAAGCGATCTGTAGCTGTGTAGCTGATCTGCTTTCACCTAAGCCTCACAGCCAAGCGAAGTCACTTTATTATCCCCGTTCGTGGAGTCTTAATGAATATCCATGTCAGACACTACCATGAATCCTTTAAGACACTTTAATACTCGCGCATCGATAAGGTCAATCAAGTGGCGATGCCAAAACCGAAACAAACCGGTTCGACTCACTCCGCTTGTGGGTCTAGATAAAGAACAGATCAGTCATTGTCACGAGCGCAAGTATTCCATGAGGAGTACATGTACAGACGAACGTGTATGCCGGCAGAGATACGGGGCGCCTTGCGTAGACAGTTTTACAATATCTGCCGTCAGGGGCACACAGCCGTCATATAAAATCATAAAACCTGATAAACCAGTAGTAGCTGCTGTTCGACAAGTGAACATTTTTAATTTGACGCTTATGCCATAAAGATCAACGCTCCGATCGAGCGATGGAATACGTACATTTCACTGCTTTTTCAATCAAATTTCGGTCAAATGTTTGTCTGTGGCATTGTGACAAATATTGACCGACTTGATCCGGGTTGAGTGGGGTGCTGGCTTGAATTTGTGTCCGAATTGTGGGGGAGCTATTCAGTGGTACTTGACTTTGTTGATAATTGCCGGTGTTTATTTAAAAGCTTGAGCTGACAAATAGTTACTCACAAGGATTGCATGAAAGGGGACTTGGTCTAGCTTGGCTGTGCATCCAATTTTTATGTACAACGGCGTATCAATGGGGTGCTTTAACCTTAAAGATGGCTATCGTCCATAGACGCAGCAATAACGATATCGAATGTGGTTACATGGTACCTACGAGGTTATTAGGACTCGAAAGACACTAGCCCACAAGCAGACACCTACAATCGAAAGAACTACTTACGTCAGTTGAACCTTCTCCGCTTCTCCGATTCCTTAAGTAAACTGACTAGAAGTTCCAGAAGAGATTTCTTCCCCTTATGCCCAGCAGGAGTCTGTAGGCCTCCTTTGGACTGTAGAGTTGGGCTACAGTGCCCCTATACTTCAGTCGTGCCCAGCCTTATCGACATTTACAGTAGTAAGACGCAGTCCTGCTCTATGGCGCAGAGACATGGACGCTATTGAAAGCGGATGAAGAAGCTCTTGGTTGTTTTGAGAGAAAAGTTCTGCGTACGATCTTTGGTCCTGTTTGCGTTGATGGCGTTTGGAGGAGAAGGTTCAACCACGAACTATACGGGCTGTACAGCGGCATGCACCTAGTTAAGCGTCTTCGGATTCAACGCTTAAGATGGCTAGGTCATGTAGAGCGGATGGACACCACAGCTCCGGCCCGAAGAGTCTTCGACACCGAGCCATTGGGACAGCGCAACAGAGGACGTCCTCGCACTAGATGGCGCACACAAGTGGAAAAGGACCTCAACCAACTTGGTGTGCGCAACTGGAGGCAGCTGGCGAAAGATCGTGCTGGCTGGAGAGGCATGTTGGTTGAGGCCCAGGTCCACCCCGGACTGTAGCGCCAATCGAAGAAGAAGAAGAAGACGCAGGCACAGACAACATTTACGATGTTTAGAAAGATATTCTTCGTCACTTCGAGAGAAAAGTCCTCCGAATTATCTTCGGTCCCGTATGTACGGATGGTGTTTGAAGGAGGAAACTGAACGACGAACAGCGGCATCGATCTGGAATTCCAATCTCTCGTCTTAGATGGCTACATCACTTAGAGCGAATGGACACCGGCCCGGAAAGTCTTTGACTCCAACCCCAAGGGTCAACGCGGAAAGGAAGACCACGCCTCTGGTGGCACACGCAACTAGAAGGGGACCTGAATTAGTTGAACGTGCATGGCTGGCAGCAACCAGCACACGACCGGGCTAAATGGAGAGGCATTTTGTCTGAGGCCCAGCTCCACCCCGGACTGTAGCACCAGCCAAGAAGAAGAAGAAAATATAACTGTATGCACCTTGAATGAGTTCCAAGTCAGGGAACATACTAATGTCTGGGTGTCAGGGAGGAGGTCCAACTACAATGCACGTTAGTTAGAAGCCAGTGAAGAGATGTCTCAGCTTGATGGCTGGGGTCAAACTCCACACCGTACCACAGAGTAACTCATACAAAAATCAATTTCAAGATAGAGACTTGGGCTCGTACCGCACTGAAGAAAAATCATTAATAATGCTTCATGACTTAGGGAAGGGTTAACAACGAAGTTGGTAAATGCAGATTCTTAACTGAAAGCTGGAACTGGACAGATTACACTGGACAGATTACACTGGACAGCTTGCAGTCCTAGCAGGCGTCGATACATTCAAAGTGGATGGTGGCTGGGTCATGTAGAGGGCATGGCTGACTTATGTATTTCTAGCCCCAAGGAGTCCTCAATGGAAGGTAACTTGCATCTAAGAACACAAGTGGAGAAGTCTTTAACCAAGTTTGTGCGTGCGTGCTAGCCAGAGAGTGCGCTAGCTGGAGATTCGTGGTAAATGCAGATTCTTAACTGGCCTTGAACTGATGTCACACATTTCAATTTAACTGAGCTGAGATCAGGGAACCAATGGGGATTAGTTGAAATCCGGCTCGAAGGACCATTTTACAAGAAAAGTGCGTCTCTTTGCTTAGAAGCGACTTAAGCACGGCTTCGTTCGTACAATATATGATTTAAAATGGGATGAGGTACGTCTGAAACACAATCCTGCTTTGACAAGGATACTGCGGTTTAATACCGAAACACACAGAATCATTTGCTTGCGTTGGAGTTACAATCCACGTGGTAGTAGTTCCGGGATTGGAAATAGGTCCCCAAAGAAAACGTGTGTTGCATTAAAAATCCATTCAATCCCACTACGACGACATCAGAATAAAATGACGAAGGAGGGAAAGGACTTGTCAAAGACCTAAAGTGTCTAGTTAGTTGTCTTTCCCTGTTATTTAGTGCTACGATTTCACTCGTTTTGGACCAGAAATCAGATCCTTTAGAGGTAGTCAACTTCACAGCTGATCGATCCCCTGTACGAGCAATTGAGTTAGAACATAGGCCTATTCAGGCCTAAATGTGGCTGCCCTTAACAGTCAGCCACTATAACCAAACCTAACTTAACCTAGAATGCAAGTTAACACCATCGATCATCGATATCAGAATAGTATTAATCACACCGTCCACAGATAATATAACGCATGTGCTGGCACAAACACATCACTTGCCACCACACATTCAAGGGTAATATTCTTATCACCTCATGATCGCCTAGCATACCGAAATAGATTCAAGATATTGTTTAAATAGACTTCGATAGAATAGGTGTACAATAAGATTAAAATCAGTGGCAATTGGACACCTCCACACGATGAGTGTTTCATTAAAATTTTGACTTTCTCGCGCTCATGTTTAAAGATTCTCTAGCTCTTATCGGATTGCGAGGGAATTCTTCACACTTGAAGTGACTAAATGGGTTTCACGCGATTTTGATAAGGTCGTTAATCGGGAACATCGGAAGTGGCTTGGGAATGTAAGGGTGTATCTATTGTGTGTGAAGGGGGTGGGCTCGGTTTTGTTTTTGATTTTGCAGCGTTTATGTATATAGTCCAGCTGAGAGCGTTCTTAGGGTTTGATTCAAGGTGCTTTTCATAGACCAGTAAGGTGGCTAGAGAAACTAGTCTCTCGGTGAAATACCGTCGCCAATATATCCTGTACCGTTCGCAGTTCAATCTACTGCAGATGCCATCCACGCAAACAGAGAGGGACAAGGAACTTCTATATACGCTTTTGAAGTTGTCCATGCCTTCGCCCCTGCCACTGGGTTGGTATGATCAAAGTCCTAAACAATTTTAAAAAAGCCAATTCGATTCTGCGAAACTGGGCTTCTTTAGTCAGTTACCTGTTCTTGAGTCAAGAGTATGGTACTGAGGAAGTAGACGAAGGACCTGGCTATGTCAAGGCAACAGCTGTTTGCTTTTTTTTTGTATTTTGTCCTCATTCATCCATAAACCCATTTTAGCCGCCTCCCATTCCTCGTATTCAAACAATCACGTCACTTAACCGCGAATGTGAAATGTTGAACGCACTTCTGGAAAATCATGCCCTTGTGTTGACGTGATTTTCGGTGAGATATTGAAGAATGCACATTAAGGCACGTCGCCTGGTTTGGATACATGAGGTCTCAGTGAGTTCGCTATGGAAGCCCTTAATGAAGCAGAGAAGAGAGACTCATCATGCACAAGCTGACAAGTTTGGCAGAAGTATCACAACTAGGCATGTTCGTGAAGGCTCTCATGTGCGGATATCAAAACGATGAGGACCTAGGTGGTTGGTGTCAGTTTTCACTTCATGGGTTTTTACTTCACGATCTGATCTAATGTAACGATCTCGTCTACTGTGGACTTCGCTCACCTGATTTTATGGACCTATTAGTTTGTTGATCGAACGGCAGAAAAGATATGGTAAGGGGACTTATCCCTCAAGAGCCGTCAAAGGGGTCTCCTTTCTCGTGGATCGGGCAAACTGTACAAGGTTTCCATTCGTAGGGCATGTTTTTACCCGACCACATCTTAGAGCTACATTAAAGTTGAACAGACATTAGCCCCTCTGTTAGACGTTTTGACACGTTTTGACATGTAATTACCTCGTGCACCATAGATAGTGTTGATTACAAGCTAAAACAAATAAGTCTTTCGGGCACATTACTGACTTCAGTTAAAGAGGTTAAATACCTCGAGTTAGACAGCAACCTCACCTGGAGAAGACATACTGATAAGATTACTAGGAATGCAACGAGTGCTTTAACGATCTACAGAAGCCCAGCGGGCAAAGCCTGGAGTTGCAGTTCAAGCATTCAAAGATGGATGTACACATCTATTGTTAGACCATTCAGAACGGTGCATCATATACGATGTAATAGCTTGGCCGAAAAGCAGAGACATGGACGCTATTGAAAGCGGATGAAGAAGCTCTTGGTTGTTTTGAGAGAAAAGTTCTGCGTGCGATCTTCGGACCTGCTTGCGTTGATGACGTTTGGAGGTGAAGGTCCAATCACGAACTATACGGGCTGTACAGCGGCATGCACCTAGTTAAGCGTCTTCGGATCCAACGCTTAAGATGGCTAGACCATGTAGAGCGGATGGACACCACAGCTCCGGCCCGAAGTGTCTTCGACACCAAGCCATTGGGACAGCGCAACAGAGGACGTCCTGGAATGAGATGGCACCTACAAGTGGAAAAGGATTTCAACCAACTGCGTGTTCGCAGCTGGAGGCAGTTGGCGAAAGATCGTGCTGGCTGGAGAGGCATGTTGGTTGAGGCAAAAGGAGTAATAATAGTAGAGGGCCAGGGCCGAGCTTCTCAACAACCACTCGTGTTGTGCATGCTATTGTTCTCTCACGAGTGGAAGGGAGCAACAGTTTTATGCCGACTGCGAAGGGCCACGTTTGAGAAGCTTTTTCTAGACAGAAGTACTCTGTGATCATTTTCAGTGAATTGAGAGGGCCGTGAACATTATTTTTGTCGTACACACCAGGGATCCAACCAAGACGTTGAGGTTGGCGACGATGCATATACTCATAACGTCACGGGCCACCACCGGCTGGCAGTATAGACTCAAAAAATCCTGAAGATCACCAACAACTGGGTGTAGTTATCGAGGTGTATTCTCATCTGCTGGACGCTACTACAAATATAGTCGCAGTCGACCCTTCCCCCCCCCCCCCCCCCCCCCCCCCCCCCCCCCCCCCCCCAGGCCCATACCCTAGCCACCTCAGTATCAACAGACACTTGTCCATATTCATGTGTTTGCGTACCGAACATTCATAGTTAGCGGCTCTAACAAGTGGTTCCTCTCAACAATACCCCGATAGGCAGACACTTGACACTCAATCGGCATCGACACGATGTGTGCACAAAAATCATGTCGCTTATCAGCCTGCTGCGACCACTTGCTGCCCTATCTGCGTCAGTAGCAGCCTTGTTAGCATTCAGCGTGAATTGACAGACGAGCAGAAACACAGCACATGACACACTTTTTCTCTCGACCGAATGACATTGAAAGTGTCCCAAGAGGTTTTCCAGAGATCAGCGAGTTCGAAGACATTAATCATCTTTGTGTGATATCAATTAAGACGTCGTCTCTTGACTGTCTCGGGCAAACGAAAACCGAAGCATTCCGACATGCAACCACAGTCGACACTCCTCCGCACGCTGATTATGTTGTATTTACTAATTCACGGCACAGACACGAGCAGCAGGCACAAGACCTCGGCACGGCGCACAATTGGAAGATCTAGCCAAAAGAGAACGTCAAATCGGAAAGGCCGCCGCCGTCAGCTGTGCTAGCCAAGTCAAGCCATTACAACGCCGAGCAGCGTCGAGTGTCGTTCTTGCTTCGCACAAATTGTGTATCCGTTGCACTGCATCGCTGAGCGAAAGAGACCGACTGTCAAGAATACGAGGAGAAGAAAAATATGACAAGACAACCAGCTAAATTGGATTAAGTACTCGTTTTAGTGAATCTTTCTAGTTCGCGAGTACACATCTCGCTCGTGCACAAGTGCGGAACGGTTGAACGGTTGAACGACGTTTATTTGCTCGGCCACAGGGGGAGAACAAAGAAAACGACGAAACAACAATTTACATCAACTGTGCGTGAATAAATTAGTGATCTCCTCTCCGGACGGGCGGCCGTCCCTCCCCCCGGGTGTGCAGTGAAAGTTTTGCAAGAGAATTGTCATCTGAAGTGTTGCTTTTGTTGGTGCGACGGCGCTGTGCTCATGCCTCCGCGAATGATTAGCAAGATCAACGTGACTTCCTCTTTATTCTGGTCCATTCGATAATCCGAACGAAACGAAGAACAAAAAAACGGATCAAAAGATGACGCTAATCAAGAGTAATCATCGTCAGTAATCGACAGTGAATTGATATTAATTTTTCCTTTTGTTTAATTGCGCAATCGGTTGCCCGCAAGACACAGCCCTCGCCCGCCCCCGCCCACGGCTTAACCACCTTCTTCCACTTGTGCCTCGTGTTCGACCAACAAACCAACCCCCACGGGCAGGCGACACACACACGAGACAGAGGGAGAGCGAGAGGGAATTCAATCAAATCCGCCGTCATCCAAATGTAAGATCGCCGCAGTTTTCTGGGTTTTTTTTTCTCTTGTTGTGTGTTAATCCGAGACTAAATCAAGGTTGCTTCTAGGTCTTGAGTCGAGTGAGAATCTCCTCCTCTCTTTGTGCAGGCGACCTTATCAACCGGCTCTCAGCTGCGCTCTACGGGGGTTGAGGTGGTGAATCAACAAGCCGAGAGAACACCCCTAGCCAGTGTCGTTCCACTGTCAACAGGAGGGGGGCCTAACCACTTAACCATCGATAAACACACACACACGCCCTTACTCTCAGTGCCACTCGACGATCTCTCTTCGTCAACAAACACAAGCCGTGACCAGACGACACAATCAACCGTGTGTGTGTTGGTGTGCGGCGGCGGTGATTAGCATTTTCTCACTCAAATGTGATATCAAAGCGCAGAGCAGCACGGTTCGCACTCAGTAAGCGGGCACACATCAATCTGGAATCACGACCGAAACCGCAACGAAAATCGACACGACTCAACTGAAACCGACTGACTGGTGGAGCACCACGAAACTGGAGACTCTGGCGACTGGCAAGTTCTCGTTCTCGAACTGATCGCTGAACGAGCTGAGGTCTTATCGTATCTTCGAGAAATACCGTAAATATCTTAATCCCCTCCCTCCGCCCCCACACACAACCACCACCAGCCATCCATTCAGATCGGATTGTGTGAGTGTGCCTCTGGGGCGACTGGGTGACTTTCTCTGCGGACATTGATTAACGTTATTTATTTTTATTAGAGCAAATCACACGGTCATGAACGGCAAGCAGCAGATCTCGAGCCCTCAGCGGCTGATGAAGAAGGAATCCTTGCTGGCGGTGCCAAGTGCCCGCATGGGAACACCAAACAGCGGCGGGAACAAATTGAACGTCAGCAGCAATGGCACAGCGGACGCCGAGGAAGAGCTGGGCTACACGCACACGCTCATGTACGGCCGATACACCAGGGATCTGGGCGAATTCGCTCGCGATGAGGCCCGCAAGCTGAAGATGCTCGAGAAGCGCCGCAAGGAGGAGGACAAACTGCGCGACAAGGATCGCCTGGGTGAGCGACAGGGACGCGCCTGGAAGGTCTCCTCATGGATCTGGCGACACACGTTGGCGCGCTTCGGCGAGGATTGGGTATTCTTGGCGTTGCTGGGCGTGATCATGGCGCTGCTGTCCTACGTGATGGACAAGGGCATCAATATGTGCACGAATGCACGCATCTGGCTGTACCGGGACCTGTCGACGTCACAGCCGGTCATACAGTACTTCGCGTGGGTGTCGCTGGCCGTGTGCCTGATCCTGTTCTCGGCCGGCTTTGTGCATCTGGTTGCTCCGCAGAGTATCGGCTCGGGAATTCCCGAAATGAAGACAATCCTCCGGGGAGTTGCACTCAAGGAATACCTCACTTTCAAGACACTAATCGCTAAAGTGGTGGGACTGATGGCAACTTTGGGCAGCGGCATGCCTCTGGGGAAGGAAGGTCCATTTGTGCATATAGCAAGTATTGTGGCGAGGTTACTCTCTAAATTGATTACGTCATTCCAGGGGATATACGAGAATGAATCGCGCAACACGGAGATGTTGGCGGCGGCGTGTGCCGTCGGCGTGGGTGCCTGCTTTGCGGCGCCAATTGGCGGGGTGCTGTTCAGCATTGAGGTAACCACCACGTATTTTGCTGTGCGCAACTATTGGCGGGGATTTTTCGCGGCTGTCTGCGGGGCAACTGTCTTCCGCCTGATGGCGGTGTGGTTCCAGAATGCCGACACAGTGCGCGCGATGTTTCTGACGAACTTCACATCGGAGTTCCCCTTCGATCCGCAGGAGCTGTTCGTGTTCGCCCTGATGGGGGTGGTGTGCGGATTCCTGGGCGCAGGCTATGTCTGGCTGCACCGGTGGTACGTGACGTTTATGCGATCCAACAAGAGGATGAGCCGGTTCCTGCAGAAGAATCGCTTTTTGTATCCCGGCCTCATAGCGCTGCTCGTGTCGACTGTGTCATTCCCGTTGGGCACCGGGCAGTTCGTGGCCGGCGAGCTGAGCACACACGAGCAAGTGACGGAGCTGTTCAGCAACTTCACGTGGTCGCGGGATGATCTGACCGTGGAGCAGGCGGCGATCGTGCAGCACTGGATAACGCCGTACACGAACGTGTTCATCAACCTGATCTGTTACGTGCTCTTTCTGTTCGTCTTCTCGATCGTGGCCTCGACGATTCCCGTGCCGTCCGGCTCGTTCATTCCTGTGTTCAAGATCGGCGCTGGCCTCGGGAGGATTGTGGGTGAGCTGATGCACGTGCTCTTTCCGACGGGTGTGCGCTACGGCGGCCGGCTCTCGCCGATAATTCCCGGTGGATATGCGGTGGTCGGAGCGGCCGCCTTCTCCGGTGCCGTGACGCACACCGTCTCAGTGGGAGTGATTGTGTTCGAGATGACGGGACAAGTGACCCACGTGGTGCCGGTGATGATCGCCGCGCTCATAGCCAACGCGATCGCGGCGCTGCTGCAGCCGTCGATGTACGACAGCATCATACTGATCAAGCGCCTGCCCTACCTGCCCGATCTGCTGCCGTCCAGCTCGCGGATGTACAGCATTTACGTGGAGGACTTCATGGTGCGCAATGTGCAGTTCATCTGGCCGGGAGTCACCTACCACCAGCTGAAGGAGGTGCTGTACCAGAACCGCGGACTGCGCAGTCTGCCGCTCGTCGACAGTCCCGAGAACATGATCCTGCTGGGCTCGGTGCAGCGATCGGAATTGATTAAGATGATCGACCGCAACATTGGCCGCGAGAAGCGGATGGAGATCGCCCAGAAGTGGCACAAGGAGGCCGAGCAACGGGCCCGCGAGGAGAAGCAGAAGGAGCTGTCCGAACGCATGCGCAGAGCGTCCCGATTCGAGGTGCTCCCAGCACCGGACATCCTGTCCCTGGAGCAGATCGCCAACGACGAGATGTCCCACATGGAGGCGAAGAAGCGCCAAGACCTCTTCAACAACTCCTTCTTCGGCCAGCCCCGCAAGTCGATCCTGAAGAAGACGAACTCGTTCAACCTCAAGCAGTGCGCCCCGGCGTCACACAGTCCCACGATCACCCCGTACACGACCATCACCGGCTCCGAGTATCGCATCCGGTCGGCCTTCGAGGCGATCTTCAAGAAGTCGGCGACCCTCCAAGACGTGGCGCCCCATCCCGCGGAGAGCGGGACCATCTCGCCCGGCGTCAGCTCCAACGAGGTCCAACATCCGCCCAGCACACCCGGCATCATGAAGAAAGTCCAACTGCCCCGAGAGCGTGTCATCGACATGTCGCCCGAGGACCAAAAGCAATGGGAGTACGAGGAGATGTCGAAGCCGATCAATCTCGAGGAGAGCAACGTGCCCATTGATCCGTCACCCTTCCAGCTGGTCGAGCGCACGTCCATCATCAAGGTGCATTCGCTCTTCTCGATGGTCGGCATCAATCATGCGTACGTGACCAAGATCGGGCGGCTCGTGGGCGTTGTCGGCCTGGCCGAGCTCCGGAAGGCCATCGAGGACATCAACAACAACAGCTTCGTGGTGCAGACCAGTCCGCCGGACGAGGAGGCCGCCCACACCAAGCCGCTCATCGAGAACAAAAGTGATAAGAACGTCAACGTGACCATAACGTCCATGGACTCGGCGCTCTCCAACTCCGAGGCCGGCTCCGACATCGAGGTGGACAACAAGAAACCAAAGCTTCCAGACTAGCTGTCTCCACTCCATTCCCCCGCACTCCTCACATCCTAGACACGTAGGCGTAGACTTAAGACAGATCAGCTATTTTTGATATAACGTTTAGAATTCCATTAGTCTTAGTTTTTATCTCGTCGACTTGAGTGTTGTTTGCACGAACACACTGTAACCGTCGTCGTATTGTAACTTCTATGTATAGGTAGCCAATAAAGGATGTAAGTATTTGTTGTTCTTTTTTAAGCTCAGACAAAAGAGAAAACCGTCTGTGTTTGTGTTTGGCGTCTTGGGGGAGCTCTGGTCACGTGAAGGGGTCAAGTGGGTTTCGAGGGGATTTCGGCGCTTCAACAGGTTTTTGGAGCGACAGCTAACGGCTGTGAGGTCAGAAGCGTTGGCGCTGGCTCACAGGAAATTTGACGTTGTTTCTGTTCGGGTTTTGCGATGATTTCTCGTTTTACGGCGTGACGAGGCGATTCATTCAGAGGTGCCGGCGGGCTTGCTGGTTTCAAGAGGAGTGGAGCGGAGCCTTGTGATCAGAGCGACAGTGTTTTTAATGAACAGTGCGATAAGTCGTCGGTGCATCATTCAGCTTGCAGATTCTGGGTTAATGTGTTGAAGAGGAGGAAGCGCTGTGGAAGGAATGGACGAGACCTGCGAAAGCGTGGCCAAGTGAAATGTGACAGAATGCCGCAAGGCCCACGGTGGTGCCAGCAAAAGCCCGTGTAACCACCGGCATGCGCCGCACAGTGTGTTATTTTGCTCATCTAGCGGAGCTTTATTTCTGCGCCTGCGCTTGGTTTCACTAAACTACGGATTTTCTTGTTCGGTAGCGAATCACTAAAAAAGCTTCAACTCTTACAAAAGGAAAAAGGAAAGAAATCTGATGCCGACACGGTGTTAGGATGGATTTGGAGTATAGATCGTATACACAGTCAGTGTAAGTTGGTTTCTTCTTATTCTTACGGCGCTACAGTCTGGGGTTAACCTGGGTCTCAGCCAACAAGCTCCTCCAACTGGCACGATCCTTAGCCAGCTGCCTCCAACTTCGCACACCAAGTTGATTGAGGTACTTCTCCACTTGTGTGCGCCATCGGCTTCGTAGTCGTCCTCTATTGTCCCACTGGTTCAGAGTCGAAGACTCTTCGGGCCGGAGCTGTGGTGTCCATCCGCTCTACGAGACCTAGCCATCTTAAGCTTTGTATCCGAAGACGATTAACTAGGCGCATGCCGGTGTACTGTTCTTTCATGAGGCGAGCATGTTCGTATTGCTTTTCACTCCTAACACAACGGGTCACAATTTGCATATCAAGTTCAGAACTTCACTTCCTCGGCTCCGGAGTAAACTGTACTAATAACATCAGTACCAGATCAAGCGTAGGATAACAACACGAGCGTCGGGACGATTCAACCACGGACTGTACGGGCTGTACAGCGACATGAGCCTAGTCAGGCGTCTAGCTCCGGCCCGAAGAATCTTCGAATCCGAACCTGTCGGGCAACGCAACAGAGGACGCCCGCGCTTAAGGTGGCGCACCCAAGTGGACAAGGACCTCAACCAACTTGGTGTGCGAAACTGGAGACAGCTAGCCCGAGATCGCGCTAGTTTGAGAGGCTTGTTGGTTGAGGCACAGGTCCACACTGGACTGTAGCGCCACACAAAGAAGAAAGAAGAATGCCGGTGTACAGCCGCTTTCAAAAGCGTCCATGTCTCTGTGTCTTAGAGTAGGACAGGGATGATCAGTAAACTTGGTGTTGGTGGTTCACCCACTGTACTCCTGTAATGCTCTGGCTCGTCGTATCCTACTACTTCAGCGGCCGCAATGAACGCAATGAGCGTGGTATCACAATGGGTCTTCTCTGGTCTAAGTGTGACTGCCCTTAGCAGTTAGCCACTATACCCTAAAATAACCTAACCTAACTTTTTTGTTTCAGAGGTGGCTCTGTTATTCAATTGCCTCTTGAGCCCAAAGAAGCAGCGATTGGCAAGAGTAATTCTGCGCTTGATCTCGGTACTGGTGTTACTGTCCCTATTTACTCCAGAGCCGAGTTAGATGAAGTCCTTGGCTGCCTCAAAGCTTCTGCTGGCCGTACTTCATTTTACCCTGGCTTACCGCTAGACCCATTTTAGCCGCTTCCGCTTAAATGCCAGCAAACGCCTCATTGAGGGCTCGCTTGTGTTCGTCTAATCACGTCAATGTCGTCCGCGTAAGCAAGCAGTTGGACGGACTTTTGGAAGATCGTGCATCGGGTGTTTACGTTTGAATTTTGCACGATCTTCGCAAGTCAGATGACAGCGTGTCGCCTTGAGTAAAACCTTGTTTGACATTGAAGGTCTCGGTTAGTTCGTTACCGACCTCGATTCACATCATCGCCTATATTGGATGGATGAAACTAACTTTCGAGGTTCACTGTAAATGCATCCTGGGTGCGATATGCACTTGTTGTCCGAATTGACGTCAAGCTTCATGAATTAATTAAGAATGTAGCTTACTACATAATACTTCTAATGTGATGTTTTCAATTTTATCTAAATCGGACAAAATTTAAAAAATCTTGAGAAATATTCTCTCTTTTGTTCTCGTTTGGTAAATGGTGATTTTTGAGAAGGAACATTCCTCTTGGTTGTACTTATTTCGAAGCCCTTTGGTTGCCACAAAAATTGTCTGCTACGGAAAAAATATGCTTCATTGATGGTACAAGCAATGGTCACCCCAGCCAACCACCATTAACCCCATTCAGAAAAGTTGGTAGATTAATCATCAAATCATCAATTTGCAGTCCCTTAATATGGTTTTTATCTTAATTAAAATTAATATAATTGAAATATATTTAATGTTAGTCGCTCTCATCAGCACGATCACCTTCATCGGAGATCTTGACTTCCTTGTAAGGCCATGAAGCCTGGAAGACTGACTAAAGGCAGCAGCCACGCATCGCTGACGGTCCTGTTCACTCTGTTTGCAGTCATCAAGACCAAGCTGTCCGCGATGAATTGATCTCTATACCGGAGGTCCGGTATTTCTCTCCTTCTCGAACCAGAAGGCTCAGATTCGACGACCCTCGTAGCTGGAGCGTTGTTGTCCATGCGCCCGATGTTTGATTCTTGCCTTCCGGACTACATCCAGATTCTGGTACAGATCGTAGAGTTCGCAGTTGTGTCTTCTCCTCAATTGATCTTCCTCGCAGACGGGACCAAATAGCCGACGCAGAATTTTGCTTGCGAACGCACCAAGAATTAGCTCTGCAGTTTTGCTTAGCGTCCATTCGGCTTCATAAAGAATCTATCAGGAATTTTGAGCCCAGTGCATAGGTTGCCATGGACGAGTCTATGTCGGATCTCCATTGTGATGTCATTTGTAGATTTAACGCTTGCCTCGAGGTAGACAAACGCCTTTACTACCTGTGAGTTGTTACTCGTCAGTGAGGGATTAGTTAAAATTTATACGCGGGTGGTACAATATATCGGGCTGTAAACAAATCGAACTCGTTTCCAAGTTTACCAAAAACAATGAATCACATTCCACTCGATGATAACGAGCTCAGATAAGACACATTCCATCTCATAGCACATCATTCATACGCACTCTGCAGACGTCACAGAACCTGTCGCCAGCGTGGTTCCTGTGAGATACGAGATTTGTTTGCTTTAGGAGATGATTGGGAATTTAACAATGAGTTAGATTAGAGACAGGCGCTGCTGCGGATACATAACACGTGCGGTATTCAGATAGTTATGCCTGTGGAGGCAGAGTAGACCAGGAGTAGATATCAAGAATTACATTTTTGTAAACATTAGACTTCGGTGGACCGCCGAGTGAGTCGATTTGTATACAACACGAATTTATCTCTAACTCGAATTTTTGGTTTGTTCGCTTTTCCGCCTCGAACTTATTTTGTCACCTCGTAAAAACTAGACGATTCCACTGTATTTGGTGCGACAATTTATTCACAAAGCATGTACCTTAATTTGTCACTTACACCAGAGGACACACACAAATCAGTGACTAAACCAGATTGTCATGATAGACAGAAGCCACTTGACAGCTTGTCGATGACATCGTTCATTTTGTTTCCTTTCTCGGTGTACGGCCCAGTAACATGGCACAGATCGAGAATATTTTTATGCTCGAGAACCTGATCCTATCGTGTTCATGACAGGAAGAGGGAAAGCTCCAAACACAGTGTGGTCCAAATACACGTTTTTTTGTGTTATTGTATATCCTACTAGTGTTATTGCCACATTCCCGCCCCCAAATTAACACATCCAGCGCTAGACCTATGTGCGAACCACGACACCCGCTTTGCCATCTACTCACCCCATTGTGTCCTGCCACCCAATCGTTCACCGATCAGTTCCACATTCCACCCAACCACATATTCGAACCACAAGCCCCGAAAGTCCACCGTATTCACAAACCGCACTTCTTCGAAGTTCAAACTTCGAAATCGTGACATCACGTCAATAACGGTAATCCTCTCCACCAGAAGCGCTTCCATTCGCCCGCTGTCATGTTTGTCGCCGCCAATCAGAGCAAAAATCAATTAGCTCTCACCTCGGTGTCAAATGTGAAGTATTCGAAGATCCGATCGACGTTGCGTGAGCGGGAGCGTAGAACGAGGGAGAACCCCCCCAGCGTGTGTGTGCGAGCAAAGCTCTGCCTCGCGCCCAGGGATGAGCGCTCGGATCTGCGAAGGCACTAATTAATGCGAACCAAGGCTCAGAGTGTCAACTCAGGCGCTCAGGGCCGCCAGCGCCCGTGTGTGCGTGCTAAGCTTCCACATTTGAATCGGAAAACTGTCACGTGCCACGATCCGGATAATTAAAGCTAAAATCGAAGTCGAAATTAATAAACTTCAGGTCGGCGGCTGGCTGGTCAGTTGTTAACGTGACCGCCTACCAGTTGGATCGGAGGATGGAGAAGGATCATCTACAGAGCAGAGCGAGCCGTCGGCCGGTGATCCAGCCGATGAAGGTGCCAAATGGCGACGGCGGCGGCGATGGAGACCAGAATATCGACTCGGCGGACACGCTGCGCTACATGCACACCCTGATGCACGGCCGATTCTCGACGGAGCTGAGTGACTTCGCCAAGGACGAGGCCAAGAAGCTGAAGATGCTGGAGAAGCAGCGCAAGGCGGAGGACAAGCGCCGCCAGAGCGAGCAGTTGAACGAGCCGAAGGGGCTCGTGTGGCGGTCCTGCTACTGGGTGTGGCGCAACACGGTGGCGCGCTTCGGCGAGGAGTGGATCTTCCTGGCGCTGCTGGGCATCTTCATGGCGGTGATATCGTACGTGGTGGACGTGGGTGTCTACGTGTGCACCACGGCCCGGATGTGGCTGTACCGGGACATTTTCAACTCGTCCCCGCTGGAGCAGTACGTCGCCTGGGTCCTGCCCGTCCTCAGCTTGGTGCTGTTTTCCGCCGCGTTCACCTACCTGGTGGCGCCGCAGGCCGCCGGCTCGGGCATCCCCGAGATGAAGACCATCCTGCGGGGCGTCGTGCTCAAGGAGTACCTGACGTTCAAGACGCTGGTGGCGAAGATCGTCGGCCTGATAGCCGGCCTCGGCAGCGGCGTCCCCATCGGCAAGGAAGGACCCTTCGTGCACATGGCCAGCATCGTGGCCACCATGCTGTCCAAGCTGCGCTTCCACAACATCTACGAGAACAAGTCCCACCACATCGAGATGCTGGCCGTCGCCTGCGCGGTCGGCATCGGAGCGTGCTTCGCCGCGCCCATCGGCGGCGTTCTCTTCAGCATCGAGGCCACGGCCACGTACTTCGCCGTGCGGAACTGCTGGCGCGGGTTCTTCTCGGCCGTCATCGGGTCGTCGTTCTTCCTGCTCATGGCCGTGTGGTTCCAGGACGCCGTGACGGTGAAGGCCCTCTTCCTGACCAACTTCACGTCGGAGTTCCCGTTCGGGCCGCAGGAGCTGTTCGCCTTCGCGCTGCTCGGCGTGCTGTCGGGCTTCCTCGGGGCCGGCTACGTCTGGCTGCATCGGAAGTACGTGACGTTCATCAGGTCCAACAAGGTGATCAACAAGTTCCTGCAGAAGAACCACTTCATCTACCCGACGATCATCGCGCTGGTCATTGCGACCGTCTCGTTCCCGCTGGGCGCTGGCCAGTTCATGGCCGCGGAGATCAGCACCCACGAGCAGCTGACCGATCTGTTCAGCAACTTCACCTGGTCGCAGGACAACGTCACCGTCGAGCAGGCCGCCGTCATCTCGCACTGGAAGACGCCCTACACGAACATCTTCGTCCACCTGGCCAGCTTCACGCTGTACACGTACGTCTTCTCCCTGATCGGCTACACGCTGCCCATCCCGTCGGGCTCGTTCGTGCCGGTCTTCAAGATCGGCGCTGGGTTCGGCCGGATCTTCGGCGAGCTGATGCACGTGCTCTTCCCGCAGGGCGTGTGGTACGGCGGCATTCTGGCGTCCATCGTCCCCGGCGGCTACGCAGTGGCGGGCGCCGCGGCCCTCTCCAGCGCCGTCACGCACACCGTCTCCGAGGCGGTGATCATCTTCGAGATCACCGGCCAGGTGACGCACGTGGTGCCGGTGATGATCACGTCGCTGATAGCCGTGGCGGTGGCCGAGCTGCTGCAGCCCTCCATGTACGACAGCATGATCCTCATCAAGAAGCTGCCCTATCTGCCCGACCTGCTGCCGAGCAGCTCGCGGATGTACAGCGTGCTGGTGGACCACTTCATGACGAGCGACGTCAAGTTCATCTGGCACGGCATCAGCTACCAGAAGCTGAAGGAGCTGCTGCGCCACAACCGATCGCTGCGCAGCTTCCCCCTGGTCGACAGCCCCGAGAGCATGATCCTCCTGGGATCCATTCAGCGGTCGGAGCTCCTCAACGCGGTCGAGAAGCAGATCAGCCGCGATCGCCGCATGGAGACAGCCACCAAGTGGTTTGAGGCGGCCGAGGAGAAGGTGCTCCGCGACCAGCACCAGCTGGAGCGTCGCCGATCCTCGCGCTTCGAGGTGTTCCCCGCGCCGGACCTCTTCGCGAAGAACGAGACCATCGCTGCGGAACCAACCCCGGAGGAGCCAAGCGAAGCGGGCGAGTCCCCCAAGTCGATCCTCAAGAAGAGGAACTCGGTGAACACCAGTGCCCCGGCGATGCCCGTGAGTGACGTCGAAACCCGCCTGCGATCGGCCTTCGAGGAAATTCTCAAGCAAACCGCCGGCGGAAACCAGAACGGAGACAGCCTGTCCCCGACCCGGAAGGTCGTCCAGCTGTCCCGCGACCGCGTCATCGACATGCTGCCCGAGGACAAGCGGCAGTGGGAGCAGGAGGAAATGGCGAAGCCCGTCGACCTGGGTGAGGACAGCATCGTGATCGACCCGTCGCCCTTTCAACTGGTCGAGGGCACGCCCATCGTCAAGGTGCACACCCTCTTCAACATGGTCGGCATCAACCACGCGTACGTGACCAAGATCGGGCGGCTGGTCGGCGTGGTCGGCCTCAAGGAGCTGCGCAAGGCCATCGAGGACATCAACAGCAACCACGTCGTGAAGCCCAGCACCGGGGCCACCGACGAGGACAAGCCGCTGATCGTGCGCGTCGACAAGAGCCACAAGGACGTCAACACGACCATCACGTCCATGGACTCCGCCGTCTCCGTGGGCTACTAGCCCGCTCCCATCGCCATTGTAGATGTAAGCTTGTGTAAGGAAGGGTTAGGGATTCAAATAAACTAGTTAAGAGCTAAGCCACCTGTGCGCTGCGTTTTTTTTTTCCTTTTCCTTCGCGGCCGGGCACATGACACCCGCATCGCTGGCAATTAACGTCCGCCAGCGGGGACACGTCACCGAGGTGCCAATTGGATGTTTTGTGTCTATTTGGTGTGAAACGGCGAAGTGTGATTTCTGTCGCGAATTATTGAATTAGCTGTTAGTTGGGTTGGATGGAGTTCTTATAATTAGTACCTCGTGACCGGCCTGGTGCTGCGACCATTTGCGACCATCAGTGTCGACCAGTAGTTCGGCGGCGGTTAATGAGTCTATTGATTAGCACAGATGGGAGGTTTGGGGGCCACAACAAACGGAGGAAAGTATGAAGTCCAATTTTTTTGGATGGATTCTGATGAGTGGCAACTGCTGTGTCATGGAGGGCGGCTGTCTGCGAGGGGTTTCTGTTTGTTTGGCAGACACTGCTATCGGTGGTCTAAGAGAAGCCATGCAGATAGTTGTTTGATGTCGTTCCGCTCATTTAGCAGATTTAGCGCGTTAAAGTGGCGCTGACTTAGGATTGTGTTCATCAGGGTTCTGGTTGCAGCATGGCTGATGTCTGGAAGCTGTTTTCTGAACAGTGCCACCATGTACAAGTGGATGATGTGTGCCTTAGCGAGAAGCTTGTGTGCCTTATCGTGAAGCTTCTTGCTGAAGTGATGAGTCGACGGTCGGAAGGTATTTTCCAATCCAAGTTGCTTAGAGTTGTTAGAGATGGTCTACTATATTGGAAGCCATACGTCAAGAGCGGTCCTCTGGCTTAGTCAATTATGCTTTGCCATGATGTCTATCACGTGCACTAAGCACGTGCATGCGTCGTAGAGGCTATGGATGGATTCATGATTTCGGCTGCGTTTTTGAAGACTCCAAGTCCGATGTCAGAACAGCTACGTCGATTTCCTTCGCATTTGATATCCATCTGAACTTGGCTTGATATTCAGACGATTTGGTCCAATATAGCCACGCTCGGATCTGTGTTATCTTCTACATTCCAAAACTGCGAAGAGAGCTATTGTGATCTTCTCTTCTTTCTTTTGAATGACGAGGTTTTGGTCCGAAGTATGGGGATCATAACCCTCTCACTTCACTGCATCCCTACTGGTCCGCCTGTGGGGTTCACCGATTCGACCTCAAGAAATATCGGCAGGCCTCCCTGTCTCGGATCACTTCATCACTGAGGCCGATCAAATGCTGATGTTTTAGCATTTGTGTGATCCAGGTGTTTATAGGCCTGCAGATTTGCAACGTCTGTACTCCATTTCATCGTGAGCCTTTACATCTCCATTCCTAGAGCAGCACTTTGACCAATCTTTGAAGGCCGGTTTCATTCCACTTATCACTGCTTCATCTGTAGACTACCATGTTTCTTTCCCATGTTGGCCGAGCAGTGATTTAGCCGCGTTTAAGCAAGGAGAGAGCTATTGTGGTATTCATACAAAAGTTGAAAGCTACACACTGCTTACCAAAAGGCTTCCAGATCCCCGAAGACAGTCGTACTTTCCCAATCTGATGGAAGTAAGTCATGTCAGTGATCCAATAACCTACGCAGACGACACCATCATCATTTGCTGACCCGCATGATCCTCTAAAGGGGATCGCGGAGTTAAAGCACACCCTAGAGATCTCCAAGCCACTGGATCCTCCGTTACTGATTCAATTCACCAGGATTTAAGTTCAGGCGCAAAGAAACGAGGTTTTTTTGCCAAGGGGACGACTTTTTGGTGGAGTCGCATTTAGGGCACGTTTCGGAAGACTTGATGATGTTCACTACAACTAGTCTTCAAACTAAGGGGTAGGGTGTTGGCATGACTTCGAAGCTTGTCAGGTTAAGCAGACAAAGCGTAAGACATCCTCGATACTTGACCATACTGGTCATTCAAGGAGACGAAAAAGCGGACATTCTCGCGAAGACGGGATCCAACCTTGGAGCATCTCAATTCCTTACGCGCTCACACCACTTAGCTCTTTAAGAGGAAATCTAAGAGACGAACCCCTAGATAGAGAAAAAAATCGATGGCCAGTCTGGCAACTGGAGAATTGCCAAAGGCCCTGTAAACGACACTAAATAAAAAAATATCGAAATTCCTGCTCAGTTTTAGTCGTAATGAGATGCGAACACTTACTGGGCTCCTCACAGCACACTGTGCCATAGGCACGAATGAATCACGATGACTTTTGCAGGAGCTGCAGACGTGAGGAGGAAATATAATTAATCCACCATATGTTCTGCCATTGGCCAGCCATACAAAAGAGAAGGCAGTAGTATTTGGGCAAACACTAGAGTTTGAAAATCTCCTAAGGTTTTCAACCGCAGTAAGATAGTTACCGTAGTACGCCAAAATCACGGACACAAAGGACACAACTAGTTGGTCTAAGTGAACCGCGGCGGCAAGGTCGCAGGGGCACCCAATTATCCACCTACAAACCTAGGGTGTTAGCTCAACAATGGGGGCCCAACTGATGTACATGTCAATGTCAAGTGCTTACATTGTGTTGTTCAAATTCGTGTATCCATGGTCCCTTTGGTATGAGATAGTAGTGTGGTAGCCGACTTGGTCTCGATGATGGCTGTATCTGCTTTGACGGCGCACAGCTAGTTCTTTGACGTCGTCGTGAAGTTCTTCTCATTTAACTTGCTGAGGTACCATTGTCCGATGATTGTTTTTGTTTCTCAATGTCTGCCTGATTGCCTCGTTGGAATGGTTGCTGATGTCTAGAAGCTGTTTTCCGAATGGTGTCACCATGCACTGTTGCATGTCGATGATGTGTGCCTTATCGTACTGCTTCTTGCTGAAGTGATGGAAGACTGTTGTTGGAAGGTCCCAGTATTTTCCATTCAAAATGTGCTAGCATGGAGAATGGAAAACATGCTGGTCCTAGAGATGGTCTACCATATTGGAGAGCTGTACATTGAGATTAACCATATTAGCTACTTGTAAATGTGCACCTTTGTTCTCTGGCTTGGTCAATTTTGCCATGCCATGATGTGTGTCACATTCTTCTTGCGTCGAAGGTTAAACACCTTGTCTCTGTCTCCTTGGATGCCAGTAGGTCCATATAGCCAATATAGGATCGTCGTGGTTGCCAATTTCGAAGTCAGAACAGCTATGTACATCCTCATCACCATCATCTGTAATGCTGTACAATGTTGAGTTACACTGTCGTGTTTCATATTTCATCACTGCCGTAAGCTCCTTCAAAAGAACGTCGCTGCAGCTTGCATTCTCGACCTTATCCTTTCGGTCAGCACTCAGCATTTATGACAATAGCTGAGAGTTGGAATAAATGCTGAGTGGCTTTAACACCAATATTGGCCTTTCTGACTAAAGATTTTCCAAGCTGTTTCAAAGTACAGACAAGGTCAGCATTACTCCTTCCATCACTTGTGAGTAGTCCACTAGATGCTTAAACCTCCTCACCTGCTTCTGCTACTAACATACCGAGTGCATTGAGCAGGCGTTCTGAAAATGATGAAAAATTTCTGATTTTTCCTAATCTTCACATCAGCATCTGCACATACGTCTGAAAGTTGTCTTAAAAAACTCGACTCGATAGTGCGATACGAAAAAATTTGAACGACTTGAACAGCTTGGCAGGACTCAGACTACTAGGCAACAACTACACGGTCATGCTTGGACTACTTGGGATTTGGCTGAACTAGGACTCGGTGCGACTTGGACTACTCGGGAGAACTAAAATAACTCGCGAAGTAGAATATCACAGCTGACCGGAAGATGATCAGAGCTAAGCGCATTGTGCACTATGGGTGTGGTAAGTGAATTAGGATTCGTGGTAAGAAAGAAGTCTAGCGTTGATGAGGAGTACCTACTGCAAGATGGGATGTAAGTGGGACCCAAACATTCTACTTCGTCCTAATATTATCTAACAAACACTCTACGTACTTGTCCGAAAAATCTGTCAGCTGTGAATAACTGTCAAGATGTTGATGATTCCATCGCATTATTCAACACAAAACTATCTGAAAGCATTCGTGCTTCTGTTCCATTGAAGACACATCCGAGAAGAGCATTTGCGCTACCTCGAGATGTACTTATCCTAATAAAGATTAGAAATCGTTACAGGAGGCTTTGGCAGAGCTACAGACAACTAAACGATTTCCACGAAATGAATATATATACGCGCTTAATTAAAATTCAAATAAATGAGTACAGAAACTCTTTATGGAACAACAAATTAAGCCAACTTAACGCAAACTCAAGGCCTTTTTGGAATTTAGCTAAGATTCTGCAGAAGAAAAACCATTACTATCCAAACCTTGAAGTAAACGGGTCATTGAAATCAACTAATGAAGAAAAAGCGGAGATATTAGCAGCTACATTCCTTAAAAACCATACTGCGACAGTTAATTTTTCGTCTCCTCTTGACTCTGAAGTCGAGAGCAAGATATCTGACTTGAACAGTTCTGCTATTGCCCTACCATCCAATGAATTCACTACGGTAGAGGATTTACAATTCATTGTCTCTGAGCTTAAAAATCGCAAGTCTCCTGGCCTAGACAAAATAAGTAATCGAGTGATAAAACAGCTGCCTGTTAGTGCACTGATATACTTAACGTTTATAATAAACGCGTGCTTAAAAATGCTATATTTTCCAAGTTCATGGAAGAAAGCTAAGGTAATACCTCTCCTCAAGCACGGGAAGAATCCTTCGGATCCAGCTAACTACAGGCCCATCAGCCTTTTAAATGGTTTTAGCAAAATCTTTGAAAAAATCATCAAAACTAAGATTGAAGCTTTTTTAAGTGCTACTGACAGTTTACCTCCTGAACAATTTGGTTTCAGGAAAAATCACAGCACCACTCATCAAATTTTAAGAATTTGCAAAACTGTTAAGCAACAGCTGATACTTAAAAAATCGACCGGCTTAGTTCTGATTGACATCGAAAAGGCGTTTGACTCAGTATGGCACAACGGCTTAATATACCAACTGGTCAAACTTAACTTTCCTAAATACCTCATAAGAATCTTACAAAGCTTTCTGTTGAATCGTACCTTTACAGTTTACCTTAATGGGTCCTTCTCCTCAACAAAACCTGTTCCAGCCGGAGTACCGCAGGGTTCAGTTCTGGCTCCAGTGCTGTTTAATATTTTTCTAACTGGTATGCCCAGTGTTCCTAACTGTGATATAGCGCTTTATGCAGATGATTTGGCCATATACTCTTCTCATGAGTATGGACCAGTTATAGAATATAATCTGCAATCTGGAATTCAAACCTTCTTTGAATTCTACAAACATAGGAAGATGAAAATTAATGCTGGTAAGTGCACAGCTATTTTCTCACTAGACGAAGACATAATCGTTATTTTCCTACTGGTAGTCTCAAGCTAGAAAACAGCAACATACCTTGGGTCAATACTGTCAAGTACTTTGGGGTGTACTTGGACCAGAAATTGACCTTTAGTTGTCATATTCGTGAGACCTTAGCCAAGATCGATATCCTCATCAAAATGCTTTACCCTCTTATCAATCGCAAATCACTTCTTAACAAAAGGAATAAAATAATAATTTTCAAGGTCATCTTTCAAGCACTGATGACTTACGGTTCCCCTGTATGGGGTAATTGCGCGAAAACACACATCAATCGGCTCCAAATAGCACAAAATAAGGTGTTGAAATTGATGCTCAATCTACCGCGAGATTTTTCAACTCTCATTCTGCACGAAAGAGCAGGTGTTATCCAGATTGGTAGAAGAATTGAAATTCTCAATGAAAAAATCATGTCCAGATGTAATGATGGTGACAATCAGCTTATTAGAAACTTACAACTGCTATCGTTATTTGTTATTTATTATTTATTGTCCACTACTTATTATTTATTATTATTATTTATTATTTACTGTTAATTATTTATTATTTATTATTTATTATTTATTACATTCTTATCCTCAACAAAACTGTGATATCTATAACAAACTAAACCTTTCTTTTTTTTTTCTTTATTTATTTATTTTTTATTTTTTTTTATTTTATTTTGTTCTCAAATGGAGGTGTTTTCTCATAGTTTTCCTCCAAAATATTTTTTGAGTTAATATAAAACATTTTGTCATATAAAAACTGCTTTTTCAGTAGTAAGGTTTTCACAACCGTATCGCTGTGCAAGCTAGAGCAATTTATACATATATTGTTAAAACATTGTTATCCTATGAAATAAAATAAATATCTATCTATCTCTAAAATAACTCGCTAGGCCTGCTCGTCACAAGATGGATAGGTCGGTACACCTAGAATTTCTCAGATCAACTCGACACGAGTAGCGCCTTGCCAATCAATCGGCAAACAGCACATCCCTGGGACTATGGTAGTCGCCATAACTTGGATTGTAAGCAGACATGACGATGTCATTCCATAGGACCATGGCAACCAAGGAGTGCCCGCGACCACTCGGTCTTTACAATGGACTTCATTTGACTCCTGGTGGCCTTTACGTTGACAAACTCAATATGCTGCTCTTTGTCATGGAGTTGCAGACCTGTTCGATTTATGCAATGCGGATTTCTGTAATTCGAGAGTTATGGAGCTACGTCCTTTCTTATAAAACTAGAAAACTTTCTTAGTCCCATCGTTTGTATTCCGGGTCGACGGAGCGTTGTCTTTCAACACCTCAGCTGTGGCTTCGCCTTCATTCGCATCACTTGATTTTTGTCGTTTTGAGAGATGAGTTGAAACGAGCTCAAGTCGCAACGTTTACCAGGACCTCTGTCTGTTTGCCCTTTGGCCACTGTTTGATTGGCATAAGCGCCTGCAGTTTGAGATTCAGTTCAGTTTGCTCAGGGGAAATTCATCGCCTTCCTTGGTCATGCAGCGCTCTGAAAAGTCGTAGGTTCTTGGGGCCTATTACTGCAGTCGAACCTCCCCTAACGCAAGCCTCTTGGCTATTCTGAATGGTAGCTTTCGATCGTAACGAAGTTAGTGCTGGATTGAGTCAAGACTTGTCTCTCAGTTCCATTACAGCACGCGAGGCTTTGTGATCTGCATAAGGGAACATTAATCCAAACTGTTACCCAGGATGTCATCCTGGGTCCTAATCGCTCCGACTTATGTACACAATCGCGTGACAAAGCCTTCGTAAAAAAGAGTAAAGGTCACTGTCAACCAAAGTCCATTCACATCTATTCAATCGCTTCCACTTCTGGTCATATGCTCTCCAATTAGCAGACTTTTGACTGAACTCCGCGTAAGTGTTCGGAAAGGTTACAATCTACAACATGCTACGTTTCCCCGTTTTCAAACTTCCGCGTTCGCATTCTTGTGTAACGTGTCGTCGTCTCCAGTCGCTTGTAACAACCCTGAGCACGACAGTCGAACAAATTAATATTAGCTGCTAAATCAACGTGCTGTTAAGTCTGCTAATTGCCACCATCATGCCACATTTTACGCCGTTGACGAACCATTCAAGCGCCACCGGGGGGTGTGAATTTCATGCGCGACATCTTCAGAATCTGCTCTGCGGACGGCATTTCGCAAATCTCTGCGCTTCTTTCGGTGGCCAGCCGTTCGCAGTTGTTAAGTTAATTGATCGAATTGAACTTCCCCCAGAAAATCGCCGTTTACCACAGCACAAAACCAAAACCTTGTCACAAGTGAATTGCCGGCTTAATGAAATAAAAATTGCTCCAATTTAGCATTAGGTTAATGAATTTCGCTTCGCGAACATGATCTGCCTTTTTGTCGCGACATTCGATGAGCGGCTTTGTTCGGTTCGGCATGTGTTCCAGCGTGCGGTGTTTATTGGGATTAGCCAGGTGCGTCATTATTTAGTCATGCGCCAGATGCTTTTGGCATCAGACGGGCGGTTTTGTTGTTTCTTCTTCAGCTGAATTTATGAGGCAATGATTCGATCAAAATGTGTAAACAATTACTCAGCAGCGAGAGCGACGATTGTTTACAAGCGATGTGCTGCGGTTGGTTTTTTTTTTTTGGGGGGGAATGACGTGCGCTGAGGCGAATTAGACTGACGTGCATGATAAAAACGGGTTCAGCAGACTTTGACGGGATTGTGAACATCGTGAGGGTAGTGGAAGACTACTCTGCGTTTGGATATACCTAACTAGTGAAAAACGAAGCTCCTATCACGTCACTAGACTGATTATGACTGATCTAACAAGAAGTAGGAGGAGGAGCTGATACAGTGACATGCAGACCCCTTGATTTTGAAATGGCGAGAGCTCACACGGAAGGGGACCCGACTTCATCTGCACCCAGTAGCAAGCTCAGTCGTTCTTTGGATCAGTATCAGACGTCACCCCATCGTCTCACAACTCAGGATTTGATTAACGCAATTTCCAGTTCGAGAGGTAGCGACCAGCTTGTAGCATCAGTAGATTGTTAGATGTTTCCCTGACGCCTGCCAGCTGGCAGTCGAATTCACAAATCATCCATTCACCCACCTCACACAAAAAGTGGAGGATTGAGTTCTAATCCACGAGCCCACGAACTTAGCATCTGCGCATGTTCAAGTGCACGTGACAATTCGGTTTACTGGTCAAAAATCTACCACTCGTGGCAATTCCGAATCCATAGGTCACTGTTTTAGCAGCAAGACTGTGGTATGTTATTCCGATGGAGGAAGAGGTGATGATGGAACTGGGGTTGGGGTATTCCTATGCAGGACAACGAGCCCATGGACAAACGCATTAGCACCTTTCGCGTAGCAACCTATGCCACGAAGTAATAATGTTGTTCAGTCGAGCTGCTATCAAGGAACTAGACTCCTCCTAGCTTGTATGGGAATGTCTACAGAAGCTCGAAGAACTGAGTAGGAGAAACAGGGCAATACGGGAATGTATTGCCATAGCTCACCCTCTGGCTAGGAAATTAGCATCGGAACCATTCACAGACATCCCACCATACCGCGAGTTGGTGTCTTCAGGAAAGTCTTCAAGGAACCAAACAGAGCCATGAAACAAATCTCATGACATGAAGCAGCCCGAGAAAGTCTTACGTCAATATAACAGAACGATGTTTGAGGCACATGTCAGAAGTCACAGCCAAATCAGTTGTGATGCATTGTAATTCCATGTTAGCCAAAGGACTAACTGACAACTTACACGATGGCATCCTAACGTTCGCCTTGGGATGATCCAAGTCGACACATTTGCCTCGAAGTCCTGCAAGTGTGGTGTGGGGTCTCCCGTTCCAGCTAGATCCTCGTTGCCTGAAATTCAGCCATACCGAGTAACCTAGCATAGGGTGTAACCTCTATGAGAGAAATTCCGTGATGGTGCATTAAGAGCCTTGATGGGCGTTTCCCTGTCTAGATAGATAGATGAATGTTTGAACAAATTTCTTTATAAACAGTATATATTGAATACTGAGTCTAATAGCTCTGGCAATCCTAAAGGTTTCTGGGTATTTGTTAATAATAAAAGGAAGTCGAAGGATTATTTTCAAAATATGGAGTTCGAAGGGATTATATCTCATAACATTGAGACAACCTGCGAGCTATTTGCAAAATTCTTCGAAACAGTGTACGTTGATCATGCGATTATTAATACACCTTCTCCAAATGAAGATGCATATAATATGAGTATTGGATCACTCTGTTTGTCTACAGAAGATATATTACAAGGAATTGAATCCTTAAATTCATGTGTAAGTGCTGGTCCTGACAATGTACCTACAATTGTTCTTAAACAGTGTAATGTATCCTTGTCTTTTCCATTAACAATTATGTTCAATTTATCTTTGTCCACTGGAACATTTTTGGAAGAATGGAAAAGCTCATTTATAACACCTATATACAAATCCGGACCTCGGCAAAAAGTTGAGAACTATAGAGGTATCTCAAAGCTTTCCGCCATTCCGAAATTGTTTGAATTAATTGTTACAAAAAAACTTTACCTTACAACTAAAGAAAGAATAAGTTTACAACAACATGGGTTTATGTCTGGAAGATCCACCTTAACTAACTTGACTTTATTCACGAAATATCTTTTTGAATCGGTTGAGTAGGGACATCAAGTTGATGTGGTTTTGACAGATTTTAGAAAAGCTTTTGACACGGTATGTCATACAGTCTTGGTAAATAAATTAAAGTCCTTTGGTATTCATTCTACATTCCTTAACTGGTTTTTCGAGTTACCTATCAAATAGGACTCAACCTGTGAAAATGGGTACTTGTGAATCTAGAACTATAAAGGTATTATCTGGTGTCCCTCAGGGCAGTCACTTAGGGCCATTACTATTTATTTTATTTGTTAATGATATTCCGTTAATGTTTAAATATGTTAATTGTTTAATGTGTGCTGACGATTTAAAAATTGTTCTGCGTGTTGCAGACATCCAAGACTGTACGAAAATTCAAAATGATTTAGTCGCGTTAGTCAAATAGTGTGATATCAACCATCTGGAGCTAAATGTAAATAAATGTCATTCGTTTTCTGTTTTCCATACTTTGTTGCCAATTCTCTGTGAATACACTATATATGGGAAGACTCTAACGAGAAAAAATGAAATTAAAGACCTTGGTATAATTTTTGATACGAAATTGAAGTTCACATTTCATATTGACTACGTAATTGCTAAAGCAAACTCAATGCTTGGGTTCCTTAAACGTCTTGTTATGAATTTTCTAATCCGTATGCTCTAAAGTCAGTTTACATGTCTGTTGTACGTCCGTATCTGGAATACTGTTCGGTAATATAGTCTCCATCGCATTCAAAACACGTGTTACGTTTAGAAAAGGTTCAAGAGACCTTTACGAGATTCAATGTATTAAACTGTATGCCCCAGAAAGAAATCTTCGATCAAGAAACTTGTTGTACCAACCAAGCCACTTATATAATTATGGTTTTAATGAGCCGCTTACAAAATGCATCCTCAATTTTAATTCTGCCTGTATCGAAATAGATCTATGTGATGATAGACTGAAATTCAAAAATTCAATTCCAAATCTCTGAATAAAATTCATATCGTGTCTTAGTTAAATATGTTAAATTTCACACTGCTGTTAGTTTAATTTTTTATATATTATTATTAATTGTATTTATTATAACAAGCTAATTACTGACTTTATGTAAAATTATTCCCTTATTATTATTAAAATACTATTATACTTATATTTCTGCAATCTGTAAGAGAGTTAAGCTCGGTAGATGAAAATAAATAAATAAATAAATAAATAAAAAAAATAACACATCGATCGGATTCATTGACAGTTAAGTAGGCCAAAATCGATCTAAAACTATTGTAGCTGCCGCCTTTCTTTGGATGACAGCATACGATTGTGTTGCCAGACCACAGTGATTTGAGTCTCGTCTCAAAGGTGCACAGGGGCATCTAGTTGCGATCATGTCCATGTGATATCCCTTTTGTATATAAAATTGTTCTTGAGCCAGTAAGGGCAATGTTCAGGAGATGCACACATTCCTTTGTCCATTTCCGACGTATCTGTGTACATAGGCATGACATAATGATTGGCTGAATGGCAGACATCTAATCGATCCTGAAGAGAATGCTAAAGCTTGAAGTAGTAGGCGGTTGGTGATTGGTATCATTGGGAGCCGATGGTGAGTTCCGGTCACATTCTGCCTAAAAGTTTCAAAGGACGAAGGTGAAGGAGTATGTGAAGTCCATCAGACGTTGTGCTTCTCAACGCTCCGCTGATGCATATGCAGTTCGGTCTAAGCACCCGATTGAGTGCCTTATTGTTATCAGCTTTACTTAGTGCAGTACACCAAGTTGAAACACCGTACAAAGGATCGATCTGACAATTGCGGTAAAGGTCGAGTGAGTTGTAATAGTCCCCATTTCCATGCCAAGTCGGGATGTTTGTGCCAATTTTTTCAGTTTACCGAAGGCATTCTGCATTGTTTCTTAGAATGGAGACGAAGTTACTAGATGCCGCGGCGGAAAGTCCGCTTAGGTAATGACTTTGCATCCAGCCTGTGGTTCCAAACATGAGGTGAGAGTATACCCTCTTGTGAGCTCCCACGTTAACTCTCCTCTAGATCATAGCATCTTATAGAGAAGCGTTAATCGATTGACATTGCAATTGACTCGATGTTGTTAAAGACACCGTCGATGTTATGAAATGCTACAGAAATGCTGAAAATCGCTGCATGAGCTCCTGATCACCCGTGGTGGCAGAATGTAGGTTAGACTTACTCTGATGTGGCTGGCTTAGCATTTCATTCAAAGAACAGCGCGAGATGAATGAACATAGTCAGTGAAACTATGTACTTGTTCAATGAACTTGATGTGGTGCATGAAGTCGAGGGCACAAGCAAAAGATTCCAAGAATCCGAAGTCAGACACTTGATAACGGGCACGACATCCCCCAACAGCCACCCACACACCAGTTGCTTCACAAATGACCATCACTTCTGAATGAATTGAGCGTCCACAACCTTTCTCCCTCAGAAGGGTTTCAAAAAATATATCCAGCGAGTCCCTAGCAACCAGACGCAAAAAGCCACACTCCATGGCCATTTGCCCGTAATAGATACACCCACAGTTCCGCAGCCGCCTCGACACAAAACCAATATTGACCTAGTACCAAACTTGACACTGTCAGTGTCACTTAAACCCCAAGCGTCATGCTTGAAGGTCGTCGCAAACGACCAGACACCGCATGCCCACCCTAATCTACCCGTTGACTCGATTTCCATCGCCGAATTGGTTAAACAAAAGCCGCACAAACTTCTGATCTGTCACGGCGCCCATGACACTAAGTACCTGGGATTGTTGGCCGCAGACGGGCAATTTCCTAGAGACGCCTTAATTTTAGATCCAAATATACTCAGGCCAGACCGGCTCGTGGCGCTCTATTTGAACAGTCCTCGCAATCAGGGTGTCACATGACATCGCTTGTCAGCTGAACAATGACAGTTCAGAAGAATGTCAAAACAAAGCACACTCACACACGCAACCGGTGGCTCAAGAACCACGAAACGACCTTTGAATGGCGAAGGGGAGTCGGCTCTCACAGATAAACGTGATTTGTGAAGAAAGCACATCCCTCCCCTGGTGAACGTATCTCGATTAAGCGAGATTCTGTGTGTGGTTTGTTTCGTATTTTAATTAGACATTCGTTTGGTGAAGCGGTTCTTAGGGGCTTTAAGGCTGACTGGACTGACCAAACTTAGCACAGCTGTGTTAATCACGCCGTCGTTGAGCGCACTAGCATCTATCATCTGATCCGTCGCGGTAGTGAGTGTCTGTGTACAAGGATGAAGCGATTCTGAGCGGAATCAATGCATGATCTCAAGTAATTAGCGGTGACACTGAATGAAATTGACTTGATCATGCGAAAATGCGTAAAAGCAGCTCGATATGTGACAGAAACCTAGGATCCTCGTGATTGGGTGACAAACTCTGTGGCAGATGATTGAGTGTCATTTTTTAGTGATCGTTATAAGTTGTTGTTCTTCAAATCAGAGATTTATGTACTGAGTTGAAAAGTCCCTCCTTCAAAAATTTAGTACCACCATTGCAGACGCAACATTAGTGTACATAGCTTAGTGTGAGCCAGGGCTTTGAGTGACGATGTGATGGAAAGGCAAGTGAAGCAAAGTGAATCAGTTGAAGTTGCAGTTTGAGACTGCCTCGAGCTCATTCAAAGGGTAGCATTTGTTAGCTTGAACACAGAAAATAATAAACGAATGGTTCCATTGAACGTACATTCTTTATTCGAGGTTTTCTTTGCACACGAGATGTTTGGCGGTTCGATGATCACTCCCTAACATCTCCTCGTCATCACAGCCATTTTCATTACCACACATTCTGCCATCCTTAAACGCAAGCTTTCTCACCAGGGTCACCTCATGCGAATGTCCGATATCGACGCATCGTCTGTTGCTCGAGGTTAAGTTAGAAGACTTCGCCTCATCAGCCCAAGACTCGAAGCATGTCACATTTAGGCTTGTCAGTATATCCTTGAAGCACCGTGATCACTGCAGCGTTTTTCTCAGCCGAAACCATGGCCATGAAAGAGGCGTTGTCATGTCTTGAGCACGTCAAAAAGAGGATATCACATTCTGCTCAGACATTCGGGCGTTTTAAAATCTCTGGACAATGTCATGTTCTACTCAAAAACATCCCTTAAATGCAGGCTGTCTCTTAACGAGATGGCTGAGCATTTTAACATTCACCTCATGTGGGTGCCGGGACACTGTGACATACCAGGAAACTGCATAGTCGATGAACTTGCCAGGTGTGGTATAACCTCCTCCCTATCAATAGCAGGGGTACCACCTACAATGCCGATCGCTAGGGCCTACAATCTCTTAACCATTCACACAATTAAAACCGAAAATGGCTAGAAGGTACCACCTGCCTTAAAACAAAAGAATTCTGGCCATCACTTAACCTAAAACGGTCATTCGGTCTACTTAGACTCAGCAAGCCCTTATTAAGGACCCTCATAGGATTCATAACAGGGCACTGTGCAATTGGCACTCATGCTCGCAGGATATATATAATATGGGTGGCGCTACAGCCCATAGAGGGCCAGGGCCTAGCTTCTCAGCAACCACTCGTGTTGTGCGTGCTATTGTTCTCTCACGAGTGGAAGGAACCTACAGTTTTATGCCGAATCCGAACGGCCAAGTTTGAGAAGCTTTTTCTAGACAGGAAATACTCTTTGAGCATTGTCAGTGACTCGAAAGAGGTGGGGCCGTGAAAATTATTTGTGTCGCTCAGAGCTGGAATCGAACCTACGACGTCGAGGTTGGGGTCGACGCACGTACCCACAACGCCACGGGCCACCATGCTCGCAGGATGGGTTCCCCATATAATGATCTTTGCAAGAGCCGCATGGTTGAAGAAGAGGAAGAAAACACTCTTCAACTTCTCTGGTCCTGTAGTTCTCTGGCTAGTCGTATGTTACTACACCAAGGTGCCTACTATTAACCTACTCTATAACCTCAATAAGCTAAACAGCGCCAGCATAGGCCAGCTTAATCGTTTCACTACAAACACCAACTGCTTCCGATATTAGGAGAAGTCAATCGGCGTAGTATCGCAATGGGCCTACTCTGGGCTATGTGTGACTACAATCTAATCTAACCTAGGCTTGCCAGTGCTTTTTACCGCGAGAACTTTTGCTGCATTCCAGGGCTGTCTTCGACTCTATACCAATCGCTCGTCGTTTCCAATCCTTCGGAGTTAATCTCGAGGATTTCTATCGCCAATGCCCTTCTAGACTGAGCATAGACTAAGAACCTTACGAAGCATCAGAAATAATTGAATTGGTGTAAGGTTGCATGATCACGACGCAGAATTTACGAGCGCTTGCCGGTCGCTTGATCCGGACCAACATCTTATGCGGATGCAGGTCCTAGTACAACGTACAGAGAATGCCAGGGTTGACTCTCAATCAATGCCGAACTCAGATGATCGGCGTCCATTCGATTTTTTCTGCATTTAGTTTCTTGACTCAACGCTTTCACAACTGTATTGTGTTAGTTGGGTCCATCTGCGCATGGACTGCTGATTGAAGCAAACTATATTCGCACTAGACAATCGACAAGGCAACACTCCCTTGAATTTGCTGGGGCGAAAAGATAACAGCCATCAGCGCTTCAAAGATGTTCCTTTGCTTTACCCGAATTAGATGCGTTGTCGTTTCATTTCATCTCGGATGTCTGCTGACGACTTCTGATGACTTTGAAAAGGTGGTGTTGTGAACATTATTTTTGTCGTTCCAGGAATCGAACCGTATCTCATCGCATCTGGCGATCTTTTACGAAAGTCTCTGACTTATTAGCCGCCGCAATCCGCCGTGGGTTCAAGGAAAGTAACAACTGTTGTTGTCACTTACATACAGCAACACACAACTAGGTCAATGGAACTTCACCATATCCACTAAATGTCAAGCGATGATCATTTAGAGGCAATCCCCGGTTATGCATGTGCCTTACCTTACCGGCCCACCATCAGAAATGGCTGATTGATTGTCATCCGTAAAGTCTGTGTGGGAGTGAGTCTCATAAAAACGAGGGGACCTCAAGCACATATTCACCATTAAGTGTCTTGTATAAACAGGACGAACTTCTAGGTAGGTTGAAGAGTGTAAGGGTCCACGTACAGACCCACAACGCCACGGGCTACCACATCTACAAAAGCTTCAAGCACTTGCATGTTAACCGTCGGAAGTTTACTGGCACAAGTTGCTTCGTCTTTAAACTATTTAGGCCTACTCTCGATACTTAATGGTAGAGGAGCCCGATTAGTATGAGTACGCTCAGAACTTTCATTGGCCTTACAACTGGGCACTGAGGCATTAAAACTCGGCTTACAGTTCAGGCATTTCCAACACGGACTTTTTTTTTGCAGAAGCAGCAGAGATTAGGAGGATGAAGAAACTATTGCTTTCACTCCCGAATTGCAGCGCTCTTACCACTCGTAGAAGTCATTTAGATGTCATCAAATATTTGCCATCAGTGTTTGTTAGTACCACGACCACTCCAATCAAGCCTCGCCTAATCTCTAGGACGCCTGCCTCTGGTCGTATCGTCAGCAAATGTAGCAGAGATGTCTAGAATGCGTTTCTCTCTCTCTCTCTGTTCATCTTTCTATCCGAGGTCTCTGCAATGCCTTAAGGTGTCAGTTTACTCCTCCAGTACTTATGTCACATTTTGCACATTTTGAAATGTGCCATAGTCTGTCTCTTTATTCTCTAGAAGTGAACTCGTAGCCACAATTCAACCTCGTGAGAAGCACATTCCTTCCTAGAGTGAATCAACTCTTACCACGTTACCCGTTTGAAGACATTCCTTCCAAGGCCGTTTTGTTTTTCCAGTCCAGTCTTCCAGTCTTCGTTTGCCACCCGTTGCTCATCGTCTTCAGTCTACAAGAGGCACCTTCACATGCCGACAGTGTGTAACACCCGTTCCTCAACAACATTCAATTAGTGCCCAAGTTTAACTATCTTTTGTTGGGACCACGATATCAATATCTGTGAAATCATTAAATGAGCTCATCGCGCTGTGGCGGCCGTACCGTTGGTGCTCGCCAAACACACGCTGGGTGATAATTGCTGAAACTGATTGCGGCGACACAACGCGCTTAATCGTCGTTGAATTGATTGTTGTTTGTCAGCTGTCACTTGTGAGGCATGGTGTCGTGCCCTGGCACCCTGCTCTTCAGTTTGTCAATGGTCGGCCGGTCGAGTGGTCGTCGACGTCTGGTGGTGGTGTGGAAAAGTTTTGGGGGAAGAGTGTTGACTTTGACTTGCTGACACCGGATGGAACTGGACGCGCGCTGAATGGAAGCGATGTGTGTGTTAATAGACGCGCTTTGTGATGTGCTGTGTGCTATGAGTAAGGTGTCAAATGTTGAATTCAGTGCTAACTGGTTGAAATTTGTTTTAGATTTTAGAGGGAACTACGAGTGGCAGCTGCAAGTGCTGAATGGCATGGGGCGAGGTTGGACAAGGAATTTGTAGTGATTGGTGTTGTAGTGGCGGCATACATTCATTGTTTCCTTGAAGGAGGCGATGAAAACATAGAGGAGAGAAGATGTGACACAGTGTGGCAGCACATGCCCACAAATGCCACAGGCAAACACAACAGTGTTGCTTGGGCTCGATGCATCTTCTGTTTTAAAATCCAAACTTAACAGAGTGAAAGCAAGGCTCAGACGGCACTGAAAAATCTAACTCGAATTCGGTTTGTGGTTCGTTGGCTTAAAGAGACAGAAGGAGTGAAAAAAAAAACGGTGGTGTCCATGCATGATCACGGCTTAAGCAGAGCCAAATGTCTTGGACTAACTCCATTTCTGCCCGCATCTAGCTTACTGAAGTACTACCCCGGAGCACCAATGGTAGGTCAGACAGTCTGCTGCCATATTTGACGCTGTTTCCAGTAAACGATGTCAATTTTCGACCGGCCTTTCGGTCTTCGTCGCCTTCTGAAACTTGGAGACTCGGAAGAAGACTCCAAGAATTTTTTCGCACAAAATGAGATTCCACTCATTGGACATATTTTCCTCCGACTATACCGGGTATACCGGTATGAAATGTTAAAATAAAACTGGAAACAGAAAACATCTCATTCAAAGTATTGGCCATTGTTTTCTACACATTTTGACCACCTTTCTGGCAATTTGCGAATACCACACCAATAAAATTGTTCGTCTTTTAAAGCAAACCAATCAGACACTCAATTTTCGACTTCTTCGTAGGAATCGAAGTGCTGCTCAGCGAATGCGTGTCCCATCGATGAAAACCAATGTTAGTCGGAAGGAGACAAGTCTGGTGAATACGGCGGGTGGGGTAGCTGCTCCCAGCCAAGTGTTTTGATTGTACCCTGAACGGGTTTTGCTTTGCGTGCAGGTGCATTGTCTGACATGTCTGGCCAATTCTGGTTGTTTCTCGATCAATGCATGGTTCAAATTGGTCATTTGTTGTCGGTAGCGATCAGTATCAATGGTTTCACCAGGTTTTAGGAGCTCGTGGTACATCACACCTTTCTGGTGCCACCAAACACACAGCATTGTCTGCTTGCCGAATCGATCTGGTTTTGCAGTCGATGTTGGTGGTTGTCACGGATTCTTAAAATAAATCCATTTTTCATCGCCAGTAACAATCCGATGCAAAACCGATTTTGCGTGTCTTTGAAGCAAAATTACACAAGTGTTTTTTCGGTTTTCCATCTGTCTTTCGTTCAATTCATGTGGCACCCATTTTCCACACTTTTGGATCTTTCGCATAGCTTTTAAACGGTCAGAAATTGTTTGTTGGGCAACACTTAACATTGCAGCCGCTTGCTTATGACTCAAAGTGTCATCTCCGTCCAATATCGCTTGCAATTCGGCGTCTTCAAACTTTGTTGGTGGTCTTCCACGTTCTTCACTTCTCACATCAAAATCATTATTTCTGAACCGTTGAAACCATCTCTTGCATGTTGCTTCTGATAGAGCATGATCACCATATGCCTCGACAAGCATTCGATGCGATCCTGCAGCACTTTTCTTCAAATGAGAACAAAAAATTAATGCTCTCCGCAAATCATCACTTTCTGGTACAAAATTCGACATTTTTAACTCGATGAAAAAATATGATTTGGCTGTTCAATGACTTGATGTATACTAAATATTTTTCACAGATGTCATAGCAAACAAACAAAAACAAATAAGGGCTCGTTCACAACGAATGTTCTCCATCGAGACATTTGTATCTTGACGCTCACTTGATACCGGTATATTTTCCAGATTTGGTTGTTGCATGGACAAAACCAGCGCATTTCCAGCTTCCTTCAAAAGGTCTGCATACAGTACGTCTGGACCAACCGGTCTATGCGCCTTCAGTATCGATATCGCTATAGTGACATCGTCTAGGTCGTTGGGCACTTCTACCATCGTCCATTATGTGATACATTCTGCCTGCTTGTCCTTTCCTGCCTGTCTTTTTTTTCCTCTTCTGACTCAATAGTCTAGACAAGTATCGACTGCGACTACGATATGGAATTCATTCGGCAACATCTCTGCGAAGTTGGTACTCTGCCTTCACTTACGTTCGTAGAGATCACGAATTTATTCTCGTTCTTTTGTTCAGCGTCTTCTGATATACTGCTGGCCTAGGGGTGTTTTACATTCTGAGAGCCTTGGCAAAGCTCATAGTCATCGACTGCCTAGATTCTCCTATCGATATTCGTAATCTTTCCAACAACCAAGAAATGATCCGAGTCATTGTCGGTTATCTGTGGTGACAGCTAGAATACTAAACGTGTGTCCTGTAACGTTGATCGCAAAAGATATGTTAGGATACGTTCACATTGCACTACAGCGTCATTCGACCGCACCAAAACCAAGTTGTGCGTTTCCCAATGTACTACCCGGCTGACGAACTTCACTTATAAGGGTAGTTTCGTGGCATCAACATTGAAGCGAATGTTCTTCTTTCAGTGATGATGATGTCCTTAATAATCAAACGACCCTAAACTCTGTCGAGAAAGCGTACATATCATTTTCATTCATCCGCTAATGCTCACTCGTTGAAATCTAATACGTGAATGAAAATTTGCACTGCGAACGTGCGCTCGTGTTTACATTGTACTACCTGTTGTACGACCGAAGGAACAAATTGAACTGCCGTACGATTATCGTAAGAATTGTTCTATACGACTCGGTCGTTCGACATGTCGTACTACCCGGTAATACAATGTTAACGCACCTAATGTGATTATTCTGGTATACGGTTGAATGATCGTGAAACCACCAGGTCCTTTTCTGAATGTTAAGGTGCGCGTACTGGCCCAGCAGCTTTAGTCCGTTTTCGGGAGTATTGTCATGCAGGTTGTACTTTCCTCTCTTCATGTGTACTCTACCTCTACCTCACATGCCACGTACTTACTTACTTACAGGCCGGCGACCCTTGGAGGGACCGAGCCTGAGCAATTGCTGCCTTCCATTGGTGACGGTACTAGCCATGCTGCTTCTAGTCATCAAGGCCAAGCTGTCTGCGATGACTTGATCTTTGTACTGATAGTTCGGTCTCCCTCTCCTCCTCAAAACAGGCGGCACCGATTTGAAGACCCTCTTAACTGGGGCGTTGTTGTCCATGCTGGCATGTGGCAGAACCAGTGTAGTCAACGCATTTTTGCCTTCCGGACTACATCCACATCTTTGGTACAACTGGTAGATTTGGCGGTTATGTCTTTTCCTCCTCTCGCCGACCATATATCCGAAGTTGAATCTTTCTTTCGGAAACAGCGGAGCAGCTCATCAGTTTTGCTTTCTTAAAGCACAGGCAGAATAAGTTCTGTAGATGATGACCTTAGACTCCGAATCAGTGGGACAACGCAATAGAGGACGTCCAAGAAGCGAATGGCTCACGCACCTCAACCAACTTGGCATGCGAAATTGGAGGCAGCTGGCTAAGGATCGTGCAGAGGGCTGGTTGGCTGAGGCCCAGGTTCAAGCCGCACTGTAGCGCCATTAGAAGAAGAAGAAGATTCTGATTTTGGTCCTTCGAGTCAGGTTGTTTCAAGCTCAGTTCTTTTGACAAAACTTAGTAGCATCGGTTGCCAAGGGCGATTCTACTTTGGATTTCCAGCAGTTCATGTCTGCCCTAAGGTAGACAGACTCCTTTGCCACCACGTTTAGACCCTGGTCCTCATATTAGTTGACCTCCAGGCAGTTGCTGTGGGCTACCCAGACGGTGCCAGGAGGACAAGGATATAGGGATCGTTGGCATTTCACCATGATGATAGCAATTAACAAGTTTGCTCTGGATGTATAGACGCCTGTGCCTCTTATTATATTTCGGTTTGAAACCAGTCCTAAGCTAATTACATGATTAGAAGAGTATAGATAAATTGGGATCTCTGTCTGAAAAGCCACTTCTTCCGCTTAATCAGAAGATTGGTGTGGCATGGTTAGTAAGGCATTTTTGCTGATTTTCTGGGTCATCTTTCGACTGCCACAGCGGCGCTATTAGGCCTACCGATGAGTAATAAACACCATTGGTGATGTTATTTCTAGTAAGTTAAGCAATAAATTTAGACTTCATCTTAAAACGTTCAACTGAACCATTTCATTAGTCGATATTAACCATGAGTTCAAAAAAAAAAAACACTTGATTGAGAGCATTATCCTGTCAAAAGATAGTCTGTGACTATCTTTCTAAAATGTCTCTTCATTGGCAACAAATGTTCAAACTTAATCACAGCGCTGATTTTTCGTTTGCACGTGATTGCAGGACAAACCCGTCCATAGTGACGACAAGATATGAGACATATACTAAATGTCATCATCTTGCCCCTCTATCGCATCAGTTGCAGACATCCCTCTCAATCCACATCTGGTTTCTCTTCAACAGACAGCTGTAAAATCACGCGTCTAGTGTTTGCCAATTAGTTTACCACCACTTCATGTCAATGCTCCCAAATTCGTCGAATCCAGAGAACTGGTCTTAACCCGTTCTGGCCAAGTTTTGTTGTCAGCCTCTTCCCAAATTTGGGATAAATCACCGTCTGGGGAAAAGGTTTGCTTGCAGTTATTTTATTTCGAGAAATTCAACTGATTTTCTGAGAGTGCACAAATTAATCAGATCCGACCAAGTATGCCTCACAATTATTCACAACCGTTCAGCTATTTGTCGGGTCTTCAACTGGTGAGGTATGTGTGTGTGTGATTTGTGGGGGAAACTATTAATGAAGTGGTTTTTTTCAGACTTTTGCTGAGACGAGGCCTTGATTGGGCAGGCTGTATGCAATTTTTGATGGCGCAAGCGAGCGGACGTTGTCATGAAGTCTAAGAGGCGACTTTAATGCTGGGTTGATTTTAGATTCTAACTTAGGCTGATCGTATGAAAGTAGATCATGCCAAACGATTACTTGATACCTGATTGGACTCTGACCTCGCAGCTTGAGCACCAGCGTAAAATATCTTCTTTATCTCTGTTTCATGAGCTAGCCAATTGAATTCCTTCTCTCGATGAACTCAGCTGCAATACCCATCTGGTAAGGAATGCCCATCAGCTTAGCCGCACTACACGAATACAGAATACTCTTCCCAGCCTAATATTCCCCATAGGCTAATGTTCACAGGTGCATCTTCGACCAGTGCTGGTTCCTTAACCCAGACACTTGTGACGCATCCCAACATGGTAGAATCAATCGGGGCTTCCTGCACAATATTAGTGGCATCATCATCATCTCCTAACCCGCGTGATACACTTAAGGTATCGCGGGTGTAAATTATGTTCTAGAGATCTTCAGCCCACTCGATCCTACGACATCGACTGTGTGCCCAGGCGCTATTAAGCAAGTTCTTGAACCTGTTCCAACCACCTCGACCTCGGTCTGCCAGGTGGACTAAGTATGCTGAGATCGCATGTTAGGCAACTATCGGAAGTCGTGATGATGGTTACATTCGTGCCACGTGCACAAATCGTCGAAGCATAGCCCTTTCCTCAAGAAGAAACAGCGGCTGAATACTGAGTTCTTCGCAGCATGTATTGACAAATAAAATCATTACCTAGCAAAGTTTCATGACTATAGATGAGTTTTGGAACAAATACTGACATGGCTCTGACACCAATCTCGGCCTTTCTGATTCAGACTTCCAAATTATTTTACAACTGACCCAGCATGGCCAATACCAGAAGATAGCTCGTTATGATTCCTCCCATCATTCGTGAAAACGACGGATACATCTGCACCAAACATTATAAATGTAAAGAGACCTAAGGGGACCGCCCTTTCGCGACGATTTTCAATCTGCTTGTAAATGAACATAAATTATTTTTTAGACTCCTAACTTTGCATAAATTTATTTGTAGACTTAAAAAAGAAGAAAGAAAATTAACATATTTTTTTTTTGTTATTTTAAGTGATCAAGCAAAAGCTCTTCTTTTTGGCGGCCGCTCACTGGAACATCTGAAACCAAAAATTCCAACGGGATTACAAAGAGTACATGTTTGGCTCTGTTATAAACTAGGATTATTGATTTCGCGTAAAAATTAAGAAAATGGCTGCATTTTTTTGAAAATAACCGATATCATTTATCCTAATTCATAGAATAGCTATACATGCATAGAATAACGAATTCAAATTTGGACTCAATGGGATTAATAGTTTCTGCGTAACCTCAGTGGTCTAAACACTGTTTCGAGAAAATCGCGTTTAAAGTTTTGAGAAGCAAATTCTTGGGTATAAATCGCCTGACGCTTGTCACATTAATCGGCTGTATCTTGAAGAGTTTCTGAAATTTCACTTGAAATTGTAAAGGATCATTCCTGAATATTTATTGATTCGAATTAAATTAAAAAAAAATCAAAAATTTTTGAAACCGAGAATGGGGCGGTTGCCTTAAGCAAAAAATCGAGTAAACAGAAATGATACACTGTCGTGAAGTTTGTTGAGCTGGCTCTACCTCATCTTTCTTAAATGAAAGCACAATGGGCTCCATGCGTGTAAAGGAAGGTTGGTTACGATTTCAATTCACTTCCCAGAAGCAATTGTGGTCGATTTGATGATTACGCGTCCAAATTTTACTTCGGTTTTGACATTTGCTTCACTTTTCTTAAGTCAATCAATGTACGGGCCATTCGTCCTCGTTCAAAGCCAGGATGGTCGTCAAGAACCTCTCGAAACTATTCATTGTCAGCATAAAACTGCGAATCACGTTCAACCACGCGTGAGGAGAATGTGTCTAGAGGCAAGTTGTGATGCGAAGAAGAAGGAGCAGCTTAATTGTTTTTTCTTCTGATGTGCATCAACGCGTGGAATGGTAGTTAGAACTAGGAAGTAATTGAGTTAGATGATCTGTCGACAGGCTTGTTTCGCAAAGGTTTTTGCTTGTAGGACCAGTTTGCTCGACCAGACGTCTTAAGCAGGAATCTAAGGTACCAAATTGAGATAAGCTTATGGACCTACATATTTGTCCACCTTGGTGAATTCCGTCTAAAACCTCTGCTACTCCTTGGGCGTAGAGCCTGCTTGTTTCATTTGCATCTCCACACAGTTTTGGATCAATCACTTTTACGTCTCGCTGTCACACAAGCCCACCTGCACCTAGACAAAACTTGACTATCAGACATGTAGAGAGAGATAACTTCACCTCATCCCGGGACTTTGGTTCTTAAACTACAGCCACAAAGAAACTCTCACCATCGCAGAAGCCTGGACATTGTCAAACGAGGAAGAAGAGACTCTTGGTCGCTTCGAGAGGAAAATCCTTCGAACTACATTCCGTCTCGTTTGCGAGAAAGGAGTTTGGCAAAAAACTGAACGACGAACTCTAACTGTACAACGACATTCGAATTCGATAGTCTCGACTCAGATGGCCGGGTCATGTAGAGAGAATGGACACTGGACATGCTCCAGTGCAGCTCGGAAAGTCTTCGAGAACAACCTTGAGAGACAACGCGGTAGAGGAAGACATTGCCTCCTCCTCAGCTGTGTGTACGAACATGGAGGCAGCTAGTCCAAGATCATGCTTGTTGGAAAGGAATGCTGGACTGTCGAGCCATGTAAAGAAGAAGGTTTAAGTGAGTTTCGTTGGACCAGTAGCTCTTAGCTCAGGATTTTAGTAGCCTCTTACGACAGACATGCCTTCTTCTTCTTCTTTGATTGGCGCTACAGTCCGGGGTGGACTTGGGCCTCAAACAACATGCCTCTCCAGCCAGCACGATCTTCGCCAGCTGCCTCCAGCTGCGCACACCAAGTTGGTTGAGGTCCTTTTCCAATTGTGTGCGCCATCTAGGGCGAGGACGTCTTCTGTTGCGCTGTCGCAAAGGCTCGAAGACTTTTCGGGCCGGAGCTGTGGTGTCCATCCGTTCTACATGACTTAGCCATCTTAAGCGTTGGATCCGAAGACGCTTAACTAGGTGCATGCCGCTGTACAGCCCGTACAGTTCGTCGTTGAACCTTCTCCTCCAAACGCCATCAACACAAACAGGACCAAAGATCGTACACAGACAGACATGCCTTACTTCGGGTATATTCTACTACCTCTACCCAAAGCGAGGCGAGTGTCAAGGACGAGAGGGAAGTCCACCTGAGGTCCCAAAAGGAACTTAAAATTGGAGGCTGTCTCCTTGACGTAAGCAGGAAGTGCGTCTTATACTGTCGAGGATCAACTCCCAACAAGAACAGCTTTCCTAATTTCGCTACAGTCCGAGGTGAGCTTGGGATTCAACCAACAAGCCAGATGGCATGATCCTTAGCCATTTGCCTCTAATTTCGCACGCCATGTTGGTTGAGGTCCTTCTCCACTTGGATGCTCCATTCGCTTCGTGGTCCTCCTTTAGTGCGCCGTCCCACTGGTTCGGAGTCGAAGACTATCTTAACCTACGGCTGCACTTCTTGCCAAAATACGCGAGGAAGGATGTCTCTAAATGTTGAATACCGCTCATTAATCAAGCCCTTGCCACGACCTTTAGCCCCTTCAAATGCAGACCATGCCACCTCCGTCAGTACGGTTCCCCTTAAAGACCGCACTTGAAGTCACCGCACTCCATGACCCTCCACACACACCCTCCCCTCCTCCCGCTGGCCCATTACCCTTGCCAAATTTGTTTAGAATATTCATAATGCAATTTGAGGCGCATAACTCAGCCGAGTTGCACGTATTCCCCCCGAACACGTTGTCGTCGTGCCGGCACATGTTCCCCATCGATGGCTGTTCGGGGTCCATCGCCGCAGGAGCGGACCACCTCCGCCACCACTGCAGAGAGGCGCCTCTCTGTGTTTCCGCACACATTCTCGTTCATTCATCTCACCTCACCTGCCTATCTCGGTCCTTTTTTCTGCTCGTTTTCTTGTGCCGTTCTTGTCCCGTCATAACCACCAGCATGGCTCTCTGGCCCACTGGCTTCCCCCAGTGACTCTCCTCGCTCGGGCTGTGCACTCATCGTCGTCGTCGCCGCTCATTGTCTTCGTCATCGCTGTGTCCATGGACTGCTGGTGGGGAACATTTGCGGCAGAAATGAGCGAAAGAGAGCAGAATTGTGAATCCAGAGTTTAAGGAGCGACGAAGGCGCCTCGGCGGGGCTGGATGAACGGGTGAAGAGAGGACACATTCGTTCCAGTGGTACAACAATGGAATTTTAGTTCATTATCTTGGACAAGGTTTTGCTCTAATTAGAACGTGGTTCTAGGGGGTAACAATTATTTATAATGGGGATTATGTAGGCCCACTACACCCGTGCGCATACACGCGCAGACGTTCGTATGAGAGGACCGGGGGTTAGGGTGTGATGAGCAGTGAAAAGGTGAATGGGGTGGTCGTCGTCTTGGATCTTGCATGCAGTTCTTTCTTGCAGGGGTGGGGGGTGACGAGAGGGTTGGGAGTTCAGGTGGATGGCTCAAGACTTTGGAATTTACTTACAAGCGAGCTCAGAGGTGCGATGAGATGCGATGAGGGGATTGAGTGGGAAAAAATCTATTAAATTGGATTCTTGTTGAGGACGGATTCAAGTGCGGGGGAGGGGTGGTAGGGAGGGAAGTGGATGGGAGTGGAAATTGGTATGGCTGCGCCTTATCTTGCGTCTCGTGGGAAATCGATCATCGAGAGCCATTAAGTCTTCGCACCAACGGAACATGTACCACCACTCGAAGGACAGCTAGTCGGTTTGACTAAGTGACATTGACGATCAATGTTGTAAGAGAATAAGTTTCCTGTTGCATTTGACTCAAATGACATTTCATGAGAAAAAATCGAATTAAAAAAATTCTGATAATCTCGTTTGTGAACTGTATGAAGAGGAGTCCAACTTGGATCCCTGAGGCACTCCATATTGAGCGTGTTCTTTTGCACTATGTCTTGCTAATTTTGACGCGAAAAAATCGGTTGCTCAGATAATCTCTTAGCCAGTTTGCCATTAGTCCTCGTATGTGTGCTATGACTTCAAGTGCTTCAATTAGCTTTGTATTGTTTATCGTGTCGAAGGCTTTGCTAAAATCCATCAACAAGACTAGTACGTGACAGTGTTACCGCAGGTTAAATAATTTATGAGTCCCAGAATCTTAAAAAACGAGTATTTTTGAAAATAAATGAGTCCCAACAAAGGTTTTGATAACAATGCCTCTTTATGTGGGAACTCAAAAAAACAGTATGATTTTGATGTTTTGATACTACACTGGAGTACTTGGACTCAAGACTGGTCCACTGTACTTCCAGGAGGAAGATCAGCAGGCGCTTCTGTGGTGAAGGGCCTACAGAATCAGCTCTAACCACATTAGCAACTGCCACCTGATCCAAACAATGACGGGACAATGACGGAGGAAGTGGTCTGCCGTGTAGCCGTCCTTAAACCCAGTGCTTAGCAAAGGTGTAGTGGCCCGTTATTACGCTGTTAAGTCGTCTGCAGTCTTTTCTGTCAAGGGACAACAAGAAAGCCGCGGAATTGGGATCAAATATTTGGTCCATCTACATCCTGGGGAGTTATGCTTTACGATAGTGCTGTCGAGGGATCCAACCATCACCCTTCCACATGTTTTTTTTAAATATAGTTTATTGTGCAAAGATTTCCGCTTAGAAAATTGATATTTTAGGTGTTGATTAATAAGGTGTCGAATTCTGGCCAGAGCCATTCCTGGGTGCAGTACTAGTATGTGCGTTCAGGAAAATTAAAGTATTAAACATTAAAGCATAACCTTGCAAATTTATAAAAATGGAAATGTGAAATAAAATTACGCGGGGTGTTAAGTAATTTTGTTCTTAAAAAAATGAGTCAAGTCAAAAAATGATGAGTCCCCGGATCAAGCTAAAAAAAATGAGTCCTTTTGATTCTAGAGAGTCCCTGTGGTAACACTGGTACGTGGTAAGTTTTATTAATGCTATCGTTGATGGTATTAGCAAATTCTCTAAAAGTTAACCAGTGCTTTTATTTTTGGCAGCCGTACAGGCTCTTGTGAATTAGCGAATGTTGTCCCATGAAATTCTGTAACATGTTAACAATTAGTTCTTCGAGGCACTTTTCTACGACAGGTAGTATTGAAATCGGTTTGTAATTGTTCAGAAGATTTTTGACACCACCTTTGTGTATCGGCCTTACATCAGCTTAAAGTTTCTGGTAAATTTGCACAGAATTGGGGAAAAGATATCCGCATGTCTCTTGATATCGATCGCACATGTTCTATCGATACCTGGCGACTTGTTTTTACCAAGTGAATTAATGATGTTTAACATTTCTGAGGTATTTGTTTCCTGTACATAAATTGAGTTGTCTAATTCGGTGTTTATATGCACTGATGTTTTTAAATCACAATGGTGTACTACATTTAAGACCTGCGTATTGAAGAGGTTGACGCATTCACTAGTAAAACTGGTGAGTCCTGTTGTATTGGGAACATTTTTCGTGATATTTTCATCGACTCCGAATTTCTTTCTTCGTATTATTTCATTTATCAAAATCCATGCTTTACGGGAGTCTGATCTTATCTGTCCGAACTTAGTGTTGTAAAATAGCCATTTGTGTGTGGATATTTATTTGTTGAGTTTATATCGGTAGTTCTTATATTCGACTTCGTCATCCAGGAAAGGGTCCACAAAGCCTCTTCAGCCCTTTATAGCTGCAAAAAGGCCATTGGATGCAAATGGAGCCTACAACCACGCATCGCTCACTGGATTTACACCTCTATCGTCAGACCGACTCTTCTGTTTGGAGTTTCAGTTTGGTGAACAGCACTAAACAAGGCTATCAACAGCAATGCACTCAACCGAGTACAAAGACTGACCTGCCTGTGTATCATCGGGGCACTGAGAAGTACTCCGTCAGACGCACTGAATATTCTCCTCCATCTCCCACCTTTGGAAATATTCGGGAAACAAACAGCAGTAAGCACAGCCTTGAGACTCAAAACACTCCGATTGTGGTCCGAACTCAACACTGGCAACTCAACCATTCTCAAGGAATTCAATTTCCTTCCTAGCGACACTGCCGCCTATTACCCCAGCCCATCTTCGAGAAGAAATTCTCCATCAGCATTCCTTCCAGATCGGATTGGATATCACAAAGGCAAACGCTGGAAGATCCTCTGTGCATTTTCATAGATGGATCGAAGACAAACGACGGGGTGGTGCGGGTGTCTATTCTCAAGACCTCAACATTGCTATCTCGGTGAAGCTCTCTGATCACTGTAGCGTTTTTCAGGCAGAAACCATAGCGATTAAAGAGGCGCTGTCATGGTTAAAAAAACAACGTGATATCAAAGGGGGATATCACCATCTGTTCCGATAGTCAGGCCGCTTTAAAATCTCTGCACAATGTCATGTTCTACTCAAAAACATCCCTTAAATGCAAGCTGTCTCTTAACGAGATGGTTGAGCATTTTAACATTTACCTCATGTGGGTGCCGGGACTCTGTGACATACTAGGAAACTGCAAAGCCGATGAACTCGCCTAGGTGTGGTACAACCTCAACCCTATCGATAGCAGGGGTACCACCTTCAAGGCCGATCGCTACAGCCTACCATCTTCTTAAGATCTCCACAACTAAAACCACTAATGACAAATGGCTAAAAGGCACCACCTGCCTTAAAACAAAAGAATTCTGGCCTTCACTTAACCTTAAACGGTCACTCGGTCTACTTAGACTCAGCAAGCCCTCATTAGGGACCCTCATAGGAGTCATAACCGGGCACTGTGCAATTGGCACTCATGCTAGCGAATGGGTGCCCCATACAATGATTTCTGCAAAAGCGGCATGGTTGAAGAGGAGGAAGAAAATACTCATCACCTTCTCTGCTCCTGTAGTGCTCTTGCCAGTCGTAGGTTCCTGCACCTAGGAGCCTACTACTTCAGCGGCCGTAACGAGTTAAATAGTGCCAGCATTGGCCAACGTACTCGCTTCATTAGCAGCACCAACTGGTTCCAGTGTGCAGAAGTCAATCCGCGTGGTATCGCAATGGGCCCAACCTGGCCTAAGTGTGGCTGTCCTTTAGCAGTCAGCCACTACAGCCTAACCTAACCATTAAGGTGGCCTAGTTTAGGTTAGATTTGGTAATTGAGTTCCCAGCGGTAGTGCCAGTAATCTTAGACCAATGCTTGTCCATTGCAATACTCAGTGCCGTAAATTTGATTAGTTTTTTTTATTTTGACCAGATTTGAAAGCCTTATAAAACATTTTAACCCTCTGTGACTAACAGACCAGAGTTCACCATGTGACATATTTTGACAGCTGTTTTTTCTTCCTATTTGTAACTATTACATTGAAATTCTAAAACAAAAGGCTTAAGCTTACAACGGAATGACACTGAAAACCAAGAGCGAACATTTGAAAACAATGGTTTTCCGTTTTTGTGGTGTTTGTCTTACGACCACATCAGCCACAGAAGGTCAACCTTGCTTTCACTGAGATTCGAACCAGGGACCCCTATAACCGATGGCAGCCACTTTCAGGTGACTTGGCAACGCCGTGACGTATCTGGCAATTGACAATCTGGGGTAATTGTTCCTCCTTTCTGTCCCGTCGGGAAATCAGTTGGAGGCGCGTTATAGTCGAGTCCAGGAGTGTGGCTGCCGGGATGAAGGGAGAAGTCCAACCAACTTTTCACTCTACAATTGGTATTCAAACAGGCGGATGACCCACCACTTCATACTTCCTCTGATCTTGCCGTCGGCAGCCTCATCACATCGGACCGCATCTCTCTATTCTCTAGGCAAATCGTTAAACTGTGAACATCGGCTCGTTCCCCATGGACCCGGCCAGACGCTAGAAACATTTGTTCTACATAACTCGAACACAAATAAAAATAAATCCCCAGCAAATCCGATCGATAAATCCTCACCATCCCCGGACAGCTTGGCACATCTTTCGAAACAGCCATCGGCCGTTGCTCAATGCCGCGTCGCGGCCGCCTTCGCCACGAATCACGGCGCACCACCGCCGCGCCGACCGCAACAGCCGTGTCGTGCGTCGCACCATCGATCGCGGGGCGGCACTCATTGTTTTGATTAAGAGCGCGAGAATTTTCGAGCGAAAAACCGAAGAAAAGACATAAAATCGTCTAAATTTAGCCTCAGACACAATCGACGAACGGATTCAGAAAAAATCCGAAGAATCGTCTGCACTCGTCAATGGGCCCGGCGGGGAGGGCCCGGAAGCCCCTGCACCGACGAGTGTCACGAATTAGCACGCTATCCGGTTCCATTGTGCGCCGAATGAACCTGCAATTGGCACCTCCTTATCGAGGGAACGAGACTCGCCGTGAGACCGGCCGGCTTCGCGTGGAGTCGCGATAATCCCGTCTGGCCGCGGCAAAGGCCACTCACGAGAGCCAAACCATAAATTAGTCGCCTTCATTGACATTCTAATACTTTAATTGCATAATTAATACCGAATACCGTTGTGTCAGTCCGCGGAGTAATTTATGGCGGCCTCTGATGGACAGACAAGGCGACGATGGAGTGCTGCTGGTGGTGGCGTTGCCGGACGGGGGGCACACAGAGGAGATGGTATCTCTGCGGCAGCCCGCATGTGTGTCGTGACACGATGGTGGGCTTGATCGATGGCAGCGGGGTGCTCGATTTGAATATTCCAGATTGCTGGCATTTCGGACGGCTTCAGCCACGATTTGGTTTCCATTCGGAGTGCCAGTGCAGCTGTCAAAGGAGAGAGGATCGTCTTGCCAACCTTAGCCAACAAATGACATAAGAATCGAAGACTTACGCGAATCTTGGTCGTCGTCGATGGAAGTGAGCCCTCCACCACGCGCACAGTGCAGCTGCGCTCCGAATCAATTATCGAATCAATTAATCATCGCGAGGAAGTGAGTGACAACATTTTGGGCCGCGCCGCCGTGCGTGGGTGTGTTTGCCTGAGCGAGGAAATATTTCACGTTTGTGGTTAAGTAATGCCATTACTAGCGCGTCAAGAGAATTAAGTATCATCTTGTCCCACTAAGTCGGTGCCGGGCACGGTGAGTGCGATGCAGACGTGTTGGCGCATGAAGTGGTGAAAGCGATCATTTAAATCTTGTTCTAATTCAAGAGAGACGCAGGCGAGGACGTCGGAATCGGGAGCACTTCGATCAGGGGACCACTTGACGTCGTGGTTTAATTTGTGGTTCAGTTGGTTAGGGCGCAAGCAATACAGCGCAAGATGTGGGTTCTTGAAGGTCCACAAAATAAGATCCCACTAAGTTCGGACGTAAAGTGTCAGCAATTTGACACGTGAAGGGTTGTCCAGGGGATGTTATAGTGTCACTCTGATGGCTCATGTCTCGGAGATGTTAATAAGCCCCAACTTCTGATGATTGCAAGCGTTGCCAGTTGGATACTGCATGGCCAGAGCTTTTCATCCTCCATTCGGTCAGGTTCGCCAGAAGTACATTATTGGTACTCACGAACTGCCACGTGAAAGCTGTGAGAAGGCATGTTGTAAAAAGTGGAGACATCTGCTTCAGTAGAAGAACACATTACAAACGACATGCAACAGTCTGAGCATAATAACCTGACTCGTACCGCCTATGGTGACATTAGGGTTCTAGATTTTACTCCATTCTGTATTTTGCCGGCTACCCGGGATTACTTGGATTACAAGAGCTGAATCTGATTCAAAGCTGTCCGAAAAGATGGAATTCGTCTTATTTGATCTGCGAGAGGTTATTAACCAATCGAGCAGCTTTCATTGCCGTTTTGGCACAGAAATGGGCCATCCTCAGCAGTGGCCCATAAACTAGAAACAAGCGAAAGAGAATGGACACACATATAGGCTTTGTTCAAAATCCTGAAGCCATTCCAAATCGCAAACATAGCCTACAACGAGCCCAGCAATGCAGAAGTTTCAACAACAAAATGTACCGCCTTGCTTGAGCCAAATCAGATGGTGACATGGTCAGCGAATTTGACATGTGCCTGTGCGAACCACATCTAAATCAAAACTTCCCTGAACGCTTCTTCTTCTTTGATTGGCGCTACAGTCCAACATGCCTCTCCAGCCGGCACGATCTTTCGCCAGCTGCATACACCAAGTTGGTTGAGGTCCTTTTCCGCTTGTGTGCGCCATCTCGTGCGAGGACGTCCTCTGTTGCGCTGTCCCAATGGCTCAGTGTCGAAGACTCTTCGGGCCGGAGCTGTGGTATCCATCCGCTCTACATGACCTAGCCACCGTTGGCGTTGGATCCGTACACGCTTGACTAGGCTCATGCCGCTGTACGTGATGCACCACACTAAAATCTTCTACAACCAGTCCAATCCGCGTTCACAACGTGCCAACGATTAATGAACAGAGAAAACGTCAAGCAAGACTTGGCACAAGGCACTTGGATGAGCTTCAATTTCGTGATAGTGAATCAGTTTGTCTAACTCGGGACAAACAATACCCTCTACTAGTGACATCTTCGTGGAGAACCGAAGCGACCTAGCTCCAATGACATGGGGAGTGCATTGAGAGGCGTTCTGTAAATGGCCATAATCCCTGATTTGTCCACGTTACCACCCAGGTTCAGTGTATACGGCCACAAACTGTTGTTTCCAGACCAATGTTCTTGTATCAGTCCAGCTACGGGAAGCCCATCTGCTGTCCATTAGCTGCGTCCACTCTGAACCCAACGTTTCCAGATGTTTCCAGCGCCGTATCACCAACGTTGCCCTATCTTATCGTAAATCTGTTATCTCCGTCAGCAACCTGCCGGCCTGACAGTGTCAACATGTCGCTTCGCAAATATTTATCTATCATCTCCGCCAGTAGTCTTGTTGTCATAAACTCAATCCAGTCTGGGGTAGGTTATGAATTCCTCATTTGATGGATATACTGTCTTATCGCCCATGCTCTGCTCGTCTCTCTCTCCAGTCTTCCTCCACACACACACGCGCACGTCTTTACGAGATTAAGACGTTTACGATACCAAATGAGAGCCCTCTTATCGAAGTCGCCATAAATCACTGGACGCAATCGGTAATCGAATTAATATCAGAGTCTGGACACATCGATTGGGTATCGCTCGGCTGCGGTGTTAATTGCCCCAAATCGGTGGTCGATTTAGAGTCTGGCGCTTGTGTTCATCGATCTTTGTGCGAGCTTTGGGCTGCTTGTTCGGGGGGAATTTATTGGATTCAATAGGCGTTTGGATGGGATTTCGAAAGATTGATGCCGGCTTTGCCGAGTCAGTCGAGGGCTTTTGGTAATCTGAGGGAGATTATTAAGGGTTTCCATTAAGAACTGGTGGTTAGAGTGGGATTGACTGAACTTGGAATAAACGAAAAGGTGATCTCTTGATTGCGCCACCTTAGTCACTTCTATGGCATGGTGGTTGCATCGATGACAAGAGTTTCCACTACGACACAACGTTGGCAACTCGTAAGAGATGTCAATGTCAACTGGGTAACCCAACAGTTGGACTGACTTGTAGAAGATAGTGCCTTTCGTGTTTACAGCTGCCCGTCGCAACATCTTCTCCAGTGCCACATTGAAGAATATACAAGACAGTGAATCTATTTGCCGAAATCCGAAGCAAGTTTCACGGTTCGAAGGTCGTTGAACAGAAAACAGTGCATTGCGGAGCGTGGTGAGCCACAACCGGCTCAGTTTCCCCAGATTCCGAATTCGGCCTTCGCTGCGAATGGGATGAACACTGCTTATGCGACTTGCAAATCGCAAGTATTTGAAATTCCGTGCGAGATTTTGTTAGGTGCCGAATAGAAGGACCCATGATTGTCAAGTCGATACCCACCACCTATTCATCGACTTTAAGGCCTCGTATGACAGTTTTTATAGAGACGAGCTCTACAGTCTTGGCATCCCCGAAAAACTCGTCTGTCTTTGCAGAATGACGATGGAAGACACCCGGTGCTCCATCAAGATCGGCAAAGAATGTACCGAGACCTTTGATGTCAAAAAAGGCATTAACCAAGGCGACGCACTGTCATGCGACTTTTTTAACACCATTCTCGAGAAGATCGTGGAGCACTCAGACATCAATACCAGAGGCACCATCTTTCACAAGTCTGTGCAACTGCTCGCATATTCCGACGACATTGACATCACCGAAAGAACACAACGGACTGTCATGGATCATTTGCAAGCATCGAGAGGGAAGTGGCTAAGTTGGGTCTTGCGGTGCATGAAGGTAAGACAAAGTACATGCTGTCCACAAAAAAGGTCCATCAACATCGAGTGTGAGAATAGACGGACACAGCTTCGATGCAGATAAAGACTTGGTCTATCTAGGCTTGCAATATACCCCCGGAGATAAAATGAAGAACAACCCTGGCCAATCGCTCTGTCTTTGGGCTTAGGCGTCAAAGCATATTTTCAGAAAACCAAACTGTCTCTATATAAGACCTTGATAGTCCCAGCCCTGTCGTATGGCGCAGAAGCATGGACAATATGTCAAAAGAGGACGAAGAAATGCTTGGTCGTTTCGAAAGAAAATCCTTCGAATCATATTCGGTCCCGTTTGCGAAGAAGGAGTTTGAAGGAGAAGACTGAACGACGAACTCTACAAGCTGTACACCGAGATTGGCCTAGTCAAACGAATTCGATTGTCTTGACTTAGATGGCTAGGAAATCGTTTATGCGTTCAAGCAGAAGCTCTGGCCAGAGCCTTAACTGGAAGCCTTGGTGTGAATTTGATGGCCCTGCTTCAGTCGCAGGGATGTACTCGCGCTAATAAGAGGCCATACTGGGTGCTTGAACACAGTGAAGAACGAGTCTTGCTGGTGCTGCAGGGATAAAGAAGAAACAGAGTTTATATAGCACGTCGTCTGCTTATGTCCTGCCTTAACAAGGTAAAAGAGACAGTTGTTAGGAAAGATTTCCTTCGCAGAACGGGAAGACTTAAGCCGTGTTGAACTAAAGAAACCTCATTTGATTCAGGTCTCACTGTAGAAAACCATTCCCGTACAAAGGACACAATGCAGTCATCATGTTGGTCAGAGTAAGCGGACATTTCTTACCTACCCAACCTTCCAGAAAGTAAGACTCTGCCGTCTGTTCTTAAAGGAGATGCCGGACCAATGCAACCGTAACCTGGGCACAAGAGTATTCCGGGCAACGAAAGAGGCGAGTCTATCTCCGGCATAGGCGGTCATAACGTCGAGGTAGTTAGGGACTTCATGTACTTTGGCTCCACACTGAACAGTACCCAGATCAAACGCAGAATAACTCTTGTTCCCTTGACTTCGAGAGGTAATAGAACTGTCTCTCGAGTTGACTTTATTTGAGACGTTCGTCATGACAGTCGACGTGCCAGCACCACGGCAAAGAGGCAAGAACATTGATAAAGAAGCTCAGAAGCTCACTTACTTGTCAGGCCGACGACCCATGGAGGGTCCGAGCCTAAACAATTGCAGCCTTCCATCGCTGACGGTCTTGGGCACGCTGCCTCCAGTCATCGAGACCCAGCTGCCTTAAATCAGCGATGACTCTATTCCGGAGGTTCGGTCTTCCTGGAAGCTTCAACCTCAGAAGCGAATGAAGAAATTCCTAGGTTAGGTTATACTGGCTGACTGCTAAGGGCAGTCACAATTTGGCCAGAGTAGGCCCATTGTGATAACTGAACTCATTGAGGCCGCTGAAGTAATAGGCCCCTAGGTGTATGAACCTACGACTAGCCAGAGCACTACAGGAGCAGAGTGGGTGAGAAATTCTTGGTCGCTTGTGATCCTGAGTCCAGTTAGCAGTTGAGACTACACAGCGACATGTGCCAAGGCGTGCCACTACGGATCCAACGCCAGAAGTGATGGAGCCATGTAACGCGCATGGACAACTTTCCACCAGACGCCGGCGCCTATGGTAGCCAGGCAAAGTGCAAAAAAACCCACAGTCAATTTGTGGGGCACAACATGGGGCTAGAAACTTGAGATCGGGCTGTGCTTAGAGACTTGTTGTTTGATGCCTCAGCTGCAGTCCGACACGAAGGAACATAAACCGTGGATAATTGAGATGTTTTTGTATACAAGCCCATGTGGGTCCTTAGAGCTTCAGAGAGCTAAACGTTTTTTTGATGGACAAAGTTCGCAGGGAAAGTGTACACTCCAGACTCAAATCGTGAATGATGCCGTCTGCGGGTGCTGAATCCAGAAATCAACCAGTGACATCGAAGGTTGTTTGAAAAACAAAAATGTGCAATCAGAATAGAATTTAAGAGCTCCACACAACCTCCTCAAGCTCAAGTCTCAACGACACACGTGCAAGCGACAGTCTGAGCAGAGTACTGTACCAGATTTGAGCATTTGTGTGTCATCTCGACAGGACAGACCATTCCCCCCTCCTCGCCATCAACGACATCCGGCTTCGTTAGGGAGTGTCGTCAAATTTACGGTCTTGACCCCGTTGCCGTGGCAGTTGGCACACTCTGGTCCAAGTGATTCCATTTTTATGACTAACCTTATCTAACCTTGTCCAACTGTCACACACGAACGCGTCGCGCCACACTGAACCACGACAGAGCGGCGCGGCGGGCGTCAACTTGAGCGATTCAAGGTTAGGAACGTACCACTAACATGCTCGTGTCAGATCGAGAATATGCAAATCGCCGACAAGCCGTCAACAATGGCTGGCACGTCGCCTTGTAAGGAAACACACACATTGCGCAACTGCACTTGCGACACGGGCGCGAGAGCGGCACAAGTGCCCATCCGTTGCGAGTGCTGCCAGAGTTTCACAAAAAAAAAAAAAACAACCAAGAAACGAGTTCATCAGAGGGAGGGAGAGAAAATAACACCTTTCCTTTGACTAAGTGAAGCCGTAAAACGTTTTATGATTCACATTCCACAGCAACTATGACCGGTCCCCGACGGGCATCACTCCTCAGACCTCCTGCTCCTCCTCCTCCTCCATCTCCTCCAGACGACTCGAGGGAGAGAGAGGAAACAAATCACAAAGAGCCCCACCAAACAGCTTCATCTTCACTCCTGACAGTAGCCCCCCACGGTACACAACTTCAGCAGTTGAGGGGGAAAACCCATTTGACATTGACATGACAAGATGTACATTGTCGGACCATTGACCCCGTTTCTTGACTTTTTTTTCCGCTTTTTTTTGACAGCTTGCCTGCGGCACCCATTTTTTGTTCACTCCGCCTCGAATGGGGACGCGGCGCGCAAGGCGTTGTGTGTTAGATAATTACACCGCGAAGTCGGTAAGCTGTGTAGCTAGCGGTGATTACTGCCGTTTGATGGAAGATTTCACTTTTGCGTGTCTCCCGTGGAGAGAGGAGGGAACGATCGCGTCGGGGAACTAATTATTCAGGAAGCAATTACCCTAATGACGGGCACACGGGAATGATTCGGAGTTTTGTACACACTTTCGTGTGCGTGCCCGGCCACGGCGACCCCGATGACTCCCTGGCGGTGGCTGAGAGCGCGATCGTGATGGCGGCCCCTCCGACCCCGCCTGTCAAAGTGATCGTTTTGTCAGATTGTTACGAGTGAAGATCTATGCGTGGGCTGGATACTGGGGTACACGCTGCGCTGGGCAGGCCTCTAATGACACGGCGCGCTGGTGCCGTTCGGAGAGCTCGACCTCTCTGGGGAGATCGAGCAGCGAACACATGTTAAGACAAAGGCGCGTCGATCGTGGTGGCGGCAGGGGCTGCCATTGCGGTCATTAATCAAGTGCTCGATCGAGTAGATTCAAGATAATTCCCTTCATCCGGTCCACGGACGCTGAGACGCCGGAGAAAGCACTGAGCACTGAGCACTCTCAGCACTCATCACTCGGCGACACTCGGGGTCGCGGTCGTCTCATTTAAATTCCACTTGCATTCGGGGAGGGACGGAGTGCACGTCCCCGTCAAAACGGGGGGAACACGATCGTTACGTGTGTTGAACATGTGTCAACGCAGCCGTCAATGTCAGCGGGCATGTGTCATGTCAACATGTGTCCAACAAAGTGCTCAACGCCGTGCGGGAAATTCGGCTCTCCTCCAGGGTAATCGACATTCGTCATTGAGGCCATCAAATCACGGCGACGACGTTTCTCCTCTCGATGGACTAGATAAGACCCGCACCACCAATCGCGGCGGGTAAGTGGTTGTTGAAGTCATTTCCGCTTGTCGGCTGATGGCAGATAGTCCCTGTTGGCCAGTCCGTTGTGCCGTCTTATCTCTGGGATTGGTTTTTTGTTTAATTGTCGTATCGTGGCCGGGCCGCGACTGTGGGAATGCTGAGTGGCCGGTGATTGATAAGCACGAATGCAATGGCTTAATTGGACTTAGAATGGGATTCGTTGGGTTTAATTGAAATCCGTGTGTACACTGCGACTGGCCTCTAAGCTGGACTTTGCTGGCAGTTATTCTGTGGAGTGTGTCACCTTCGGCGGGCAGTAAGCCCGTGGCATTAAGGGGCTTGTGCTTCGTGGCTGGACAAGTGGCAGGGATAAAGTCTGGCATTATTGGGTTGTTTGCTCACAGATCTGTAACAGCCACCCTCGATCCACCGTTTCCTGTTCACGGCATGCGTGTAGGAAGGAAGGGGCCTAGAAACCGGCACTTGCTGCACTTTTAGACGTTGAGGGACCATGCGGGCTAATGCCTAGACCACATGATTTCGTTTCCCAAACGACACTGGAGAGACTATTATGCGCGCAGAGTTTAAGAAGACCCAACGAGTCACGCGATGACTGAGCCCAGTTTCCTTCGTTGTCCTTTAAGTAACTTGGAACCGTTGGACTTTCGGCAAGTAATTTCCTTTGTCGATTAATGGGCGCTTGGCTATTTCCGTGGTCTTCTTGTTTGGTTGTAGTCACCGCTTTTTTTAACTTGGCGGCCCGTGGCGTTGTGGATATGTGCGTCGACCCCAAACTCGACGTCGTAGGTTCGATTCCTGGTCTGGACGACACAAATAATTTTCACAGCCCTGGCTCTTTCGAGTCTAGTGACAATGCTCAAAGAGTACTTTCTAACTTCTAGCTTCTCAAACTCGGCCGTTCGGAGTGAGTCGGCAGAAAACTGTAGGTCGCTTCCACTCAAAGGGGAACAATAGCACGCACAAGACGAATGGTTGCGGATGAGGTCCGAAGGAGACAGGTTTTCTCGAAAGATTTCTTAAAGGAGGATGCGCGAGACTAGCCATGTTCGTGTTGATGTTAATTCGCATCACAGTCTAAGATAAGTTTCCACTTCTCCTTCTTGGCTTTACTCGATAGTAGAACTTTTGTGAGATTGTCTGCTACGTCGGATGGCATATAGATTGCTGCAATAAGAAACGGGGTGTTGGTGTGGCGCTCGAGTTTGACCATAGTGTGATCTTCATCACTGGAAGTAGGTAGGTGGCCACTGCGTATACATGTTCTTATCCTACTAACATAACAGTTTCGGTTTGAGAAGTTGGTAGTCAGTCGTTCGGCATTCAGTCCTCGTACCCGAACACGGCAAAGGCATGGCTCTTGTATTAGAGCGATGTCCCTTACCATCTTCTCCGTGGCAAGGAGGAAGACTATGTTGGCAGGCTAGTACACTAAACTACAAAATGGACCCATTGGATAGCGCGCCACACTTCGATATCTCGGCCTTGAAATTTCCATCAAGAGTGGACGACAGGCGTCCTGGTGTATACCGATGATTGGAAGATGCAAACAGGCACTGGCGCTGGCAATTTCCCCGAATTGTTAAATATGCCCTGCTCTATCAGAAATCCTGAGAATGGCAGTGCTTTTCAAGTAGAGATCCTGGCGGTCCAATAAGCGGCAACCGGAACCTGCCAGCAAAAGAGCCGGAATTGACGGCAGATGTCAATAAGCAAGTGTGTAGTAGGATAATTGAAACAGCAAATGAAGGGTAGAACTGTATAACCACCTCCCAGACCACACGGTTGCTGTGGCCCAGATATAATAGCTAAAACCGACAAACTTGGAAACCCGGAGCACTTACGAGCCATAACCATCTTCTTCTTCTTCTCTGTGTGGCGCTACAGTCCGGTGTGGACCTGGGCCTCAACCAACAAGCCTCTCCCAACTAGCGCGATCTCTGGCTAGCTGTCTCCAGTTTCGCACACCAAGTTGGTTGCGGTCATTCTCCACTTGGGTGCGCGGGCGTCCTCTGTTGCGTTGCCCGACAGGTTCGGATTCGAAGATTCTTCGGGCCGGAGCTGTGGTGTTTATCCGCTCTACATGACCTAGCCACCGTAGGCGTTGGATCCGTAGACGCCTAACTAGGCTCATGTCGCTGTACAGCCCGTACAGTTCGTGATTGAATCTTCTCCTCCAGAACCCGTCAACACAAACAGGACCAAAGATCGTGCGTAGAACTTTTCTCTCAAAGAGACCAAGGACTTCTTCATCCGCTTTCGAGATTGTCCATGCCTCCGCGCCGTATAGCAGGACTGGGATGATCAGGGTCTTATATAGAGTCAACTTGGTTCTTCGAGAGAGGGCTCTATTACTCAATTGCCTCTTGAGCCCGAAGAAACAGCGGTTGGCAAGAGTTATCAATTTACTCCGGAGCCGAGGTAGACGAAGTCCTTGACTGCCTCAAAGTTATAGCTGCCCATTGTGACACTCTGTCCAAGACGTAAATGTTATGTGTCCTTTTTTGAGGACAGCATATACCACGTTTTGCCCTCATTCACCGCCAGACCCAGTTTAGCCGCTTCCGTCTCATTGACGGCTCGCTGAGTTCGTCCAATCACGTCAATGTCATCGGCCTATGCTAACAATATCACAGACTTTTAGAAGATCGTTCCTCTAGTGTTGGCGTGTGACACGATCTTCTCAAGTATGATGTTGAAGAAGTCACATGACAGCGCGTCGCCTTGCCTAAAACCTTTTTTGACATTGAAGGTCTCGGTGAGTTCGTTACCGACCTTGATGGAGCAGCGAGAGTTCTCCATCGTCATCCTGCACAATCTGACGAGTTTGGCAGGAATGTCAAAAATAGACATGGCGTTGTAGAGCTCGTCTCTATGCACGCTGTCATATGCGGCCTTGAAATCGACAAATAGGTGGTGGGTGTCGATTTGCATTTCTTGGGTCTTTTCCAGGATCTGCCGTAGTGCGAAGATTTAGTCTATTGTGGATTTTCCTGGCCTGAAGCCACACTGATACGGATCTATCAGATTATTAATGAACGGCTTCAGGCGGGTACACAAAACGGCAGAGAAGATCTTATACGCGATGTTAAGAAGACTGATCCCTCGACAGTTGTATTAATGGGCTTGTGGTTCGTGGCCAACTGATGAGTGCCTGGACAAGTAGCGGGGATAAAGTTTGACATTATTGGTTGTTTGTTTTTTAAGTCCTTCATATTCATATATTTTTACATTGACATAGCATCCATGTTGGCGGAGAAACATATTTTGTGTATAATCGACGCTTCGTTAATTTTTATTGATATGGCGAATTAAGGGACTCTTATATATGGGACTTTGATCGGCTAAAGACTAGTCAGAGATTGCGCTTATTGAAGAGAACGGTAGGGCCAAGCATCAAATAAGGATATCACCATCTGTTCCGATAGTCATGCCGCTATAAAATCCCCTACTACTCAAAAACATCCCTTAATTGCAGGCTGTCCCTTAACGAGATGGCTGAGCATTTTAACTTTCACCTCATGTGGGTGTCGGGACATTGTGACATACCAGGCAACTTCAAAGTAGATGAACTCGCCAGGTGTGGTACAACCTCATCCCTATCAAAAGCAGGGGTACAACCTTCAATGCCGATCGTTACAGCCTACAATCTTTTAAAGATTCACACGATTGTGTGCATACCACCAATCTGCATTCCTTAACTCGTAGAAAAGTTTCTTTGCTATTCGTGAATCGCCATATATGCAGACCTTAAGTATGAAGCCAGCATGTTACTTGAGTGGGTCCGTTGACAATGTTGGTAGACCTGTTTGTAAGTGTATAGCGTAATTAGGTGTATTTAATGGGAGATTGAAGAGTATTTAATGAAGTTCCTTTGGAATGCTTCAATTTCTTCATACTCAAAAGCGCCCCACACTTGCGAGGCGTCACAGAGAGTGGATTTTTACGAGTGACTTAAATATCTTGTATTTTACAGATCGATAATTTTTTTTTGTAGAACACATTCTTGCACGAAAGATTGAGCCGACTTTGAGAGCCATTTGCTTTATCTCTAAGATGTTTATTGAAACTTTGAGCTGGATTCAGTTTGACTCCCAACTATTTCATCTCTTTGACGGTTTCAAGTGGTTGACCATCGTACTTCCATTGCCTTTTAATGTAGATTCTTGGACATCGCGTAAAAACCATCATTTTTGACTTTTGTGTATTGACTTTTAGTCCCCATCTCTTACAGTAACATGACAGGCGGTTGGTCATCAGTTGCATATGTTCCGGAGATTCAGCAAGTACGACTAGGTCATCTGTATATAGCAACACATTGATTGTGGAATTAGCAATTTTAACACCTCTTGGCAGAGCATCTACTATGTCGTTTATATACAGAGAGAAAAGCAGCGCGCTGAGAAGGCATCCTTGTTTCACACCTGTATTTGTTTCAAACCACTCTGAATAAGTAGTACCATCCCAAACCGCTGCATTGGTATGCGTGTACATTTCTTTGGTGGCATTTATAAATTTTGACGATATGCTTAGTTGTGATAGCTTATAGAAAAGGGCATTTCTATTGACAAGGTCAAAGGCGGCTTTAAAGTCCACAAAAAAAGAGTAAACTTTCTTGCCTCGAGCTTGATGCGCTTTGACAATGGATTACTTACTTACTTAAGGTGGCGCTACAGTCCGGGGTGGACCTGGGCCTCAACCTACAAGCGTCTCCAGCCAGCTCGATCTTTAGCTAGCTGTCTCCAGTTTCGCACGCATAGTTGGTTGAGGTCCCTTTCCACTTGCGCGCGCCACCTGAGTCGCGGTCTTCCTCTACTGCGCCGTCCCTCGGGGGTGGATTCGAAGACTTTTCGGGCCGGAGCATTGGTTTCCATCCGCTCTACATGACCAAGCCATCTCAATCGTTGGATCTTCACTCTTCTGGCTAAGTCGATGTCGCTGAACAGCCCGTATAGCTCGTCGTTGTATCTCCTCCTCCACTCACCATCTATGCAGACGGGACCGAAAATCACCCGAAGAATTTTCCTCTCGAAGCAACCAAGAGCTGCTTCATCCGCTTTTGACAGAGTCCATGCTTCCGCGCCATACAGCAGGACTGGGACGATTAAGGTCTTGTAAAGCTTTACCTTGGTTGTTCGAGAGAGGGCTTTGCTTACCAATTGCTTTCTTAGCCCAAAGAACCACATTCGTTTGATTTCAGCGCTGGTGTCGTTGTCTGAGTTGATAGCGGTTCCTAGGTAGACAAAGTTTTTAACTACCTCAAAGTTATATCTGTCTGCCGTGACGTTCTGACCGAGACGTCGGTGTTGGGTGTCCTTACTTGTTGACAGCATATACTTGGTCTTACCCTCGTTTACCGCTAAACCCATCTTCGCGGCCTCCGTTGCAATACTCACAAAAGCGCCTTTGACATCACGCTGCGTTCTTCCGATAATGTCAATATCTTCGGCATATGCGAGTAGTTGGACGGACTTCTGAAAGATTGTTCCTCTGGTGTTGGCGTTTGAGTTTTGAACAATTCTCTCAAGAACGATGTTGAAGAAGTCGCAAGACAGCGCGTCGCCTTGTCTGAATCCTTTTTTGACATCAAAGGTCTCGGTTAGGTCTTTACCGACCTTGATGGAGCAGCGTGCATTCTCCATCGTCATCCTACACAAACGGACGAGTTTGGTAGGGATGCCAAAACTAGACATTGCTCTGTATAGCTCGTCTCTATAAATGCTGTCATACGCGGCCTTAAAATCGATGAACAGGTGGTGGGTATCGATTTGTTGCTCCTGGGTTTTCTCCAAAATCTGGCGGAGTGTGAATATTTGGTCGATGGTGGATTTTCCTGGCCTAAAGCCACACTGGTATGGACTGACCAAGTTGTTGACGAATGGCTTTAGGCGTTCACACAGTACGGCAGATAATATCTTATAGGCGATGTTAAGGAGACTTATCCCCCGATAGTTGGCGCAGTCAAAGGGGTCTCCTTTCTTGTGGATCGGGCAAACAATGCTGAGGTTCCATTCATCGGGCATGTTTTCCTCCGACCATATTTTACAGATGAGTTGGTGCATGCTCCTTACCAAATCATCGCCTGCAGCTTTAAAAAGCTCGGCGGGTAGGCCGTCAGCTCCAGCAGCCTTGTTGGATTTCAGTTTAGATATAGCAATCCTCACTTCATCCGGGTCGGGTGGACGGAATTGTTGATCTTCATCGTCCCTTTCATTGGGGTTGAATGGTTCGTTCTGCCTGACAGCGGAATTTGGTTCTTCGTCGCCGTTATACAGTCTGCAGAAATGGTTTCTCCATATCCTCAGCATCGACTGTGACTCTACTACGATGTTCCCTTGATCATCCTTACAGGCTTCGGTTCGGAGTTTATAACCTTGACTGGTTAACTTTACCCTTTGGTAAAACTTCCTTACCTCATTCCTGCAGTAGTATCCCTCCCCTCTGCCGATCGCGCGCTTCTCATGCTCCTTCTTTTTTCCTCCTGAGAAGCCGGTGTTCGTCTCTCCTCTTCTGCTCGTAGTGCTCCCGAGCAGCTCTTGTCCTTCTTTGCAGTGCCGCTTTGTATGCTTCTTGCTTAGCTGCATTCGCCTGCCGACACTCATTGTCAAACCAGGGGTTTCTCTTGCGATTGTAGCCGGCCGACGTTGAACTTCCTCACAGTATTTCTTTGTCTTGGCGGTGTTCGGGATATCCGCAACCTTACCTTGGCTACTACAAGGTGGTGGTCCGAGTCAATGTTGGCACCTCGGAACGTTCGGACATCTATAATACTGGAGGAGTGCCTTGCGTCGATCGCAATGTGATCAATCTGATTGATGGTTGATTGATCAGGAGATCGCCATGTCCCACATTTCGCCTCTAACGACAAATCCACATCCAAATAGGCGCTGTTTTTGTTGCTTGTAGCAATCACCGTAATATATATCACAGTTTTTCATCCTTCTTTTGCCCGGTCCATCCCATCGCACTTCTTGGATGGCGGTTATGTCTGCTTTGCAGCAGTCTAGGGCTTCCGCTAATTGTTCGGCTGCACGTGGTCTATAAAGGGACCTTACATTCCACGTACAGATCCGAAGGTCGTTGTCCGTATATCGTTTGCAGGGTTCGTCATCAGTAAAATCATCCGTTTCCGAGGCTTGTTGTTGCTTCGTAACTGTTGTTTTTTATGTGGCCGGGCAGTTACCCCGACGGCACAACCCCTAACCTGGAGGGCCAGTTCCTTTTTTGTAACCCCTAGGACAAGAGGTCGCACTTATAAGTTTGGCAGGTTGAGCTCGGGAACTACAACCAGTACCCGATGGCTACCACTTGGAGGTAAAATAAGCACAATTGGTGTGTAGGAAAAGTTGCAACACTGGGCATCGCCAAGTTGACGCCATTCAGTGCCTACCCGATTCCCACAGCACCCAGCCATATATGTCAGAGTAAATATCTGATCGACAGTTGAATATCCTTTTCTAAAGACGGCCTATAAATCGCTTAGAATATTTTTCTGTTCAACCCATCTTTCTAGCCTTTTTACCAAAATGCCGCAGAATATTTTGGCAATCGTATTCATAAAGGAGATTCCTCTGAAGGTTTCTGCTATGTCTAGGGATCCTTTTTTATGAATTGGAAAAATTACAGGCTTCTTTAAAGAGGATGGTATTTCCGCTCCAGTAAAGACTTTGTTGTAGAGAATTTGAAGACCGTTCCAGAATGAAGGTGTTGCATTTTTAAAAAAATTCGTATGGGTTTCCGTCTTCACCTGGTGCCTTCCCATTTATAGCACTGAGGATCACATCCTTAATTTCTTCAATAGATACATCAACGTCAGGTGTTTCATCAACTGTTAGTGGCTCAGAGTAGGAGAATGTCAAGTCCAAAGAACTAGTCAAAAGAAACTTAAAGTGTGTAGCAAGGTCACCAGCAGCTACGCCTGCACCGGCTTTATAGTTTGATCCATTTTTTTCTCTAGCGATCTTTCAAACATCCTTGGAGCTTCGAGTTTGACCTATTGCTAATGCATTGGGTGCATTATAGTACCTTCGTTCGGAGAAAGCAATCCACCTTCACGATCAAGTTTCGCTCCACAAGTGCCACTACAAAGTAAAGACAAAGTAAAGAGTGATTTTAAGATACTTCCAAGGACCGTCCAAAAATCACGTCACATCCCAAACCGGCGCATGACCTCGCGACGAACAACAAAGAGAGATTGACAGCCGTCTTACGTGCCTCGTCATGTAACTGTCAAGTGAAATCAACTTATGTCATCGTAAGTGTCTCGCGCCCAATTTCCGAGCGAAAGTGAACCTTATCGAATCGCGCCAGACGGCGCTCACCTGTCCGCTGCACAATTGCACATTACGTCTCCGAACTTATTAATTTCTCCGCCGAAAAAAAAAAACGAAAACGAAAAAGGGAGGGAGAGGGAGAAGAAGTGCATTCGGATTTTTTAATTTCCGGTTGCAGATACGTTACGTACCCACAATCGAATTACGGCACACCGCCACCGACACACAGCCACACAGCCACACGGCCCCACGCAGACGTCGACTCGCGCCAAGCGAAATGCAAGTGTAATCGCCACAAACAATTGGACACACGTCGTAATGCATTGCGCGACTTGCCGGGCAAGAGGCGACTGGTGGCGACTGGAGGGCGGGCAAGGAAAACCGCAAAATAACGTGTGTGGCAGGTCTTTCGCTTTTTGTTGCCTTTTGTTTTTAATTAAATTAAAACTCATTAGCGATAACTCATGCGAGGAGATTAAGGGAAGTTTCCCCGGCACAAGGTGGCGCCCCGAGGGAGGGGCATTTTAATTTTCCCGCGAGGTGTTCCCTCGAACAGCCGCCCGAATTTGACATCTCGCTGCCGTCTTGTAACCCGCACCCAGTCGCGCGGCTGTCGGCTCGGCACTGGAGGGGCGCCCATGGTTTATTCAAACTCTTATCCCGCTCATTGTGAAGCCCTGTCGACAGGGGGATTTTGGTCTTCATCTCTCACAAAGGCTTTTAATTAAAATTTCATCAATAAATTAATTAGTACTTTTTTTCCGGCCGTTCGGTGCTGTTGCTGTGGCTGTGGCTGCATGTGTGTGCGCGCCGGTGGGCTGCATCAAATTATTTATGAATTCCATTTAAAAACGATTCGCCTTTTTTTCTGTTCTGATTTTTGGTTTCTTTCTCCTGCGCCCAGGTGAGTGGGAGGGGGCGCCTGTGGGTGTGTGTGCTAGTCTATGAGTATTTATGGCATTTGAATGTATTTTAATTGGATTTCCGTGTCCAATTAGTGTTTCATTGGCTTAGCATTTAACTAATGGCCGGGCTTACAGTGCTGAATTAAAAATGCTCACAGAATAAAATATAAAATATTAAAAACGAACATCATTTGAATGGTGGTTGGGTGGGGTTTTTTCCCCTTTTTTGCACTTCTCCTGCTCGCCTTTTTTCATGTCAATTAATGCGAACGTTTGAAGAGTTAAGCTCGGTTTCCATCAAATGTGGGCGGGGGTGGCTCATAAATGAGATTTGTTCTTCTTTCCTGTAATAACGCAAGTGGAACGACTACGGGTGGTGGTGGTGGTGGTTGCATTAGGCGCTGCGCATGAAAATTTGATGGATTTTCGCACAGAACTCGTGCTTTGGGGAAGCCCGTTTGAATGGGATCTGCATTTGGTCGAACTGAAAGGGAAATACGTTCTGGAACTGAAAAGCGAATGCTCTTCAGGTTGACCTCGGATGGCTTTTTTGCTGGTTTTTTATAGGCATGTTGAGTGGAAATGCATCAAACTGACATCTAGCTTTAAGCCGAAGCTGGCGACCAGGGGGCTAGATCGAGCTCACCATAAGAATACAAACCCTTGCGGGCTCACAAGCCAATTTCGGACACAACTAAACTGCATCAAGGAAACGGAAGTGTGGAATACATCATTTTTTGAGGACAGTCCTCTTATTCGGTAGAGTGTCCTTCTAAGTTTTTGTTCTTAAAGAGGACAGTAATAAGTCCTATTCTTACTAAATTGTCCAAAAGTGGTTGCCCGTGCTGGTGGCCCGTGCTGGTGGCCCGTGGCGTCGTGGGTATGTGCGTCGACCCCAACCCCAACGTCGTAGGTTTGACTCCTACTCTGTGCGACACAAATAATTTTCACGGCACCAGCTCTTTCGAGTCACTGACAATGCTCAAAGAGTATCTCCTGTCTAGAAAAGGATTCTCAAACTTGTCCGTTCGGAGTCGGCATAAAACTGTAGGTTCCTTCCACTCGTGAGAGAACAATAGCACGCACAACACAAGTGGTTGCTGAGAAGCTAGGCCCTGGCCTTCTATGGGCTGTAGCGCCACCCATATCATTATTATTATCCTCGAGAAGAAACCAAATTGGAAACACAAGAAAGAGTCCAGTATATCTGAGCAACAGAATTGTTTGCAAAAAGTGGGTCGCCTCATAAACTATCCTGTGGATGTACATGACGATAGTCAGGCCAATCTTAACATATGCTTGTGTAGTTTGGTGGAAGGCCTCTTTAAAGACTGTCAACCTTAAACTACTAACAAGAATGCAGAGACATGCATGTGCTACAGGAGCGATATCCAGAGAGGACACTCCTCTCTACCTCTGTAACTGATCACTTCTTCCATGACCTTAATGAACTGGCAGAGGTGCCACAGATTTGTCTTTGCAGATTAATAAAGGTTTCCCGCTGGTTGGAGAAGGATAACACAGGACGAACGGTGTGAAGGACTGAGCAGGATACAGGAGAAGAAGAGAAAAATATCTCCGTATGGGTCTACAAAGACCTAAGTGTGACGGATCTTTGGCTCGCCAGCCCACTAAACTAACCAAACCTAGCGATTTGCTTTCATTCTCAGTTGAATGTTCTTAATGGACGAAATGTGACTACATCCACGAATTTCAACTACGAAAAAAGTGGACTTGTGTCTAAAAAAACCCCTTTCATTCCGATGTTAGAGTGACTTGTCCATTATTCCTAATATTTTACAACACCTATTGAGTGTTGTTCACTAAGATGTAGACAAATGGTGTTCACCCTGAAGGACAAATTGGCATAAGCACCTACAACCTTACTGCGACCCTTGTAGGGCCCGAGCTTAAAATATAGCTGACTGTCCTGCGCGCTCCGGTCATCAAGATCAAGCTGTCTTGCCGAAGCGATTACTTGGTTTTACACCGCAAGTTCGGTTTTAATCTCCTTCTCGAACCAGGAGGCTTGGATTCGAAAACCCTCCTAGGCGGAATGTTGTGGTTTATGGATACGGCTTAGCCAATGCAGTCAACAACGTCCACATCTTGGTAGATTTTTCAAAATTCGAGGTTATGCTTCTCCTCCATTAGCCTTCCACGCAGGCTGGCAATGAGTGCCAAATGGCCTCACACTCGACTATTAATCCATTTTTGTGACTAATTCAAAATACTGCTTGGAGATGTTCAGAACAGAGGACGACCATGAAACCGATGGCGCATTCAAGTGGAGAAGGACCTCAACCAACTTGGAAGTAGAAATTGGAGGCAGCTGGCTTAGGATCGTGATGGCTGGAGAGGCTTGTTGGCTGAAGCCCGGACTGTAGCGCCAGAAGAAGAAGAAGGACCGAGAGTGGATTAATGTGATTCAATGCATTCGATTCCAACGTCAAGGGAAGAACACCGTAAAAGAAGACCTTGCCTCTGATAGCAAGCCAATCTGGAAAGAGTCTTCAGTCAACACAGAACCGTGTCATTGCAAAAGGCACACTAGCTTAGGTCCAGGACACCAACGGACTGTAGCGTCAGACGAAAAAGAAGATTGTACTGCAGCACGTGACGGTGTGGTACCCATTCGGTTACGGAGCTTCATTCCAAGGGATGTGACCTGACACGAGCAGTTGACTGTCTTGAGAGATAGTTGTTGGTGCGGTGATTTATATTCCGGTTCGGGATTATTGCGGTCGAAGTAGTCTTTGACTCTGAGACTTGTCAAATCTGTGGAATTGTAAAACAGACTGGTACTGTGCCGCCAAGACGAGCAAGAGGCTTTCGATCGATCTCGTACTATTCCAACTGGAGGTACTGTCCATAAAACATGAACTCAGCTGACACTTGAAAGTCAAGCTCAAAGCATTTGTTCGGTGTCTCTAGATATCTTGCCTGAATGAACCTTGAGGCCTTAAGACAGAAGATCACGTTGATCCAAACACTTGGAAGGGTATGGATTGTCACTGCGTTGTTAGGTTGCTGTCTGCCGAGATGCCAAAGCTACACATGGCCAAATGCCCTTGAAAGGCTTGGATCCCTCTGAAGCGTCTCGTGCTGTTAAGCATTGCATACTGCATAGCAGATGACCAAGGTGATGATGAGGACTAACATCAGCACAATTTTGGTAAAATTCTCGTCACAAGATGAACTAAGGCCTCCAAGGGCAGACGACTTTGTCCACCACTTGTCTTTCTGACGGATTTAAGTGATATCAGAGGCACTGTACTTGGTGGCACTTTTTTTGTGCTTGGTGAAGTAATCAATTGACGAAATCAATTTGACGAACACAACTTTGTTGATGATTTCGGACGTTAGCTTACGGATTACTTAGATGCTACCTTCTAAATCATAATCACCATTTTTTGAGAGAGATATCTCTAAAGCACTTCATCCTCCGCCATCGATTCCAATTCCTCAGGATTTATACCACGGCGCTGTCAAGCGAGTTTTTGGACTTGATCCAACCACCTCGTCCTAGGTCTGCCAAGCGGTCGCCTTTCTAATGGAGTCGCATTTAAGGCACGCCTCGAAAGTCGTGATTATGGGGACAGTTGTGTGACATGTCCCTTACCACGTCTTCTGAAGTCACGTGTTCTGCCTGCTCGGTAGCTGCTCGCTAGCGCCACAGTCCTGAGCAGACATGAGCTTCAGCCAACATGCCTTTCAGTCCAGCACAGTCTTGTGCTACTTGCCTCCAACCTATTCAGATGATCCCTTTCCACCGGAGTCAGGGTCTTTCTTTACCGCGTTGTCCCTTGGGGGTTGAATCGAAGACTTTACCGCCCTCAGTCAGCTTGTTCCTCATCATATAGCCACATTCGAAACGAGAAACTCGATCTCGAGTGTCCAGGTCCATGTCGCTGTACAGTGTACAGTCGCTCAGTCTGCACCTCCAAACGCCATCAGTACATAGGGCACAAAGGTAATACAAAAGACTTTCGTCCTCGAATGGACCTGCCATTGGTCCCAAACAACGGGGAATCGGCTTGGCTGAAGTGAGTCTAAAGTGGACACCATTATCACACGAAAGCAAATGTTTAAGAGACATCCTCAGTTTTTTTTTAGCTGCCCCAATAATCTCATGTCTGACGATTATCCCTAGCACTACGTTTTCCCTCCGGGATGGACGTTCAGACCAAACTCAATTCTCTACAGATCGATCACGATGCTTGGGTTCCAATCGTCGAGCAAAATGCGTTTGATTCATTCCGACAACCGCCTGCCAGCACTCTCCCTTGAATTCCATGAATCGTCACACGCCCCCACCCACAAGACACGATCAGAGCATCTCCAAGGAATCCAACAGGAATTCCGAGAGAAAAAAAACGAAAACTTTCCATCGGACTCGAGGGTAAAAATATAAAAGTGTGTCACGCAGCCACATTCCCCGAGAAGTATTTCAGAAATTCTGACAAGCCATGCGAGCAACTGCAACAATGCATTATTCACGAGAAATAAACCGAAAGACCGAGAGACGCACGAAAGAATCCAAATCATCAACTTAGTCTGAAGTCTATTTCCGACGGATCCTTGGGCGTGCGCTGGTCGCCACTCGCTCGCGTTGCTTTTCTCATATCGTTTGCATCTCTAAATAGATCGCATGTGCTGCGCCGTGTTCTCCGATCCGCAAAATGCTAAGTATCTTGTCGAAGATCGATCACTTGCGGGTAAACGACGACTTACGTGTTACATCTTGTATCGCTGAATTCACGGCCGATGATGTGACTATTTTCAAGCACGTCGTGTGTGCGTGTGTGGGGCAGACGTCGTCTGAACAGCAGTGACTTTCGCTCGCATCGGCGCATTCGCGGAGTTCGACTTCACTCGAATCGGCTGCTGGTCCTCCTTGTTAACACTCGCGGGCTAATTTATTGGCGAACATTATCATTGCGGGAGACAGGTCAGGTGATGGAGTGGATGTCTGAGGGATTCCCATGACGGGGGACTTTTGTGGTGGGAGCGACATTAAACGATTCAACAGAAAGATGGAGGTAGGGGGTTCTGAGAAGCTCGGAAGATAATCACCTCCGATTGGAATGAAATAATTCGTGCTGTCAGCTTTACACAATTGAAGAGAGTGACTCGAAAATGAGTCTTCCCACACCATAGGCACCGTGACGTCTCTCAACATAACTCTAGTTAGCACCATCACTCCAAATCACTTCACCCACAGTTCCAGCATTTTGCTCGACCGTTGCTTAGCAAGCGATGTCAGCAGCCAACTTCGAATCCCAGGGTTTTCAAAACATGACTTGCTTTTTACTCCTTGCAACACTATATGAACGACAACCTTTTGGTTAAGTCGAAATATTTTAAATCTAATAGAAACTGCGATGAGATGAGTCAACTAGCTACAGTGTACGGTACACAAACTGTCCACTTCCTAGTAGCCGACCAGTACTCCTGTTGTCCGAACCTTCCGATGAGCCTGCATTGACGCGGATCATTGACAACCAAGGTAAGAGCACAGCTTTCGATAGGGCATCATGAGGCACGATCTTCCAGAAGAGAGTTCAGCGTTTCGCATCCGCGCATGTAATTGACGCTATTGCCAGAACACAGCAAGTCTACAACAAGGCATTTGCACACGTATTTCGAAGTCGCTAAGGTTCGAAATAATCTTACTTACTTAAGGTGGCGCTACAATCCGGGTTGGACCTGGGCCTCAAGCAACAAGCGTCTCCAGCCAGCTCGATCTTTAGCTAGCTGTCTACAGTTTCGCACTCATAGTTGGTTGAGGTCCCTTTCGACTTGCGTGCGCCACCTGAGTCGCGTTCTTCCTCTACTGCGTCGTTCCACGGGGTGGATTGGAAGACTTTTCGGGCCGGAGCATTGGTTTCCATCCGCTCTACATGACCTAGCCATCTCAATCGTTGGATCTTCACTCTTCTGGCTAAACGCCACAGGCTCGATTAACAACCCTGGTCCACGAGGTGTGGTATCAAAGCGGCGCCACCTCTACCCGGTTTGAGTCAAATCGGATAGCCACTCAAACCAACCAAACCTACCATCACGCGCCTGCTGCGGATGGCAGGGATTATTCTAGAAGACTTTCAGGCCACAATGGGAAAGGACGAGATCTCCGGGCAACGCTGCCTGCATCTGATAACTCACCCAGTATTTAGCTTTGTCGGTGGGAGGCGGAACACATCTTTAGTTGGGACTGACTCTTCTTCAAGCCTTTATGTCCATACTCTCTGATCAGCAGACATTGACCCGGATCCATGATGGACATCCATATGACAGAGGCGTCGAGAAAGACGTTCGACATCCGAAAGCCGCACATGCAATTGAGCACTAGATTGACCACTCGGCATTGCCGATGGAGTTTCCCTCAAGCTTGCAGCTAATAGTCGAGAGGTACGTCTTAAACACCACCTTTGGCTGTGCGTGCATAATGTCCTTTCCTTAAGGGTAGCGTCTCAAATACTAGATCCCGCCATAGGCAGCGAAGCCCTTTTTCATTTAAATCGACCCCACTAAGGATTTAGGATGGAAGGCAAGATTTGAATTTGAAAGCAAGGAGGGCTACACACGATCCTGTTCCCTTGAAACCATGGCAGGACTTAAATACCACTACGTCGCCATTAAATTGGTGGTATGTAGCACAATTGTGGCTCTGGAATACGATCCCATAAGGATGGACGACCTCCCTGCTTGCATGGACAACCATGGGATCCTGGGTGACTACACATTCGAACCTTGACAACGGCCTTGAGTGAGGACTAGCTCCTAGACCTTTAACAGAGTCAGTCAACAAATGGCCGAAGCTCCTATTAACGAGCGTGCAGATTAATCTAAGAAGACTCGACAGAGTATGGAAAGGTGAATCGGCAACTATGGAGTAGCTTACGTGATGTGCTAAACAACCCCGTAAGAAGTATTACTCGTTGAAGTATGAAGATGTGTAGTTTGGCACATAGGCGCGAGGAAAATGGGAATACTATCCCGTGGGGTTGCTAGTATCTCTCGAAATTCCGCATCCATTGGTGCAAACTATGCCTTGTACACCGCCATGTCTAGTTTTAAAATTCCTGCCAAACCAAGTTGTGCTTGACGACGATGGCGAATTCTCGTTGCTTCATCAATTTCGGTCCTGGACTCACCAAAATCCTCAATGTTACAATGCGACAGACAGTCATCTGCCTTCTAGAATATTAATCTGGAAAATATCTTGCAAAAATGACACGCCAGCACCCGAGTACGATCCAGAAATCTGCGCTGCTGTATACTCGCCATTCGTCTGAGTCAGCTCAATTGAATTTGCCGGTGAATAGTATTACTCTTGCCAATCGCTGCTTCTTTGGCCTCAAGAAGCAATTGAGTAGTAGAGCCCTCTCTCGAAGGACCAAGCTCACATTATATAAAACCTTGATCATGCCTGTCCTGCTCTATGACGCAGAAGACGGGACAAGCTCAAGAGCGTATGAAGACGCACTTGGTCTCTTCGAGAGAAAAGATCTGCGTTCAATCTTTGGTCCTGTTTGCGTTGATGGCACCTGGAGGCGAAGATTTAAATACAAACTGTACGGGCTGTACAGCGGCATGCACCTAGTTAAGCGTCTTCGGATCCAACGCGATGGCTAGATCATGTAGAGCGCATGGACACTGCAACTCCGGCCTGAAGAATCTTCGATACCGAGCCATTGGGACGTTGCAAAAGAGGACGTCCTCCCACGAGATGGCGCACATAAGTGGAAAAGGACCTCGACCAACTTGGTGTGCGCAACTGGAGGCAGCTGGCGAAAGATCGTGCTGGCTGGAGAGCCATGTTGGTTGAGGCCCAGGTCCACCCCGGACTGTAGCGCCAATCAAAGAAGAAGAAGAAGATGAACATGCTGCCCTCAAGACGGAACCCACAACCACGGCGCTGTAAACGGACGGTCAGCTATAACGTGGAGGTAGTTTAGGACTTCGTGTGCTTTGATTCCAAAAATAACTCTTGTGAACCGCTTAAGTGATTGAGTCGTTTCTCGAGGGATCAAGTTGACTTTATATGGGACAGTCATCATCCCTGTCCTGCCCACTGGACATCAATTCATCGACAGTCCAAGAAATGGATGAAGATTTTCTTGGTCTCTTGGAACTGCGCGTTGGTCCTGTTTAAGCGCTTGTAAGAGAATGTTAAACCATTAACGGTAGGGTCCTAACAGAGTCATGGACTCCAGCCGGGCACTATGTATCCATCATCTAAGGTGACTGTGTTCGGTGGAGCACACACACTTCTATTTCCAGTCTGCGGAACAACACTCGCATCTAAGGTAGTGCTCACAAGTGTAGGAGGTCCTCAACCAACTTTGTGTGCGCACTTTAAGGCTGCAAGATGGATTGGCAAGATGGACCAGAAGAGGCTTGTTGATTGAGGCACAGGTCCATTCCAGACACAAAAGCGAAGACATTTCAGTCGAACTTGAACAACTTTATCGGCTCCTAAAATGCCAGGCGACCACAGGCTCCAATTGAAGCTGTTTTCCTTACCGGCGTTCCTTCAAATTGCCCGCTCAACTGCAGTGTTTTTGGTTCAGACTCTGTTTCTTTCCGGTTGTCCACCATTTTTCCATCTAAATGATTGTGATCATTCGAATGTCGTTGTCTGGCGCCCAACGACGGCACCAGCCGTAGACCATATTGTTTAAAGCAAGTGCAATCTTCACAAGGACGACATGGTTACTCAAGGCAACCCCGCAAACAACTTGCCTCACATTGCCCATGAAGCACAACTGAAACTCAGTCTGAACACGAACAAAAAAAAGCCTAGAATCCAACAAGGACGAGTGATTCATATCGGAAGCGTATCTCACAAGTAAGTCGATATCATTCAGCCGCACGGGTAATCGTTTCCAGTTAGACTCGTCACGAAGCCCAATTAAAATCCATAACATCGGCAATCCACCCCACGCCGACAGAGACAAGACAGAGAACCTTCACCTCTAGCTGACAGTCATAAACGCTCACCAGCCACCTGGCCTCACTTAATTAAACCACACGGATAATTACACAAGATTACACTGATTAATAGACAGAGGCCGGTCAGATATTGCGCGCCAGCAACATTGCATTCGATACTAATTAACGCGAACAACAACAAGTTTAAAAACTTTACTCGCGCGAGACCTAATTAATAACCCTCCTGCTGAGCTCTCCGTCGACCGTCACTCGCGTGCGTGCCTCTGTGTGGCGCACGCACACACCGAGAAATCAGAAACACGACGCGCTGACTAGGCGGTAAGCTGGGGCAATCTAAATTACAGAGAATTCGATATGGCCCGCCTCTTGTGGACACCTAATGATTACCTGGCCAATTGTTTGTGCTGCTGCCTTTGCCGCCGCCGACTGCTGGCTGCTGGCACCGCGTGTGTCGACGACGATGGAGGGTACTAATTAATCGATTCGCCGTTGGCGGTTGCCGCTCTCGCACGAATTAGAGCAGCGCTCTCGTCAAGCCGTTTTGCCGGGCTCCCGTTCGCCCCAATCACCGCATGATGGGTGGCGATGGCGGTGGATCGCGGTGGGGTTTCCGCTGTTTATCCGAGAGAATGGCAGCGAGTAACGCGAAAATCCCCTATCGTGGGTGCTAATTAAATTAAAAATTCCAGCCTTCCGGTGGGTGGTTGGCCCGTTTTTCCTGAAATTTATTCCTCGCCGCGCCCGCTGTCTGTCGGTCGGGCGCAACGAGAGATATCAAATATTTGCATAATTAATCTCTAATTAGACACGACCCTCGGCGGGGGGGCTGCTGTGTCTCTCCGAATCGGCGCCGCCGCCGCTCATGTGCCGGACGGCCGATGGACAAAAGAATACCCCGAAACGGATTGCCCGGCGCGATAAACAACAGCAGATAGCCATCAGCTGTGATCAGACAACAGATTCATTAGTTCATGCTCTGAAACCTGATCTCGGCGAGGGAGTGGGCGCCTGTGTGTGTCACCTTCTGGCCAACAGGCCGCCGCCGCCGCCGACATTGATTGAGCAATGAGCGACGAATTAGTGCGGATGAAGCCCGATGCCTGATCGTTGCCCGCCCTCGATGGTGGAGAGAGCTCCGCCGGACTGGTTCATTAGCAAAGATTTGCTTCTTGCTAATTTATTGGTTCCACTTTTTTTCCCCTAAAAAAAATGTGTGCGCTGGCTTTTCTTTGCTCGCGCCTCCATCGAACTGTGGCGCGGCGTCTATTTCGGATGCGTCTTGTCACGTAAATTAATTGATTAATTGGATTTGCGTTTAAAAATACCGCCGCTAAGCGATGTGGAATTGAAGGAGATTTATGGCCGATGCGATGCAGAAGAGTGCCGTCCTCGCTGTCGCAGAGGTCGATGGAAAAAAGATTTCTCTTGCGAAATTGGGCACTGATTGAGGAGCGAGCAGCTGGAGACACAGCCCAGGCCACTGCTCTTCGTGGCTCTCACTTGTGTCGGGGGCTCAGAAAAAAACGAAGGGAATAGAGGGATCGCTTAAATTCTTGCAAGATGTAACGCCATTATCTAAAGTTCATCTCATTATCATTCACGGACTGGAGGGTGATTAGAGCCTTTTTGCTGCTCGTCGAGGTCCTGGTTCTTGGGATGGATTTCCGATTGGTGTTTTGGGCTCTGGAAAGCAATGTGTGATCCCTGCGTGTAAGTGAGACATGTTGGTCTTAACATTCTCGTCGAGGTCGAGAATATAAGTCTAGACATCAACCCTTCGTCACTGGCTGCCTAATTACACCCATTTTGTCGTATTTTGATGACTGGACCTGAACTGTTTCGAGTTGAACATGGTGTCCCTCAAGGTTCCATTTACGGTCCCTCAGTTGAATATGGTGTCCCCCAAGGTTCCATTCACGGTCCCTCGTTATTTGCAATGCTCAGCAGTGATCTTTCTGTAGGTTTTTAGTTCTCCTCTTTGCATGGTTAAGGATTCAGTAGCTCGAGGATTTATGATCAATTATTAAGTGGCTCGTGGAGGTGTGGGTATGTGCGTCGACTTCACTTCGCCTTCAATTCTTTCAAGATGTTCTTCTACTCAGTCACTGACTGGAGAATGGTGGGCTTTTTTCGACTCAAAGAGGTCCTTGTTTTTGGGAAAGACGTTAATTTGGTGTTATGTCCTGTTTTTTTATGGTTTGCGCCAATGGATGTGGATCATCTTCAAGATACTGGTCGCCGGACTTTGAAGCGTTGACAAGCGACTTATGCAGGCACAGGCGTCTGCACTTAACGTCTGCCAATGAACTCCTACTCTCACCTCCCCGTGGTGAAATCCGGGAGTGTAAAATAAATGGGCCTGGCCTCCCAGCTGGGGGTTGTGCGTGGGGTTAACGCCCTCACCACGTAAAAAGCAACATGTTCAGAGACGACTAATTGCCTCGGATACTGACCGATCTACTGTTGACGATTCCAGCAAACGAACAAATGACCATGCTTTTCGGTTCTGCACGTGGAATGTGAGGCCTCTTAACAGGCCACGTGCAGCCGAAGAACTCGCGGAGGCCCTTGACTGCTATAAAGCAGATATTACAGCTATCCAGGAAGTGCGAGGGAATGGGCCGGGCAAGAAGAGGATGAAAAACTGCGACATCTAGTACGGTGATTTCTAGAAGGAGGGAAGACAGCGCTTATTTGGATGCGGACTCGTTGTGCGAGGCAGACTGAGGCAAAAAGTCTTAAGCTTTGATTATATCAGCGAATCGATCGCCTCTTAACAAACCGCATCAAGGCTAAATTCGAGAACATCAGCCTGATCTGCGCACACGCCCCGACGGAGGAGAAAAATGACGATATCAAGGATGACTTCTATGATCTCCTAGAAAGAACATACGATCAATGCCCCAGCTTTGACACCAAGATCGTTCTAGAAGATTTCAACGCTAAGCTGGGCAAAGAAGAAATCTTTGCTAAAGTCATCGGGAATCGCAGCCTTCACGACACCACGTCCACTAACGGACTAAGACTAGTGGACTTTGTCATGGGACGTAACCTCTCTGTTACTAGCACGTGGTTGCCACACCCCAGATCAATCAACCGTCAACCAGACTGATAACGTTGCGATCGACGTCAGACACTCCTCCAGTATTCTTGATGTCCGAACGTTTCGAGAAGCCAATGTTGACTCGGACCATTTCCTTGTTGTAGACAAGGTAAGAATCAGGATATCGAGAGAGCAACGGAGTCGAGAAACACCAGTTTGACGTCGCAAAGCTACAATCGCAACGGACTGCTACGATCTTTGCCGACCGAGTCTCCGAGAAACTCTCTGTAAGCTCGACGCCGCCTGCACAAACCATCGAAGTGGAGAGGAGCCATTGTCAAGAAGCCATCAAAGAAGCTGCCACTGATGTAATGGGTTTCACGACACCACCCAGAAGGAATCCATGGTTTGACGACGAGTGCAGGCATTTACATGCAGCCAAACAGGAGGCCTACAAGGCAACGCTGCATCGAACAACGAGAGCTGTTCGTGAGCTCTACGCACAGAAAAGAAGGGAAGAGAACCGGCTTCTTAGAAGAAAAAAAAAAAGAGCATGCGAAGGGTGTGGTCGAGGAAATGGAGAGGTGGTACGACAGAAAGGAGGTCCGAAAGTTTTACCAAAAGGTAAAACAAGTATCCCTCGGACCGAAGCCTGCAGGGACAAAAATGGACAACTGGTAGTAGAGTCGCAGTCGATGCTGAGAATCTGGAAAGATCACTTCTGTAGATTGTTTAACGGCGATGAAGACTAAAATACCGCTGTCAGGCAGAATATTCCACTCAAGCTGGACGATGAAAGACTAGAACTCCGTCTCCCAGACTTAGACGAAGTCAAGATACCAATATCAAGACTGAAGTCTAACAAAGCTGCTGGAGCGGACGTTCTGCGTGCGATCTTTGGCCCTGTTTGTGTTGACGGATTCTGGAGGAGAAGATTCAACCACGAACTGTATGGGCTATGCAGCGACATGAGCCTAGTTAGGCGTCTACATATCCAACGCCTACGGTGGCTAGGTCATGTAGAGCGGATGGACAACACAGCTCCGGCCCGAAGAATCTTCGACTCCGAACCTGTCGGGCAACGCAACACAGGACGCCGCCGTTTAAGGTGGCGCACCCAAGTGGAGATGGACCTCAACCAACCAACTGTGCGGAACTGGAGACAGCTAACCCGAGATCCCGCTAGTTGGAGAGGATTGTTGGTTGAGGCCCAGGTCCACCCCAGACTGTAGCGCCACAGAAAGAAAAAGAAGTCAACAAGACGAAGCTATCTTCAGTTGTCTTCTCCTCCTTTTCGAATCAGAAGTCTCGGATGCGAATAACCCATTTAAAGTGGTGTTCATGCCGCTCGATGTGTCCGAGACAACGAAATTTAGCCTTCCGAACTTCAAAGACATCTTGGTACAGCTGGTAGACCTCTCAGTAGACTCGGCATACATCAGTTCCGTAGGCGTCGGGAATTAGTTGTCTCGTGTGATGTTTAGCTTATCGTCCAGTTTGCGTCAGCAACAGTTAGACTGCGGATAGTTTTTTTCAATCTCATGGTTTGCTCATTCCTAGACTCTTCGGTTGTCCTGAACTGGACGATTAAAAGATGGCTGGAAGTTTCAGCGAGGATTTTGGTAAATTTGGTCCACACCGTCAAAAGGTTTCACACGAAAATATGAGCCAGCTGATCACGAAATACCTAAAACGTGTATCGATGGGTGTTGAACATCAGAATTTGAATGATTTTTCGTCAAACGATGATGGATAATGTGTAACGCCCAGGATTGTAGCTTCTTTGGCTGACTACAGCATCTCTTCAATTTCTAGTGGATTTCGTTCCGTTTTAAGTCCGCCATAGGACGCGTGACATTTGTTGAAGACAGTCCACCTCCATTTCAACTGCAAGCCACACCGTTGACCTTCCTTATGCACATCCACCTCCAAAAAATACCTCCACCACAGGCAACAACCGCCTCGTCAATCCACTTCCCCTTAACCGGCAGCCACTCCTTCGACAGTGCCAACAAGTTCCAATTTATAAATCAAATCAACTGAAATCCACCCCCTCCCCTCCCCCTCCTCCGACCCACCCACGTTCGAATCCTTCTCGCTCCAGTCAATTATCTAAATGCGGCGAGCTTCTACGGACATAACTTCAAATTAAATCTGTTAAACCAATTCACTTAGCCCGAAACCCACTCGGCGCAGAATTTAATTTCTCTAAGTAGCCCCAACCTCCGTCCCCCCTCCTCCCGCACCGGAGCGGTGGCCGAGGTGAGCGCGACGGAAGGGGATTCATGATCGCATCAATCAAGGCATATTTTATGGATGATTCAATTCAAATTTCCGTCCCACATCCGCTCCGCCGCTACCCCGTTCGATGGCAGCGCTCGCTGGTGGCGATGTTACCTCCGCCCCCTGGGTCTGTGAAAATCTGCGACTATCCCCCGGCACCGGACCAGTCGACAAGGAGGTGCCACAGTGGCCACGAGCAAGCCCTCACGACCCAGACGTTGAGTTAATATCCTTGAGGTACTCTCTCCGTGAGCACTCATATAGCTATTAACTTGCACACGCACACACGGGCGCACACTCAGTCGCACACGTATGCAGCGTCTAGGAATATTTAAAGATTATTTTTCGATTGATCCCCTTAATGGCTTGCCAGTCATCTGGGCCCCAGACCACACTGGCCACCGCCGAGAATGGACACGAGACGAACACCGGCCGGAGGGAGGGGCACTAAGTGCAGCCACCCCCCCCAGCCGGGGCAAGGACTCGCCGAGGAAGGGCGCACAGAAGGTCAAGGTACTAACACATCACTGAGTTCGGGAGCTGCGGAGCTGCGGAGTGTAGAGAGTGGAGAGTCCATTAAATAGATTACCTACCTGAATGAATTTCGGAAAATTACACTCACTCAGGTGCACACCAGCACACCAGGACCTAAGAAAGGAGAAAGGACCGGACTCAGAGCCGGGGAGCGAGCGGGGCATCTGTGCCGAAGTGACTGTATTACTGGCAAGTCGTCAATCGGAAGCAATCGGGACGGAAGGTGGCGAGCACATTCGGCAGGGATAATAAAACCACCCCCACCCCCACCCAGCGGTGACTTGGCTTCGGCACTTTCACACGAGCGAGACCAGGTTTCGGCAGCCGGGCACGTTGCGATGCGAATATTGCAAAATCGAAAATAGATACTCAATCGAAAAGTTATTAAGAATTTATTAAACCCCATCGCAGGCCGTGTGTGCTGTCTTTCGAGGGGTTTTTCTGTTGCGATGCTTGCCGCCGCGCCGGTGGACTCGGGCAAGGGAGCTGCATGCCGCCAGGATGACATTCCGATGCGAGAAAATTGCATTCTTTCAATTCAAATCGAATTTGGATGGAGGATGGAGGGGCATTGGTTTGTGGGTTCATGTCGACATGGAGATCAAATCTTGTGGGAGTTTAGAAGGATTTTTGGCGTGCTAATTCGACTGGATTGGTGTCGGAAGGTGCATATTCTCAAGTCTTATCCACTCAAGAGCGGGCTTTGTTTGGCTTTAAGGGCCGAGGGTGTTTGTAGTTTATTCGCAAGGACCTGCGACTTCAAACAATTCCACAAGAAAAAATGTCGCGTTAAATCGCACGACCTCCGTGGTCAGTTCAGATCACCTTCATGTGAGAGGACCATACTCTCGTATCGCTCGTGATGAATTTGATATGTGACGTGAGCTACATGGAGTGCATTGGATCCCCTGGGTTTCACGTGGACTGGTATCTTCCCAAATCCAACAATTGCCTGTCGACGTACCCATTCAACAAGATACGGCCAAGATATGGCGCGCGAAACTCTGCTCGAACAGAACCGCCATTTTTGTTAGGCAAGTTTATCATTTAGGCGGGTTTTTGAAAGCAATATCCGTCAATTTGGTAAAAGAGACTAAATAGGTGAGACAGCAGCGGGTCATCAACTATCAACTATCAAATTAAGACCGAAAATATTATTATTGAAGCTCTACCACGAGATAACCAACGACCGTTCCCTTTTGCGATCCAAAGCTAACTCCCTCTGGTATTGCTCTCTTCACCCGACAGATGCCCACTCTCTTCATTACTCAGAAGAGTAGCTCATGATGATATTTGAGTCAATTGAGGAAAAGGAAAATGATTATTCGCCGTGCAATATTGTTCAACACTAGGAAGATCCTTTAGTACCTTTTTGGTTTTGAGGCTACACGTAGTGAAACATCAGCAGCGGTCCTTGCTTAAAGCTCTTAACAACGTGACGGGATCGTTGCTGAAATCTCATCACGTTGGGAGCAATCAGCAACTCAACCACGGATTATGAAGGATGTAGAGTCTAGTCGTGCAAATGGGGACTCAACGGCACGTCATGTAGTGCGCATGGACAACAGTCATCCATCCCGAAGAGTCTTCTATTCAATAAACCTGACAGGAAAGATATTGGCTCACCTCGGTGAACTAAGTCGGCGAGAAGACAGTTGACTTGGTGATATAACTATTCTGGTTCCTGAAGATGATACATTGAGTATGCGTTAGCGAAGAAGAGCTGTGAAATCCACCAACAGCGAAGGACTTAGCGTTGAACGAAGTGGCTGGCTATTTTGGTTCGAAGAGGATTTCGGCCGACATGATGTTGGGCGAGCAGTGGGAAGTAGATAGAAAAACGACAAAGCGAGGCCTTAACCAAGCTGAGATTCGAAGCCCGGCCAAGGAACCTTGTACTGATTGAAAAAGAGCCAGCTGCCACTGACTAGTCGCGGTATTTCCTATTTGTAAGCATTAGTTGCTCTACACTTGCTTATCGACTGCATTATGATTAATCTCAACTCTCCCTTAAATACTTTTCTGCCTGCTCCGGATTGGTGTTGACTTGCCGCAAGTGCAATGGGACGTCCGCATGCCCTACGTGTTGGAATGCGGAAATCTTGATGTTTCCGGTGTCCCAGACGACAAGTTAGCAGTTTTTCCTTGGAAACGATGTTTGTTCATGTGGGAATCCCATTAATGGAAAAGGGTTATGAATATCGTTGGCACAAGTACATAACGATATAAGCCACCTTTGAGCGCGAAATTGGAGGGCTAAGGCTAAGGATCAAAACAGGGTTCATTGAGTCCACACACTTGGCCACAGCAGCCACGTTCTCACTCGTGCGCACAGTACGACGACGGTGCCATGAGTGTTGCTGAGTAGCAAACCAGTTTTTTCGAACAAACTTCCGTAGGTACAACAGTCGCGCGGTGGATCCTTCATTTCGGGCAAAATGTATTTTCAAAAAACGCACTGTTTGGGCCACACCACTCACTTTCTTGTTTTCAATAATCCCATCCCAAGCGTGATGTGACTAATTTCGTTACGCGAAGGTACATGTGATACTGACTTTGTGATTAAAAAACTACTAGTTGTCCCACCCTAGAGGTGATTGAACATTTTGGGTGTAAAAATCCGAAACAAAAAGTTTGCCATTTATGAGATGTTTCTGCTTTTCAGGCTTGTCCGACAGGAGAGAGTACGCTCTGTTTATTGCAGTTGTGTTAAAATGGCGATTGTCCACACATGGGTTCTTTACTTCGTCTGGTATTCGAGATACTCTCGGACAAGTTCTGGCACATCTACTCGTCCTATAGTTCCAACTTTTCACTTCCATCCAAGCATTGTAGCCATACGTCATTTATGGGTGCCATAATCTTCGACTTGGGTCGACTTTCAGACAAATTGAATTTTAATCATTGCGTGCTTAGTGAATGTAGAGCTAGCCTTCTTCTTCTTATGGCGCTACAGTCTGGTGTGAACCTTGGTTTCGGTCAACAATCCTCTCCAGCTGGCACCATCCTTTGCCAGCTGCCTCCAATTTCGCACGTCAAGTTGGTTGAGGCCCTTCGGGCTGGAGCAAGGTTGTCCATGCGTTCTACATGGCCTAGCCATCTTACGCGTTGAATCCGTAGACGCCTGACTAGACTCATGTCGCTGTACAGCCCGTCTTTGGTTGAATCTTCTTCTCTAGAAACCTTCAACGAAAACAGGACCAAGATTGCACGCAGAACTTTTCTCTCGAAGAGACCAAGGGCGTCTTCATCCGCTTTCGACATAGTGGAGGCTTCCACGTTATAGAGAAGGACAGGGATGATCAGTCTTATATAGAATCAACTTGGTCCTTCGAGAGGGGGTTCTGTTACTCAATTGCCTCTTGAGCCCAAAGAAACAGCTGTTGCAAGGGTTATAATTGACTACCTAGATGTTATTGCTGCCCATTGTGACGCTCTGTCCTAGACGTCGGTGTTGTGCGTCCCTTTGTGATGACAGCTGTACCTCGTTTTGCCCTGGTTTGCCGCTAAACCTATTTTTGCCGCCATCGCTTCATACCAGCAAACGTTTCATTGACGGCTCGCTATCAATGTCGTCCACGTATGTTTGCAATTGCACTGGTTTTCGGAAGATCGTGCCTCTAATGTTGCCGAGTGAGTTTTGCAAGATCTTCTCAAGTAGAATGTTGAAAATTCACATGACAGCGCTTCGCCTTGCTTAAAACCTCTTTGACATTGATGGTCTCGGTGAGTTACTTACCGAACTTGATGCAGCAACGAGAGTTCTCGAGCAAAACACAGTGATAAGTACGTGATTAACAAGTTCCTTGCACATAGTCTTGCCTTAAGTCCTTTGAGTGCGATTGACATTTTAAGATAAGTAGGCCAGTTGCTAGCACCCCAACCGTCACGCCTTAGACTTTGATTTGTTGAACTCATTGCAGCGCAGTGATAGTCTTGTACGATGGGGAGTGGTTTCGTTAGGCTTCTGTTTAGTAAGTGGCTCAGGAAGAAAATCCTCGTCATTTTAAGAATTCTGTTTACATTGCCAGTCATTCCAGCCGCAGATCTTTCCTCAAACGACACCGCAAGCTTAACCCACATAAATTGTCATCCCTCGCCTCCAAACACCCCCGATCGAACGGAAACAACATCCTTCACCCACGGCTCCTTCGAACATTTACTCCGTGCAACTTTGCATGACTTGCCACGCTGTCAAGCTCTCTTCCTGCACGGCTCCTCTGTGCCACTTACCGCCCAGAAAGCCGTCCCCACAGGTGACCGACAAGTGTGGCCCCGACTCCTTGGCCAGCCACAGACCCGCGCACCGCACCATCGTCGATCAATGTCAACGAAATGATTAATCCCCGCCGCAGAACAAAGCAATCCGCCCCGACGACAATTGACCACAATCGGCCGCGCATCGATCGGCTTCTTTCTAATTACCCGCTCACGGATGCAAGCGGAATGTCAATTAATCACTCGATCACTCCACAGAAAGTGTCGCCTCCCACACACGAATCCGTGAATCGCTGCACGTGTGAACCGGCGGCATTTGAATTTCAAAACACCTCTTCCGCCGCCAAATGGCCGCCGATTCACACGTCGCAGTCGCCCTGCGTCTTAATTAAGTGCTAAGTGGAAACAGTCTTCTTCGCTCCGTCCCACGTCCTTTGCCGGCCGGCGACAATCGACGAATTAGCATGCGACGGGGGACGCGCTGAAGGGACGCGAACGGAGCGAGGATTCCCTTGTCGGGATGTGTGTCCTACTCCGGTCATTTGTCATGCGGCCTACCTGAGCTGCTTTCGTATGCGCTGTGCGCTGTGCAACAGCGAGCTCCTTGTGCCGCCGCCACACGGTTCCCAGGCCAGATGCTCCCTGGCCGGGGTTACGGAAACGACAACACACAAGCGGAGCTCTCGAGTGCAGCGCAACAGCTGCTCGCAGCGGCGAACCGCGCCGCTCCGACTCGCAACATCATAAGTCATGCTTGATGGAAGCCCGCAACCGCCGCGGTGGTGCTATAATTTAGCTCCTTAATCGGTCACGTCGATTTCGGTTTGATTAATTGCCACGAATCGTTGTCGCTTTTTTGTCGCCACTCGCTCGGTCTGCGGCGGGCCTGCCACCCCCCGTGCCATAGGCGAGCCCGGAGAAGGTTACAGCACTCCGTGCGGCGTGTGTTTGTGTGCAAAACCGGGCCCTCGCTGATGAATTGAATTATTTTTTAATTTGAATCCGGATTCGATTTGGGGCATGCCACCACCACCGTCTCCACTCCACACATGTGTGCCGTGCGCCGGCACCGGTGGCACCCGCTTTATGGACGATTGACTTTGATTTGTTAGAGTGGCCCGGCTCGCCTGCCGAGTGCCGGGGGAGAACTCTACTCCACGTCGGCCGCCCTAATGAGATCACGGTTGTTGTGTTTATGTTTCGTTGGCTTCTCCTTCTCGTATTTTTTGTTGCTCCTCTCTTGGTTGCCGGCCCTTGTGGGTGGGTGAGGTGAGGCGGAGTGGGCATGAATTGCCGATGTCAGCTCATCAGTTTGACACCAACGGCAGCTGGATCGGGCGGCACTGGGGTGGAGAAATAGCTTAACGGATCGTTTGTTATTGCGAAAATTTGTTGACGTACATATATTTAAAAATAAACTGCAAATGACGGTTTTTTTTACTTCTTTTTCTCTTCTTGATTGGCTAAAAATAGGCGGCTTTTTTTTCTTCTTGTGTCGTTTTAGGTGAGTTCCATGGGATGTCTTGGAGGAGGAGCTGGAGAGATGGTGGGACTTGTCTCGTGACCTGGAATGTTGAATTGACGATGATATGTACTGGCATTTTGCTGATGAGAACTGCAGAAATACGGAAGAGCCTTGCGCACGTAAGAAAACTAGACATGATCTTAGACTTCGGATGTTAGGGAATATTTCATTGATAACCCTGCATCCTGGGTTAAGGCGGTTGAGACTGCCCACATACAGTACTCTTTATGGGGCATAGGCTCAGCGCCCGATGAAATGTTCATATTTCAGGTATCACTGCACTAAGTTAGCCACACAAGTGATTTTTTCTTATTGCATTCAGTTGTCTTGGGCCCAAATGAGGCGGAGAACACCACCATGTCGTCGTTATAGTGTCCATGATGCGGTATAGCGCCACTTTTTCACATCTCGCAAGCTCATTCCTAGTCCTTTGTTCAAGCTGCTGTGAGGTACGAGTTGCTCGGCGCCCCTAAAAACGGAGGTGATTCTCTTCACAAGGCGAAGGAAATTGACTATCCTGACCCATCTGCGACTAAACCGCATCACTATCCCTCTTTCCGATGAAGCTTAATATCTAGGTGTTACTCCACTTCACTGGAATAAAACTTGCCTTTCACCAGGCTTCAGGTAGTTGGGGCGCGACCAGGCTCTGCTCTAGATGCATATTCTCCCCCTTGATATTCACATCATGCCCTGAAATCTCAAGGCCATGTTTCGTCTTTCGTCGAAGTGGCCTTCGGTAAAACACACACTGGACTTGTGCATCGCATTTCTTGTGACCACAGTCTTATGGATGTGCCATGTGACGGAAGGACACCGGAAGTTTAGTTGGGACACACTTACACAGTCGACATCGCATGTAACCAGGCATGGCTCTGGCCAGAATTCGAGCCAGGAAAGGAATGTAGTCGTATCTTCACGGATGGCTCCACAACAAATGAAGACTCCGGCGCTGGTGCTTACGTGGAGGTCGACAACGTTAGACTTCACACCTCATCAGGTAAATTTGCGTTGGTTCTACAAACAATATTGCGAAGAACAGGTGGAAGGGTCGACGTGTCTGTGTCTGTAGTGACAGCCAGACTGTTCATAAGGCCTTATCCAACCTTTTAACAACGTTCAAGATAGTTTAGAAATGCAAATCCTCTCTGAATTCGATTGGCAGTTATAGTTAACTGAAACTCATCTGGCTCACCCCGGAAGCAAGAAATCGATCGAAATAAGCTCGACGATGAACTTTGTAGACAAGGATCAGACTATCTGCGTCTGTGGATTCCATTGATGATTGGGCTCCTCTCGAGACCACAATCGGAAATGGCATTACTCTCCAGGATGTAGACAGACCAAGAACTTGCTCCCAAACGTCTGTAAGAAATCCGCGGCATTTTTGTTGTCCCCTGACAGAAATGATAACTTACAGGCATAATAACGTGCCACTACACCTTTGTCAAACACTTAAATGTGGTTGGTTTATGCGAATATACTTTCTGCTACGCCTGTGGAGGGGAAGACAACACGGCTTCCTCAGTCACTATCATGCAAATTAAGTGACCGTCAGTGGTGCCTATGCACGCTGTTTTTTGTACCCTGTTCAGTTTTGTGATATTGGCTGTTAGCATCGGTCGAAGTATGGTTGATTAAAGGTCCCACTTGTTACCGAAGGTTCCTAGGTACTTAGCGCTGGTAATTAGAGGAATGGTTGATCATTCAGAGGGGGCTAGAGGGTAGATTAACTTTGTGCCCTCCATGATTTCACTGATCACAGCCGGAAACTTGCCTGATACACTAATCACCATATAGTACGCGTTCCCTACTATTTTGACCCCGTTCTCTCTCTAGTCTTAAATGTTTGTTTCTGAGAAAAAGCCTTGCGGTGGAGCTCTACTGGCAAATTTGGTAGGGTACTAAGCATTGGCACACAAAGCTATTAATGGTCCATAGTCCATAGTGAGTCGCGGAAGCTTCTCAATGACCGACAGTATGGCTTCCGCGGCAACAGGTCCACTGGTGATTTGATAGCTTATCTCACAGAAAAGTGGAACCAATCTTTGCACAAAACAGGCGAACGCAAGATAGTTGCGCTTAATATTTCTAAAGCATTTGACAGAGTTTGGCATCAAGCTCTTTTGTCGAAAATGCGTGCTTATGGTTTTTGATGAGTCTCTGCTTCAATGGAACCTCTCGAACCGTTCAATCCAAGTTGTTTTGGATGGGTTCAAGTCTGATATCCACAAAATAAATGCTGGTGTCCCCCAAGGCTCTGTTCTGTCTCCGACACTCTTTCTCATTTTTATAAATGACCTCCTGTCTGCCACTTCTAATCCAATCCACTCCTTCGCTGATGGCAGCACCCTCAGCTTTTCATATTCGTTCCTTAATCCACGACCCTGCCCTTCGGACGTAGTATTGGAACGGCAGCGTCTGTCAAGCACATTGAATTCCGACATAGACAGCATAATTAACTGTGGTAAGAACAGCGCAGAAATGCCAATCGCTGCTTCTTTAGGCTCAAGATGCAATTGAGTAACAGAGCCATCTCTCGAAACACCAAATTAACCTTGTATTAAACCCTGATCATCACAGTCCTGCTCTATGGCGCAGAGACATGGACGCTATTGAAAGCGGATGAAGAAGCTCTTGGTTGTTTTGAGGGACAAAATCTGCGTGCGGTCTTTGGTCCTGTTTGCGTTGATGGCGTTTGGAAGAGAAGGTTCAACCACGAACTGTACGGGCTTTACAGCGGCATGCACCTAGTTTCCAACGCTTAAGATTGCCAGGTCATGTAGAGCGGATGGACACCACAGTTCTGGCCCGAAGAGTCTTCGACAACGAGCCATTGGGACAGCGCAACAGAGGTCGTCCTCGCACTAGATGACGCACACAAGCGGAAAATTACCTCAACCAACTTGGTGTGCGCAACTGGAGACAGCTAGCTATAGATCGAGCTGGCTGGAGAGGCATGTTGGTTGCGGCCCAGGTCCACCCCCTGCAGCACCAATCAAAGAAGAAGAACAACAACAGAGTGGAATTCAGTGCTTCCAAATCTCAATGCTGTCTGCTGTCTCTAAAGCGAACCTCTGATAATCAGCCATTATCCATGAATAGCGCTTGTATCGACGAAACCGGAAAACTTTCCATCCTCGGTATGTACATCAACACAACACTTAGTTGGAACGATGACATATTCGAGGACGCCAAAAAATGCTGCAAAATGTTTAGGTTTCCTTAGTAGATACAAGAAATACTTCACCCCCTCTGATTTGACTTTAATCTATAAGGCGTATATTCGTCCTAAGCTTGAGTACAACTGGTGCCCCCAAGACTAGCCTGCACCTACTTGATAGAATCCAAAAGCGAGCGATAAAACTTATAGGAGACCATAATATCGCGGGTTCATTAGACTCGCTCGAACATCGAGGTACTGTAACTTCTTTTTCCGTGTTTTACCGCCATTGTAAACGATAAAACGATGCTCAAGTGAGATAGCCAACTGCATTCCTCCTCTCCTTGAACTCACCAGCAATACACGTCTCGCCAGGAATGCACATCAACTTACCCTTAAGCCTGCTTTCGGAAACAAAAATCAAAAACTAGATTTTAAGGGAACATTGATTAGTTTCTGCATGTCCTGGAAGAATTGCTCAGAGACAGTTAGCAGTGTCTTCTTCTAAGCCACAGTCTCTGCATATGGAATCATGGGTAAGTCCTTATCACTCTAGGCAACCTATTCTTGTCGGTTTTTTCACTGTTGTACTTGTGACATAACATGCGAGAAGTCAGACAGTTCCGCAGTTCATTTACTATTGCCATGCTTCTATCATTTGCTCTTGACAGCTGCAAGAGGTGGTTGAATGCATTGAATTGCCTCGGTTGGGTTAGTTTCAGACCCTTGGTGGGCAACTTCGTCTGCTGCTTCATTGTAACTTATGTCCTGGGACAAAGGAAAGAGATATATATTTTTGAGCTCTTCGCGACAGCATGCGACCATGTTTGACTTGATGTCATGGCCGCTTGACTGTCAATGGGAATGGTAATATCAGCCGGTGGTATCCTATTCCACTTTGATATCTTTCTGACCGGTTCTTTGACAACCAGGACCTTCGCTTGAAGAACACCGACGTAATCAGGGATTCTGCTAGAGGAGTGAGTGCTTAACCGTCCGGAGGAGATGCCCGCGCATGAGCCTTCTTGGATGTTCGAGTTGTTGATGGGCTCATTTGTATTCCGCTCCTTCCTTGTCGGAAAATACCACCGGAAGAGTATTTCGAACACAAGGTATGGGTGCGAGCTTAGGTGTCACCCATTACATTGAATGATCCTCATTCCGCCCTTTACAGCATTCCTCTGCACCTAGGAATGACGCTTAAGCCGAGTGACACTCAGTCGTGCAAGTCTTTGTATTCCTCTTGCCAGTTTAAGGTTGCTGGATTTCAGGGAGCCTTGTTAACGTACAATTACAGATGACTAAAGCTAAGAGAGGACCGTCCATCGAATGTACCAGTGCTTGACCTCTGTTCCTACGAACTGACAACTCTGCGCGGATGAAGAAACCGGGGGACTTTCAGCCTCTGTCGGAATGGTGGGGCACTCGAGGTTAATGGTTCACGAGTGGCCGACAACACCTCGTTAATAATCAAGAGACCGGTGTGTAGGGGACTGACTGCAGACTCGCTTATAAAGATTTGCTCAAATGACTAAAGCTACTAACAAACAACAAGGAAAAATGGACCGCTTACCACATGGAGTTCACCTAAAGACCTTTTTTGGTTGATTGAGCGAGGAATTCTCAACAACAACGATTTCTTTGTTAGCACGGCATGATGGCGCGCAGTTGGTTGAGCGCTTGCCCTTGGTTATGGGGTCCCCGGTTCGAATCCCAGTGAGAGAAAAGTTCATATGCTTTTGACTGATTTTCAAATCTGGCCTTTTCACCAATTGGCGTTGGGATCAAATTAATGGCACTATCACTGGAGTTGTCGATCAGTGGTATTAGTCTGACTAATAACCCAACAATGGTCTAAATGTGGTGGCTGTCCCATAACCTAACCTAACCTCCTTAGCACTCTAAGTACTGTTTGAACTTGAACTTCGTCTCGAAACCCGCCCCGATGACAGATTTCTTGACCAATTCGCCGCCGCCGACCGATGAATCACCCGCAACCTCGCCGCCTCGGGGATGACAGCAATTTAATTAATATCCAGACCCAAGGAGACAAGCTCGCGCAAAAAAAGAAACCGAGGAGAATAATCCAAAACTATTGCCAAATTATTTAAGCATCATTAACAGTAAACGAAACAAGAGGGAAGAGGAAAAATCCAAAATAATGGACTGCGCGAGACCGTCGACTCGTTTTTCTCTCGTTTTTCGGTTCGAAACAAGTTTCAGACTGAAGTCACCAGCAGAAGGGAAGTACGTTAAAGAATTTGAGGTAGACACGGCTTGATTTATACCTCAACCCGAAGTGTCAAGTTTATTCACTTTTTTCGTCTTTTTTTGGGTTTCTTTTTGTTTCCTTTTCTCCCTCACTCTGTGCGTTCGCGTTGCGCTTTGGTGCCACGGTCTCATTTGAATTTAATTTTTTTTCCCGCTTTTTGGGAGGCCATTGTGTACGCGGAACGGATTGCCAGTGCGGGGCGAGTGCCTCGGGTGTTCTGGTGCTCGAGAGACGAATGACTGGCGGTGGTACCTCATGCATTATGTTGAGGGCACCTCCTCATGTCGGACGTGGTTAATAACGTCCACCCGCTCGGCTGGTGTCAGCAGTGAACGCGGGAGATACTCGGCGTGGAGTACACGCAAGGAGAGCGACAGTGCCCCTCACCCTCGACACTAAAGCGGGCAATTATTCCAACTATTTGCCATTTCGATTCTTATCTGGACGACGAGGAGGCTAATTTATTTTGAAATGTTAGATTGCCCCAGCAACAGACACACAGAGACACACACCCACGCCAAAAGGGCAGCAAATTACGGCCGCTCACAGGAGTGGTGTAGAACAGGCGTTGCGTCGATAGAGCTCGCACACAGTCGCACGGTTGGCAGGGCCACAGCACAGATGTGGATGTGTGTTAATTAACCCGTTTGCATGTACTTTAATGGAATTTTTTACCTTTTAATGGGCCCCGGCGGAGGGGGTACTGGGTATCTCTCTGTTTTGAAGTCATTAAGTTGAAAACGCTCGAACGAGCCAACGAGGCTCGGGGGCAGAGTAGACGTCGCGTCGGTCGGAGCGCGCACTCTGGCACGAAATGCTGGATGACCGAGTCGACTGGTGAGGGCGACACCGGGCGCTGGTGGTAAATCATTGCAGTGGTGCTCGCTCGGTCGATGGGGAGAAAGAAGAAGAAGGAAAAAAAAACCCAGCGACTGTTCCTGTCCCTTGATTTGATGATTAAGATAAGATCATCCTAATGAGTTCGGTTCATATCCAGGCGAACGAAAGCCGCAGAGAGTTAATCCGGATCTGAACAAAGGAATGTGCTCTAATTGGGGTCTCAGGTGGAGACTGGAGCTGTGCTTGCTCGAGAGTCGTGCTCCGCGGGCCGGCTGGCAATTGCGAATGGATTTGCACGAGTGTTGACTTGTCATCAGTCAGTCCTTGATTGTTGGTGGCGTTTTTTTTTTTTTGTTTGCTGTTCGGTGGTAACATCTGGACTCGATGGTGATGACTGAGGGAGTCTCCTTCTGGTTTAGGTGGTGTTACTGTGCGGGGCGCTGAAGCAATACACCTCTGCAGCCACTCTTGCGGTGTGATTTAAGAGAGTTTGGCGTGACAATTGGTTGCGATGGTGGGCGAAGAAGAAATGTTTTGAACGTCAATACTCCAGGTTAGGTTAGGTTATCTGGCTGCCACCAAAATTGCCAGCACACTTAGACAATCAATGATCCATTGTGGCACACGATGGCACCCAGGACATCTTCGTCCAAAATGTGGCGAACACAGCACATGGTCCTACCGGATGTGAGAAATGCCTGGAATATGTTTGCTATATGGTGGTTTGAGCTAGAGACTGCTACGTTGCTTTGATATTGACGTGTGGGAACCATGAAGTAGCGAGCAACCTGCTGCACAGTGGATAAGTTGGTGTCTAGATCCCACTGTGCTACCAATTATGATCATGGCCAACTTCACGTTGAAATCATTAAAGCCATTGCTCATAGGTTTTTTAAAGAAGCGTAGGTCTTTGGTCTTTGGTCCACAAGAAAGGAGACCCCTTTGACTGCGCCAACTATCGAGGGATCAGCCTCCTTAACATCGCTTATAAGATACTGTCTGCCGTTCTGTGTGAACGCCTGAAACCCTTTGTCAACAACCTGATAGGTCCTTATCAGAGCGGTTTCAGGCCAGGAAAGTCCACAATAGACCAACTATTTACACTCCGGCAGATCCTGGAAAAGACTCAAGAGATGCAGATCGACACCCACCACCTATTTGTCGATTTCAAGGCCGCATATGACAGCGTGCATAGAGACGAGCTATACAGCACCATGTCTGGTTTTGACATTCCTGCCAAGCTCGTCAGGTTGTGCAGGAAGACGATGGAGAACTCTCGCTGCCCCATCAAGGTCGGTAACGAACTCACCGAGACCTTCAATGTCAAAAAAAGTTTTAGACAAGGCGACGCGCAGCCATGTGATTTCTTTAACATCGTCCTGGAGAAGATCGTGCGAAACTCACACACCAACACTAGAGGCACGATCTTCCAAAAGTCCGTTCAACTGCTTGCTTACGCGGACGACATTGACTTGATTGGACGAACACAGCGAGCCGTCAATGAGGCGTTTGCTGGCATTGAAGCGGAAGCGGCTAAAATGGGTTTAGCGGTGAATGAGGGCAAAACAAAGTACATGCTGCCATCACGGAAGGACGCACAACATCGACGTCTCGGACAGAGCGTCATATTGGGCGGCAGAAATTTTGAGGTAGTCCTAGTCTCTGGAGTAAATAGGAACAACAACACCAGTACCGAGATCAAGCGCAGATGTACTCTGGCCAATCGCTGTTTCTTTGGGCTCAAGAGGCAATTGAGTAACAGAGCCATCTCTCGAAACACCAAATTGACCTTGTATGAGACCCTGATCATCCCAGTCCTGCTCTATGGCGCAGAGACATGGACGCTATTGAAAGCGAATGAAGAAGCTCTTGGTTGTTTTGAGGGACAAGTTCTGCGTGCGATCTTTGGTCCTGTTTACGTTGATGGCGTTTGGAGGAAACGATTCAACCACAAACTGTACAGGCTGTACAGCGGCATGCACCTAGTTAAGCGTTTTCGGATCCATCGCTTAAGATGGCTAGGTCATGTAGAGCGGATGGACACCACAGCTCAGGCCCAAAGAGTCTTCGACACCGAACCATTGGGATAGCGCAACAGAAGACGTCCTCGCACTAGATGGCGCACACAAGTGGAAAAGGACCTAAACCAACTTGGTGTGCGCAACTGGAGGCAGCTGGCGAAAGATCGTGCTGGCTGGAGAGGCATGTTGGTTGAGGCTCAGGTCCACCCCGGACTGTAGCGGCAATCAAAGAAGAAGAAGAAGGTCTTTGGAGCGTCGTCGTGCATACGACCTCGATTTCAGAAGACCGAATTTATGGGCTTCGTCATATTTCTACAACGTCTAGTATCTCGTACAGGCTTATGATGTGACTCACATTGAGGAAGATGTCATCTGGATCTGACTGTAGCGATAATGGGGTAGACGACTCGTCTGTCGATTCTTTCTATCTCCGCGCTGTTGTGGAGAGTGGATGTCCTAATATATTTGTAGCAGTCCTGTTGACGTTTGAGACCGGTGATGGTTTTGAAGCAACTTCTTTCGAAGAGTCGTAGTTTCTCCATTTGGTGTAGTGTAGTGTGGAACCACATCAGACACTTCTTATCTGCTTGCACAGCATATTTCCACTTGTTTCCACTTGACTTTTGTCTTTTAAATGCGATTGGAGATGTTTATTTGGAAGGACAAGTTTCTGGTGAACATTAATTCGAAGTACTTCATCTATTTGCCGTGGCCGCAGAGATAAGACAGTTTAATTTTTTTACATTCATGAACACTCTTGTTTCGAGCTTCGTCAGTTTTGAATTCCAGATAGAAGAATATTAACTCTTGTTTTCACTGGGATTCGAACTTGGGACCTCTATAACCAAGGGCAGGCATACAACCAACTGCGTCATTCGGCCGTGCTCCACCTTAGACTGAGTTAAGAACAATTTCTGGAGCTGACAGATCCTACTCAGTGCATCATGTTCGGTGCGTGTATAGAGGATGGCTCAAACCACAACGATGCCGTTGGCGGATTACAGGGGCTGTTTGATAAATCAGCGGCTCACAAGTGTTTCCAAACTGTTGAGGTCGTTCACAAGAGGTAGTTGCCTACTAGATTATTTGGACATGCAAAAGCTGCCCGGGCGATGGGTGCTGAGTTTGCTCACACTCAACCTTGAGGGCAACCGTGCCAGTCCCCAGCCAATGAACCATGGAGAGGAGGGAATAAGTAGATTAGATGGCCTAACGGCCGGAGCATTGGGGGTCTGTGCGTCGACGCCTACGCACTTGAACGTCGGTGTCTAAGTTCGAATTGAAAAAAATTGCTAATTTATTGGTTCCACCTTTTCCCCGAAATGTCTGCGCTGGCTTTTCTTTGCTCGCGCCTCCATCGAACTTTCGGCGCGGCGTCTATTTCGGATGCGTCTTGTCACGTAAATTAATTGATTAATTGGATTTGCGTTTAAAAATACCGCCGCTAAGCGATGTGGAATTGAAGGAGATTTATGTCCGATGGGATGCAGAAGAGTGCCGTCCTCGCTGTCGCAGAGGTCGATGGGAACGAAGATTTCTCTTGCGAAATTGGGCACTGATTGAGGAGCGAGCAGCTGGAGACACAGCCCAGACCAGTGCTCTTCGTGGCTCTCACTTGTGGCGGGGGCTGAAAAAAAAAAACGAAGGGAATAGAGGGATCGCTTAAATTCTTGCAAGATGTAACGCCATTATCCGGAGTTCATCTCATTATCAGTCACGGACTGGAGGGTGATTAGAGCCTTTTTGGTGCTCGTCGATGTCCTTGTTCTTGGGCTGGATTTTCGATTGGTGTTTTGGGCTCTGGAAAGCAATGTGTGATCCCTGCGTGTAAGTGAGACATGTTGGTCTACATTATCGTCGAGGTCGAGAATATAAGTCTAGACATCAACCCTTCGTCACTGACTGTCTAATCACACCCATTTTGCCGTATTCTGATGACTAGCTCTGAACTGTTTCGAGTTCAATATGGTGTCCCTCAAGGTTCCATTCACGGTCCCTCATTATTTGCAATGCTCAGCAGTGATCTTTCAGTAGGTTTTTAGTTCTCCTCTTGGCATGGTTAATGATTCAGTAGCTCGAAGATTTACGATCAATTATTAAGTGGCTCGTGGCGTTGTGGGTATGTGCGTTGACCCCAACATAAGTTCGATCTCTGGTCTGACAAAAATAGTTTTCTCGCCTCCACCTCTTTCGAGTCACTCAGAATGTTCTGTTTAGAAAAAAATGTATGTCACCACTAGTGAGAGAACAGAACAAGTGGTAGCTGAGAAGGTAGGTTCTGACCCAAGCAAGCATGCATAAAGGCTGGACTAAATCTTCTAACTCGATGGATGAGCAAGGAAGCTGTGTTCAGAAATAAACATGTATTTTATTTTATTCAGTGGGTGTCGATGAAATTCGCTCAGAAATGGCCAAAGGAATAGGTAAAGAGTTCGGGAAGCCACCTGCCGATCAGCAAACTGAGGTGATCGTTTCTATTTTCAAAAAGGGTGACAAAATATATTGATTGATAGTGTCCCTGGTAAGGTTTGATTTAAATTATAAGGGGCGTGCTCTGAACTTATAGTCCAGTCCAGGATAGGATTATAAAATAATGTTCTCCATCCAATACTTTTGGCTTAGTGACGACTTGAACTACTGCAACAAATTGACTGCTTAACGCCTGGAATCCACGCATAGTTCTATGGAATGCGTTTGTCGCTTTGTCACTTCGTTTCGTCAAGATCTCGGACTTTGTTCGGTTGTACTACGGTAGCGTTCATGATTTATCTAGGTTAGGTTAGGTTGTAGTGGCTGACTGCTAAAGAGCAGTCACACTTAGGCCAGTGTAGGCCCATTGTGATACCACGCGGATTGACTTCTCCTAACGCTGGAACCAGTTGGTGCTGCTAATGAAACGATTTAGTTGGCCAATGCTGGCACTTTTTAGCTCGTTAAGTCCGCTGAAGTAGTAGGCGCCTAGGTGCAGGAACCTACGACAGGCCAAAGCGCTGCACGAGCAGAATAGGTGATGAGTGTTTTCTTCGTCCGCTTCATCATGCAGCTTCTGCAGAAATCATTGTATGGGGCACCCATTCGCTAGCATGAGTGCGAATTGCACAGTGCCCGGTTATGACTCCTATGAGGGTCCCTAATGAGGGCTTGCTGAGTCTAAGTAGACCGAGTGACCGTTTAAGGTTAAGTGATGGCCAGAATTCTTTTGTTTTAAGGCAGGTGGTGCCTTTTAGCCATTTGTCATTAGTGGTTTTAGTTGTATAGATCTTAAGAAGATGGTAAGCTGTAGCTATCGGCATGGAAGTTGGCACCCCTGCTATTAATAGGTTGTACTATACCTGGCGAGCTCATCGGCTTTGTAGTTTCCTGGTATGTCACATAAGGTGCTCATCCATCTCGTTAAGAAAAAGCCTGCTATTAAGGGATGTTTTTGAGTTAAACATGACATTGCCCAGCGATTTTATTGCGGTCTGACTATCGAAACAGATGGTGATATCCCCTGTTGATATCACGTTGTTTTTGAGCCATGACAACGCCTCTTTAATCGCTATGGCTTCATGTAGCTTCAAAGAAATAGCAAAGTTGAGATCTTGGGAATAGACACCCGCACTCACCTCTTCGTTTGTCTTCAATCCATCTGTGCAAATACGCAGAGGATCATCCAACGTCTGCGTATCAGACATCCAGTCCGATCTGGAGGGAATGCTGATTGAGATTTTCTTCTCGAAGATAGCCTGGGGTATTAGGCGGTCCGTGTCGCTAGGAAGGAAGTTGAGTTCCTTGAAAATGGTTGAGTGGCCGATGTTTAGTTCGGACAACAGTCGGAGTGTTTTAAGTCTCAAGGCTGTGCTGGCTGATATTTGTTTTCCGAATAGTTCTAGTGGTGGAAGATGGAGGATATTATTCAGTGCGTCTGGCGGCATACTTCTCAGTGCTCCGGTCGCACAAGCAGGCCAGTGTTTGTACCCGATTGAGTGCCTTGCAGTTGGTAGCTTTGTTTAGTGCTGTTCACCAAACTGAGACCCTATACAGAAGTGTCGGTCTGACAATCGAGATGAAAATCCAGTGAGCGCGCATAGTTCTAAGTCCCTTCTTTTTCTTTCTTTTCTTGACCCTATCCTAGCTTGTAAGCAGTCGTGAGGCCCAGACATTTCGAACTGGCAGTTAGCCGTAATATAGTGCCACTGGGGGCCAAACTGAGGGATTTTGTATCTTCTAACACTAGATGTATATAATCTAAAATTCCTACTACATAACATTTGCTTTCTGTTTTCATCAAAGGCGAGCTGTCTTGTGTCGGCCTACTGAGCAGCTGCATCTTCGAACGGCATCGGTGTCCTCGTCTAATCTACTTTCAAAGCTTGACTTCAATGTGATTCCATCATGGAGGCGACAGAGCTCGTCATGCACATGCAGGGCCTGTAGAACATCGAAAGTGATCGAGAAACTGGAGTATGTATTTTCTTTTCGATTTGCTTAAGTCAGAGAGCTTGTAACTATCGCTTTCTCTGGTCTATGGGCTATGGCCACCACTCAAAGCTATCCTCAACCATAACCAAAAAATGACCGCGGAAGCCTCGAAGCCAGTCAAATGTACTCTGTACTCTCAGCACTATGATCACTCGTCAAATGACTACAACCATTAACTGCAAATGACAAGAGACCTTGTGAGTAATTTCCAAGCAGCTTGAAGCAAGCCTAGAGACTAACAGACTTAAAGTCTCAAATCTCCTTCCTTAGAGCTGACCGAGAGCAGGATAAACCCACCCCAGATTTACCGCTCTAACACCTTCGTGTCCCTCAATCACACTGCATCACTATTCACTACGAAGACGTTCTTCCCGTGATCGCCACGTTCATCAGATTGATCGAATTAAAAATACATTTCCCACCATTTGACGGGAGTTTCATTCGACATTCGATGGCCGACCACGGTCTCACCTTGTCCTCCATTGCTCGGCCATCTGGCCCCCTGCCTCTCTCCACCACAGCTCCGACCGACTATGAACATGAACTCGACTTAATTGCGCTCCAAACGCGTCCTCCGACCGACACACCGACACCCCAACCATGGTCCGAGTGCAATTCTAGTTCCACCGCCACCTAACGGCCGACCCGACGGTGGCCCCCTTCAGACGAACTGAACAAAAAAAACACAGCCATACACAGCCGGCAACTGCCTTGACGAAGAGGCGAATCGACGGCGAAGCCAGAGCTCCGAGTTCCGATAAAGTTCGACAAGCCGCGCGCCGTGCCATATCCTCCGACACCCCGACAGACAGTCGCACACACCCGCAACGGATCTCCGCTCGGTTTCCAGTTAATAGCCCCATTTTGGGATAATTCATAGCCGGATGGATGTGTGCGATGTATGCGATGACCGCCCCAAAGGTTAGAGTTCCCCGAACGAAATTAACGTGAAGGTAAGGTTCCTCTAATTATAGGTGTTCATTGCTTGGGTCGTACCCGTTCCCGTACCCGTACCCGTACCCGTACCGTAGCCGGTTGATGTCGTCGTCGTCGTCGTCGCTGTAGCCACCGCCGCCGCCGCCGTCGTCGTCATCGTGGTTGTTTTCGCTCGAGGTTGGGTACCATCTGCGCTCACGTTATGCGGCTGTGCGGTGTGTCTGGCCGTGGAACAACGGCGACGGTAGGTACTCCCCTTTTTGTCTCTGCTGCTGGTGCTGGCTGCCGCCCTCCGCCTCTCCGCCCGGCCGGCTGATGTGTATCCGCTTTTGGATTGTGCTTCGGTGGATACTTTTTCTGTTTTCATTTCATTGAAGCCGACACCATTATCATTACATTTCATGCGATATGCACATTTGAGGCTTTTGCCTCTCGGCTCTTGGCTTAGTTTTTGTTTTTTGCGTTTTTTGAGTCCCTGCACTTCCGCCCGCCCCCTCGGCCGAGTGGCAGACAGCCGCTTCGGCAATTATTCGCTCAGTCAGCCACGGATTCACGGGCGAAACTTGAACTATCGGGAAACCATTAAATAGGTGACGCTGATAAATGCTTCTTTGGCAGCCTGTGCTGGGTTTTGTTTGTCTTTTTTGCCGGGTGGTGGTCTAGTTGGGCTAGCATGTGGTGGAGGACTCAAATTATAGGCTTCGTTGCAATCAGGTGGATCGCATTAAGGGCTTGTCTTGTCTGAAGAGCGACATGCAGTTGGGGAGACAGGACTCTCATACAGTCGATTACGGGGCGGGTGGCTAGCTGAGACTGGAAGCTCTGTGGTGGCTTTAGGATCTTGCACGGGGACATGCTTCGCGTAATAAACTGCGATTAATGAGGTATTATTATTATTATATTATATAGGTGGTAGCCCGTGGCGTTGTGGGTATGTGCGTCGACCCCAACCTCGACGTCGTAGGTTCGATTCCTGCTTTGTGGGACGAAAACAATGTTCACGGCCCACCTCTTTCGAGTCACTAACAATGCTCCTGAGAGAAAGCTTCTCAAACTTGGCCGTTCGGAGTCGGCATAAAACTGTAGGTCCCTTCCAGAACAATAGCACGCACAACACGAGTGGTTGCTGAGAAGCTAGGTCCTGGCCCCCTACAGGCTGTAGTGCCACCCTTAGTATTATTATTATTGGGGCACTGTTGCAAGTACTGTTTAATCCAGACCGTCGTACGCGAGGAACTCAATGTCAAGCAGCTACTTCGCCGAACGGAGAAAGCTATGCATCGGTGATTTGTACACGGGGCGCGATAGTCCCCATCATCACGGTTTCGAGACGTGCCTTAAATGCGACTCCATCAGAAAGGTGACCGCTTGGCAGCCCCAGGTCGATGTGCTTGGGCTAAGTTTAAAAACTCGATTGGTTTCGCCTGAGCAGAAATCCTGATGAGTTAGAGTCGATGGCGGATCGAGTGACCTGCGTGCCCCTGTAATAGATCATGCTGGTCTAAGAATCATGAATGTTTAATGTATCCTATCAAGATATTCTGCACTGCACTGACTGATATTAATCAAGACATAGTATACCTGACGCATCTCCAATTATCTGCCCCCTGAGAGCAACGTCGCTAAGGAGCTGATCCGAAACAGAAAGCACTTATTTTCAGAATACCTTGTTACAGTTGTATGATCAATTTGTACCAGTCAAAACGGTCAAAGTTCAAAACCGTGCGTGGCCTTCGTTTACCACAGAGGCAATCAACTCCATCAATTGGAGAAACAGGTTGAACAGTACATGAAAGCACACTCCATCTGATGCTAACTGGAACTTATGTACATAAGTCAGCACGCCACACCACCACTTCTCTTGCAGGTAACTCTAAGAAAGCGTACACCGCCCCTAAACTAAGCACATCTCTCCCTCCGAAATAATTGTAGTAAGTAACTTGCGTAAAGTTGGATTATCCAGCAGTTACAACAAGTTCTGGATCCCAATGAACTCAATCGTGCCTTTCTAGGTGAAAATCCTAGTCCTTCGATCATCAGAATACAAATCCTAAGCCTTCAATCCCAAACCTAGACTTCAACGCTGTTGCAGAAGATTAACTCACTCGAAGCGTCGTTGCTATAAACTCTGACGTCAATAACCTGCTGTACTCTCAACAATCGGGTTTTAGAGTTGTTCCTCCGCTATGGGAAATCTGCTTGAAGAGATGCGACAATCTTTCGACGCCAACAAGGATTCTTTCCTGCTTGCTCGTGCTTGCTTGACTTCTCGAAGGCCTTCGATAAAATAAAGCACGACACATTCGGACCAATACTCTTCTGAATTTTCATCAACGAACTTCCTTCTGTGTGCAAACACGCCTGTTGCACAGAGCAGGAATCGAACCTACGATGTCGAGGTCGGACGACGTGCATACCCAAAACGCCACAGGCCACCAGAAGTATTTATATAACAGCCTTAATTTCACTCGTTCTCCAGGAACCACAAACATTATCCCATTTTGTGGAATTCCTTGCCATCCCACACCGTGTTGCTATACGTCAACAATAAACCTAAACCTATTTTATAAATAATTTAAGTTTAATATGATTTTTTTTTGTGAAATTACTTCACCAAGTACAAAAGAAGTGTCACCAAGTACAGTGCCTCTGATATCACTTAAATCCGTCGGAAAGACAAGTGGTGGACAAATTCGTCTGCCCTTGGATGCCTTAGTTCATCCTGTGACTATAATTTTACCAAAATTCTGCTGATGTTAGTCCTCATCGTCACCCTTGGTCATCTGCTATGCAGTATGCAATGCTTAACAGCACGAGACGCTTCAGAGGGATCCAAGCCTTCCAAGATCCTTTGAAATTCTGTAGCATTTGGCATCTCGGTAACTTGTAACAGTCATCGACTTAACAACTCCGTGACAATCCATACCCTTCCAAGTGTTTGCGTTAACGCGATCTTCTGTCTTATGGCCAAGAGGTCCATTCAGGCAAGATATCTAGAGACACCGATCAAATGCTTTAAGCTGGACTCCCATGTGCCCAAGTTCAAGTTTTATGGGCAGTACCTCCAGTTGGAATAGTACGAGATCGATCGAAAGCCTCTTGCTCGTCTTGGCGGCACAGTACCAGTCTGTTTTACAATTCCACAGATTTGACACGTCTCAGAGTCAAAGACTACTTCGACCGCAATAATCCCGAACCGGAATATAAATCACCGCACCAACAACGATCTCTCAAGACAGTCAACTGCTCTGGTCAGGTCACATCCCTTGGAAAATAACCGAATGGGTACCACACCGTCACGTGCTGCAGTTCAATCCTCTTTTTCGTCTGACGCTACAGTCCGTAGGTGTCCTGGACCTAAGCTAGTGTGCCTTTTGCAATGACACGGTTCTGTGTTGACTGAAGACTCTTTCCAGATTGGCTTGCTGTCAGAGGCAAGGTCTTCTTTTACGGTGTTCTCCCCTTGAGCTTGGAATCGAAGGCATTAAATCCTATTAATCCACTCTCGGTCCTTCTTCTTCTTCTTCTGGCACTACAGTCCGGGGTGAACCTGGGCCTCGGTCAACAAGCCTCTCCAGCTAGCACGATCCATAGCTACCTGCCTCCAATTTCACACTCCAAGTTGGTTGAGATCCTTCTCCACTTCAGTGCGCCATCGGTTTCGTGGACGTCCTTGTTGACCCTCTAGTTCGTAGTATAAGACTCCTCGGGCTGGAGCAGTGTTGTCCATGCGCTCAACATGGCTTAGCCATCTTAGACGTTGAATCCGTAGACGCCTGGCTAAACTCGTCTGTCGCTGTACAGAACAGAACTTCTCTCGAAGAGACCAAGTGCGTCTTCATTCGCTCTTGAGATTGTCCAGGCTTCCGCGCCATCTAGCAGTGCAGGGTTGATCGGGTCTTATATAATGTGAACTTGGTTTTTCGAGAGATCGCTACTACTCAATTGCCTGTTGAGCCCAAAGAAACAGCGGTTGGCAAGAGTTATCCTGAATTTTAATAACTTGGGAGCCAAGGTAGATGAAGTCCTTTACTACCTCGATGTTGTAGCTGCCTATGGTGACGTTCTGAACGATTCGCCATGTTGTGTGTCCTTTCTTGATGACAGCATATACTTCGTTTTGCCCTCATTCACCGCGAAACCCATTTTGCCGCCTCCGTTTCATACCAACATAGGCTTCATTTACGGCTCGCTGAGTTCGACCAATCACGTCAATGTCGTCCGCGTAGGCTAGCAATTGAACGGATTTGAAAATCGTGCCTCTAGTGTTGGCGTGTGAGTTTGACACGATCTTTTCCAGAACGATGTTGAAGAAATCACATGACAGCGCGTCGCCCTGTCTGATCGGTCCACAGTAACAAAATGTTGCAAACATTCTTCAAACTGGGGCTGAACATCTCCAAGCAGTATTTTTAATTAGTCACAACAATGTCTTAATGGTCGAGTGTGAGTCCATTTGGCACCCATTGCCAGCCTGCGTGGGGGGCTAATGGAGGAGAAGCATAACCACGAATTTTGCATAATCTACCAAGATGTGGACGTTGTTGACTGCATTGGCTAAGCCGTATCCATAAACCACAACATTCCGCCTAGGAGGGTTTTCGAATCCGAGCCTCTTGGTTCGAGAAGGAGAGGAAGACCGAATTTGGGGTTTAAAACCAAGTAATCGCTGCGGCAAGACTGCTTGATCTTCATGACTGGAGCGCGCCCAGGACAGTCAGCGGTATTTCAAGCTCGGACCCTACATGGGTCGCAGTAAGGTTGTCGGTGTTCATGCCAATGTGTCCTTCAGGGTGAACGCCATTTGTCTACATCTTAGTGAACAACACTACAATAGGTGTTGTAAAATATTAGGAATAATGGACAAGTTACTATAACATCGGGATGAAAGGGGTTTTGTTTAAATGGCCATTCACACAAGTTCACTGGTTCCGTACTTGCAATTGGTGGATGGAGTCACATTTCGTTGCATCGTCCATTAAAACCATTCATTTGAGAATGAAAGCAAATCACTAGGTCAGGTTGGGTTAGTGGGCTGTCGAGCCAAAGGTCCGTCACACTTAGGTCTTTGTAGACCCATTGTGACACCCACAGGGAGGTATGTTTCTCTTCATCTCCTTTGTCCTGCTCAGTCCTTCATCCCGTACTTCCTGTGTTGTCCATCTCCAACACCTTTATAAATCTGCAAAGAGAAATCTGTGGCACCTCTGCCAGTTCATTAAGGTCATGGACATGATCGGCGGTCTTTTTCGCAATCCACAGAGGCTGGGAAAGTGACAGAGTTGGTGACTAGTGTCTCTTTCCTTTCGCTCCTATGACACCTGCAAGTCTCTCCATTCTTAGTTTAGAGTAGATGGCCTTTACAAAACTACACAGCCATATGTCAAGATTGGCCTGACTATCGCTGTGTACATCCACGGGATAGTTTAAGAGTTCGGACCCCATTTTTTGCCAAAAATTCTGTTGCTCAGATTGAGGCTGCTCCCTTCACTCTCACTTGTGTTTCCACTTTAGTTTCTTGTCTAGGATTACCCCCAGATATTACTCACTCTCCTGTAGACTGAGAAGCGTATCACAAGTTATTGATCCACATTTTCTGACTCCTTCGGCCCATTAGTCACACAAAACCGTGACTTTTTGTCAATGCAACCACTCGCTTTTGAGACTTACATATTGACGCCAGGCGCAGTGCGGACAGGTGAAAAAAAAGGTTATTCAATGACAATAATGCAAAACCGACTCTGACTGTGAAGGTTTTTTGTGAAGACAAGCAGTAGTTCAATACTTATGTCGTTTTATTCATTTTTAATTTATTTTTCAATTCATTTACTCACATGTTAGACAAAAATGCTTGAAACTAGCTTAACTAACTTGACAAACCTTCTGACGTCCAACCTACTGACCCTATACGGGTACTCTAAGCTTATTCGAACTAAATTTAATAGTGCCTTTTGGCTTAAGCTATTTAATTATGTCCGTGGTACACGGATGCGTGCTCCAGTGCTTAATGTTATGTATATGCCTAACATGTATAATTTATACGCCGTGGTGCACCTTTTTTGTGGATTTTTGTATTTTTTTTCTCAGCCACTATGGTCAACTAGCACGTCAATTTGAGAGGCTATCGGCGACGGACACTGATTTTGGTATAACCAGCAGTAAAATTGCAGTTCGTTAGCAGACTCTCTATGGATCCTGTATTAGGCCAATTGTGTCGAGATAGAGGAATGCCTTGGGAGGAACAAAGCCGGTAAAGCGCACTCTCTCATTATGTATAACCTTGGGGTAGTAGCCTCAGCCTGTTGGAAGAAGTCATAGCTCGTGCAATGCACCTTCTGATCAGCTTAATAATAAAATTATCTATCCTGTTCAAGTTTGCCTCGTTGTACAGGACCTTGTGCGAATAAAATGTATTGTACTCAGACTTGGGTGTAAGATACAAGCGGAGACAAGTCCGAAGACACTGTCAGTTTATGCGCGCATTCCTTGATGTCATGTACAACGGGGTCCTGAAAAGGATACTTTCACACTTCCGGAAGTTGATAATCAACTTCCAGTCGTCGCAAAATCGCTGAATTTGGGCGAAGTCACGTTGCAACAAGATATTTATTACTTCGACCTGATCTGTACGCTACACAATCGTCAGCGTACGCAATTGACTGCGGCATTGACGTAAAAGATCTGCAGTGAATATGCAGAACAAGATCGGAGAACCAACCGTTCCATGTTGCAAACAATTTTTGATGTCAAAGACCCTGGAAGAAGTTACATCGCCACTTTTCATGACGAACTTTCTACCTGTTATCATGTCATAGATCATGTATAGCAATGGCTTACTTACTGCGAGCCTGACCAGCTTGATGAAGAGGCCTTCCAACTGCCTGTCAATCAGAGAAGCACCCGTGCATTGGTGTTTGTCTTTATTCCATTGAATGTCGGACACCAGTTTTCGAAACTTCTGTACTCCCAGCAGTGCTGCTCAGGTGCGCCAGGGTTAAAGGTAGGCACTCTTTCCTAAAATCTCTTTCAAGAGCAAAAGGGTATTCGTCGCCACATTAGGCAACATTTAGGGTTGTAGCTCGATGGACGATCCTCGTAACATTTTCGAGAAGCTCTGGCTCACCCTTGTGTGAAGGTGCAAGAAGTGGCTGAAGTTAGGAACCTGACAAGCATCCATCATCGCTTGACAGATCCCCCAGAAACCGTCTTGACAGCTGGCAGCTGGCAGTCTGTCAGCTCAAGCAGTGCCACGTCGCCTTAACCCCCGAATGATTAAGATCACACCATCACCCGGCGTGTAAGTCGCACATCATGTCACATGATCAAGCACTGTTGCTCCAGCGACAGATAACCCAACCAAGCCCGTGACCCAGAGATGATGTCAACACGAGCATATGCCAACGATTGCAGATCGCTGAAGTGTTGTTGAACCCAAAATCGAAACTCTGCAGCATAACTCGCCGAACGACCCAATTTGATGCTGCAACTCGAAGCACGACCACAATGTCGGCACCGCAAGTCGGCGCGCAAGAAAGAGCAGCGCCGCCGCGTTGCCGCTCAGCCAGTATCCGTCGTTGTTCTACTTTCACCACTCGCTCGGCGCGCTCAGCAGAGCCCCGGCTGGATATTTGCATCCAATCCGTGTGTCTATTGTGAAATTTTGCATGACAATGCCACATACCTATGCACACGGATGCATGAGTGTTCCGAGGCGCATTCTAACTCTCGAATCAAAGCCTTCGCTCGTGACTGGTGTCCACTTTGCTGCGCACACTTTCTCTCCCACTCATCGGCGCGGCGCGGCGGTGCCGGTGCCGGTGCTGCGCTGGCCGCGTCCGACGTCCGACGACGCCGATTCGAGTTCCCACAAAGGCCCCCAGACACCATCGTCGCCATGCGTTGTGTGTGCTTTTTTTTCGTTTGTTTGCCATCTTCATGGCGCGGCGACGGCGGCGGCGGCGATTTACATACAAACACACACGTTCCGTGAATGCGCCGAGAGGATGGCGAGAAGAAGCTAATTTGCGTCGGAGGAGAAAATGGAAATTAACTGCGACGCCGCTTGAGTGACCACCACTTGAGGATGGAAGTAGATTAATCACTTTCAGGTGTCTCCGTCCGCGACGCCGTCTCTAACTCCGTCTCTAGCTCCAGCCCGGTCGGGCCGTGCCACTGACACCGCATGCATCCGCTGAGGAGCGGATGACGGCGCAGCGCTGTGTTCTGGTTTCGCCAAAATTGGTACGAAACGAAACACGGCCACCAGCACCACGGCGGATTTCACGAATGTATCTGGCAATTTGTAATGTAAATGAGTATCGAACTGAGATAACTGGATTGAGATCTCTTTTCTGGGCAGTGCAGTGCGGCATACCAATCAGCCGCTTTCGGGCGACCGGAGGAGTTCAATAGTCGTACTCGCCACCCAAGCCTAGCACGGCGTACCGAATCGATTCGATTGATGATGACATGCGATGGGCGATCTGTGTGAAGTGATTTGTCAATCGGTGCGGCGGTGGCCGCGGCGCAACGATGTCGCACTTAGGTGTCAATCAACGGCTAGTGACAGTGACTGAATTCAGGGTTAATTTGGTTCACATTTCGGTTGGAATTCGATTTGGAAGGGGAAAGCGATCGCTGCCCGGGCTGCGACTTTCTGCTGATCGAAGGTAATCGAATGGGACATTCCTTCATGTATCTGGTCGGCCTTAAGTCGGTGGCCTTTAACTGTCAGAAAGTGAAAGTGCCTGTGAATGGATTTGGTTTCCTTTTTTCGAGTGCTGCCGCAACAGCATAGATCGGTGGATGGGGAACGGCACATTGGCTTCAGCGGGGGGACACTAGCGACGCGAGAGTTAGAATCTTTTTTGTGGAAGGCGGAGGTAGATTGAGTGCAGTGAGCCCAGCAATGATGGAAGTTTGCTATTTTTCAGGCTCACCCCTATGCTGTGCTTTGTGAACTACGTCCTTGATGACATCCTAAACATGTGACGGACCTGTTGGGTCACTGCAACGAAGCATCAGGTTAGTGGTTTACTTCAAAATTAATGTCAAGGTGACCTAGTCTAGAAGTTATTGGCACCTGGAGCCACTTGCGCTGGCTGTAACAGTCAGGCTTGAGTTCAGATAGACAGATTGATGCTGTTATTGTATCTAGAGCTCGATGATAATTTTTTGTTCTCATTTGGTTTCTCACTGACAGATACATATTTTATCGGGCATCTAAATTTAGGTCTTGCCCTGAGATATATTTAAAAACACTCAATTGTTCGCTCTCCGCTTGAGAGGGTTTGTTTATTTGAAGTATACAACTCATCTGTTGACATTTTTTTTCAAGAAGTACATGTTTTTATGACCTCTTTGGCTGACATGATCCAATAAAGCGATCGAGAAGGTAAATCACGCACTAAAAATTTTCAAGGCCACTCGGTCCTCGACAGTCGATTCGAACACCTCAGAACTTATTGTCCAGGCGCAACCAAGTGAGTAGTCCAACCACCTCGTCCTGCGTCTGGCAAGGGACCGCTTTCCTGGTGGTGTCGCACCAGGAAGACGTGATGATGGAAACTTTCGTACAACGTGTCCAAACCATCGAAGCATAGCATTTCGGTCGGAGAATTAGCTGCTTAACATAGACTTCCCGCGTACTGCCGTGTTTCCCACCCTATCGCGGCGAGTAACTCCACAAACAGCACAAAGAAGTCTCATCTCTGCAACTTGTATTCGCGATCGTATTATGTCGGCCATTACCCATTGGTTTTGACATCAAGCTTGGGCTTTCTGATTACAGATTGTTCAAGCTTGGCCAATCCTACAGGAAAACTCAGCATTACTCAACCCATCACTCGTGAAAAAGACCCTTAAACTTCTCTTTGGTTCCCTTTCAATTTACTTCAATGCTATCTAAGCACACGTTTAGAAGTGAGTCATCCTCCTGTGCCGATGTCGCGTCAACCAATTGAAGTAGAAGGGATGGCATCTATTTTATTGTCTCTCAGTGATATCTGTCCCTGATTAACCAGAACCTAAAAAATTATAAAAATAAAGATTTCGCTCCGACCAAGGGCGAAACATTATGGTTGAGAGTTATTTTCGAGCACTACTTTTAACCCATCGCCCACTTCGATAAAGTTTATAATAATATAATATGGGTGGCGCTACAGCCCGTAGAGGGCCAGGGACTAGCTTCTCAGCAACCACTCGTGTTGTGCGTGCTACTGTTCTCTCACGAGTGGAAGGGATCTACAGTTTTACGCCGACTCCGAAAGGCCAAGTTTGAGAAGCTTTTTCTTGACAGGAAATACTCTTTGAGCATTGTCAGTGACTCGAAAGAGGCCGTGAAAATTATTTCTGTCGCTCAGAGCTGGAATCGAACTTACGACGTCGAGGTTGGGGTCGACGCACGTACCCACAACGCCACGGACCACATACAGTTTTACACAGTTTACTTTTATGAAATGACTGGCTTGAGACAAGGGCTCCAACTGTTCAGACTGTTGCTTAGATGCCTCGGGTGTGTTCAGGATGTTCGGAATCTAGAGCGTCTGGCCAACTTTAATCCACTATGATTTGAGTTCAAATTGAGAGTAAAGTTATAGAGACCAGCAGATTTGAACTAAGGCCATCCAATAATCGACGATGTTGAATGAATCAGCAAAATTGAAATAGATGTTTTACTGACTCAGCAATGACTTTTGCTTCTCTTCTAGCTTGTTTCAGTGTGTAACAACTATATACCAACCTTACTTATTTACTAAGCGCTTTTCACTTGTACATGTGGTGGGTCCAGCCCTGGATTCGATTGACAAGCACGGCTATTAAAACATACAGTTGTGTCCAGGACTAAAAGAGCAATAGGCTGTCTTCGAAAAAGGCGCATTTTATCAACCAATACCAACCAGGCCAGTGGATACTTGCACTTATTCTACAGTGCGATAAATGTATGATTCAGCAGGAGATTTGCATGTTAGAATCTTCTGTGTTGCCTTACTGTCGTGGATTCTTACCACAAGGCAGAGGTAGAGGGGGACTAGGACTTGTCAGTAGAGTATGTAGGCAGCGAGCCTACGATCATTAACGACAGAATGTTGCTATTGCTCAGGCCTGCAGGTTTGACAAGTTCGGTGGGCTATGTTCAAACTGTGGCCCTAATGTCCAAGATTTTGCCTCTGAACACAAGTGGCTTTGTAACAACGAGCACATTACGTGGATCATCAGGTTAGTAGCTTACTTGCAAAGCACATACTTATAGAGTCAATAGAAAGAACGCTTTAATCTAGCAGTTAGGTGCGTCGATTTTAAATGACGACCGAAAATTAAAGTAGCTTTCCTGCCGTCTCAACAATGGGTTTACGTGTGTAACAACGATGGAATGAACAAATATCTGCATGCCATTGATAACATGGCCAGTGGATCTCTACCGCCCCGTCAACAGTGCGAATACAAGTTCATCTTGGGTACGTTATTTTACGTTTATCATACCCAACTGCTGCAAGGGCAGTACTAACCACAATAAATGTCTTGAAAAAGAGCATCTCATAATCTCGATTGGAGCCTCCCTCTTGTGTACAAGATGTTAAGCACAGCGAATTCTGATCTTAACAGGGTCAAGGACAGAACAATGAAATTCAAAGGCTCAACAATTCAATGCTGTCTACTGTCCCTTGAGCGTACCTCTATCAATGAATCGCGCTTGTTTCGTTGAAGCCGGACAACTTTTCACTCTTAGCACGCTTATCGACACACAAACAAAAATCCTAGGAAATGCCTAGGTTTTCTTAATCGATGCAAGAACTATTTCACGCCCTCTTTTTTTTAAGGCTTAGGTTCGGTTAATTGTGATACCCAGTGCTGTTAATTTGATCTTAACGGCAAATAGTGACTGGACCAGATTCTCAGATGTGTCTTAAGCCCAAATGCCTAAGAGTTCCTCGAGGATATGCTAAACAGCTGTATGCTAAAGCCTTTGTCGATTATTCTACCGGAAGATGTTATAATTTGTTGGCAATAGCGTCGTACGTCAATCATATTTCTTGAAGAGCTATTACATCTACTTGAAGCAGCTTTGAAGTGCGGCGTCCATGCTGGGAGGTGTGTGGATTCTTCCGACGATACCATTGGCAATATAGCAATATGAGGAACGCTACAGGGAATTGGATGACCGGTGCTTAGGGAATATGTCTTAGCAACAAGAAGTTGTGATGGATTTGGCATAGCCAGCAAGATCGCCCGTTTTTTCCATTCCAGACTTCATTATTTGGGGCCAAGTCTTGAAGACGCGGGCTTATGTCGACAAGCCTCAGACAATCGCAGCCCTTCAGGAGAATATTTGGTCAGTTGGAATCGATGGGATCTCCAACATTGTGCTAAGACATCTTCCTCTGGAAGTGGTCACTATGTACCCAATCCTGTTTAACAATGCTCTGAATAATGCACATTATCCGGAGCATTGGAAAACTGCGATTGTAAACCCATATCCAAGCGAGGAAAAGATTCTTCGAATCCGTGCAATCTCCGGTCAATTAGTCTCCTTCCGAACATCAGCAAGGTATTCGAGAAGGTGATAAATAGAGCTCTGAGCAACTGGACAGAGGACAGACATATAATTGCGGATAACCAATTCGGTTTCAGAGCGGGGCATGACACTACTCATGCCGCGTCGAAACTGGTGTCGGATATCCAATGGAACAAGAGCAAGAAACAATGTACAGGTGCCTGTTTGATTGACCTGGAGAAGGCCTTCGACACCGTTTGGTTAGAAGGACTTTACTATAAGCTCAATCGGCTAGGCATTAGTAAACCACTGCTGTACCTACTGTATAACATGCTTACCGGTAGGCGGTTCGTAGTCAAGAATGGCAACTTGACCTCTGCAGGTATTTTTGAAATCAAGAATGGTCTCCAACAGGGTGCCGTTAATTCGCCGATCCTGTTCAACATTTTCTTGAGCGATCTGATAAGTTCTCTTCCGCACGCAATTGCGTATGCCGACGACTTGATCGTGTACAGATCAGGCAAAAAGATCGAGGACATCACTACGCTCACGCAGGGTGACTTCGACTCATTCATGAGAGATTGCGATGACTGGAAGTTGAATATCAACTTTCAGAAGTCGGAAACCATTCTGTTCAGGACTCCGTTGTATAAAGCCTCGGCGGATACAAAAAAGAATTGGCGAAAGTTCTCAATTGTTGGACGCCACGGCATCCACGGCATCCGCCACGGAATCCACTGGCGCAAAGGATTGTTGTCAGATACCTGGGGATCTGGCTAGATCAGTATCTATATTTTAACAAACATTTAGATGCTGCTCTAGCCAGGGCCCGAGGCGCTTTCGCCCTTACAAAGAGACTGTTTTACAACAGCCAACTCGATGCAAGAGTAAAGGTAATCTGCTACATGGCCCTCATACGGCCAATGCTCACCTATGGCTGTCCCGTGTGGTTCAACGTGGGTGCAAGCTTGATGGAAAAGATTCGGGTGTTTGAGAGGGCTTGTCTAAGGGCTTGCCTTCGCCTTTACAGAATACCAGAGTCCCAGTACAGAAAATTCTACCCCAATGAGGTCTTATACAACAGGGCTAACCTGATACGAGTGGACAATTTCCTAGTGAAGTTGATTCGAGGTCACACTGCGAGAGCGATGAACTCGGCTAATAACTTGATCTCTGGGGCTTACTACCCCAATTTACAGTACCACGAAAGGGTACGTCAAACTGGCTTCGTCCCACCAGAAGCATTTCTCCATTTCGATAGGCAGGGTCTCATACAAGACATAAATGCGGTACCGCTTTCACATCGCCCGTTCAACTGTGGATGGGCGAATCAACCACGACCGTTCCGTCGCACAACGAGCTGAGGGAGATCTCCTTCGCTTCAGTATGGCGGTGTCGAGTCGGGATAAGAGAGATGTTGCGGTACAACACCGAAAGTTTTGGTGGCTGAGAGAGGGGACGCCCTCGTCGAACCCTTTAGACCCAGGTTAGAATGGGCAGTACAGATCTCCTCAAAAGGAGTAGTCGGTCAGTGTCTTGCAGCGGGATTTGATGCAGCTACCTATGGCCGACTTACAGACTTAGTGTAAGATAGGTGTAAGTTATACATATAAATGTATATGAAAAAAAAAGAAAAAAAAACACTCTAAGTATACACATTTGTACACTGAATGTACTCATGTCCCAGACAAGAAGAAACGCAACCTTTCTCTGAACACATCATCCAGCCCGACTGACTTGTAAGCTCCGCGCATTCAAATCACCACCTCCCTTCTCCCCGCCCCCACTGCACCCATTGGAGACCAATTTTACTTCTCCGCCTCTCGTGATAGTCCATCGCAGCGGTGTAACGGTGATTGATGGTTATCCATTTTTATTTTCCCCCTTAATTGGCTCGTTAAAGTCCGGTCGTTAAGGAACTTTCAAGGATATAAAACACTTTGCGTGCGTCTGAAGTCAATTGCTGACATACTCTTCCACTTGCGACGCGAGTGGGTTGAGCCGCGCAACGCTTCGATCCGGAGTCACGCGATAATGTTATCAAACGAGTGGGTTTTTTTCTTTCTTCGTTTTCACCGCCTAATCATTCGTCTTTCACTCTGATTTATGAGACAGTGTCAATGGCCTTCTGTGGGTGCTTTTGGAGCGGGAGGGCACGTCAATCTGAGGAGACGGAGTGTGATGAAGTTTACTAGGTTGCGCCCGAGCCTGCCAAACTATTCAACCGCAAGTTCCGGTCCAAGGCAATTCCAAGAAAACATCTCAGCCGACGACCAATCCCTTCGAGTGCCCACTCCAGACGCACCGACGAGCACACACAACAGCTGGCCGCTGACTAGGCCTACGTGTGGCTATGCTAATGGCTCGAGTTTTACTGAGAACCAGATTCCAGCCAGTTGACCTCCACGCATTACAAGAGAAATCGCCACTCCCAGCGACCTCTTAAGCCGCCAGGCGGGCACCGGCCATACCCGCGAGCGCTTGTCAACCGCGACGCGCGATTAAATCAATCAGCGAGCGTGTACGGCTCGCACTCCGTCAGTCGGCCTTGAGTCGGCTCCGAAATGCCTCGCGCAGTGTTTGGTCGTGCCAAACATCGAGTCGATATGCCACCTCCCGGCCGGCGGTGGTGGTTCCTCTGGCGCGGCATAATTACACGGAAGTGCGCGACACCGACACCGTGCTTGGCCGTGGCGCTGAACGACACCTGTTTTCGTGACCCGATGCCAAGATGAACACTCGAACCAGCCTCGCCGCGGGCGTCATCAAAGGAATCCCTCGTCGTTTTGAGTGCAAATCGAAATTAATTTTAATGAAAGAAGCAAAACCCTCCGGCCTGCCGGGGAGGGCACATTAATAAAAGATTACACAAGCCCTCGCTCGTGGGCTGTGCATAGTTTCGCAGAAGAAGACGCAATCGATTAGGGACGTCACGTCATCCACGCTGAGTGGTGGCAGTAGTTACTGTGTGCCACGCCGGGGGGTTGGTGTAAGGTCTACACGCATGCACTGCCCCCCTCACCACCCACACCGACACAGAGTCTAGAGAAAATCGTTTCCCTAATCCATTTGTGTAATTATTTCAAATTCTCCTTCTATCTCCGGTTTCATTTCATAGTCATTGAATTTGAAGCCAATTAAAAGTTAAGTCCTCTCTCTCTCCCGTCTTGTGGTACCTTGGCTGTTGTGGCACCCTCGCTCGCTGAGTCTCCTCACGTCGCGTCGTTTGGAGAAACGATGAATCGGCCACCACCAGCAAACAGCCCTTACTCACCCTCGCTCCTCCGCCATCCACCTGGCCGCCGCCAGACCTTCGTCCTAACCTCGAACACAACCGGGTCTTCGGTCTATCCCCTGCGCTTCGCCCAGTTCCCTGGCGACAATGACGATGAGACTGTGCTACGGGTGCTCGGTGCTGGGTGCTGGGTGGTGGGTGGCAGCCCTGGTGCTGTTGGTGGTGCACTTTTCATTTTATTCCGCTGCACGACGACGACGACGCTTCGCCTTTGTTGTGCGTCCTTTTTCCCCATTGTTGAATGGCGGATTTTGCCATGAACTTCCCCGGCAGTGCTTGATGAAGTTCCGTGTGCCCACCACACACACACACACACAACCAGCCAGCCAGCCAGCCATTTGAGGGAGGCGTACAACTAGTCAGACAGGACCGACAGCTGACACAGATATTTGTGTGCAGACCTGAAGTGGGGTGGAACTTTCAATTTTCGCACGATGCCCAGCGATTTCTTAATTGTTTTCTTCAATTCCATTCTCTCGTCCTTCTCTCTGTCTCTCGCACACACAGGGGATGGCCACGAAAGGTGACTAACTCATTCCGTGCACACATTGCCAGTTGAATGCCATTAAGCACGCCAAAATGAGGCGGGCGGGTGTTATGGAAAAAAAAATCCTCCGCAATTAAACAACTTTATCCTTCATTAGGAGTTCATACTCGGGCGCTGCTTGCGCTGGGGTGCGTGCCATGTGTGAGTGCTCGTAAATCTTGTGGTTTGTCTAATGATGGCATTGTACTCGAGATTTAAGTGTTGCCAATGCAAATACCTGGACCAGATGGCAGATTAAACCTTCCGAACAACTGCGTCCACAGAGGGCTTCCGGTTGTCGGGGCTTTACGGAAATTTTTTAAGTGCCTAAGGATGTGATTATCTTGCCGTAGATGTATAGGAGGGGCTTCCCTGTGTGTAAGCCCACACCATGAGCAAATGAAACACCTCGAGCAGGGTTGGCCCATCTTCATAATGTGGATTTATTCGTATCAGGCTGCGCAGCAAACAGCGTAGCCGGACTAAGACAGCGCTCGTTGTACATTTCCGATCAAATGTCACCAACTTGAATGCATTAAAAGCACTTAACCTTAAACTGCTACACCTCATCCGGCCAATTATGGCATACGGTAGTCTACTGTGGTTCAACACGCGTCCTTCCCAGATGGAAAGATGAGGTTGCTCAAAAGACAGTGTCTTCGGACATGTGTCCGGTTGTATCGTACCCCCGAGTCTAAGTACAAGAAGTCTATCCCAACGAGGTCCTGTACAACGAGGCAAACTTGAACAGGGTACATAATTTTATTATTAATCTCATCAGAGGGCATATTGCACGAGCTATAACTTCTACCAACAGTCTGATCTCTTGGGGCTTACTACAACAACGTTATGTACCTTGGACAGTGCCCCTTACAGACTTTATTCCTCCCGAGGCGTTCCTTTGTCTCGACACAATTGGCCTACTACAGGATCCATACGGATGTCCTGTAATCTTCCACGTCGTACGCCGAACAGATGACAGGCGACTCCAATACGAACGGCATGTCGCTCGCAGTCGCGAGGATCTCCTCCGGTTCAGTAGAACGATCTCCGCTCGAGACGCAGGCTTTCCGAAATGACGCGGTAGTTGGTCATAGTGGTCAACTTACAAAATCAACTTACTTAGTCAGTAGGGGAAGATAAAACAACCTTTATTCAGTTGCGCCGTATGTGCTGTTGTTAGATCGATAGGAAAGCGGTCTATTTGTTACTGTTGTTTTCGCCGTGCGTACTGCTAGGCCAGTGCGTTGCCAGGCTTCGTACGATCGTGCACTTATTGTCCAACGAATTTCCTTTATCAGCTCTTGACTGGTGTCTTCCTGTGCCACATTCAGAGCATCATGGCACTCTAGATTTGTAGTGCCACGTACTTTGTATTTGATGACTGTTTTCTCTTCTAGTTGCCCTCTAGAAGCAATAGCCTAATCTCGTAAACAAACTCCACTATATCCTCGTGAGGTCGTTGCTTTTTGTTCTGCAAAAGTTCGTTCAAATCAGCTATAACACTTTCTATTTCAAAGTTGCAGGACTAAAGATTGAACGAAGAACTTTCCTCTCAAGGGCGGTGATCAAGATCTCATATAATGTTGGCTTGGTCCTTCGAGAGAGGGCTCTACTACTCAATTGTTTTTTTTTTTTTTCTACATTTTCCTTAAAAACTACATTGCCACAATTTACAGAGATGTAGTATACACTACCTTACTACTGAGAACTTAATATAAATTACAAGGATAACCTAAAACAGAACCGACGCACAATCGCCCTAGGCAACTGGTGCCACTTCGGTTCGTTAAAGCAACTAGGGCCAAAGGTCCCCATTCCAAACCCCAACTTTGCCCAGTCCACCTAGACGGAGCCGCAGGATGGACGTTGAGCAAAACAGCAGCTTGTCCGTGGTGCCTTGGAAAAAAAATACAGTCCTGTCTGCGAGAAATGTGAGTGGAGGAGAAAATGGAACCGCGAATTCTACATGATGTGTCAAGATGTAGATGTTGTTCGACATAAAAATCGGTCGCCTTCACCGGCATGATCCAGCTAAGAGTGCTTTTCAATCAGACTCTCCTGGTTAGACAAGGTGAAGATTAGCGAACCTCGGGACTGGAAGCAGTGTGTCCCTTCTTCTTCTTCTTCTTTGATTGGCGCTACAGTCCGAGGTGGATCTGGGCCTCAACCAACTTGCCTCTTCAGCCAGCCGATCTTCCGCCAGCTGCATCCAGCTGCGCACACCAACTTGGTTGCTGAAGTCCTTTTCCACTTGTGTGCGCTATCTCGTGCGAGGACGTCCTCTTTTGCGCTGTCCCAATGGCTCGGTATCCAAGACTCTTCGGGCCGGAGCTGTGGTGTCCATCCGCTCTACATGACCTAGCCATCTTAAGCGTTGGATCCGAAGACGCTTAACTAGGTGCATGCCGCTGTACAGCCCGTACAGTTCGTGGTTGAACCTTATCCTCCAAACGCCATCAACGCAAACAGGACCAAGGATCGTACGCAGAACTTTTCTCTCAAAACAACCAAGAGCTTCTTCATCCGCTTTCAATAGCGTCCATGTCTCTGCGCCTTAGAGCAGGACTGGGATGATCAGGGTTTTATACAACGTCAATTTGGTGTTTCGAGAGAGGGCTCTGTTACTCAATTGTCTTTTGAGCCCATCGAAACAGTGGTTGGCAAGAGTTATTCTGCGTTTAATCTGGATACCGATGCTGTTTCTACTATTTGTACCTGACCGTCACGCCAGTATGGCTGTCAATGACGGTGCCAATGTTGTATGTCCTTATTTGTTAAAAGCATATACTTAGTCTTGCCCTCATTCATCCTGAAACCCCTTTTCCAGCTTCGTTTCAATGCCAGCAAACGTTTCATTGACGGCTCGCTGTGTCCAATCGTCAACGTCGTACGCGTATGCTTGCAACTGCACGGATTTTTGGAAGATCATGCCTCTGGTGTTTACGTTTGAGTTTCGCGCGACCTTCTCAAATGCAATATTCAGAAAGTCATGCAACCTCGCGTCGACTTGCCTAATATTTACCCTTTTTCTCGGTGAGCTCGTTACCCACCTTTATAGAGCAGGCCAAGAGTTCTCCGTCGTCACTATGCACATGCTGACAGAAGCTGAATTTATCTGGAAACCAGACATGGCGTTGTACAGCTCTTCTCTACGCACACAGCTATATGCGGGCTTGAAATCGACGAATAGATGGTGGGTGTCGCTTGTGTTTTTTTTTTTTTTTTTTTCCTAGGATTTGGCTTAGAGTTAGGATCCCGACCCGAAACCGCACTGGTCTCAGGCGTTCACACAAAACAGCAGAAAAGATCTTATTGGTGGTGCTTAAGAGACTTATCTGGTAGTTGGCGCAGTCAAAGGAGTCTCATTTCTTGTGGATCAGACACACGACACTGAGTCTCCACTCATCGGGCATGCTTTAAACCGACTATATCTTACAGATGAGCTGGTGCATGAGTTCAACAGCTGCCTCAAAGAGTCCTGCAGGCAGTCCGTCAGCACTGGTTGCTTTGTTCGACTTTTGTCTTGATATCGCTATTTTCAAATTTTCTAGTCCAGGTTATGTTAGCTTGTAGTGACTGACTGCTAAGTGCAGTCACACTTAGGCCAGCGCGGATTGACTTATCCTAACATCGGAGGAACCAGTTGGTGCTTGTAGTGAAGCGATTTAGCTGACCTATGCTGGCGGTGTTTAGCTCATTGAGGTTATCGAAATAGTACGCCCCTAGGTGTAGGAGACTATGACTAGCCAGAGCGCTGCACGAGCAAAGTAGGTGATGAATGTTTTCTTCCTCCTCTTCATCCATGCAGCTTCTGCAAAAATCATCATATGGAGCACCAATCGTGCGAGCATGAGTGCCAATTGCACAGTGCCCTGTCAGTTTGCTGAGTCTAAGTAGACTGAGTGACCATTTTTGGTTAAGTGATGGCCAGATATCTTTTGTTTTAAGGCAGGTGGTGCCTTCTAGCCATTTTTCACGGGTGGTTCAAATTGTGTGAATCTTTAAAAGATGGCAGGCTGTAGCGATCGACATGGAAGGTGGTACCCCTGCTATTGATAGAGATGAGGTTGTACCACACCTGGCGAGTCCATTGGCTTTGTCTAGTCTAGACGGAGCTGTTTTCTATCCACGTCCATTGTGTGGAGTGGAATATTCTACCTGAAAGTGGTAATGGTGCCTTTCTTGGCGTTTGTTCTTAATAGATTCTGCGTATCGATTGCTACTGTCTTCAGTCTCAGTACTCCATCACAAATAAAGTTCCACATCAGGGGTCCAAGAACTGAACTGCAGAGACGTTGTAGTATTTAATAACTTCGTCAGTCTGACACTTGTTGGTAAAGTAGCTGAAGGACTCTTAGTCCGGGCGCTATACCGCCCACAATCGGCCACCGGAGCCTCGTTAGTCTGACGCAGGCAGACACCACATGTAGAAGAGGCTTTATTTACATTCATTTACACTGTGACCAGATAAGTGTGATAGTCAAAGAAATTCATATAAACCAAAGACTGTGCGAGATAAAATATTGTTTCTGGCTTTATTTGGAGCTGGATTCATGTCATTATGATGACCATTCAAATGGTTGCTTTGGCTTGGCTGGCATTGTCCACGCTCCAGTAACGCAAATTTTTGCTTGTTGCCCTAGTAGCTGAGCTTAAAATGAGCTTCGTCTGGGATGGTAGTAAATTCAGATGTTCGACCAACAATTAGCGCCCTCATGGCTCTGCCTATCCTCGTCCGACTCCATTCCTTGAGTCAGCAGAATGTGTTAAACCGCAAAATATCTCAGCTGGAAGCGTCCACTGTCTCCACAAAGTTAACACTCATCTTTATCCGCACGTGATAAGCAACCCCACCAGTGGAAAATATCTTGGACTTCGTCACCTCCCAACTTCGACAGCAGAGACAACCACCTTATCACTCCACAACGCGCATTTCTGAATAAATGTCAAAAATCACATCTTCTGATGGTTGTCCTCTGCACCCAAGTGATCCTCTGCACATTCAAACCTCACTTTCACTCTATCACGCGAGCCGTAAATAATTCCCCCGATTTCACAATTTCCTCTCCCATTTCCGCAGCATCAGCAACACTGCCCCGTCCACATCCACCCACCCACACACACAGCGGTATCCCCGGCCGTACAGTCGCTCCCGTTCGCACTGGCCTAAGGGGAGAATTACGACAGCATGCAGGCAATTACTACACAACAGACAATCAGTCACATGCGTTGCCTCAGCCCACGAGATGCGGGACGATGCTGGTGCTGGCGCAAGCGGGTGGACTTGAGCGGTTCTTCTCGGCCGGGGTGGCACAACTCGTCTCCGCATCCAATCAGTCGCAACAAGAGCGGGGGCCCAACGCAGTCGAGGATGCGACGAGGAGCACGACGCCAGCGAGCCTGAATGGCACACAAGAAACGAAAGGACACACAATTAAAATAAATTACCACAGGATTTGTATCACCCCGAACGCCCACTCCTCGTCTATCCGTTCGCAATTTTCTGCTTCCATGCGTTCTTCATTTTGCGCGCGAGTGTGTGTGTTACCGTGTGCGGGACGAGCTTGTGTGCTGCCGCCGGAAATCATATGGTCGCTCTCCGTGTGTGAGTGGTGGCTCTCTCTTTGATTAGGAAAGAGTGCTGCTGCCACTCGCTCGGAAGAGAGCCCAGAGAGCCTTGGTAGACGTCCAGAGCCCCGACGAAAAGGCAGCCATTGCCACCCTCTAGCAATGTGCCGCCACTTCCACTGATGACGAGAAGGACGACGACTAGCACTCGGGCAGGGTTGCGGAGAGCACAAAAGCATGTTAATCAATTCACCCCCAGGTGAATTCTAAAACGTAATAATGGAATTAAATTCGTGTCTGTAGCATAATATGGCTGCACGAAAATTGGAAAAGGTGTGGAATGGCCAGGCGTTACACCAGCGCACCCATACACGCCGGGCCGGGCGGCCACCACCGGCAGCAACCCCCATCGTAGCCGTACACCCGCACCCGCACCCGCACCAGCAGCAACAGCAACAGCAACCGTCATGTGGGCCTCGTCGTCGTGTTGTAGTCTTCTCCTCGTCGTCGTCGTCGGGTCGTTGGATCGATGTGCCATGGCGGGACGGGGACGAGGCGGTGGTGCTGTCATCGTTTGGTGGGGTCACTGGGGGGGAGGACCTGTGTAGTGTTGGAAAGTTTTAATGGACGTTCACCACCCGAACGTATAGTTCTTGTTCGAGGGTTGTGAAGTTTTCCTGAGTATAATGATGGTGACGAGGATAGCTTGTCAGAGTCGGGGTGCGGTGCGGTGTGGCTGGGACTGTGACTGGGACTGAGGCTCGATCGGGTGCCGGGTGGGGTTTTAAGTTTGCGGGAAGGTGGCAACGTGAAACGAAATTGGGGATTGGGACACGATTTGGTTGTGGGTGCAATGTGGCTTTAGTCTAGTCAGAGCGTGCGTTATTGACGCTGACTGAGGGGGGAGGGGGTAGGGGTTGATGTGAGGGCTTGAACTCTAGGTGAAATGAGGTTTTATGACCGACACCCGGTTGATGGTGTGCCCCCCGCTCTGTTGTGTATGGGGCTTCACTTAGAGGAAATTGTTTCACTCATTTTTTGCATTTTCTCCACCTTCACTCGATCTCGTTGTCTTTGAGGGGATTATGGGAGCGGTAGGGATAAGTTAAGTCCTCAATTGGGGTCTGAAGCTTAAGAAAAAGAACAGTTGTCATTGAGGCTTAACAGCAGGCAGCTCAAGCTGAGCGGGAAATCGAGGTGACGGTGGTTTGACTTTCTTTTTTTTTCTGAGAAAATCAAGAGCCTGAATCTGCCCATTTACATCTGCGGACAGACATCGTGTCATCCGGATTAGGAGGTGAATCGTCGACAATTTGTTTGTTGGCGCACTTGATCTGCGATTTATTCTTCGGCCAGCGCTACAGTTCTGAGTGGACATGAGCTTCAGCCAATATGCATCTCAGTCCAGCACAGTCTTGTACTTGCTTCCTACCTATTCAGATGATGGTGGTCCCTTTCTAGTAGCATACACCACCTGAATCGTGGTCTTTCTTTACCGCGTTGTCCCTCGGGGTTGGAGACGAAGACATTCCGGGACGGAGCATTGGTGTCCATTCGCTCGACGTGACCTAGCCATCTGAGACGAGAGATTCGAACTCGTTTGAGCAGGTTGATGTCGCTGTACAGCCCTTACAGCTCGTCGTTCAGTCTCCTCCTCCAGACACCATCCGTACATACGGAACAGAAGATAATTCGGAGGACTTTTCTCTCGAAGCAACCAAGAATATCCTCGTCCGCTTTAGTTAGTGTCCATGCTTCTGCGCCATACAGCAAGACTGGGACTATCAGGGTCTTATCTTGGTTCTTCGAGAGATGGCTTAATTCCTCAGTGGCCTTCCAAGCGCAAAACCACAGTCATTGGCCAACTTAATCCCCCGTTTTGTCCCCGGGGTGGTGTCATTGCTTTAGTTAACCTTGAAGCCTAGGTAGAGAAAGTCTTTCACTACTTCGAAGTTATAGCTGTCTATAGTAACGGCATGGGCCTGCGCATACGGGGCAAAGTTGTTGAGTGTTCTCAACATGGCCAGATGCCAGCAGCGATCATTGTAAATGCGCTGGCCAACTTGACTTATACAACCTCCTAGTGGCGCTTTCTAGATAGCCTCTACAGAAAACGCTTGGAGGTGAACCAATGTGTGCGGCGGCCCCTTGTCCAGGGGCTTAATCTAGCACCCGGTCCCTCGGGCTCGGCGGTTACGAGTAGGAGTAGCTTCCCTACCGTGCAAACAAAAAAATATTGACGAAGCGGGACGTGTCCAAGACGTCGGTGTTGGTGAACCGTTTTCGTAGGCAGCATATACTTCGTCTTACCCTCATTAACCGCAAGCTCCATCTTGGCCGCTTTCTTCTCGGTGCTTACAAACGCCCCCCACTGGCAGCCCGTTGTGTTCCTCCGATGATGTCAATGTCATCGGCGTATGCGAGCAGTTACACAGACTTGTGCCTCTGGTGTTGACGTTTGAGTTTCGCACGATCTTCTCGAGAATGATGTGAAAGAAATTGCAAGACAGCGCTTCGACTTGTCCAAATCCTTTTCTGACATCAAGGGTCTCGGTACAATCCTTACCGACATTGACAGAGCATCGGGCGTTCTCCATTTTCATTCTGCAAATACGGACTAGTTTAGCAAGGATTCCAAAACTAGACAAGGTGCTGTATAGCCCGTCTCTATAAATACCGTCAAACGCGGCCTTAAAGTCGATGAGTAGGTGGTGGGTATCAACTTGAAACTCCTGGGTCTTCTCCAAGATGTGCCGTAAGGTGAATACTTGGTCAATAGTGGATTTCGCTGGCCTGAACCCGCACCGATATTGGCCAATCAGGCTGTTGACGTAGGGTTTCAGACGTTTACACAGAACGGCAGAGAAGATCGTATGGAATATATTTAGGAGACTCATCCCTCTATAATTGGCACAGTTTAGAGGGTCTCCTTTCTTTAGGATCGGGCAAACGATGTTGAGATTCCATCCATCGGGCATACTTCTCATCTGACAAGATTTTACATATGAGTTGGTGCAAGCACCTTACCCAATCATCACCAGCTACTTTGAAGAGCTCGGCAGGCAGTCCATCGGCACCAGCAGCCTTATTGGACTTCAGTTTGGCGATTGCTGCCGTCACTTCACTAAGGTCGGGAGGACGGATTTTTTGTCCATCATCGCCTATATAGGATGGGTTATTCTGCCTGGCAGCGGTAATTTGATCGTCCTCGCCGTTATACAGTCTGCAGAAGTGGTCTTTCCAAACTCCCAGCACCGACTGTAATTCTACTACTAGGTTCCCATCCGGCGGCTGGCTAAGGATCGTGCCAGCTGGAGAGGATTGTTGACCGAGGCCCAGGTTCGCCCCGGACTGTAGCGCCACAAGAAGAAGAAGAAGAAGGTTCCCATCATTGTCCTTGCAGGCTCCCGTTCGGTTTTTGTGAACTTGACATGTTCTTTTTACCTGTTGGTAGAGTTTCCGTACATCGTTCTTGCAGTCGTTCGCGCGCTTCTCTTACTCTTTCTTTTTCTTTCTGAGAAGCCGCTGCTCTTCTCTTCTTTTCTGCTTGCAGAGCTCACGAGCAGCTCTCGTCATTCTTTGCAGCGCCGTTTTGTATGCCTCCTTATGGCTTCTTGGAAGTATTGCCACTGGTCTTCAGCACTTGATGTGGGCGGTATGGGACTCTGTGAGAGGTGGCGATCTCCAGCGACTGTAGCCGTGGGTTTCTTGGCAGCATTTTGATAATTTCGCGTGATCCGGGAAATCCTCATTCGAAGTTTGGCTACACATAAATAATGTTGGCGCCTCGGAACGTCCGGACGTCCAAAATGCTCCTAGAATGTCTTGCGTCAATCGCAATATGATCAATTTGGTTGATGGTAGATTGATCTGGAGATCGCCATGTTCTTTCGTGGATGTTAAGGTGTGGGAACCGTGTGCTTGCTACATTAAACCTAAATCCACCAGGAAACACCAAGTTGACTTTGTATAAAACTCTGATCATCGCAGTCCTGCTCTATGGCGCAGAGACATACACGCTTTTGAAAGCGGATGAAGAAACGTTTGTAGAGAAAAGTTGCGATCTTTGGTCCTGTTTGCGTTGATGGCGTCTGGAAGGGAAGATTCAACCTAGTCTCGGATCCAACGCTTAAGATGTCTAGGTCATGTAGAGCGGATGGACACCACAGCTCCAGCCCGGGACAGGGCAACAGAGGACGTCTTCGCACGAGATGGCGCACACAAGTGAAAAAGGACCTCAATCAACTTGATGTGCGTAGCTGGAGGCAGCTGACGACGTGCTGGCTGGGGAGGCATGATGGTTGAGGCTCTGTTTCCTCTTGAGAGTCACTCATCACTCGGTTTCAAAGCTTTTCTATGAATGCAGGCTTTCGTTTGTGATCACAAAAATTTCGCGCTTGGAGGCCCATTCCGTGGCATCAGCTCAGCGAACAAACATATCCAGACACTTGCAGGCTGCCTCATTCGTAAACCGGAAGCGTTCAGTGTCGGCAATGCATACCAATCCACACCATAGTTCACTTTTACCACTCTCCCCGCGCAACTGTCGTTCTTCATTTTCGTAGATTCGAGCCTTCTTAGCTCATTCTCCTTTTTTGTTTCGCTCTACAGTCCGAGATGGACTTGGTCTTCAACCAACAAGCCTCTCCAGCCAGCACGATCTTTCGCCACCAGCCTCCAGTTGCGCTCATTTCGCACACTCTCTATAAAGGAGCAGCTTTTCAACGAGGTGTCACCGGATTCTTCTGTCACCCTGGCTGTCCTTGCCAGCGGGTTGGTAAATTCATCCTTGGCCGTGCTCCTTACGTCTTTTCCTTCGTCCACCCTTTGCCTACAGAAAGGTGCCCAATATGGCGGACATACTGCCCAAAATTATAAAGGTTCCACTTGGATGAAGGAACCTGATATACCTCTGCGGACTTACAAGACAGAGAGGCGCCATTTGACGTGTATATTCAGAGGAAGGCTAGGCAGTGGTGTCGGTTTCATTTTTTTATGTGCAAGATCCATAAAGTGAAGCCACTCCATTATCACTCCCCTCCGTGCCGTCCGTTGGCAGATCCCCCACAGCTCCTCCGATCCACAGCAATACGAGATGAGGTAGCCAAAAGGGCGGACATCACCAAGACCGATGTTATCCCTTAGGTGTGCGTCGGTATGTGGCCAGCACATGTCCTTCGGTTGACCGCCTTCCTAGGACTGCCACCAGCCATCGTCGTCGTCAGAAGTAGACTGCTTGGCAGACTCACGTGATTCCGCAAGTCTGCTCATACCCTGCTCCTGTCCACCTCGTCATCCTGGCAGATTGCAGAACACTTCCATGCCGACGCCATCTGAATTCCCGTCAAGAACCCTGCTGCCCCGTCACTCGAGTGTATCCACCCACGTGCCAGCAGGCAGCAGACATTTGGCGCCTCCATCATCGCACTTGACCGTCGCGTCGGCCTTCGGTCTTCCTTCATCTGGACCAAGCGCCCAAGGACCTCACGTGTGCCAACTGATGGATTAAGTGGGTCACATGTGACAAGAACTCAGCCAAGACCCCCTAGAAGGGAAACAAGTAAGTCCCCCCCTCCCCATCGGACACACAATGAAGCAGTCCAATGAATGCAAATTGAAGGGAAAACAACCGCAATCGATGGAAGAAAAAAGAAGACAAACACAAAAAACATCGATTGTGTCCAGCATTGAGGTGTTAAATTGAATTCATTTCACAAGTTGTTACCCCTTGTGTCGGGCTGTGTGTCCTTTCTCTCCGACAAACTTTCTTCACACTCACACGCCGGCACATTCCTCCGTCTCCTTCGACGTCCGGGTCCCACACACACCCAGAGTCCAGAGAGAGACGGAAAAAGTTGCAAATTAATTCCAAGTGTGAGTTTCGCTTTCAGACACTCTCGGGCCACGGCGGCAAGGAGGACCCCGAGACTGGCGTCCCTCAATGCAGGTATAACTTTTCCAAGTTCGCCTTAATTACACGTTCGACTGGCGCTCATTGTTTGGCGTTTTTGCTTGAATTTCTCGGGCTCGTCCTTGCATCATCCTTGGGACGTGTGTGTGTGCAATTATTTCGGCTCACATGCAGCGCCTATAATGCGCCGCCAAGTGAACTGGGCATCGTGCCAGATTCTATTACCGCCCGGCGGGGGCTCGCATGACGTGGGGTGGGCCATAAAAATGTTCATTTGTTGAGCTCGAGCTCGATGTGAGGCGTTCGGCGTTCGGCGTTCGGCTCTGTGAACCACGACAATTAGTTGAACGTCGAGAGCAATTCTACTAAACACTGCGGCCTTGACCGGTTGGATATTTATCGCGGAATTAATAAACGAGCGTCGGTCGTTGCTGTGGCGAGTGCGGACGTGGATCTGATTGTTCTTCAAGTTTTACATTTACTGCCGCCGCCAGTGACATTCACTAGCGAGCAGCCGCAGACCGTCGCCAAGGAGACACCGCCATCTGTGAGTCACTGGGTAAGTGGTGACGAATCTGGCTGCTTGCTTCTGTCACATGATGTCACCACTGTGCTAAACTGAAACAAATTAAAACTTTCTTCGATGTCACGGGCAATGAATAAGTTTGATGAATAGTCAGAAGGCTACGTGGATAGGTGTCTGACGGGGTTTTGGAATGAAGTGACTTTTGGGATTGAAGGTGTAAGCTGTGAACAGTGAACGGCTGCGGAAGCGACTTGGCTGTTTAAACCAGGGAACAGCAAAGTGCATGCTGTCATCAAGGAAGGACTCACAGCATCGACGCCTCGGACAGAACGTCATAATGGGCAGCAGAAAATTTGAGGTATTCAAGGACTTCGTCGATCCACCGCACACCACCTAGGCCAAAACGTTACAATCGACAGCTACAATTTCGAGGTGGTAAAGGTGTTTGTCTACCTCGGGGCAAATGTAAACTCCACGAATGACATCGTAGTGGAGATCCGACGTAGAATCGCCCTTGGCAACCAATGCTACTTCGGTTTGTCTAAGCAACTGGGCTCGAATCTCCTGGCTCGAAGGACCAAGGTCATGGCCTACAAAACTCTTATTTTGCCAGTCCTGCTTTATGGAGCCGTGAGCTGATTCTCGGTGCCTTCGAAAGAAAAATTCTACGTCGGGTATATGGTCCAGTCTGCGAGGCAAGCGAATGGAGGATAAGGCACAACCGCGAACTCTACGAGCTGTACAAGGATGTGGATGAAGTTCGGAAGACAAAAATCCGTCGACTACACTGGCTCGACCACATCGAGCGAATGGACAACAACGCTCCAGCAAAGATTGTCTTCGAACCCGAGCCTCCTGGTTCGAGAAGGAGAGGAAGACTGAACCTCCGGTACAAAGACCAAGTCATCGCGGATGCAAGACAGCTTGGCCTTGATGACTCGAAGCAGCGTGCCCAGGACCGTCACCGATGGATGGCAGCAATTGCTAAGGCTCAGACCCTTCATGGTTCGTCTGCCTGATAAGTAAGTAAGTAAGTCAAGGACTTCGTCTACCTCGGCACTGCAGTAAACATGGACAGTAACACCAGTACCGGGATCAAACGCATCAATCGCTGCTTCTTTGCGCTCAAGACATCATTGAGAAAAGGTCCTGTCAATTGGCCACTTGATCGTATGATTTAACAACTCTGGACTTTTTTATGAGGCTGTGACTCGTTGTTGGCTTGTGTCTCAACAAGCTGACGTCAGTATTGGAACCACTATTAAAAAATTAATGCCGGCCGTTTCTGTCGAAATCAGTTGCCGATCGATCAAATTGTGCTCACTGTCCATACATAAATGTTTTCAGTGTACTTCAATTCAAAGATCTACGTCGGATATATTGTCCCACCTGCGAGGATGGTGAATCAAGGAAAGGACTAAGCCGAGCTGTACCAGCATGTGGATGTAGTCCGGAAGTCTCAATTCTGTCGACTAAACTGGCTCGGACTCGTCGAGCCAATGGACAGCAACGCTTGATCAAAGATGGTCTTCGAATCCCAGGCTCCTGGTTCGAGAAGGAGAGGTAGATAAAGACCAAGTCACCGGGATACAAGATTATTTGGTCCTGATGACTGAAAGCAGCGTCAAGACTGTCATCGATGGAAGGCAGGACTTGCTCAGACTCAGACCTAGCATTAATCGCCGCACTGTGGTCGTGTTGGATGGGAGGTTGTAGAAAAAAGTGTAATTTGTGAACTCGTTCGCCGATCTTAAAGAAATTCGGAACATATTTAAAGTGCCAAGAAATTTAGTACAATAAGGCTTGTGTTTCATTACTAGGTGGAAGCGAATCCTTTGTTTTCGGTTCAGGACTTAAATACGTAAGCCAGGGATCAGATGAAACCGACATTCGATGAATAAGATCTTCATTTGTAGCCGAACCGGAAAATTGTATACTTTTATGAATTCGATAATTCCAACAGTGTTTGTTCCTACTCGCCTGTGCTTTCTCTGATAATGATCCGACGTTAAACGCAGCTGATGATATCAGTCCCGCTCCGTGGAGCAGACGTTTATGTACTCCTGCTGGCATATAATGCCAGGGATATCCATTGGTAGCCAATTAAGCAGCTTCTTGCTCATAGCTTCGAAATTTATCCGGATCAATCCAACAGTTGCTACATATCGTTTCTAGGATAACACTGAGTCCTTTTTATTATTTCCACAAAAAATTGTGCCGAGTTGTGGAACAGTGAAACATGGACAACTCTTGAAGGTCAGAAAAGCAAAATCAGACAAGTGTGAAAATATGAACCTTTTAGAATTTTCGGAGCCGATAATAGTTCTAAGATTTTGCCTACTCGTTCTGATCAGGATGAGTGACGGTTTTGAATTAACACATGCAAGGCTCACCTGTATAGGCAGGCGTTTGGGGCTTTTGTAGATCCTATGCAGTAGCACATCTGCATCCGGAAGGAGTACGGAACCAGGGCCCTTTCCAGTGAGGTAGTCCGCTGAACGACACCCACAATGGGTAGATTTTAATATACTGGACCTTCTCGTTGAGAGATAGGCGCCGAATCAGCATGATTTGAGATCGACGACCTCGACGTCGTAGGTTCGATTCCAGCTCTGAGCGGCAAAAATAATTTTCACGACCTCACCTCTTTCGAGTCACTGACAATGCTCAAAGAGTATTTCCTGTCTAGTAAAAGCTTCTCAAACTTGGCCGTTCGGAGTCGACATAAAACTGTAGGTCCCTTCCACTCTTGTGAGAACAATAGCACGCAGAACACGAGTGGTTCCTGAGAAGCTAGGCCCTGGCCCTCTATGAGCTGTAGCGCCATCCATATTATTATTATTATATTATCTGTGCTTGATACTACATAGATCTCCTTCCTATTTTTTTGTAGACAGGACAGAGTGTCCCTAGAGGTCTTTTCTACATGTGCAGCAATTTTAATCATATTGTCTTGCTGCTCGCTCCTTGTCTGCTACCGGTGTTAGATTACCGTCGAAAAACATATGTCCACAAGCATTGCCTGAATTTATGAAGTAATGGCAGATGACGGAGAGTACGCGACAGATGACAGTCGGAGAACAAATGAACGATGACACATGCAAAACCACTGACGATGGATGACAGACAGGTGACAAGGGATAAGCAACCATTTACAAGTGACATACAAGAAGTGACAGGTGACAAGTGACAGACAATAGATTAACCGATGATAAATACGACATGACGGACGATCAATGATGTCAGATGTTAAGATAATGTAACCACGGGATGTGAACATGTGATGACTTCCTCTTTTTCTTTCGTATGATGATACACTCCGAGATGAGCAACTATTAAACTTCTCTTGCTAGGGGTCTCAAGTTGTGGACATCAAGGCGGTTAAGGTCCTTCGTTTTTGTTGTGAGCCACCTTAAGCACGATCTGTTGCTTTGCAAGACTAGCTAGTTTGCATAGTCTGGCAGTGCAAGGGTGGTGTGGTAAGCACGGATTGGTGATGTTGGTGGTGGCGATGGTATGTGGTAATTGAAGTGTACCACGGAAACGCTTGATTGCTTGAAACAAGTAGTTTTTGATTAATTTTGTTACATATAAAACCCGGCCTCACCCCGGCCACCCGGTCACTGAACGGAGACACACAGCAGTGACGACGACAAAAGATCGTCATCCCCCTTCGTGGACCGAAATTCCACCATATTCTCAGAGGAACCAGTGTCACTTGGTTCAATTTAGTTACAAAGTGATGGTCCTTGCGGGCATCATCTAAACGTTTTCGATTGTATAGCATTTTTCTTGAGACAGTCGAGTGGGGTTGATGATCGAGTAGGGAAGACACTGTGAGCAACACAACGATCACAATGTCGAAAGAGAATTTAAGCAATGCCAAGCGCTGTCATGTGAGTTGTTCAACTTATTCTAACTCTTGAGAAGGTCGTGAAAAATTAACGCTAGAGTGCAATCTCCCAAAAGTCGGTACAGAGGCAAGTGATTGAAGCCTTTACAGGCAATGACATTGAAGAGATCGAAATGGTTTCACCGGTGAATACGGGCAAATAAATGATATATGTGTTGTCTTCTAGAAAGGATGCACACCATCAACCACTTACTTGTTCACAGCGTCACCATTGGCAACGTTATGGACTTCGGCTCCACAGTAAATAGTACGAGCAATCAGCTGCCTTGAGGTTGGGTGGGTTTCATCCTAGCTGCTCCATCAAGATCGGTAACGAATTCACAGAGAGCTGAAGCAGTCCTAGAGAGTTTCTCGAAGAACAAGCTGCCTTTATAAGAAAAAAACACTGGTCATCGTAGACCTAATGTAGGGCCAGACATATGGAGAATCTCAAAAGCGGAGAGATGTCTGGTCTTTACGCGATCAAAATTCGGCGTGCGACCTTCGGTCCTGTTTGCATTTATGAGGTCTAGGGATGTGCTGTGTAACATTAACCATTTGTGGGACAACATATGACATCAATCAGAATCGTGCATCAATGTGGGACAAGGCAGCAGCCGAAACTGGAGGCAGCCAGGGAGCGTTCTAGTGAGAGATGGTTCTTTGCTGCCTTTCAGGCTCTAAAAACTAAAAAAAACTGCTTTGGCAGCCGTTCCTATTTGTGTAGATGTAGACTATTTCCCACAGATGGCGCTTTAGAGTTGGTTTGTGTCCATCACACTACTCGTCCCGAACAAGATTCAAAGTCTCCCCCTTGTACGATGCCACTCGATCTAGATGGACGACTTACATTTTTTCTCTGCTGCTGGCGTTTCATTGGATCCGGTACACTACATCGTTGATCCATTTTATTGCCTTGCACGGCCCCTCCCAATGTGTCTGCAGCTTGGGTGACTTGGGAGTCCTGCCTTCTTGAGGATTGTGAAGCAAGACCAATTGTCCAATTGTCCGTCTTCAAAGCCTCCAGAATTTGCTCTGATGCCATACCTTGCCTTCATTTTGTCGCTTTTGAGCTGTCTGCGAACCCTCATGTCTCGCTGAATCTGGTCCAGACATTCTTTGAGGAGCGATACGCCAAACTTCAGGCCTGCTGGGCGTGTTAAGTGCGATCCGAAAATTGGTGATGTTGATGTCGTGTGATAGATAGCAGATCGGTATGCCATAAGGAAGACTGGTGTCTGTTCGTCCCAGTTGAGTTGATTCCTGTGGACTACGTTCCTGTTGAACCTTTCCATCATCCGTCCGTCCGACTGTGGCTGCAACCGTGTTGTCGTTGTCTTTTTTCCATTTTTTGCGCGTGCTCAAGGGGTTATTAATACCCTTAACTGTCCGGGATCAGGACACAGCAAGGGCCGAAGGTATAGAAGGATACAGAGAGAGGGGAGGTACCTGATCACATTGGTCTTACACATCTGCGGATTGTAGTCTATGTGAAATATTGAACTGGGAAGAGCATTCCATATTCGTGTGTTGCGGCTAAAAAACGAGTCTCTACATTTCACTGTGCGTCCGAAAGCAGGCTTAAGGGTAAACTGGCGAGACGTGTATTGTGGGTGAATTCAAGGAGAGGAGAAATGCAGTTGGCTAGCTCAAGTGAGCATCGTTTGTTAAAATAACGATAATACACGGACAAAGAAGACACGGTACGTCGATGTTCGAGCGAATCTAATGAACCCGCGATATCGTTGTCTCCTATAAATTTTATCGCTCGCTTTTGGATTATATCTAGTAGGTGCAGGGTGGTCTTGGGGGCACCAGACCAGATATGAGCATTGTACCCAAGCTTATTGCGAATATACGCCTTATAGATTCAAGCCAAATCAGTGGTCGGTGAAATATTTCTTGCATCGATTGAGGAAACCTAAACATTTCGCAGCATTTTTTGGCGACATCGATTATGTGATCGTTCCAATTAAGTGTTGTGTTGATGCCCATACCAAGGATGGAAAGTTTTCTGGTCTCGTCAATACAAGCGCCACTAATGGATACTGGCTGATTCTCAGTGGTTTGCTTTAGTGAGAGCACACACAATGATGTTTGGCAGCATTGAGTCCCACTCTCTTGTTCTTACCCCGTGCTGTCAAGATTGGAATTCAATGTACTTGACATACGCTACCGTTTCAATACTAAGTCCGAAGGGCAGGGTCAAGAGTTTTAGAACGAATATGAAAAGCTGAGGGTGCTGTCATCAGCGAAGGAGTGGATTGGATTAGAAGTGGCAGACAGAAGGTCCTTTATAAAAATGAGCCTGATGTATACCTAAGGTCTGACACACTTCCTTAAAGACCGCGATCTCAAAATGCCTTCCCTGGTCCGAGTGCAGGACCAAGGGAACACCGAAACGACGAATCCAATTGCGGAAGAATACCGCAACGACCTATCCGCACAAGTCTTGGATTCGGTATGGCCTCCGACCACTTGCTGAAATAATCGCTTGCCACCAGGACGTACTTATTACCATGTTCGAGGGTTGGAAAGGGCCCTGCTACATCCATGATGACCCTTTCGAATGGTGCTCCAACGTTGTACTGATGCATCTTCCCACGACTGTTAACTATTTGGATATTCATACTTTTGATCTTGTCCTCAGACCCTTCGAGATTCTTGACCTTGGACATTGGAGGAGACGACGTTAGTAAGGCTTTTCTGATGGATTTCATAGCTGATCTTCCAACTGCCGCAGCGGCCCTATTAGGCTTACCAACGACTTGCGCAAACCTGTTTCCATGTTTTCCTGTCAATTCTGAGAGTTTGGAGAGCATTGGGCGACATTTTGATTTTGGCCCAAACATTTTCACAATCGTGCTCTCGCCCACGGCCTTCATGTGCCTTCTTTGTTTCTTTGGCTGCTGCTACAGTCCGGGATGGACCTGGGCCTCAGCCAACATGCCTCTCCATCTAGCCCAGTCTTGTGCTAGTTGCTTCCAACCACCCACGTTCAACTTATGCAGGTCCCCTTTCAGCTGCGTGCGCCACCGTAAGCGTGGTCTTCCTTTACCGCGTTGTCCCCCAGGGTTGGAGTAGAAGACCTTCCGGGCCGGAGCATTGGTGTCCATTCGCTCGACGTGACCTAGCCATCTGAGACGAGAGATTCGAACTCGTTTGACCAGGTTGATGTCGCTGTACAGCCCGTACAGCTCGTCGTTCAGTTTCCTCCTCCAAACACCATCCGTACATACGGGACCGAAGATAATTTGGAGGACTTTTCTCTCGAAGCGACCAAGAATATCCTCGTCCGCTTTAGTGAGTGTCTATGCTTCTGCGCCGTACAGCAGGACTGAGACTATCAGGGTCTTACCTTGGTTCTTCGAGAGATGGCTTTATTCCTCAGCGGCTTGCAGAGTGCGAAAATGTAGCGGTTGGCCAAATGTTCGGCCACCTCTTTTATGACCGGGCGGCAAGGCAACCACATATCGGTGGGCGTTCATGTTGAAGCTAGACAGACCGGAGAGTCTCTCACCTAGTTCCTCTTCGTTGGCTCTGGTAGCGGGCCGAGGTAGCAATTGCTGTCAAGGGGCTCTCCAGAATTCGAAATAACCCTGTTTAAGCTTCGATTCATGAAACTGACGTCGACACTGATGCATCCTTCTTACGCCAGCTCAGTGCAGTCGACAGTCACTCTCTCAACCGCAGTACATCGACCTCAACCGATGGTCAGTGAGTCTCGTCAAAAAGCATTGACACTTGAGTACGATCCTCCTCGCCTCCTACTCAGCCAGAGCCCACTTGTGTCGCATTTTGTACAGTGGCCAGCGCATTCCTCTGGATAATCACCGAAATTCGATCCCACACACGGGCAGCTGTCCACTCCACTCTCGCCAGTCAGACCCAAATGAATTTAAAAACCCATTCCCTGCCCTGCCCTGCCGTGGCCAAAGTCATGTCCATTTCCTGTCGAAGGTAAACACGAACGAACATTTGCCATCGACCAGCGCACACACGAAGATTGATGGCTCCGCGGCATTACGTCACCGTGCACATGGCCACGAAGTCGATTAACCCCCCCGACCCACTGGTAGCACACAGGCGACGCCAATGAGGCAACCCGGAGTGACCCCGAGGCCTGGCATTCCCCGTCGGAGCTGCCTTGCGGTCAGTCGGAGAAGAGCTCACGAAGAACGGATCAAATTTCAATTAGCCGCTCGGCCCGGAGCGGCTGCGCATTCCTTGAGAAGCGCGCATTAATTTAATTCGATTTACACTCGCTCTCCGGCACGGTCACTGTCGTGCAGGCGACGCGGCCGGCGGTGGCACAACCGGAGCGCTCGTTGGTGACGCTGCTGGGTCTGCCCGTCGAGGCGACCGCATGCGGTGCGCAGTCGTGTGTGTTCCCGGAGCCGTTTATTGCTTTTTAATAATGGTGTTAGATACAATATCGCTGGATCCGATTCCGAAGATACGGCCGACCCGGCCGGCCGATAGATGGATTGCCGCGCGTCGGGCACGTCTCCGCAGCAGATAAATCAACGCGTTTACGACGCAGCCTCGACACGACTCGCCTCGGACGCGGTCTCGTACTCGTACTCGGACTGGGGCTGCCGTTAATTAGCGATAACTCCGTTCGTTAATTAGCACCTCTGCAGCTGGGGGCCGGCGCGGGGGCGGGTGCTGTGTGGGGATTCGCCGTAATTGGAGGGGCCCAGGGGCGTGAGTATGACTCTCACGAACGCCCACTACACGAAGCCGAGCCAGAGACGGCGGCAGACGTCGTCGTTACGTCGTTAATTAGTCGTGAGACCTGAAGAGGTGAATTTGAATTTTTGATTGCTGAAGATCGGATGCGGCTCTGACTGCGTGGAGTGGCGTGGCTTTCTAAAATGGCAAGCGGAGGTGAGTCATTATCTCCTTGTCTTCTGGGAACACCTGGCGGCCGCCGCCGCCACCGAGGCAAGGCTCTAATGAATATTTGATGGCGACCCAACGCAGCTATCGGCGGCGGATTGATCGAGAAGAATTCCCAAATGAGCCGTGAGCGATGCCATCTCCGGCGAGGCATCCGATCTTATCGGGCCTCTTCTACTTTCGGCGATGGGTGGGTAATATTTCACAAGCTCATTTTCGTTTTGGTCTCCTCGCAGGGTGGTGGGGGGAATTTGTGCGGTGCGCGTGATGGAGAGGTCAGCCTGAGCTGCCATGAGTGGTGATTGACTGGAATTCCAGTGAAACCTTGTGAAACGCACTCAGCCCACGGAGAGCTGGTGAATGCGAAGCGGGGGCTCGTAGGTGCCAGTGGATCGTGGGTTTATAGTGATCGAGTGGAGTTTGGCGAGGAGTTGCAGCGGGAGGCATGGAGCAAGTCTAGGTAAGGCCTTCTGGAAATATGCTCCTGGATAGAAAGGGGGCTCTCGAGTTCATGTTCACCCGATAGCTTCTTCTTTCTTGTGTGACGCTACACTTCGTGGTAGGCATTTTCAGAAATAGCTGCCGCCAGTTCCGCACAGACTGTTGGTTGAGGGACTTCTCACTTGACTACTCCATCTTAGCAGCGGGCGTTCTCTGTTGCTTTGTCAAACAGGCTCGAACAGCTAGCTAGAGCAGGGTTGTCCATGCCCTCTGCATACTCCAGCCTTTTAGACTTTAGATCTGTAGCATCGTGGCTAGGCTCCTGTCGCTATACAGCTCTTGGAGTCTCTTGCGCGAATTCCTTCCTCCAGATGCCATCCACACCAACAGGCGCGTTCAAAGGACTTCTTGGTTGTCTATGCCTTTTCTTCGTAGCCCAGGACAGGGATGGTCAAAACCGCACATAATGTCAGTTCGATCCGGACAGGCAGAGCTAGTCCGTTGCCTCTTGAGCCTAAAGTGCGGTACTGATCTGGAGCCGAATTAGCTTAGTAGACAGTCTGGTTGGCTCATCGTCCAATTCGTCTCGGAAAGCACTTTGAGAGGACAACTTGGTCATACGACTGAGAAGCCTTGACCCAAGTTGTTTTGACAAACCTAAGTAGCTCCGGTTGTAAAGGGCAAGCGCAATCGTCAGTACTTGCCAAGCAATCAACATGTGTTTCGATGGGTTTCACTCCATTCTGTCGGCTGACAAAATGAATCCCTTTTGTTTGTCTACTAAAATACCCGTAAACTTCGTTGGATTTGCTCATACCTTGAGAGACGAGGTAGATTTAATTTCAAATCGTGTCCATCAACATCAATACAAACAAGTTGTGGACGAATTTTGCGCTGATGAAGCGAGAAGTAAAGCTCTGTGGTATCGTTTCGTAAAGTTTTTTCCTGGAATCTTTCAACCGGCTTTATGTAGGCACACCAAGTTGCTTGAGGTCATGCCCCATCTGGGTAGGTAGCATAGCTGCTTGTGTGTTCTGTTGTGCTATCCCATAAGTACAAAGTCGATGACTCTAAGAGCTGGAGCTGCCATGTAAATACGTTGTATATGGTCCAGCCACTTTTGAATCCGTAGACGCCTTTCAGCCCATGTAACCTGTACCGTTCGCAGTTCCATCTTCTACTGCAGGTGCCATCTACGCAAACAGAGGGCGACAAGGAACTTCTTTATGCACTTTTGAAGTCGTCCATGACTCCGCGCATGCCGCTGGGAAGGTATGATCATGGTCTTATAAATCTTTATAATGTCAGTTCGTTCCTCCGAAAGAGAGCCTCTTCAGTCATTTACCTCTTCTTGAGGTCAAAAGTATGGTACTGAAGGAAGTAGACGAGGTACCTGGCTATATCCTGGCTCGTTTGATCCTCATTCAGCCATAAACCCATTTCAGCCGCCACCCATACCTCGTATTCGAACAATCACATCACATACCCGCGAATGTGAAATGTTGAACGCGCTCCTGGATAATCATGCCTCTCGCGTTGGCGTGAGATTTTCTCAACATCTTGAAGAAGACACTGTGTAAGACACAGGGAAACAATAAATTTGCAAACGATGCATTTAATTCCACAAAAATGCGACACACAAAAAATCAACTAATTTGCAGACAGTGCGAAAATGGAGACGGCGTATTTAGTTCCACATAAGTTCAGCACACAAAATTTGAAGACGTTGCATTTATTTCCACGTTCCCATGATCGATGATAGACGTATACAAGAGGTTTCAAATTACGAGCGATCAACGAGCAACCAACCCGTGAAGAACGAATTTTGTAGATCTAAGCAATTTAACTGTATAAATAGAATTAAAATTTATTGAATAAATCAGAATAAGTTTAACACTTTGCCTCTTCTCTGAATAGGTATCCCTCCACCAGTGGTAAGGTGGCTATTCAAGTCAACAGGCATTTTAAAGCACGTCGCCCTGTTTAGATGCTTTGATGGCATTGAAGGTGTCGGTGAGAAGCCTGATAGAATCCCTTAATAAGCCAGAGAGACTTCTGGCACGTCATCGTGCACAAGCTGCCAAGTTTGGCAGAAATATCAAAACTAGATATGTTCATGAGACTCTCATATGCTGACATCAAAACGATAAATACCTAGGTATTTGGTGTCAATTTGCACTTCATGGGATTTTTTCACGATATGCTCTAGTCTAACGATTTCGTCTGTTGTGGACTTCCCTCACATGACATTATGGACCTATCCGATTGTTGATCAATCGGCAGAGAAGTCTCTAGACATATCCCCCTAGAGTCAAAGGGTCTCCATTCTCGTGAATCGGCAAACGACACAGAGATTCCACTCAACGGGCATACTTTCCTTTAACCACATCTTACCCACAGGCGAGCTTGTGCATGCGCTCAACCCGATCATATCAAGCTGCAATTAAGTCTTAAGCGAACAGCCATTCCGAAGTAGCAGCTTCCGTAAGCTTCAATCGTTGGCTTAGGATCTTCTTCTATCTATCTGCCCATCTATCCACAATCGTTTATCATCGTCCAGGCGTTTGGATTTCCAAAGCCGGGTGTCTTCCCTCCCACTCACCGTCAAATCGTAGGTTATTTCAACCGAAATCCAGCGCATCACTGACAGCGCTCCTAATCAATATGATAAAGCTTGAATTATTTGCTGTTTTCTGAGAGACATGGTCGGCAACCCGTTGCGCTTATATCTTGCCAAAGTCAAGCCGTTTTGTTCTTCTCTCGATATCTAAGTTGATACCTATGCACCAAGAAAAAACTGATTCGAGAGTATAGTAAGTTGGGAACCTTCGACAATATCCCGTAGGCACCCACATCACTAATAATGGCGAGTGTTTGACGACGCTCGCAATGTGAAGGATCCGGTTGACGGTTGTGTAGGATCCCCGTGCTAGCTAGAGAGAGGTTCTTGCCCGTAACAAAATTCACTAGAGGGGAACCGTATTCCTTTTTTATTCCACTAAGTTCTGAAAACATGTACATAACATGGTAAATCTTAATGCGGATGCATGATGGCCGTATGTACGCTCTATGATTCTAAGGGATCAAAGAAGTCATTGCTGCTGTTGTCACCCCCGTAAGCGGTGGACGCTTGGTGTGGAGGTTGTGAGGCATTCGCTTTTAGAAACGCAGCTTAGATCCATTTGCTCTGACTCTGTCTCGAACAACAAGACCACATTCAAACAAGCACCTCTATCATCGTCGTGTTGTTCATCGTCTTATTGACCGCCTCTTCTTCTTCACAGTTTGCCTGCTACATGACAGTCCACGGCCTCTTCAGCTTCACGTGGTATCTTGAGAACTTAATATTCCACGGGCACAACCGAAAATTGTTGCCCTTGATTCGTTCGCTGGAGTCGCCAACAGGAAGTGGGCCTGTTTCCAAGGGCAGGCAAGTGATTGTCTCTCGCTGGATTTTTACGTGGTACAGAAGATAACTGCGCGCACAAGGTCCAAGTGGGAGCCCAGTCTTCCTTTTGTCATACTTGGGCGAAGAGATCGATTGCATCCGGTATCCGTCGTTGACTCTTAGACTATAGGGATCGTCCATCATCAACTATACGCCCCGCCCTAGCCTTGGAAGAAACCTCTTAGACCTGATTTAAGAATACGGAGTAGATGGGGTAGCTCTCGAAGAGGTTTGGTCAAGGTAGCTCTTGCTGACAGAATCTCTGGCGGTTGGCAAATTCGCCGCCTTCTTTCGTGTGTAGCTGACTGTTCAGTCGAAGGCACTCGGCTCCCAGATGTTCACCACATGGAGGTGAGTACAGGAGTTTTGTTGTCGAACTCTAAATGAGACAGACGACAAGAGTAAGGAGCGGACTTACCAATAGTTCTCGCCAATTCCTGTTTCTTCGCTTCAAATGGGCTTGTGCACACGTCCCCGAAAAAGAGGCTCTCCCCTTGCCTAGACCACACTGCCCTCACCGGACAATGGAAGCATTGCGCTTTCTCTCCACATTGAAGGTCACATCCAGGCAATTGCATGCGCCATAATTTACGTCCCCTTGCTTTCACTGTTCGCCTGCCAGACGTCCGCCGCGTGCACGGACACGCCATCCGTTCGTTTGAGACCATCATTCACAGCGGCAGCGGAGGCCGTACCGGAAACTGCCAAGAAATTTATTGACTGCCGCCCGTGTCGTGGCCCATTTTTCCCGCCTCGACTAATGGAAGAATAATCACCCACGGCCCCACCGATGCGTTGGAATCCGATGCCAGAGCGCCACTCAATCTCGCGGCACAATCGACACAGTCTGCATTGGCTGTGCCCTTCTCGTCGTCGCCGCGTCCTTCCCTTCGGTCTTTAGGCCCGTCGAGCATGCAAAACACGGCACAATTTGCAATTAAATAATTTTCCAGTGGCATTGGCTTGAATCCGGTCGATTGTTTGCCGCATCCGCCGCCTTTTGCTCTGTACGCCGCGCCGCACCGCACCGCGCCGGCATCGCAGCAATAAATTACCCGTCAGCGAATTGCAACGAAAAGCCAACAATAGATATTTAGATATTCGTATCTCTAGACCAGCAATTATGTTGTGTGTTGCCAAACTATCCCTGCGTGTGTGTTGTGAAACGGTGCGGTCGAGGGAGGCGATGCTACCACCAGAGCCAGCCAGTGAATCGACAACGACAACGACGACGACTAAGGATGTCTGCTTCGGTGGTTTTCTATGTGTGGGCCTTTTTGTGCAAAAAAACCGAACCCACTGTCCGCTGCTCTGTTGTCGTTGTTGCCGCCACCGTTACGAACCCTTTTCTTCATTCGTTTCGTCGTTTTTTTTCTGTGTTCCTGTCTTTTTATTCGCAAAACCAACCGACCTACTGCTGCTGCCGCTGCTATCGCCAGTGCCATCATCATCATCACCATCGTGCTCGTAATCACCAGAGGAAGAAGCAGCACCAGCAGCCTCATGATCACCATCAGCAGTGAATGGCATCCATTCACATCTCTCCACTTCGTGCACACATCATATAACATTTGCGGATCATAAATTTTCTCTTGTGGAAATCATTTGCACTTTTCTTTCGTATTTTTTTCTGTTTTTCTCGGTTTTTTGTTTTCTTTTTACAGCGCCACCCTTGCTCATTGCCGCGCCGCAGGGCAGCGACCACTTTTGTGTGCGGCTCCGCCGGCGGTTCGCGTCTGGGATGTGCTTTCTTATCGCCCGTGTGATTATTGAGACGGTAATTGTCATGAATACGAATGTATTGACGTTATCGTTAGGCGATGATGACGTGCCAAGTGTGAACGGGTGGATGTTGCTGTTCGAGGGGGTTGCTGCACGAGAAACCATGAGAAATAGTCAAATTTTTCACGCCAAATAAACCGTTACGACGGCGACGGTGATGCGATGATGTTCCTTAGATACACTTGTGCGTCGCGTGGGTCGTTTTGGCGGGAGAACACGAGTGGAGAATCCTTTCGTGCGTTCAGCGCTGAACTGGGCTCGTAAAAACTTACGATTCTCCTGCCCTGTGCTTTGAGTGAAAAGTGTTTCTTTTGTTTTGTCAGAGACGACTGTGATCGGATGGTTACTCATATCCGGTGGGTGGGGCGTGCCGAATGAGTTTTGGATGTTTTTGGAGTCTCCCTGTTTGCCCGGGAGACTCTTGTCGAGTTTGAAGAACTTGAGGTGGTCTGTGGAAAACAAAACGATGTCACGGGAATGAATCAGAATCGATTCATTTTTCAGATGTGTCACCACAGTGAGGTGATTAATCATCATCACGCGACTAATGGCGCACACTTGTTCAATTGACTCGCCTTCGCTTAATCACAATAATATGGGTGGCGCAAGACTTCGGGTGAAGGTAGTGTGTCTCTCGTGCTGACCGGGCTATTATTCTCTCACAAGTAATCATAAAAAGTGCGATCGGCACGTTGAACAACGAGAAAAAATGCAGACTGTTCAAGATCCTCAATTTTTGACTATTTCTATTGATTTTATCGTGCTACCATTCATAGTTACTCAATAGTGGCTAAACTGTGATCACATTTGTTTTATATTCGAACGTGCTGACCTAAGGCAGATGTCGTTGCCAGCCAATTGTAAGTGGAATTTGCACATTCCCTTCGCAGTGCATTAGGCTGTATTTTGGCAAACGCGTCGAATTTGGGCAAGTTTAACGCGAAGAAGTATTTATGTCCCTTCCGTTGACCACCATTATTTTCGAAAACTTAAGGACTAATTATTCCATCGACGTATAAAGTGCACCAAACACTGAATTTGTCTGAAGAAAAAGTGTTTCGACGAGTCTGCTTCGATGAAAGTGAACAATTAGCAGTAGAGTCGCAGTTGATGCTGAGCTTCTGGAAAATTGCACTTCTGTAGACTGCTAAACGGTCATGAGGAGCCAAATACCTCTGTCGGGCAGAATGTGCCCATCAATCTGCTGAACTATACGCGAGAATTCCGTTCCCGATATAGACGAGCTGAAGATAGTAATACACATAAAGACTGAAGGCTGCCGGTTTTAATGATCTGTGCGCTAAAGTCAAACCTGGAGCAGCTGTAGATCACAATGTGCGGCATATGCTCGTCTAACAAATACGTCATGGCGTCTGATGCTGTGGTTTTATTGCTGCGCTTTTACTTCTGCTTGAAATACGTTGCATTTCAGTCTCACCGCCAGGGGTCTTTTCATCACATAGCTTGTGCACGCGCTCGTCCCTGAGCCCTTAGTGTACAGTCTGACCCCTTCTACTTCTATCTGGGAATAAGTCTCCTTATCAGCGTTCACAAGATCTTCTCCGGCATTTGGATTACTCACCTGATGTCGTTCATCAACAATCCGATGTATCCATAACAATGCGCCTTCAGGCCATGGAAACCGCCAGATCGTCACACACAGCAGATCGTAGAAAAAACCCAAGAAGTCATTGTCATTGGAATACGAACCTATGTATTCGTCATTGTGAAGGCCGCACAAAACAGTCCATAGAGACGTCTTTTTCATAACCATCTCTAGTTTTGACATTCCTACCAAACTCGTCAGCTTCTTCATGATGACGTCGAAGAATTGTCGCAGCTCCATTGAGGTCGGTAATGAACTCACCGAGACCTTAAATGTCACAACAATTTCCAGACAAGGCCACGTGCTTTAATGTGCATTCTTCAACATCTTAGCGAAAATCACACGCCAACACGAGAGGCATGACACATCAGAAGTGGGTTCAACATTTCGCATTCGCGGGTAAGTGACGTGATTGTACGAATACGAGGAATGGAAGGCGGCTGAAAAGGGTTTATGGATGAATGGGGACCAAACGAGCCAGGACATAGCTAGATACCTAGTCTACTTCATTCAATACCATACTTTTGACCTCAAGAAGAGCTAAATGACTGAAGAGGCTCTCTTTCGCAGGAACGAACTGACTTTATAAAGATTTATAAGACCATGATCATACCTTCCCAGCGGCAGGCGCGGAGGCATGGACGACTTCAAAAGCGCATAAAGAAGTTCCTTGTCCCTCTCTATTTGCGTGGATGGCACCTGCAGTAGAAGATGGAACTGCGAACGGTTACATGGGCTGAAAGGCGTCTACGGATTCAAAAGTGGCTGGACCATATACAACGTATTTACATGGCAGCTCCAGCTCTTAGAGTCATCGACTTTGTACTTATGGGATAGCACAACAGAACACACAAGCAGCTATGCTACCTACCCAGATGGGGGATGACCTCAAGTAGCTTGGTGTGCCTACATAAAGCCGGTTGAAAGATTACAGGAAAAAACTTTACGAAACGATACCACAGAGTGCACCAGCTTTACTTCTCGCTGTTTGTGTTGATGTTTGGCACACGATTTGAAATGAAATCTACCCGTCTCCCAAGATATCAGCAAATCCAACGATGTTTACAAGTATTTTAGTAGACAAACAAAAGGTACTCATTTTGTCAGCCGACAGAATGAATTCCAGAACAAAAAACATTAAGAAACCCATGGAATCACATGTGGATTGCTAAGCATGTAGTGACGCGTGGAATCGCCCTTGACAACCGAAGCTACTTAGGTTTGTCAAAACAACTGGGCTCAAAACTCCTGACTCGAAGGACCAAAATCATCTTATTTTCCCCGTCCTGCTTTGTGGAGCCGAAAGCTGGACCATGCCGATTCTTTGTGCCTTCGAAAGAAAAATTCTACGTCGGATATATGGTCCTGTCTGCGAGGATGGCGAAGGGAAGACGTACAACAGCGAACACTAAGAGCTGTACCTGGATGTGGATGTAGTCCGGAAGACAAAAATCCGTCGACTACGCTGGTTCGGCCACATCAAGTGCGTGGACAACAATGCTCCAGCAAAGATGGTCTTCGAATCCGAGCCTCCTGGTTCGAGAAGGAGAGGAAGACCGAACCTCTGGTACAGAGACCAAGTCATCGCGGATTTAAGACACCTTGGCCTTGATGACTTTAAGCAGCGCGCCCAGTATCATCACCGATGGAAGGCAACAATTGCCCAGGCTGAGATTCTTCATGGGTCGTCGCCCTGGTAAGTAGGTATTAGCTAAACAGAAAAATTATCTCTTTGACGTCTGCATAGCAGTCTGATATTTGTTCCTGTCGTGTGAAGTCTAGGAGCATGTGGATGCAGTCCGTAGACAACAGTAGTTCGGCCATAACAGAATCTTTAGAGATAGTTTCAGCCTTCTCTAGAAACAACAATGTTCATTAACATCGTCATCAGTGGTATCATTAGGTCCCACCACCAAAGATTGATTTTTTTAAATCTAGGTCCACCGGCAGTGTTAGCCGGCATTGGCTTACAAAAGCTGCTGGCTCTCTTGTCGCATTCTGCAGTGCGGTGATGGTTGGAATTGTGTTTGAATGTCCTTTGAATACTTCAATTGTTCGATGAGGAGCAGTTCAGCTAATCGCTGTTTCTCTAGTCACATCCCACAAGGCGTTGCAATGCCCTTTAAACTAAAGTTCCCTCAGCATTCACCGAGGAGATCTCAGACTAGACCAAATTGGATGACTCTGAAAAGGCAGTCATTTCCTCCACGTTTTCATTTTTCATGCACTTCTCCGGTCGACACAACAAACCGAAGCCCTTCCGCTGACCACCCAAAGTCCCCCGACTGCGTGTGGCACAAAACATCGCTCTGCAGGCATCACTTTACGACAAAACGCGACACCCACCAGGCTGAGTTCCTCCAAAGCACTGCCTGCAGTGCGGCTAGAGTGCCCATCGCCCCTCTGCCGTTCATTGATGTGAGCTCCCCGTCGACCAAAGCGGCAGACAGACCATCATCTTGCGGCTGTGTCATCAAAATCGTCGCCTCCTCCACCCGACTAGACAACGCTCAGCCAGTGAAGCACTTCCAAGAAGGGCGTCTTTTGAGGCATTTTCCGCCTCACCTTTGAGGGGCTCCTCCACCCCACCCCCTGCTCACCGCTGGACTATGTAGGCGTCGTAATAAAATTATTAAAATCAAATTAAAATCCACGGCGATTAATCCGCCGGAGATCGTAATCGAATCGTAATCGTCTTCCCGGAATCCTAAACGTCTTCACAGTCGTGTCCGATTGAAGATACGCTCAGCCGCCACCGTCGCAGCGCTCGTCGTCGAGTGCCTCGATGTAATCAAAACGAGTGTCAGGCGGTGTCGGTGTCGGTGCTTCGTCGTGTGACCAAATCCACACGCCCCAGCAGTGAGTCCTTTCACACACACACACACACACAGACAGCGGAGGCAGCACATTTCAAACGCTTATAATTCCCTTTTAAATGCAGGCATTATAATCTCGGGAGCGCGCAACAAAGACAACAGGTGGCAGATTTCCCACAGCGCATTAGGCAAGGTTGGTGTGGTGTATCGTGTCTCTACCCCCGTCGCGTCGTCTGGCGCTCTGGCAATCGTAAAAAAAATCGGAAAAAAATGGTTATCTTCTCTGCATCGCATGGTTGCCGTGGTATCGCGGGTGTACACTCGACGGCGTGGTAATTCCTTTTTCCAATAGATTCCGCCCCCACCGGCCCCCACACTCGAGGGCTTGGTCCGTAAACGGAGTAAACAGCAACTACTACTCAGTGTCGTACACCTTTACAGCGTCATCGTTCCATCGTATCGTCGTCCTCTCGTCGGTGTCGTCGTCGTCGTCGTAGCTGTCGGTCGAGTTGACAAAGCGCGCCCGGGAAGATCGCGATGCTCTGCGTTCTCGGCAAAAGTGAGAACATTTTTGCATAGATACACGAGACAAGATACAAGACACTTCGTTTTGTACACACAATCCGGCTTCTTGCACGGCAGTGCATTCAATCTGACGAATGTTTGTCTGTGGGTGGTGGTGGTGGTGGCGGTGTCCCGGCGGATGGCTTTGGGTGTGTTTGGCGGGAGGGGGGGCGGCGTCTCAGCGAGTCATTGTTGTGTCTGATGCTGGGATTGCGATTCCTCTTCCACCGGCGGTTTCTCGTGTCATCTCACGACTATTTACGCGGGCTTTTGCCGGAATGATGATGGATGTGCTGCGACAACGTTTCATTCATGAAACGACGACGACGACAGGCGGCATCCACTACTCGGCAGAAGGACCCATAGTCCTAGTGAAGGTGAAAACATTTGTGTGCAACTGTAGCGGTCCTTGTCTCCAGGGGGGGTTGTCGGGGCGGACGAGGCGGAATGTGGGAAACATTGCATGCCGCATCGGAGTAAATCGTGGGGAAGGAATTTAGTTGTTGCCACCGGAGGGGGAGGGGCCCGGGCATTTCTTTCGCTAGATTTCACTGCGGTCGTGAGGGGGTGCGGTGCAGGAGACTGTGTAATGGGTTTATGGACCTATTCGTGTGCCATGGGTAGAGGGTGAGGAATCAAGGGGTGGATGGTTTTCGAAGGACGAGGCGAAGGAATCGATGTTTGTTCGAGGAACGGGGAACAATTACTTCGGAAACAAAGTTTAGCTGTCGCGTTGAAAACATTGTCAAGATGTTCGGTGAGATTAAGCACAAAGTGACTGGCATCGAAAGTGTTCACCTAGCAAAGTGACAGAGACTTCTCGGACTCATACAAGGAGGCTTGAGATCCACTGAGGATATCAGTATCGGGGAGATTGAGCTTACTTACTTATCTGGCTTGTGACCCATTTAGTGTCTCAGGATGAGCTACGGCTGTCTTTCATCTTTGACGATGCCGGGCACGCTGCTTCAGTCATGAAGAGCAAGTTGTCTTGCTTCCTACCCGCCCATTGACCATAGTCATGCCATCATCAATATATCGAAATATGTACATTCTAACTCCTTCAGCAGTTCCGAATTCTCCTGGCAGAGCTGTGAACATCTATATTCGTAACATGAAATAAGATATTTAGTTGACAGGCAGTACATTCTCAGAGTGTCTCATATATTTTTTCCCACAGTCCATCTAGCTGTCAGTTCAATTATCCCACAGTCTGGCGTAGGCTTGCGTCTTAAACCAACAACGGTCTCGATATCTGTTAATCATCGGTCGAGAAGATCTGGGCATACCCTTCTTCTGAAAGCCGACAAAAGAGCCTCTGATTATGAGTTAATGATGCCTTCGATCCACACGATCCTGGTCAGGATTTTTCCAATCATGAAAACAATATTTAGCGATCACTGGGTCCTTAAACCAGGCCATCGATCTTCCCCTTCTTCTAGAACCACGTGTCTGGGATTTAAATGATTTTTTAATCGAACCTTGTGCTCGATTTGGGCAAGCTAGTTTATCAACAGGTTTAGTCTTTCGGACTTCATCCAAATCTTTATCCAGTTCGCAGTAGTCTCTTATTTGCCTTACCCGCAAGTATATCCTTGCTCGATGCAGGATATTTCTTCCGATGGCGTCCTCTACGCTGGTGCGTGAACTTTACCTGCTCTCAAGTAAGAGCCGGTAAAAGAACGGCAGTCGAATCGTCGCGGATGGCTCCAAGACCTGGCGCCTAGACTAGTCAGGTAGTCAAGTTTTCTTTGTTTTCGATCGGTAGTATAAATTCGAGAATACTACTACGGGTCTGATCAGTTGCTGCTTGGACGTACAATGGTCCCTTGTGTAGCTTTCGATATTGATGCCATTTATGCGGGAAATATTTACGGAGTGTAGAAGTGTTGATGAAGTACTAAAGGCATTTTTGAAGATGGTTACAGTTTGCTTCTGATTGAAATCAGAAGAGAATTAAAAAAAAAAAAACATTAGTCAGTCATCCCCGCAGACGAACAAATTTTATTTCTATTTTTTGCATTTGATTCCAAGCATCTTCTCTTTCATTACCGAGTATTCTAGCGCAGCCATCTTTGTCTCTTCAGAATTAGGCTCTGCTCCAGCAGTCTGCCTGCACTTGCATGAATAACGCTGGTCAACAAAATAAAAAAAATTTTTTGTTTTCTTTGATTGTGTTTGCTTCTAAAGGGTGATTTTTTAGCTATTATCTTGGCAACACTGGTTTAAGCAGCTGACTCTCGTTTCGTGGTTTGTTTCACTGTCAAACATCTTCAGTTTCGTCTATAATTTAACCATGAATCGTCTTACAGACGAACAACGCTTGCAAATTATTGAATTTTATTATCAAAATGCGTGCTCTGTTAAAAACGTTCATCAGGCGCTTCTTCCATTTTATGGTAAGTTTAATCGAAGCTCATTTTTGGCTCAATGGGTACGTTAATAAGCAGAATTGTCGATCTTGGTGTGAATATCCAGAAGCCAGAAGCATTGCAAGAGCTACCAATGTACCCAGAAAAAGTCACAGTTTGGTGCGGCTTATGGGCTGGTGGCATCATTGGACCGTACTCCTTCAAAGACGTCACTGTGAATGGTGGGCGCTACCGTGAGATGTTATCCAACTTTTTTTTGCCCAAAATGCAAGAGCTTGACTTGCATGACAAGTGGTTTCAACAAGACGGTTCCACATGCCACACAGCACGCGCAACAATGGACTTATTGAGAGGTGAGTTCGGTGAACATTTTATTTCACGTTCGGGACGAGTCAATTGGCCGCCAAGATCGTGCGATTTAACGCCTTTAGATTATTTTGTGTGGGCTGTCGACCCCAACCTCGACGTCGTAGGTTCGATTCCAGCTCTGAGCGACAGAAATAATTTTCACGGCCCCACCTCTTTCGAGTCACTGACAATGCTCAAAGTATTTCCTGTCTAGAAAAAGCTTCTCAAACAAAGCCGTTCGGATTCGGCATTAAACTGTAGGTCCCTTCCACTCGTGTGAGAACAATAGCACGCTCAACACGAGTGGTTGCCGAGAAGCTAGGCCCTGGCCCTCTACGGACTGTAGCGCCACTCATATTATATAATTATTATATTTAGTCTTAAGTTAATCCCACATATGGTGGAATGATTAAGTCCAAGCTAGTTGTAAGCTGCCGTGAATGTTCTTGGCTTGCAGCATTCCATGAAACTACGCTGGATCCTGAGTCACATAGGTTTGAGGTAGCAGATGAACTTGCTAGAAAAGGGGCCGAATTCTACCGATCCCAAGTAGTCCCACGCTTCCATCCACCTCTTGCTGATGTCAAGAGCAAAGTGGACAAAAGACTGATGGAAATAGCTAGTGAATGGTGGGACTCTCTTCCCGCCTGGGAGAGCACTCGGATATTATGGCCTAGATATAGTAGTGCCAAAACGGACATACTTCTCCAATTCAGAAATAATCTGTTTTGGATGGTAGTCGGGGCGCTAACTGATCATAATCGTTTGCGATACCATGAACAGAAGATGGCACTTAAAGAAGAGATTGAGTATACTCCCACTACCTTTGTCACTAGCCCAGTCTCTGTACATTGAGACAGAGAACATGGGGAGAACTCTTCTTCCAGACGCTCTAAGACAGCACACATCCCATTAAGCTCCATTAGGTTAGGTTTGTCAAGACCACCGGATGGCTGAAAGGGACAGCACAACATCTGTACAATCGAGGGCTCCCACGACTATAAACGAGAAGAACAGAAGCTTACGTCCCCATGGGCATCACAATGGGTCCAAGTAAGACGTGGCCCAACGCGTCTACCAACAAACCGAACCCTAATCTATGCTCCTCATGCACGTCATTCGCGCCTCACTCGCAAAGCGTAGGCAAATCACAAGTCACTAGCTCTCTAGAATCACACATCATTCAAGCTGAACGCCTGCACTTCCCAAGTACTCGCCACCAGTCCCGACGAAGCCCAGCTCAACCTCGACATTCCACTGCGTGGCTGTTAATTACCCGTCCGTGTCGTTGAACCGCACGGCTATTCATATTCAAAAGATTCAACACCAAAAAAAACGTATCCAAATAAATGTGATTAAGCTGCAGACACGAGGTCCCGAGCAGTCCCGCTGGGCCAAAGTGAAAAAAAAGAAATGCAAAAAATAACAAAAAAATCGCAGAAAAAAAAAACCCTCATTAAAAGCATTCGATCAGGTAGCTTGCATGCACGTCGAAACTGTCAGCGGAATGCTGGTCGTCTGCGCTTCAACAAACAGCAATTAAAGTTTATCAATTGTTCGAAAATCATCCTATGCCCCCACTTAATCCTTCTTGTGACCGCCGTGCCCCCAGTCACCCGCCCGATCAGTCTCTTTAATCTTTCACGTTCAATTAAGCGCCATTCATCGGACGACGAAGTTGAAGTGGTGGCGCGGTGGGGGCAGGGTTCTCCCGGTGGTGTTGGTGAAATTATTGAATCCCGTCAGCCGGGGATGGGGTGGTTTATCGACTTTCTAGCAGCAGTTCTGCTCCGTCGGAGCTTATTTGACGTGTGTGGGTGTGTGTGCGCGCGCGGACGACGTCGACGACGGTTGGCGTCAGCGTATGCCGTACCACACCACAAACGTAACGAATTAAATTGAGGAATTTCCCTATTTGATTATTCCCATCCACAACAGGAAGAGGATACGACGTCCTCTCACATCCTCGCATCCGTTCCATCTAGTGGTCTTATCCCGCACACATGCACACACGGCCGCATCGCTGTCGCCGCCCTGAAAAGATTGAAACTGACGCAACTCATCGTCGCTACCCCTTACATAGCCCCGAATTCGAATGGGCTCGGCTAGCCGCGGCGGGGAGAGGTCCTGATTCCTGCCATCAGCACCACCATATAATGACTCGGGCGCACAGTTCTCTCGCAAAAATGATTTTCCCTCGTCTGTCTGCCATCCAGATACATGTGTGTGCTGTCTCCCCCCCACTCCCACCGAACTGCGCCCGTTCGATATCGTCGGGTGGTGGGTCTGCCTGTCGCAGGCGCTGGAGCCGAGGCCGGGCTTGGTTAATTTGATGGGTAATTGATGATAATTGCGAAATTCATTTCATCAAATTCGTACCGCAGAGGGTTAAGTTGTTCGACCGAATGTCGTTAACATGAAGGGAGCTCGTTCGGCGAGTCATTATCCGTTGAGTTGATGAAAGACTCGATGTCTCCCGAATGGGGCTTGATGTCTTGTTCCCGTGGAGTTTGTGTGTGTGTGGTGGAGATGTGGGACGGCACTTGTCATTTAGTTTACCCCGTCGACGGTATATGTTGGACTGCACATTGAAAGGGTTGCGTATTGGGGCGTGAATAGGGATCGCGAGGGATTCAATTTGGGCGCCAATTAATCTTGACTGAGGGACACGGAGGCTTGTATTAGGCTCGCTCATGCTTTGTGCCTAAAGGCTCAATCGGAAAACGAAATGGAGTGTCCTCGAGGAGACAACTGTGTTTGGGTGGCACTATTTGCAATCCGGGAAGTCATGCCAGACGGAGACGATAGCTGCCATCAAGGCTATTGTCTCCTCGTCATATTACAAAACTAGTACATGAATGCCAAGAAACCAACCCAGATATCTCTTTATGAGACCCTGATAGTCCCAGTCCTGCTGTATGGCGCAGAAGCATGGACACTAACTAAAGCGGACGAGGATATTATCGTCCGCTTCGAGAGAAAAGTCCTCCGAATTATCTTCGGTCCCGTATGTACGGATGGTGTTTGGAGGAGGAGACTGAACGACAAGCTGTAGGGGCTGTACAGCGACATCGACCTGGTCAAACGAGTTCGAATCTCTCGTCTCAGATGGAGGGATCGAGGGACAACGCGGTAAAGGAAGACAACGCCGCGGTGGCGCACGCAGCTAGAAGGAGACCTAAATAAGTTGAACGTGGGTGGTTGGAAGCAACTAGCACAGGATTGGGCTAGATGGCGAGGCATGTTGGCTGCGGCCCAGGTCCACCCCGGACTGTAGCGCCATCCAAAGAAGAAGAAGAAGTACATAAATGCAGAGCAGAGCTAGAGTCGTTAGAAGGCAAGTCTCAAGGTTAGTCTTATCTGGGTTCTAGGACACAGTGACTTCCCAAGCAATGAGAAATCCGACGAACTGGTTAGGCAAAGGTCAGCCATTCAGTGCTCACTTGCAGAGAAGGTGCACATCGCGCTAGAAGCAGTCAAGGCTAATATCCCCACACACAGCTGACTTGTTGTGCAGCATTAATACGTTGATTACGACTTCACTAGCTTCACTTCTCCCGTCTCCACAGTCTTACGCAAATGCCCGACGTCAGATCGCTGGGATTGCTTTCACATCATGAGACCACATTGCGCTCTCACGGATTTGCGCTTGCTGTGCCGCTTGAGACCAGAGGACTCTCACAGTAGCTTTAGCGTTGTTTTAGCATCATCATATGTATTGAAGCCAGTTCCATTCCTAACTATGCTATACCCAACAGCCTGTTAGGGTTGCCTTGGCCGACTGTGAAATCAATGAGTTCGACAAATAGTATGTCCTTTAGATGCTTCCCGGTTGCTCTTTTACACTGAAAGTCCTAGGTTGGGCTGCGAGTATCAGTGTTGCCATCATCCTCATTGCCACTGTAGACTACCTTTCCGACTTCTTCATCTTTTATTGCATCTACCTTAATGCATTCATTCAGATCAGATTTTCATAGTCCGGCTATAATAGAAGCTGCTCTGTTGGTAAGGCTGCTTGAGAAGTTGAGGCCACTCGATCAGATAGTTGTTCTCTAACTTTTCTCGCTTGAGGTTCATAATCTGATTCGGAATACGAATTGGAACTTTTGGAAATCCGATAAGCATTTGTCTGATAAGCCAGCTGCAAAACTATCCGCTCCTCCGAGTTTCTTGGTCCGGCATCAAATCTTGGATCTTAGCATTCAACCACTTTTCTCTCTTTTTTCTCAAATTTGCAAAATTATCTTGGTACACATCGCACTTCAAGCAACCAAAGCTAATATGCTCACATCTCTACAGTCTGACAAGCTGTGAAACATCTCAAGGATGTTGTAGCCTGAGTACACCCGGTCCAAATTAAAAGATCTCCTCATCTCCTCGCATTTGCTAAAGCCTGACAGCTAGCTCTTGGGTAGACCTTCAACTTGATAAGATCCTTACGAAGTGTTTTAGGGACCTAATGTGCTTCATAAATACCTGACTTTGGATTTAGATTCATAAATAGGCTTTATAAATATTTTCACAGAGCTGTGGCAAAAAAACGGCTTACAGTGCTATTTGGATTCTCTTCGAACCACCACTTCTAACTACCTTCTAGCCATTCTGCATAAAGGTGTCGTTTACGTCGCACACACTTGTTGCAAAGTTGAGACTAAGCAGGAAAGTCTTCATACGACAAAAGTCAATAGTTCCTATCTCGATCGAGCACCTTTAGTAGGACTTCGCTTTAAGTTGTGGTCTTAAAATGCAGATAACATCCTCTCCAAGGATCGCCATCAAATATTTCCTCTGCGTTTAGAGGCTTTGCGTAGTATGTTAACTCAAGCTATAATGAGACAATGGAGACAGCTGCTGTGAACCACATGTTGAATGAATCACGACAGATGAAGTTGGCTAACTTTAAGCTTTTGTACCCACTATATTGCACACCAATTACTCAGATCACGTGTGTTCGATGTTCATTAATAATGAGAACTTGATTTTTGTCAGATCATGAAGTTCGAAAAGGAACTTTCCTCCAGTGTTCTTTAGTCCAAGAAGCAATAACTGGGGGAGCAGGAAAGTTGTCAGGAGTATCATATTTATCCTCTTCGTAACCGCAGTCTCTGAACATACAGTCGTTGGCTTGTCCGTTATCAGATGAATCAAACTGAGTTGAGTTCTTGGGACAAAAGAGATTGTCATAATTATCGGTCTACGTTCGGGTGTGAAGCGCCTTCTAGAGCTGTGATCGAGTGCGGGATGGACGGAAGAACAAGCTACCAGCTCTTCATTCGATCGCTGATACTGAGCAGTCTTAAGAGTACGCCACACCAATCTACAGCAGTTTGGTGTGGTGTTTACAGTTGACTTCGAAGCGTGAATTTTACCAAAGGTGCGTCTTGTCACCTCTTCTATTTTTTTAAATATGAACTAGCTGTGGCAGCGCAGCCATTGTTGCACATTGCCAGAGCTTAAGATGAATCATTTTCCTTTTGAAAATGGACCCCCAGCGCTTACTCCATTGATATGTGGCCTTATGTGGTGACACCACTGAGAGGATGGACAAGTCCTAGCTTGTGGTTATTTTAGTGGAGTCCTGTTAAAGATGGTAAACACACAATCTCGGTGTCTTTTTGACGAGTGATACTGTGCCTGCGTATAGGACAGTCCAAGTTGCGTCGAATCTGCAGCGTTTTGGAAGATCAGGTTTGTAACTCAGTTACTGTCAGCTCACACCTACTATACTCATGAGATTTGTCTTTATAGCCGATTGGGTGATGGCCAAAAGAAGAAGATCGCGAATGCGAGTTCTCGAGTCGTTCTGTTGTTACAATTAATAGTCATGAGGGGGTGAGAAACAGGCCAGTGAGCGAGGAATTCAAAGCTGAGCAGCTGCCACTTCAAATGGAAAGAAAAGGATTCCATATTTTGGTCACATGGCACGAATGCCTTCATCATCACGACTTCCGAGATGTGCCTTAATTGCGATTCTGTAAGGTAGGCGACTGGAGACATATAGGGCTGACATCACCGCCATTCAAAAGGTGCGATGAGATGACCGAGCAAAAATTGGATGAAAAACTGCGACATCTATTACGGCGGTTGCTACAAAGAGGAAAGGCGGCGATTGCTTGGAAGTTCGTTGTTCGAGGTAGACTTAGGTCAGAAGTCTTAAGCTTTAGTTAAATAAGCGAGCGCCCCACAACAATCGACATCAAGGCTATATAATCTGAGACCACGCCCCCAGCGAAGAATAAAGATGACGATAGTAAAGACGACTTCTATGATCTCCTAGAATTGCCCCACCTACGACACCAAGGACGTTATAGGAGATTTCAATAAAAAGCTGGGCAAGGAAGACGCCTTTAGCGGGCACTGAAGATTATGATGAAGATGACAATGGCCACCTATGGCTACAACTCACATTCCTAGATTCCGTCGCACTGGAGGACTCTGTCGGTTTTTGCACGCTAATCTTGGTTTATTGTATTTAAGCGGTCTCACGGGTGGTTAGACAGTGCCACATCTATTGGTAATCTCTATGATTGAACAGTCCTCTATGTTTTCGCAGATGAATTTATTGCCAGTTACCTAAAGTAATCGACAGTATCTTAGCGACAGCATGCGAATTGCTTGGACTTTATGGCTTTTGGGTGGCAATTCCAGGTTTGATTGGGTGCTTCTTTGGCTGTTATAATCATTGGTCAAAGTGGGGCTGTTGTTGGCAGGTAGCAAAATTTACCTAATCACACCCAATTCTCACCGGAGAGTTAATCTGAAACGATGGCAATTGAACACTGACTCGATAGCAGATGGGGACTGGAGGTCAAACAAATTTCTTACCTCTCGTGTCCCCTCGCTTTGACGTCACTTCATGCCAGCCACAAAGCATTCCTAAGGTTGCTTTTACACACGCTAAATTTTGACAGAAAGCTTTTTCATTTTTGAGGCAAGGGAGATGAAACTTTTCTTGTGTTGGAACAGCTTGCTGTCAAAATTAGCGCGTGTAAAAGCAACCTAATCCGTCGCCACTTAATGGATCCCTCTGACACCTCCTCTCGCTTGCTGCTGTTCTCAAACCCAACGAACCATCTGCTCATGCATTACACTCGCCCTGGTCTTCTGTCTCCAACTGACGCGTTACACCCTCCAAATGAAGCCATCACTTACAGTCTGATTGCTCGACCTTCGCCCACTCCACCGGCGCCCAGCTCGGCACGGAAAGTTCCTCGACATTTATTAATTAAAAACTGACCCAATCACTCGACTCATAACACACGTGCACCACGCACGGTCGCCTGCAAATGCAGACCGACCGAATACCGATCCTACCGCACCCTCAATCGTGCTCACCCCCATCACGTGGAGTCATAAATAATTTCCCGTTATTATTAAAAAAGTATTCGAGTGCTCATTTTTCTCTCCTGCACCATACCCATCGCAATTAAGGGTAAACGCCATGCCATACGTAACCTAAATATTGTACGCAACTAAAAACCCACCTACGGACACACCCCCAAATACCGCACAACACCCAGTCAACCCCTTCCCAGAGACGATGATGATGGTGTTTCGTGCGTGCCACTGAGTGGGTAGTGTGTGTGGGTGTGGGTGCTCGCTCGATACACCCCTTGGCAACGTAATTCCTTTTGATTTAGCCATTTCATTAATACGTTCAAATGCCAACCGAACCCCCTTGTAGTTGGCCGACCCCGACCGACTCGGCGGCGCGGCTGAGCGCGCGCAAGGGGTGCCTGCTCTCAGCTCCTGCTCCTGCTCCTGCCATCGAGAATTACACATTTCCAAGTCGTAAATTATATTTTAATGAGATATCATTTGATTTATGTCGTAATACGTGTAGCAGTGTGTGCGGATGACTGAGGGTGGGTGTGTGTGTGAGAGGCCATCCCCGCCCCGTCAATCGAAGAGCATTCTCTAAACCAAATGTGTGCTTATTTGTACGGGCTAACACATGATCCCTTCGGCTGTCGTGCGGGTGGGGTACTCGCACACTCACACAGTCGATACGATACCCTCACGCCACGGCAACTCCGCTTGCGACTCCGACTACGACTCCGGCGTGGCAATCAATAGAAAATAATTCAATTCCAGCTGTGACATTGAACTCTTTCTGACGCGCGCGCGAAATACCCTTCACGACGGACCGAGGACGACGACGACGACGAGGACGAAGATGGTGCTGGGTTACGGCAGCAACGACCAGGGAAGAAGACGAACACAAGCCGAACAAAAAAAAACGGAAAAACCAACCCCCCATCGGCCCCCAAGAAGGTGGGTAAAACTTTTCACTTTCCAAACGGGGTAAACTGAAAACACTGCTCGGCTGCCGCTGCCACTGCCGCTGCCACTCCTGCTCCGGCGCTGGTGTCCTGGCTGCTGCTACCCGCCTTAACCGACGTCAAGTCATATAAGTTTCACGTATTGCCCTCGTGGGGTTGGTGACGCGGGGGGTGTGGCGAACAGAGCAACAACGGGGAGAGATCCTTAAAATTGTTTTTGGGTATAGGTAATGGAAAATTGATGGCGGTTTTTCCCTTACCTCCCCCCTGTGTGGAGAGAGGCAACGGCCAGATGGGGGAGGAGGAGAAAAAAAAATGCAATTTATTTTGTGACGGCGGTTAATCGAAAACGTTTAAGAGGCGCACACCGCGCACGGGATACGATCGACGCTTCTCCACTTCGCCTCCAACGATAAACATTACGTCGGTTTTGGATCGCTGCTGCTGCCCAACAACAGCCAGAGTGGGGGAGGGTGGGTGGGCAGAGCGCGCTTGCCCGAGAGAGAATGAACAGCACAGCAGAGTGAAGTGGATTAGTTTCGCGATTGCTCTTTGTCGTGCTGATGGTCATTAAGGGTGCACCGAGTGCCGGGGGGTGAGTGTGGTTCATTTTGGATTTTAATACTGTCAACCATTGCCGCCGTCCCCGCCGCGGTTGGATCGCAGTTGCAGATATCTCTGAAAACTAATTGAAGTATAATTACAGATCACCCAAGGGCATGATGGTGGCGGGCGGCGGTTGTGTACAATTTTTGCTCAGCTGCATGCGATGGCGGGGGTGGTGGTGGCTTTGGCAAAACAGAAGCCCACACGCAATCAGGGGGGGCGGCAGGGGTTCGTAAATATTTGATTGGGCAATTAGGCGTTGTCAGGGACCGACCACATGGTTCTTGTATTTCTAATGTGGGAATCGGGACACTTGTTCGACAGAGAGAGAGAGACCAACTGCAGCAGGGGCAGTGCCATGGACGTGGTCGACAGGGGTGGCGAGGCAGACAAAGGGAAAATCGTATTGAAACGATGAAACCGTCGCAGTCATGAATATGGATTCGAACTGAAGTGAAGTACATTCCTCTCGATGGTGGGCTCAACGTCTTGGTTTGTTGTCGTCGATTTGAAGGAGTGCGCATGGGTTATTTTTGGGAACGGCTACACTGTCCAATATACAAGCCATTTGGCTCTCTGAGTGAGTCTGCCGAAGTCTAGCTTAACTATTCGTGCTTGTCTTCGTTTCGGAGTTATGGGAGAAGACCGCATCACACTTGACAGGAGGAAGTTCGTGGTCATATTTAGGAAAATTGGCACGAACTGAACTCTCAATCAACCTCAAAAGTCGAAACAGATTAGCCGCACCATTGTGTAGCGACATTTTTGGACAATTCCCCCTCTGTCCGTTTTAACCACACTTGTCTAAAGTTGTGGAAAGGGGCAACCTTCGCCAATATTCATCTTGTGACGGGTTGTTCAACAAACAGAATCACATGTTTTATTGTCCGACATCACGGCATGCTGGCAGACCTCATTCCGAGCGTTCAACTTGAACACAATCGCCTCTGTGTGATGGCTTGCTAGAAAGTCGCTTATGATGGTGTCATCTCAGCGGATGTCTTAGAGAACGGTGCCAAGTCTTAGTCTTACTACACCGACGGCTTCAAAATGGACACCGGAGTCGGTTCAGGTGTGTTCACAGATTCCTTCAACATCTCCAAAGTCTACAAATTGCGAGATGATTCCAGTGCTTTTGGAATTGGATGAGCAATGTCATCAGCTTAAGAACCAAGCTGCGACCGTTCCGCTCCAACGTAGAGTCGGTGCTGCTAAATGGATGCAGTACCTGGGAAGTGGACACCATTAGCACACGAAAGCTGCAATCTTTCGTAACGAACAATTGTACCTGAGAACGGGCCAGTAACCTATAAGCATCACAATACGAAGGGGAAAGTGGCAGTGGATTGGATACACACTACGGTGCGAAGACAATTCCATTGCGAAGTACGCCATGCAGTGGAATACGCTAACGCAGGCAGGCAGAACAGAGGGACGCCCTAGGCAAACATGGAGCAGAACAGTTGAAGAGGAATCGAGTTCCTTAGGAATGAGTTGGAGGGAGCTTTGCAGAAATTCGAACGAGATAACGCGCAAGCGTGAGTGACGCCCGATGGGTTAAAGGACTTAAAAAAAAGCCAAAATTCACCCACATATCCTGCCAACACAAATTATGTTTTGCCATCAAGGCTATTGCCTGCTAGACCACACATTCCAAACTGGCAGAGCAATGCCGGGCCGAGCTAGCATCATTAGAAAGTCAGCTCAATATATTCCTCGTTTGGGTACCTGGTCGTCACAGTGACATCCCAGAAAATGAGAAGGCTATTTCTAGCCAGAGCATCCAGACGATTCGAGTTCAGACGTAAAGCTTTTTCATCACAAGAGAGAAGGCGAATGAACTGGCAAGGCTAGGTTCCTCCCTTCAAAGCTCACTTGCAGAGGAAGTACTTATACCTCTACAAGCATTGGCTGACTACAGATCGGCCAGACTTAGAAACTGTGCTATATCTAGAAAAATCTGGCCCCGATCTCCTACATCGAAACCGACATGATGTTGCAAAATTGGTGGCGGTCTGTACAAGACACTGGCCAATAGGAACTCATACCAAAAAACTAGACATCCCACATAACTCACACTATCGCAGCCGCAACAACACAGATGAGAAGGAGACCTTACTGCATTGCGTTTGTAAATGCACGGCACTCGCTAGAGCGAGCGCTTGCTAGACCCCTCTTCAATTCACTGGATGAGATTTCAACATATTAGCGAACTAATGTCCTTTATAAAAATGGTTTCAGGGCGACCACCAGTATACCGTCAAATATATAAAGCGGTGGCATTAAAAAGGCACTCAGTGCTAATTACGTTCTCATGAGAACCACCACCAATACCAACCTACCTTAGTCTTAATAAAATAATAATAATATAATATGGGTGGCGCTACAGCCCGTAGCGGGCCAGGGCCTAGCTTCTCAGCAACCACTCGTGTTGTGCGTGCTATTGTTCTCTCACGAGTGGAAGGGACCTACAGTTTAATGCCGAATCCGAACGGCTTTGTTTGAGAAGCTTTTTCTAGACAGGAAACACTCTTTGAGCATTGTCAGTGACTCGAAAGAGGTGGGGCCGTGAAAAATGTTTTCGTCGCACAGAGCAGGAATCGAACCTACGACGTCGAGGTTGGGGTCGACGCACATACCCACAACGCCACGGGCCACTACTTAATAAAATACTCTCCCGATATAAGTTCTGGACCTTCCAAGCTTTCAGCTTACGTTTGTAAGACACAAACGACACAAACGTGGTTAAAAGACAACATTTCCACTAATGAACAACCAGACCTCAATCCTGTGAACCACAAATTATGGGTCATTTTAAGGTCAAGGGCTTGTGCTAAGAGACATCGAAATAATGAATCTCTGAAGCCCGCGTTTATTCGGGGCTCGTGGACGTGCTGTGCACTGCACGTGAATAGTAGCAAGATTGCTTTCGCCGTTGCGGCGTTGCTGTAAAGCAAATGAGACATTTCGGAAAAGTTGTAAGCATTAAGAGCTTGGGACCTTTTCTACTCAAAATCATGGAGAATCTGATTGACCTACACATCAGGCGCACAGCGATAACAAGCAAACTGTCGGCTTCTTAGCATGCCAACAGCTCTTAACCCGCTGGTTGGTACTGTAGACAAATCCATAGAGACTTAGAGTGTTTGAAAAATTAAGCCATCATCGCATCGCAAGCAATATTCTCAGCACTGAATAGAATGGATATCGAAATGTCCATAGCGAGCGGTTAACAGAGGCATACCACAGGGTGGAAGTCCCACAGAACAATATTCAGCTGAGATAGCGAATCCCAGAAGGCCTAACGCAACAATTATAATGGCTGAACCATAAGAAGTATAGCTATTGGAGAAAAGATAACCCGACCTCGACTGAACGGTATGGACTCACAAGGGTTCAAAAAGCCCTTTAGCAACTGAGTCAGATTGCCTACTAGTAATGACAAATGGAAGCCCGCATGAGATGTGCATGAGCCTCGAGATCACAATGAGACCAATAAGACTTCGATCCGCCGTAGGAGTTGTAAAGGACAACTAGCTGCAATTGGACGCGTGACTGATTCACAAATTGTGTCTCTCTCAAGGCAACGAGGTAATGCTGCCTCAGAAGACCATATAATATATATAATAATATGGGTGGCGCTACAGCCCATAGAGGGCCAGGGCCTAGCTTCTCAGCAACCACTCCTGTTGTGCGTGCTATTGTTCTCTCACGAGTGGAAGGGACCTACAGTTTTATACCGACTCCGAACGGCCAAGTTTGAGAAGGTTTTTCTAGACAGGAAATACTCTTTGAGCATTGTCAGTGACTCGAAAGAGATGGGGTCTTGAAAATTACTTTTTGTCGCTCAGAGCTGGAATCGAACCTAGGACGTCGAGGTTGGGGTCGACGCACATACCCACAACGCCACGGGCCACCACAAGTTTGGTACGCACATTTGTATTTCTACATATTCGTTTTGTGATGTTCCCTTGTCAGTGAGACAACGGGTTGGTCGGAGTGTTGAAAATATTGCCGCCATTCAGGCGTCCTTAGTGAACCCATGTCAGTCAATTCCACAACGTTATCAAGAATTAGGCATCGCCCAGACCACATTTTGCGTAAGGATCTCGGTTTACACTTAACCAAGATCAAGCTGGCTCAAGAACTGAAACCGATGGACAAATGGTCCACGACGTACATTTATTTAAAAAAAAAGGATGTCAAGCCCTTATTGGAAAAACCTCTATAAGGACTGACTGCCATAGGCGAGTGGCGCCCGGAACAAGAACTTTATGCCAATCTAATTAGAAATCTACAGTTTGAAGGTAAACAAATGTGCAGCCTTGTACATGGAATGAAAGCTATGCGTGCAATCTTTGGCCCTGTTTGCGTTGATGGCGTCTGGAGGAGAAGATTCAACCACGAACTGTACGGGCTGTACAGCGGCATGCACCTAGTTAAGCGTCTTCGGATCCAACGCTTGAGATAACTAGGTCATGTAGAGCGGATGGACACCACAGCTGCGGCTCGAAGAGTCTTCGATACCGAACCATTGGGACAGCGCAACAGAGGACGTCCTTGAACGAGATGGTGAACACAAGTGGAAAAGGCCCTCAACCAACTTGGTGTGCGCAGCTGGAGGCAGCTGGCGAAAGATCATGCTGGCTGGAGATGCTTGTTGGTTGAGGCCCAGGTTCAACCCGGACTGTAGCGCCACCTTAAGTAAGCAAGTGGTTGGCCACTTTGGACCGAGATTCCAATCGGATCTTGCCAAGGACTGTGTGAAGTAGTGGCAGTCGTCTTATTGGCAAAGAAGCTTACATTAGAGGCACTTCACTCCAACGCTATGTTGTCTAGGATTGTGGGATGCCAAGGACAGTCCCCGGCTGCGCCGCTTTAGATTCCTTGATATTGCTCAAAGATAGGATTCCCCTCTTTTTCCGGTACACACGCGGCTGTCTTTCATAACCTCTTCGGAGAATCCGTGGCACTTTAGGACGGCTGTTGCGTTCTGTTCTGACTGCGAAACGACACAACACTCGTCTTGAGATACCACGCCGTAACAGAGTCGATCACCATTCTTTCTCACAGCTGACCAGATCATTGGAGATTCTGACATCGGAGCTGGTAAGTGGGCTATCCTTGGTGAACACGATGCTGGCTTTAGTCGTGAGACATGACACATGCTAATCGAAGTCCCTCCCTGGCACTGTCCGCAGGCACATGCCACATAACGAATTTTTCAGAAGCTCAGCAATCCATGCCTCCTCCAGCGTCGCGGAGCTGATTGCGTCTTGTGAACAACACTAAACTCAACCACCACCCCCTCATTCGTTCCCACTTTTTCACAACAAAACCCAATAACCAGCACATTTCCTCTTCTCATTGCAGATTCAATCTTAAAGGATACCCACTTTTCAAGCGCTCCTCGGTAAGTAGCCTACACAGTGACTCCGCGTCGCTCCGCCAGCGACTGTGAATACTCCGCCATTCGGTCCCATTCAGAGACTAATTTGCCGTCACCTTTGCGTGTGATATGCGTGCGTTTGTATCTGCGAGCGGTACGGGGGTTATTGTTGGCATCGCCATGCAATTGCGACCATTCTTCACGCCGATTCAAAGCAATTAGTACGCTTTGTGTGCGATACAGCTGCCAGACTCGACCCCGCAGCACCACGCACACACTCAGTCACAACTCACAGCCCGGCACGGCCTGGCTGAGGGCATATGCATGCACCGCTGTCCTGTTTTTGTGCGCGCCGTGTAAGTGAATTACGTCATTTTCCGCTTCCGTCATTGTAATTAAATTATAATACCTCGGCAGGGATGTGTGAGGTGACGGGGCGCTGACGACCGGGACCTGGACGGGGGGACGACCACCGTCAATAGGTGTTTACTATGCACTGCACCGTGAAGCAAAAGAAAGTGCCTTGCCTGGCCAGGCCTGGCCGCAAACGCAAATCTGTCGGCCGATGCCGTCCTGGTGTGTGTGCGATGCATGCAATGGCGACGAGCGCCAGCGCTGCACTGAAACGCCCGCAGCTTGCCAAGTTAATTAACGAGCCGAAACGAATTGAGCCCGAGCCAATAGAAGTATCTAAAGCGAGCGCACGAGAGGGGCTTTTACCAAATTTTAATTAACAATACGTTGCTGCTGCAGAGATACTCGGATACTCGGATAGCCGTAGCTAGTGGACGCCGCGCGGTCCCCGGGAACGTGTGCCGAGTGCAGAGGGCGGGCGGGTTTTTTTCGGGGGTGTAATGGGCAGGAATGTGGCGGCGAGCGAAAGTGAGGGGTAGCATTGCAACTAATTGTAATGTGGGCGAGATGGGATTGCGTTCTTTTCTTCGTCGGTTTGCTGAGAATGAGGAAACGGATTGAGGTTTGAAAGAGGGGAGGAGGAGAGGGAAAGGAGGAAATCACGACGAAGGCGCATCGAGGTGAACTTGGGCATTTATTGGCTCAGAGCTTGGGATTTTTTCAGAAGAAATTGACTTGATCTTAGCCGCTGCGGAGGAATAATGGCGCCCGGTTGTGGAACTGCTTCGTGGAAATTCCAGGGTTTGAGGTGGGCCATGGTCGATATCTAGTCTAATCGATTGATGTTAAGAGTACCGTCAATTGACAGACAGTTCTACTAGAGTGCCGTAGACGAGGTTAATGCAAAGTTAGTAAATGGCGCCCGGAACAAGACTCGATGTCACTGATTTATCATCTGATCACATGACCGATCTTGCCCAACGGCTTGGTGGTAAATTAATTCACCAGCTTTATCGAATGAGCTCCAAGGGACAACAACCAGTAAGAGCTATGAAGCCATGAACTAAAGTTGACCACGGACTTATCGAAGACGTCTTCCGTTTTCAGTTGGTTGATGTTAACTTTGATGATTCTCTCTGCTTACCAACTAGATCGAATACGTACTCTGTTGAGTTCACACAGGCGGTTGTTCTTAAAGCTGAAACTAAGATAATCATGTGAAGTCTATGAAACACTCACAGTCAACGGCCGCATGCATTAGTTGTATGGCCACGACGTGGCTCCTTCCGCATTCGAAATAAGAACTTTTGCTTCAAATCGTCCGAGGAAATAGAAATCGATGGCCTCGTTATCGATTTAATCTTAACCGCTGTCTACTAAGTCATGGTACAACGCCACAATCGAAATTTTCCTTCAAATCTGACACGATATTCATTCACAGCCAAGCGTAGGGTTTAGAGACCGTTTAAGAACTCGCATGTTTTCAAGCAAATCATCAAAATCACTTCGTCTGCTTGTCTGTCAGTGGAGCGCTAAGACACACTCCATCTGATGCTCTTACCATACTTCCCCAGTATACTTCTTAAAGGATATGCAGCACTCAGCTAGTGACTCAAGCCACTGTTGAGCGAACTCAGAACTTAACCGACCACTGAACTTAACCGACCACTGAACTTAACCGACACTGCAAAATTGCCAGTACAATAATCTTCTCAGAAGGATAAGGAGTAAAATGAGATCAGACATCAGGTCCTCTGTTGGACAGGGCCGGCGCACAATGTATGCAGGATGTGCAAATGTACAGAAGAACGTCAAGCGAATTATAAACTCACGTCTCGGCAGGCGAAGTCATGTATACCAAATCGACATCATCGCTCTGTCTCATAAGGACTTTGGCACCAACCCTGAGAGACAATGCGATAAAGAAAGCTCTCGCCTCCGGTGGCATGTCCATGTCGAATGGAACTTCAGACAGCTAACTGGTATTCTAGCGCATGACTGTGCTAGTTGAAGAGGTTATATGACTGGACTGTGAGAAGCATAGCTACCAGTCAAATCCTCATAATCCCCTAATGAGCCCGCGTTCGTAAAGCACGCACTAGAGATCTACCACTAGACCATCCGCCATCGACTCAAACTCCTTAGGGTTTATGCCCGGGCGCAATTAAGCAAGTTTTTGGACTTGATCCAAGCACCTCATCCTGGATCCTCCAATGTGATGGCTTCCTGGTGGAGTAGCACTTAAGTCACGACTCGGAAGACGTGAGGATGGGGACATTCGTGCCACGAGTCCAAACCATCGAATCATAGCTCTTTCCGTTCATAGCAGTGGCTGCTCGTTCCCTGCATTCTACCGTGTGTCTCATCAAAGTCTCTCATAAAAGTTGTCTGCCTTCTGCTTGCATGTCGATTCCATGCTTCGCCCAATCCGTCTCGCCTTCAGAATCTTCAGTTGTAGACAAGACTTAGAGATCTTCTATATACTTTTCTGGCCGGCTACCCATTAGACCTGAGCTGTACCTAGGTTACATTGATGACGGTTCTATTGACGCTGCTTCCAGTCATAAAGATCAAGCTGAATTTCGTCTGTGATGACTTGATCTCTGCACCGGAGGTTCTGTCTCCCTCTTGAACCAAGAGACTTGGATTCGAAGACCTTCAAAGCTGGAACATTTGTATCCAGGTTCAATGAGGGCAAAATAATGCAGTCGACGGATTTTTTCCTTCCGGACTCTATCCACATCTTTGTACAGCTCATAGAGTTCGCGGTTGTGTCTTCTCTTCCATTCGGCTGCCTGTCAGATGGGACTATACTGGACTATATGTATATCCGACGTATACTTCTTTTTTCGAATGTGCCTAGAAACAGCTCAGCTGTTTTGCTTATCGTGCAGGTATAGACAAATTGGCCAAAGAGGTTAAAGCATGATCTTGGTCTTTCGAGTTAGAAGCATTGAACAAAGTTGTTTCGACAGATCAAAGTAGCATCGGTTGCTCTCCATCACACAGGATGTCGTTTGTGCCCCAAAGAAGAAAAGCTAATTCACTAAATAAAAATTGTAGCTATCGATCGTGATGTTTGGTCAATGGTGGTCGGTCTTGCTCAACAGCATAGAATTTCGCTTTGTCCTCATCGATCCTTCAACCAGCTTGTTTCGCCTAGGCGGTGTCTATGCCATCTGCGTAACTCATCAGTTGGACCGACGTATAGAAGATAGTGCCTTCTGTGCTCACAACTGTCTGCCGCACTATCATAGTCAAAACAACGTTGCAACGACATCGTTTAAAACGACCAGATTTGTATGTCTCTTGACGATCGTTATAACCGATTTTGACCTCTTCTTCAATTGCCGGAAATGCTTCCACTACGGTGCATCGGGACCGCGCTATAATGTTGATGTCAAAGGCATATCCCAACAGTTGGACAGATTTGCGCGTTGACTTTTGACCGCTGCACTATCCCCTCTAGTAACAAATTGAAGAAATCACACGACAACCTTGCCGGAATCCGGTGCAGGTCTGAGAAGTTCTCGTGTCCAACTACACGTCACATAGCGTATGTTTTAGCGTGGCGCTATAAAACCGGAACAATTTTCCAGGTATGCCGAATTCGTCCCACGCTTCGATTAACTCGTGTGCGACTTTGAAATCGATAAAAAGATGGTGAGTATCCAGATTTGCCTCAGTGTGAAGATTTGGTCTATAGTCGATTTACCGGGCCAGAAGCCGTGTCGTGCCGACTAGTGCGATGCAAAACGGTTTTAGACGGGTAGTTAGGTTTTGATTGAAGCATGGTCTTGTCTTGGTCTTTTGAGTTAGAAGCCTTGAGCAAAGTTGCTTGGACAGATCGAAGTAGCATCGGTTGATCTCCACGTCACAGGACGTCTTTTTTGTCCCGAAGGGGACGTACTCCTTCACTACCTTAAACTTGTACCTATCTATGGTGATGTTTCGTCCGTGGTCGACAGCATATATTTCGTTTTGTCCGCATTGACAGTTAAACCAACTCGTTTCGCCTGTTCTTCGCCTGTTCTTCACCATCTTCGTCGTAAAGGCTCCTACCACCTACAAGACGTTCGGAATTCGCGGTGCGTAACTCATCAGTTGGACTGACTTGTAGCAGATAGTGCCTTCCGTGTTTACAGCTGTCTGCCGCACAGATTAAAAAAATCATGTGCAGTCAAAATAATGTTCCAACAACATCGGTTACAGCTTAGGTTCCTCGATAGTCGCTAGAACAGGTTTTGGCCTGAATTCATCATTTATTCTGGGTTCCCTCCCTCCATCCAAAGACACGAAGTCATTCTTTTTAATGCTCCCTTTCCATGTAAAAAGGACACCTGTTGAACATTCCATGCGTCTAGATCTAGAAGTTTGGGCTGCACATTCTCTGTAAATCGTAAACTTTCAAACGAAGCCTTGAAGCCTTAAGAAAGCAGCAAACATTGCCGGGGAATTGCCACCAGTGCTTATGAATCCAAAGTTGTGTTAACCACACGACCTTCCACTGCACACTGGACAGGGGCTCACCCTTTCCGTGGGCCCCATTTTTTTCTTCATTCTTAATGTCGCTCCTTTAAATAAAGATGTTTGCCCAACTGTCTGACGAGCATTCCTTATCTTCGTGACCTTTGTCGAACATCCAGCCGGTACACGATTTACCTGAGGCCACCGGCAACTGGGACGCAAATTATCCTCATCGTCCTTCATCGGCGGCTAATGAGCCCGGCTTGTTATGCCATTCCCTCCTCTGTCGCCGGGCCACTGATCTTTCGTCATTGTTCGACCACAACTCACACCGCAACCCTTGTCATGTTATTTCCAAAATTAACATCGTCCACGTGTTCTTTGATCCTCTGGCACTCACTGCGTATCACTGTGCGTGTGTCCCCCGTCTCAGAGGCCACACATTAACCATAATTAGAAGATTAATGAGAGAGCTGTGCCACCGGCTTGCTCTTGTGGACGATGTGTGACGGCACCACTAGCCACTGGCTTGGCAATAAGTGCTAACCCCATGCCATGCACTCATCCAAAATGGAAAGTATCCTGCGTGCACTACAGCCGAGATGCGACGCGCCAACAAAGGCGCAGGCAAGCCAAGAAGAATGAGAGGCAAAACAAGAGGAGCACAACAAGGAGCAAAGAAAGAAGAAAAATATATACCTACGCCATCTCGTCCTCATTCACTACATCATCCTTGTTAGACGTTTCTCTTCTCTAATTTGTAAGGATTTCCCAAGGAGAGCAGCGTATATTTTTGATTTGCTTCCCAATTAATTTAATGAGCACCCCAGACAGGATACACCGAGGGACGAGACCTCTACCTCTGCTCACTCGCACACACTGGCACACAAACAAACACACTTTTAGATAATCCCCGGCTGCCGTCGTCGTCGTCCTTCATGTTGTTATCGTCGTCGTCGTCGTCGTCGTCGAAGACGTGTACACCAGCGGAAGACGCTGACGACAACAACGGCTGAGGCAATCAAATTACTATGCAACATAACTAGCGGTAATAATCCGATAATATCCTTTTTTTCGCTTTCTTTCTATTAGCGTCTGCTGCTCCTGTTGTGTGACGTACAGTACTCAGTTCCAGGTTCCCAGAGGATGCGGCTTATCCTCGTGAATGTTGCCAAACATCGCACACAAAAGGTGAGAAACATCACACACCGCTTTACACTTTAGTCCTGTGTGTGGCCGTGTGTGACCGCGTGCGGGTGTGTGTGTGTGTGCGCTCAATTCGCACGTCTGTGGTGGAATTTAATTAAATAAAGGCATTCCGGTCATTTCCTTTTGTGCTCTTCCACTGGCATCGGCCCCCCCGTCTGGAGTTCGCTGGAGTCGCACGCTCCGGCTTGCGGAGGACCTTAAATTGCACGGCCACACACCGGAAGGACAGAGCGAATCCATCATTCACCGTAGCTGTGTGAGATTTTAATTTCACTTTTTTTGTTTTGCGTGTCTTCTCTCTGCGTCGCTGCCGCGCCATGCCATCCCCCTCGCTCGAGGACGAGAATGCGATCCTCGCAGCGCGTATATGAAAGAGCAAATTAAGTGAAGTTTAGTCCGTTTTTTTCCATTTTCCGGCGTCTGCGTGCGTGTGTGTGTGTGATGGGTTTTCATTATTTGCGTGACGCTAATAGCGTCGTTGAAGTTCACATCCAACCCCTCATTAATACTGTCAGCTCTCTTCGATTTTTGGGGTGGCAATGTACAAGGGGGTTGAAGTGAGATTGAATTGGATTGGATTGGCGATGTGTTCGTAGAGAGCGACAGGCAGGATGACGATGCATGCGAGGACACGAGATGAACGGCTGGGAAGTGCCGCATTATGTGCTGTGAGTCCTTTTATGACATCATTAAATGTTTCTCATCGTTGTGTGTACACGCTGGCTGGATAATGAGTTGAAATGAAAGCGTTCTCGTTGCTGTAAGTATATTTGATTGATTCCCCTCCCCTCCCCACCCGTCGACCGTTCATGGCTGCTTAATTAATTATTTTCACTTGAATAATTTATTCTTGCGAATGTGCGTGTACTCTCGTACCCGGGAAGTCGCACGCAACACTGTGCACAGTGGGGAGTGGAATTTTTCAAACAATGTGGTGGATTTTGGTGGCTTTTGTAACTTGATCGGTGGTCTATCGGCTGGTTGAGTGAGAGTTGGATGATCTAGACTGAAATTTGAGATAACGTTTGTGGCGCCATCTATAGTGGGACACGAGTACTATTTTTGTTTTTTCACATAGTCTCAGAGAAGAGGACCATGGTTTCATACTGATAGATGAAATGTCTGCAGAAATCAGACACTTATTCATAGCTTTTACAGTTTGTAATTTTTACTTAACGCAGGGCCTGTCGAAACACCGTGGCTATCGGAAATACCTTCACAGGTTTGGTCACAGCAGCTCACCTATGTGCTCGGACTTACGTACGAGGTTACCATACGAGATCGGAAAGCGTCTAGCCAGATGTCCTCGAGACTTCCAGACTTGGCAAAGCTTGCTCTGTCTTCTGAGAAGCGTGTGCAGTAGAACATGGGATGTTGCATGTTCATGTCTTCATTCTCGTCTGGAAAGTCCGGGGAGAGTGATAAAAGTGTGCAGATCTGTCATTTAATATCCAGTGAATCGTTTAGGCTGGTAGCAATCGTAATCAGAAGTTTCCATTTCCTCTGGCGCAAACCACATAAAAATGAAGTTTGAAGTCTCCTGAGACTAGCAAATAAAGACGTGCTATCAAAGAGCTAAGGAACTACAAAGTGCCAGGTTCAGTTGGCTAGCTACTAGAAGTCTCCACAGCTGACTGTTAGTGTTTCTGGGACATGCTTGTTAGAGTGGAGTCCATGTCCATGTCGACCATGTCCATGCCATCTTTAGAGTCAGTCGAAACCTAGAAACCAGACATCATTTTTTGATCGTCTCCCATGATTAATTTCATGCAGGGTAGGACGAAGTAATCTCTCACTTCATCTGTTGACTAAATTTCCAATGGGACAACCTCTCGCAACGATGATATCGTTGATGCCTGCAAGGTGGAATTGAAAAGAGAAACCTACAAGGAGGAAACCACATCCCAGGCAACTGGGATGCAAATTCTCCTTCTCATTCTTCTTTGGCTGGCGCTACAGTCCGGGGTGGACCTGGGCATCAGCCAACATGCCTCTACATCTAGCCCGGTCTTGTGCTAGTTGCTTCCAGCCATGCAACTAATTTAGGTCCCCTTCTAGCTGCGTGCACAACCGTAGGCGTGGTCTTCCCTTGCCGCGTTGTCCCTCGGGGTTGGAGTCGAAGACTTTCCCGGCCGGAGGATTGCTGTCCATTCGCTCGACGTGACCTAGCCATCTGAGACGAGAGATTCAAACTCGTTTGACCAGATCGATGTCGCTGTACAGCCCGTACAGTTCGTCGCTCAGTCACCGCAGATAATTCAGAGGACTTTTCTCCCGAAGGGACCAAGATTATCCTCGTCCGCTTTAGTTAGTGTCCATGCTTCTGCGCCATACAGCTGAACTGGGACTTTCAGGGTCTTATCTTGGTTCTTCGTGAGATGGCTTATTTCTCAGTGGCTTACCGAGAGCGAAAATGCAGTGGTTGGCCAACGTGATCCTCCGTTTTATCTCCGCTGTACTTGTTGTGTGCTATTACCTCCTCCATTACATGGACAGAGATCTTTCGCCAAGTAAAAAACACACTTGGAGCGATTTCAAATGCTCTGCAGATGAGTAGAGGAAGTATTGCTTCAACTAGTGACGAGCATGTGTATTTGACACACTATATGTTGACGATGGCATAAGTCAATGTCGAATCGGTGCTTGTTTAATGGGTGTAGCGCTTGCAGAGGGATCAACAGTGGTGATCGACGAGAAATATTTGCTATAATGAGCCCAGACAAGATATTCCAGATGAAAGCGTATGACTAACGATATTAGATAGGCACGAGTGGCTGCCTACCAAAGATGGTAGTCACACTTAGGCCAGGGTAGACCCATCGGATCGAACCACAAGCATCGAGTAGATCCTAGTCCGCAAACCAGCGGGCACAGCTTTTAATGAAGCGATGTAGATGACGAAATTCTTCAGCTCCGTCATGTTGTTAAGTGGCTGAATTTTCTCGAGGAGAGGGCATTGCAGTTACAGAGAAGGTGTTCAATCGTCTCCTATTCTTCATCTCGCAAGTGCATCTCTAATGTGCAGTGTTTGGTTAGTTCTGAGATTCGGCCAACTTAACTAGTCGCGTGAACGTTTTGGATCGAGGGTAGGCCATATTTGTTTACGGAGCCGGTGGACCATCTGCAATACAGCTAGCTATGCCACAGCAGCCTTTTAATGAAAGACCGCAGAAGACCTGTCGGCACACAGAAAATCTTGCTCCACAAGGGATTGCACCACATAATGAACGAACTCCTATGGATCTTCGATGTCAATGCCTTTATGACATCTTTCATCACAAAGACCTCGTCAGCTTGTATGTCCTGTTCGGCACAATTTCGGCTTGGATGGCATGGATAGCTACCGATGGAGCATGTCATGTCTAGTTTCGATATTCGGACTAAAATTCTCTTCTGCTCCAGCAAAGTCAGAAATGGACTCATTAGTCTGTTTGACACTCTCATGGGACTTAGTTACCAACTTCGACCCATGAACCACAAACGGTGCCATGGTGCTGATCTAAATGAACGAGCCCCTGGTTCATACTATTGCACATTCGAACTGTGGGGTCATGTTTTTTGATACTCTACACAGTATAGTTGACGCAGTTCTGTCTTCCGGACGACATCCTTTCCTTCCAAGGCACCAAGAATTACCTCTAAAGTTTGGCTTAGCGTCCAGCTTCGGCTGCAGAAAGCACAGTAAGTGTTCAATAGTTCCTTGCGATGAATGGTGTCGTATGCGGCTTTCTAATTAAAAAAACTAAACTATGATGAGTATCGATTTGAAACTCGCTGGTCGTCTCTAGGATTTGCCTAAGTATGACGATTTGGTCGATTTGCCGGGCAGGAAATCGCACTAGGACAAGTGAATTAGTGCGGTGCAAAACGGCTTTACACGTTCACATAGTACGTTGGATATGATCTTATAGGTATTGTATATGCAACATAATTGTAGAGATGATTATGCAAAACCCACACGCTCCTTCCTGTACAAACAAGTGTTAACTTATGCGAATGACACTGATGTGACTGACTGGACGTTGGGAGCTGACAACGATGCGTTTGCTGTCTGTTAGATTTAAAGGACGACTTGGCCAGAATGTCATCAAAACGACTGTAAGGTTCCCAAGAACTACCTTTACATGTGCCCAAGGGCAAGCAGTACGAAGGACATCAGCACAAAATGCCGAATACCTTTTGCCAATCGCTGCTTTTTTCGACTCAAGAGGTTCCCATCCCATGCATATTTAAGACCATAGAATCCTTTCCCAAGCGACGTGGAAGACTACTCACGGTGACATGGCAAATTAAAAAAAAAATCCTTAAATAATGGCCGCTTCGTTCACTTTCGTTGGATTTGTTCGCTTTTCCTTATTTGACGTGGAATGATATAAAGCACTTTGGCTGGTGGAGCTTAAGTTTCCCAGAAACAATTGTTAACTTTGATTGTAGCTAGGATTTTGTTCACCTAAATACAGGGTGGCGCACTAATTGTGCCACAAGATGACAACAGCATTCATAACCAGACCGGTTATGGCGGACTTCCAACGAAAATTCCCTAACTAATTAGATTTTATAAATTCTTCTTGCCACTGTCCCCAAAATCAGCTAAATTGACTGCACCGGACAATTTTTTTATGGAGCGTGCCAAGCAAGAGATGTAGAAAGCACAATTGATACACCACCCTGTACGTACGTACTACACTATTATGAGTGATCAACTTACAATTTAGTTTAATACAAAAACGAAGCAAACTCATAACAATGATACACTCCGTCTACTTTTTTCAAATTTACTTCTCTAAGTTTCGTTAAGTTTCGTTAATTTGTTGCTTTTTTACGTTTGACACTTGGTATTGAATGTTTTACTTCCGATCTTCAACTTTAGCAGAAAAAGGAGTAAATGGCATCTGAGTTTTCATGTTCGTCAAGTTTCGTTCAATTTTGATTTGTAGTGCTTTGCAGTGAAACGACCTCTAGACAGCTGATTTTCAGTGTTCTACTTTCGTTCTTCAACTTTCGCAGAAAAAGGAGTAGATGGCATCTGGATTATCGGTTTCGTCAAGTTTCGTTCAGTTCTTTTTTTTTTGTGATTTGAAGTTAGTCCACCTCGTGACACCTGATTTTGAATGATTCACTCCCGATCTTCAATTTTACAGGGAAAATGAAGTGGCTAGCTATGTTTTACTTAGGTTCCCATTACGTTCCCTGTAAAAGTACGGTTGGGCCTTAAGAATTTAAGGCAGACGAAATTATGTAAAGTCATTCATTGATCCAGAAGTCAAATTTAATTTAATCAAACACTGCTTGCAACAGTCAAATGCAACCCAATCCCCGTGCCAGTGTTGATCTTGGGTGTTTTCCCCGTGTACACAAACCCCTAGCCCTCACTGTTGTCAACCGCTCAAATTGCGTGTTCCATGAGACGGATAGAAAATCCACAGCCTTCTGGCATTGTGTCCGCCAGTCGTCGTCCTTATTGTAATTAAAATTAATTTTTCCGCTTTTCGATTTCGGTCGGGACTCTTCAACCCCTCCCCCTTCACCTCATTTTTTTGTTTCTTGACTCATCCCTTTGTGAGTGCGCTCGTATCTCTGGCCGTGATTACCCGCGCTTCTGCCTTGATCTTCTGTCACCGGCACACGGAGAGCGGCCTCCATCCCCCATGTGTGGTCTCTTCATCAGCCGTCCGTGTGCCAGTGTGTGTGTGTGAGGGCAGGGTTGGTCTGGCGACGGTGGCAGTACCTATCTGTAAATATCTTCAAATTAATTAAAACGATCCAATTAGTAATGGAATAATTGAAATTGATTTAATATTATGAATTTCATTTGGTCCTGCGGTCGCTCAGGAGTCAGGACGAGCGACCGTAAACGAGGTGACTGCTTGGTCGTTGAGACTGGGTGGGTGGTGTGAATGAAGGCCATCCACCCGCCCATACACACACACGGTAGCTCACCCCGCTGGGCGGCATGGCGGCGTGCCTTATTGAGGATGTTTTGCCAATAATCTTGTGTGTGCTTTTTTTGTTCGTGTTTCAGTTGCGTCGTCCTTCTTCGGCTTGTCTTTCGTTTATTTTTGCGTCTCCTTGGAGTGAATGGCTGTTGGATGTGCGTGTGCGTGTGCGTGCGTGTGTGTGTGGTTGACTGGACCTGACACAAGGTGATGGCGATAAATTGAAGCAGGCCAGATCAACAAGCAACCCCTCGTTACCGCGTCGACCCTCTGCACACATCGTTTCTTTGGTTGATTTTGTTTACGCGCGTGCGAGGGAGACAGCATGCGGGTGAGTGTGTGTGTGAGGGGTGGTTGGGCGAACGTGCATGTGTATGGAGCAATTTATCCCTTCTTGCAATTTAATTAAATTACTGTAATTGCCCGGTGTACAAATGCGAATTGATGTGTGTGCACGAACGAATGAGGCTGCTCTCTCTGGCCAGCACACTGTCGGCGGGGGGGAAGCAGAGACAGGACGAAGGCAGCACGGAGTCAGTGGCACTCTCTGTGGTAAAGACAGGACTGTGGCAGGGCACGAAATGAGTTGCCGGGGGGATGCGGTGATTGGGTGGCAGTGGCTGTGCCGGTGCCAGGGGCTGGGGCCGGGAGGGAGGCTCTGACGATGATGACGATGATAGAGTGAATTGCTAGATGCAAAATGAAATTGCTTTTTGGCATTTCAATTATTTAATTAAAAGAATTGCACATACTTTATTGCTTGCTGATGACGATGTCGACGACGACGACGACGACGGCACCGACGACGATGATGATGGCAGAACCATCCAATGGAACCAACCATCCCCGTTCGTCCACACGGTGCGGCGCGTCGACCGATCGAATGAAATGAGAGTAGTCGTGCGCTTACGTCGGACTGGAGGTTCGTTTCATTACCAGTTCAAGCCTACTCCCCCTCGCCGCCCGCTCACCCCTCCGTCATCAGCAGATAGGAACTTATTGTGACCGGGGTTGTTTTGAAGCCTGCGTGCGTCTCGTCCTTGAATTGATTAATATTGTTCAATGGACAGCGCATAAACGACTCTCACAGGGCCGCCGACGATGACGACGACGACTCGACGAAAATTAGCCGGCGGCAGCGGTTTATTGGTAGATTGTTCTCATCTGTAGCTGACATTCTTCAATTTTGATTTATTATTCAATATGTTGCACGTGTGTGTGCGCGCGCTGTTGCTGTTGTTTACTGGACGAATTCCTCCCCTGTTATGCGCCTGCCAGAGGGAGGGTGGTGGCGATGGTGGTGGATATTTCCATTATGGAAATTTAATTAAAAACACTGAGATAAAGGAATATGAAGAAGACACAATGCAATGAGTAAATAGATGAAGAAGGCACTTTTGGCAGAGATTTCCAATTGCTCTTGGGTTTGGTCGCTTTATTGCTTGCTTCGATGGAGTGATGCGAACCAGACGTAGTCGTGGATGGGAGACTGTCTCTATCGCTGTCTCAGTGAATGTGTGGCCTTTCAGAAACTTACTTCTTTCGTAGACCAAGAAATCGTGGAGGACTTGAGTCTGAGTGTGGGCTGCCATCCATTTCTGGCACGCATATTTCGTCATTAACACGAAGCTGCTGCGAACGACAAGGTTTGACTCTCTTAGGCGAGAACTGATGTCCATGTCATGTTCAGGCGATGTCGTTTTCCCTTCCGGACTATAACCACATCCCTCTACTGGTGGTAGAACTAGCTGCGTGCCAGGCACCTTTCAGCAAATCATCATAATCGCATCGTTGTGTTGTTCTACATCACAGCTCTGCCACATCTCCCTCTCTCGCCCTTCTTGGACACCTACAGAAAGTCTCATCTTTCACCACATGTTCTTATGGACGCTCACGGTCTCTAAACTTGGCTCTCCGGAGAAGATTCAGTGGTCTCTCAGTTTTAATCCACAGAAAATCTAAGCCTAGTGTATTCATGATTGCTGATCGCTTTTGAAGAACTGTCAACTCAAGGAGTTCGCGTCGCTGCGTCGCTTTGTCAAGCCTATTGGCTAGTATTTCACTAACAACACGTGCAATCTTCTTCTTCTGCTGCCACAATCCGAAATGGGACCTGAACCAACAGACCTCTCCATTAGACACAGTCTTCAACCAGCCGCATTTAAATTTTGCATGCCAAATTGACGTCCTTCTGCACTTGTGTGCACCATCGCTTAGTCTCTTTTCCGTGGTCCCACTGGCTCGGAGTCGATGCCTAGGCACACATAGCCTAGGCTTTGAATCCTAAACTCCTGTCTCTGTACAAAATCTAACTACACACCCGTGGATGCTGTTGACTTACACTTAATGCCACGTATGTGGCGCCACCTATAGAGTAGAATGGCTGTAGTATTTGAATTCTTATCACACAGCCCTAGAGATGAGAATGATGATTTCGGTTGCAAACATCAAACACTCACTCGTAGGCCTTAACAAGACTGTGTCTGTCAGATTTTTTGTAGTCTTCTGACGCTAAAAAGCCTGATCATTAGCTTAGGCTATCAATGAGCCAAGGGTTACCAAGATTCACATTCATTTCGTCGTTCTAGCGGTGGTTCTGATTGAATCTTCTCCTCCAAATGCCAAAAAACGCAAACAGAACCAAAGATACAACACGAAACTCTTCTCACAAAAATCACAAGAGCTTTCTCGTCTGGGCTGGTATTTGTCCATGATTCCGCTCCATACAGAAGGGCAGGGATTAAAGACTGTCAAATTGGTCCTTAGATGGTGACTAGACACTGTCTGCCGAAGTTTAGTTTTTACTTTAGCCGAGCATGATTTTTGTCTGTCAGAAGGGGTCCAGTTTTGGTCCGAGTCGTCTGCATAACTCAATATTTGGACGATGTCATGTGTTCTTCTGTCGCCCCACTTAGTGTTGCCACTGATTTGGTTGACAATGTGACAGTCCCAGAATCCCCATGTTGTCGTGGGGTTTCTTTTTCTTTGTTTATTACTTTCTGCCCGTGAGTCGAAGGTTTTTGTCAATTGGCTGTACTCCACGATCACTTCGTAAATGATGTCCGAAGTAACGTTATTTCTTCAGTCAACGTACATATGTTTTAGAGGCTATTCCAGTAGAACGGCCCATTAACAGGAGTCTTTGCTCTCACTCACGAATTTTAGATTTCCTTTAAGTGATCTAATTTTTGTCATCTCCCTTGCATACAGCAAAAATCTCGATTGCCTCTTGAACATAAAGGAACAGCGATCGATCTGAGTTATTCGGCGTTTAGTCGTGATGGTGTTCATACTGTTTTACTCGTGATCCGAGGTAGACGAAGTCCTTAACTAGATAAACGATTTGTTATCAGAAGGCTTCAGACGGCATCCAATTGCCTCATCAAGCGATCACTTAAAAACGAGGAATAGATAATTGGTCACTGAATTCATTTCGAAATCTATTGCCAAGCTGTGTGGAGCCACATTTTACCCCCGCCCAGCCCGTTCATTTTGGAAAAAAAGGTTCAAAATCATGAAACAACAGCGGCAACCTTCAACGGCAACATTTTTCTCACCTCCTTTTTGCAAAAAATACGGGCCGATGATTACCCCTGGTGTCAAATCATGGCGGGCAACAATTGTGACAATCGTGTTTGAGGCTTTATTGATGAAGCACCTTGTGAGATGTTCGTCAACATGAGACCACGAAGACAAGAGCCGACAACATCTTACACTCTCAGATTGTTGTCGAACCTTAATCAACAAACGGCACCCAGTTTCGGGCTCACTTCGATATAATTCGGAGCCATTATTTGGGAGGTAAGGTATAGGCTTTTGAAACCTTAGCTTTTCATTTTTTCTGCTTCTTTTTTCAGTAGTTTCTTTGTTGAATCATCAGGCTTCTTTCTTTCTATCATTTCCATCGTCCTTGATCCTGGTTAGTTATATGTAAGAAATCAAGTCTCGCATGTGCTTAGTTCTTGCAACTCCATCAACACTTTAGACTACGCCGCTCAGTAGAGAGAACACTTTCATGTGGATAAACAGAAATAGCTGCTCTAGAAGGTCATGCGATCAAACAACGTGCCCTAGGTGTGCATTTAAGGACACATAACCCCATAATTTCACTTCCTGGGTCTGTTGTAGACCATTGCGACACATAATGGTATTCCATGACGTGGCTAATCGAGGGATTAGCATGACGTGGTCAGTGGACACTGTAAGCGATTTGGTTACATTTTGTACTCCGCACTATGAAGTAAGTGTCACAGCAAACCAAAAAAGAATCCACCTCTCAATAGAGTAGGATCGATTGAAGCAGAATTTGAGGAGATGCAGCTGTCTGCAAAGGTTTTACGCAAGGCGACACGCTGTTATGTGACTTCTTCAACATTACACTTGAGAAGATCGTGCGAAACTAAAACGTAAACACCCGAGGCACGATCTTCCAAAAGTCCGTTCAACTGAGGACGACATTGACGTGATTGGACGAACACAGCGAGCCGTCAATGAGGCTTTTGCTGGCATTGAAGCGGAAGCGGCTAAAATTGGTCTAGCGATAAACCAGGGCAAAACAAAGTACATGCTGTCATCACGGAAGGACGACGTGTCGGACAGAGCGTCATATTAGGCAGTAGAAACTTTGAGGTAGTCACGGACTTCGTCTACCTAGGCTCTGGAGTAAATAGGGACAACAACACCAGTACCGAGATCAAGCGCAGTATTACTCTTGCCAATCGTTGCTTCTTTGGGCTCGAGAGGCAATTGAGTAACAGAGCCATCTGTCGAAACACCAAGTTGACTTTGTATAAAACTCTGATCATCCCAGTCCTGCTCTATGGCGCAGAGACATGGACGCTATTGAAAGCGGATGAAGAAGCTCTTGGTTGTCTTGAGAGAAAAGTTCTGTGTACGATCTTTAGTCCTGTTTGCGTTGATGGCGTTTGGAGGAGAAGATTCAACCACGAACTGTGTGGGCACCTAGTTAAGCGTCTTCGAATCCAACGCTTAAGATGGCTAGGTCATGTAGAGCGGATGGACACCACAGCTCCGGCCCGAAGAGTCTTCGATACCGAGCCATTGGGACAGCGCAACAGAGGACGTCCTCGAACTAGATGGCGCACACAAGTGGAAAAGGACCTCAACCAACTTGGTGTGCGCAGCTGGCGAAAGATCGTGCTGGCTGGAGAGGCATGTTGGTTGAGGCCCAGGTCCACCCCGGACTGTAGCGCCAATCAAAGAAGAAGAAAGAAGCTTTCAGCAAACATAATGGATGCGTGCACATTGTGCTACGGGGTATTACGTCGTACGACTATACCACCCGGTCGTTTCCATTTGTACTAGGTTGTACATAGTGTGAACAATCCATACGACGGTCGTATGAACCAACTGTTTCAACTCTTTCCCTTAGTCGCACGGCAGGTAATACGATGTGAACACTACGGCAGTCAAAATTTTTATTCACTCTTCCATTTCCAACCAGTGTGCACTTTCGGATGAATGAAAATGATATGTTTTTCCGATAAAGTTTAGATGCCATAGGCCATGACCAAGACTAAATGAAGAACGTGCTCTCCTCATGAACAAAGGCCGCCAACCGCGTAGTGCATTTTGAAAGCAAACCATTTTTGGTCGATCGCGGGGGAATTTAAGAGAAGATCTGCAAACAGGCTGCAAAGAACAATCTGTCAATAAAATATAATATATTATATGGGTGGCTCGACAGCCTGTTGAGGGCCAGGACCTAGTTTCTCAGTAACCACTCGTGTATTGCGTGCTATTGTTCTCTCACGAGTGGAAGGACCTCGGGCCTCTACCGACGGCCGAACGGGAATCCGAACGGCCAGGTTTGAGAAGATTTTTCTAGACAGAAGTACTCTTTGAGCATCGTCAGGAACTCGAAAGCGGTGGGGCCGTGAAAATATGTTGTGTCGCACAGAGCAGGTCCAATACCTACGACGTTGAGGTTGAGGTCGACGCACATGCACACAACGCCACGGGCCACCACAATAAAAGCACGAATGAATTGTGGGAGCATTCAGAACCATAACCCATGGAGGCATCATAAATTCTGATTCTCCGCAGAACAGTTTCATGCAGCAATCACCATCACGCCAGCAATCTTTGAATTGGGGGCGATCAAGTAGTTGTCTGCTGTCAAACGGAAAACAAATGACGAAGCTGGCCAAAAGCTTGACAGTAGTCTACTAGTAGATGACAGCTCATGGTGTATGGAATATAAGGTGTGCTGGACGGTTCTACTGAGGCCCAGCGTGAAGTCATGGTGGGAGGGAGTCACCCGAAAATTAAAGGCGGAAAGAAACTCAACATTTTCCTACTAATCTTAGCTTCTGTGACGTTTTAGTCACTTTCGTGTGTTATACCAATTATAAGCGAAGTATACCCTTTCCCCTAACAACAATTTGTAATTCATTTCCTGTTTTTCATTTCTTGATGAACACAATTGAATTCTGATGTAAGCTTAAGCGAACATCTGGCCACTGACAAAAACGGACCCTGAGTGACGTCACAAAACAAAAAGATGGCCGTTTTGACAACCCAGCACACCTTATTTTCGCTCCACCATGATGACAACTGACTTCCTGAGAGGCTGGCAGGTACATCGGTAGGTGAGAGGGTGCCCTGTTGGCCTCTATGACTCTGTGTCTCTGGTTCCTTGTACCATTGGCGAAAATTCCGTCGACTACACTGGCTCGGCCACATCGAGCGCATGGACATCGACGCTCCTGTCTTCGTCTCCGAGGTTCGAGAAGGAAAGGTAGACCGAACCTCCGGTATAGAGACCAAGTCATCGCGGATCTAAAACAGCCTTGATGACTAGAAGCAGCGCGCCCAGGACCGTCAGCTATAGCAGGCAGCAATTGCTCAGGCTCGGATCCTTCTTAGGTCGTCCGCGGAAATGATGCAGTCTTATATCCAAAAACATCTCACCACCCCAAGTGTGACAATTACAACATTCCCAAAATTCATTCGATTCCAATACTACCCGCATGAAGGTCAGACTCTCCCAACTCTTGTCAGATATGACATCCAGTCGTTCGGCAACGGATCACAAAGGAGCGGCACGACATTCCAACCAAAACCCCATCAACTCCTTCGGCACTCGCGTCATTTGCAAGTCATGAAACGAGCATTACACGTTTGTTTCGACAGTTACTCAACCGTAGCCAAGAAAGTATTCAATTCGTTCACAGTCACTGCCACTCGCTGTGGAAAATCACCGCTCGCTGACAGCCGCTTATGACATTTCCACGACCATTTGACAAAGTGATCGCTTAAATCGACTAATTGCCTCGCCGTCAGCGTCAGAGCCATAATTGAGAACCGTTTTCCCTCAAATAAGCCGTCAAATTAAAAGAAATAAACTTCGTCTTCCACCGTCTCCGTCGCGGGTAAACACTGGAAGACGTCACGGCGACGGCAAATGACGACCGAAATCCGGCAAAAAAAAAAGAAAAATTCCTTGCATCGCTTAACAATCGAAAATAATTGCATGTCATCTCCGTTGCCATGGATACCGCACGAGCGTCGATGTGTGTGTGCGGCCGTGTGGAGGGAGGGGGTCACAAGAAACGTCGTGCAAACTAGTCATGCCACCACCAGCACCAGCACCAGCACCACCGCCCGTCTGCCGGTTCTTGGCTTTAGGGGGCTAAGCCGTGGCTCGGGGACGCAGGCAATCAATTGTCAATATGTGTTGAAACAGCTGGCAGAAGGGGGCCTCGCCTGGAGCCCAATTTACCCGATGCACTGAACGCAGTTGGTTTTAATTAATTTAAATGCCATGCGCGATAGCTACCCACCACCACCGCCGCCACCGCAAGGATGGCGAGGTGAACGGAAATCATCCCCTCCTCCGGCTCGACGCTGTGCTCGCTCCGCCGCGCCGGAGCTTGGACACGGCAGTAGTGTCCATATTTATCGCAACGATCCGTCTTCTCTCATTATCTCTGGGTTTACACGAGTCCCAATTGGAAAACGACACAAGACCGAGTTTTCCTTCGGGTTTCCCTTCCTTCCTACGGCGCGCTGCCTTATCGACGCCGACTCTCATTTTGTAGGCTAATTAAGAGGAAAATGCAGCAGCACTTGGCCATTATTGCCGAAAGCCGGAATGGAGGAGGAACGGAGGGGGGAGCGCTTACCATTCGGCGTGTCAACACACACACACACGAAGGACTAGACCGCCTAACGACGACGACGACGACGGCGTTGATGGCGAACTAATGAACTCCGCCGCTAGCAGCTAATCAGGCTAATAAAGCAAAGGCTCCACCGTCAAGTGTGACACTACGGGCTGCAGTTGCTTCATCCCCGTCTCCGCTGTGTAAGCCGCAGCGTTGGCGGCAGCGACAACGACAACGACGACGGCGGCAACATTCAGAGAGCTTCGTGTGCCGCGCGATTCCTGGTCCGACGCGCTGCTGGTCGCTTGACTGGCTGGCTGACTGGCTGTTTGGTTGGCTGGCTGGCTGGTTAGCCGGTTGGCTGAATGGCGCGCCGCGCCGCCGTTTGTGTCTGTCTGTGGGCCCGCTCCCGCGAAATAATTAATGCTTAATTAAAAGCGAAAATAATGAATGAATAATGAGTGGCATGCAATTTATAATAAACCTAATAATTGACAGAAAATAATTATTGTTATTCGCGTCAAAGGAACACGGCAACGTCGACAAAAAGAAATCGAAATAGGAGCGCGCCCGGCTACTGTTCGACTGTTCGTGCGCTGATGCTGGTGGCGATGGCGATGGCGGTGGGGTGGTGATGCCGGTGGTTGTAGCGCACACATGGCTGCACAGATCACGGGGACGAGATAAACAAATGGCTTTCAACTGGTGGCTGTGGTGGTGGTGCAATGTGTCGAATATTGATAATCGTTCGGCTGAAATCCGCTAATGAATGCACCAGCCACTGGCATGACTGTGGGCAATTATTTTTGCAAAGCAACGTGAGCGTCCGTGCCGCGCCGCGCCGTCGTGCCACTGGGTGGGAGGGTGGTGATAATTGATGGAGCTACTGGTCTCAAGTGGCGGTAGTTGTTTCCCCCCGAGTGCACTCGGTTTTGAGAGGTGTTCGCTAATTGACATTAGAGCTTCGTGTGGGGGAGGGGAGACCTTCAACGTGAGAGGAGGTGCTGTTACAAGGGGGCTGTTTCAGTCGCTTTTGCCGGGCAGAGGATTTGTTTTTCTCATGAGTGCACGTGTAGCGTGGATGGGTGTTCGTTAGAAGACAACGACGCGACGGTTCTCTGCAGCTCAAGCGCGAACTCTCTGTTAGCTGGGGTGGGGTGACAATGCTTAGACTGTTCTGGCGGTTCTCGTTTGTGAGAAAGAGGTACTGATTCAGGCAGTTCAATAGCTTCATGTGAACAAGGCGTCTTTCACCCGAAACTCAGACAAGGCCGTGAAGGGAATGTAGAAGAAAGTCGCAAGAGCCACGAATGGGTTTGGGTTGTGAAGCACACCGAATAACACGTTAGCCTCCCAAGACATCTCTAAAAAGAGTGCTGAGAATTGGACCTGTCATAAATCAACTCGTTGTTTGACAAAACTAAACGTGGATACAGCTCGGAAAGAAGAAATCTGTTCTCGAGCCTCCTCTGAATGGCGCTACAGTCCAGGGGGGACCAGAGTCTCAACCAATAAACCTCTCCAACTAGAGCGATCTTTCACTTGTGAGAGAACAATAGCACGCACAACACGAGTGGTTGCTGAGAAGCTAGGCCCTGGCCCTCTACGGGCTGTAGCGCCACCCATATATCTCCGGTTTCGCACGCCAAGTAAGTTAAGATCATTCTCCACTTGGGTGCGCTGTCTTAACCGCGGGCGTCCTCTGTTGGTACTGTCACACAGGTTGGGAGTCGAAGTCGACGCTTCTTCTTCTTCTTCTTCTTCTTCTTATGGCGCTACAGTCCGGGGTGAACCTGGGCCTCGGTCAACAAACCTCTCCAGCTGCCACGATCCTTAGCCAGCTGCCTGCAATTTCGCACTCCCAGTTGGTTGAGGTCCTTCTCCACCTGAGTGCGCCATCGGGTTAGTGGTCGTCCTCTATTGCGTTGTCCCACTGGTTCGAAGTCGAAGACTCCTCGGGCTGGAGCAGTGTTGTCCATGGGCTCCATGGGTCCATGGGCAGGACAGGGATGATCAAGGTCTTCTATAATGTGAGCTTGTTCTTTCGAGAGAGGACTCTACTACTCACTTGCCTCTTGAGCCCAAAGAAACAGGGGTTGGCAAGAGTTATTCTGCGTTTTATCTCGGCACTAATGTTGTTCGCACTATTAACTTGGAAGCCAAGGTAGATGAAGTCCTTTACTGCCTCGAAGTTGTAGCTGCCTATGGTGACGTTCTGACCGAGTCGTCGATGTTGTGTGTCCTTTTTTGATGAAAGCATATACTTTGTTTTGCAATCATTCACCGCTAAACCCATTTTTGCCGCCTCCGTCTCAATACAAGCAAACGCTTCATTGACGGCTCGCTGACTTCGGCCAATCACGTCAATGTCGTCCGCGTATGGTAGCAGTTGAACGGACTTCTGGAAGATCGTGTCTCTAGTGTTGGCGTGTGAGTTTCGCACGATCTTCTCCAACACGATGTTGAAGAAAGCGTGTCGCCTTGCTAAAAACCTTTTTTGACATTGAAGGTCTCGGTAAGTTCGTTACCGACCTTGATGGAGCAGCGAGATTTCTCCATCGTCATCCTGCACAACCTGACGAATTTGGCAGGAATGTCAAAACTAGACAAGGCGCTGTATAGCTCGTCTCTAGGCACGCTGTCATATGCGGCCTTGATATCGACAAATAGGTTCTGCCGTAATGTGAAGATTTGATCGATAGTGGACTTCCCAGGCCTGAAACCGCACTGATAGGGACCTATCATGTTGTTGACAAAGGGTTTTAGGCGCTCACACAGAACGGCAGAGAGTATCTTGTAAGCGATGTTAAGGAGGCTGATCCCTCGATAGTTGGCGCAGTCAAAGGGATCTCCTTTCTTGCGGACCGGACAAACGACGCTGAGATTCCACTCATCGGGCATGCTTTCCTCCGACCATATCCTACAGATGAGCTGATGCATGCGCCCAACCAGATCATCTCCAGCTGCCTTAAACAGTTCCGCGGACAATCCGTCCGCTCCAGCAGCTTTTTCCGACCTCAGTCTAGATATCGCTATCTTGACTTCGTCTAAGTCGGGGGGACGGAATTCGTGTTCATCATCGTCCAAATTGAGTGAAACATTCTGCCTGACAGCGGAATTTGTGTCGTCATCGCCGTTTAACAGTCTACAGAAATGATTTTTCCAAATTCTCAGCATCGACTGCGATTGTACTACTAGTTGTCCATTTTCGTCCCTGCAGGCTTCGGTCCGAGGTCTTTATCTTCCTGATACTTGTTTTACCTTTTGGTAAAACTTTCGGACCTCCTTCCTGTCGTAACACCTCTCCATCTGCACAACGATGAAGGTGTAACGTCACTCAGACGAAGAAAATCAATGCTTTTGCTACCCAGTTTTGACACCATATCGCTAAAAACTTTTATGAGTTCGACGGTAATTTTAAATTCAAAATTGTTACTTCGTTTTTTTTTCACGACCCAGCAATAAATTACTTAACGGAACTCAAGCGTATGTCAAAACTGATTGAAATTGGTCATAAATATAAGTTTCTTTGAGTGAAGTGGCTTAATTTTTTTTCAGGTGACTGTCAAGATGGCGCCCGACGGAAGTTAATAACACAGTCCATTTTTGCTTTTGGAAAAATATGATCATATTACAAACAATTTGAATTTGTACTAAAATTGAGAACAAGACGTGTTCAAAATTCATAAAATTTACATGAATGACCGGAAAAGTTAGTAACTCCACGGCTAAATGATGGTCTATGGGAAAGACAAATGAGACTAGAATTGCTCTTAATGGAAAATCAACCGATCAGCAAAGCATTTTGAATCAGTATTCAACTTCAGCCACTTAAGGTTCGTGACATAAAATCTGTCACTCTCTGAAATGTTTATTGATCTCCCTCCCGTTAGGAGATCTCATTCCATGTCACCTCGTCCGATTACGACTCTCGAATGGAGCGAGCCCAGATTTGCATGCTGCAAATGTGGACGTAAACTGGTTTGCCACTAAATTCAGAGGCTTTTCGCACTTTGTTCGGCTGAGTTGGCGATGAAATGAGGTGTGGACGCTAATGTAATCATGGCGAAGACAAATCAATCATTTGCAGGGATGGAAGAGACTGGTTGGAGGTAAAGTTGCTTTTAGCCAGGCAGCTGGGAAGTAGTCGTGGTTTATGATTAGTGCGCAGATGAAAATGTGGCTTCCGATGATGATGAGGCACTGCGTCGCCTTTAACCTCTCTCCATTGTCTTAGCTGTCAGAATGATTCCAAAGACCACTTGCCCCTCCTTCCCTTAAACATCACAAGCACCCTGTCAATGTCGTGGAACAAAAAAATATGAGAAAAAAAAACCATTCGGTATAAGATCCTGTCCAATTTACCACAGCGGCGACACATCAGAGAGTGGGCCCTTATCGTTGAGTGGTTCCAATTCACTTTGATTGCTCTCTCTCCCCCTCCTCCACACCCACGCACTAGAAACGCACCCACCCCAGTGGTCCTTTTTTTCAACTCCATCCAAGGCTTTAGTGGAAATAAATAAAAATTCCCCGTCGATTGTGACACATTCCATGGCAACTCGTCGTGCCATCTATCACCTTCCATCGAGCTGCCGATGCGTTCGCCTCCCCCTCGTCGGTCGGTTGTCGGCTGTTGGCTGTTGTCTCCATGTCAGCTTACCATTCTTTTTTTTTTGCTTTGACTTTTATTTTTTTTTTTTTTTAATTGGACCCTGCCCGATTAATTAGTGAGGCCAATCGATTTTATTGCCCGGGGAATTAAAGTTGTTAACAGTTTGCCTATTAAACGAATTAGCAGTCGAATTATTCACGTGAATGTAACCTTTCAAGACTATAAAGTCGGTTTTATTATGACATAAGTCAATTAAGTATGTTAACGCCTTTTGGTGCTCCGCCCGGAGTGTTGTGTGTACTCGAATGGCCTTTACTGTTCTTTTATTTGATCGCATTGAATGCATTTAATGGAGCAGTTAAGCGGGCAACAGAGGCTGCTGATTAGATGCTAGTCGCTTTGAGGTGATCGCGTTTTCAAGACTGGCCGACCAGTCTCAGTGGCCACTGGGTCAGCTGCTGTGTTAATCAAAGCATCCTCTCAGTTGCAGCACTCTCAGTGGATTGGTCGTGACGTGAAATGCGGATGCAATTTGAAATCGCCAGAACAAGTCACGTTAATTTTCGCAGGCACGTTATTTTTAATGCTCAGCACACTTATGGACTTCAAGTTTTGGCTTCGACGCTGGGGAAGGTGTTTAAGCGCGAGCACACCTGGAAGGAGGACAAGTTTGTGCCGCGAGATGTCATTGAACTTAACGAACTCAACTAAGCGAGTCGTTAACGGGGACTGCCTTACCGACAGCTGTTTAAGATTTGCCCATAAAATGGTTGATTCTTGTTAAGCACGCGGCCAGGTGGTTTCTTTTCGGATTCTATTCGACTTTCGATTCGCTGTCAGTGAACCCATTTTATTGGTTATGGCCTTGCCGCAATGTTGCAAAAAGTTTTGGCAGAGGTCTTAAGTTTTTTTGCTCAACAACGTGGGTATGGTCATAAGGGCAGAGTTACTTAGAGGAGAACAGAGCAAAAACGATGAACCAGTCTTAGTCTGGTGTTCATTTTTGGAGAACTTAGCAGAGGAAGCGGATGTGCGAACCTTCAGGGGGACAAACCTCTACTCTGACCATCTTCTGGTGCCATCATATTTCAGAACTCGATTGTTCAATGTTAGAGAGCTGCACCAGCTAATAAAGACTAGTTTTGACATTGGACGCCTGAGCACACCGGAGCGTACGAAGAGCAACTACCTGAGAGACAGTCCGGTACGCCCACGTCAAGGACAAACGCATTACCGCTCGGCCATCAAAGAGGTTGCAGAAACCATCCTAGGCTACATACCACCCCCGACAAGAAACTCGTTGTGTGATGGCGAGTGTGAGCAGAAAAACCGTGCAAATGACGAAGCTAGACTGCCCAGGCGGAGATACAGGAGGATTACCGAGCTTGAAGAAGACTTCTCTCGCGACCTCCCAGCTCAATGATATCGCAGAGTCAAAAAAAAGGGAGAAACAAGTATGGTATGGGCTTTTTATAAAAAATGTGGTGGCCCGTCCCGTTGTGGGTATGGACGTCGACCCAGCTTAGGTTCGATCCCATGGCCCCACGTCTTTCGGGTCACTGACAATGCTCAGAGAGTATTTTCTGTCTAGAAACAGCTTCTCAAACTTGGCCGTTCGGAGTCGGCTTGAAATTGTAGGTCCACTCGCGAAAGAACAATAGGACGCACAGCATGAGTGGTTGCTGAAGGCCCTCTACGGGCTGTAGCGCCCCGTCGTTCAACGTAGGGGCAAACGGTGAATCCACGAATGACATCTCAGTTGAGATCCGACATAGAACCACCATTGGCAACCGCTGCTACTTCGGTTTCGAGATGAAGACACAACCTCCAACTCTACGAGATGTGAATGTTGTCTGGAAGGCAAAAGTCCATCGACTACACTGGATCGGCCACATCGAGTGCATGGACACCACCCTAACAGGGTCTTCGAATCTGAGCCTTCTAGTTCGAGAAGGAGAGGAAGACCGAACAGCTTGGCCTTGATGGCTGCAAGCTGCGTACGCAAGACCATCAGGGATGAAAAGCAGCAATTGCTTAGGCCGAACCCTTCATGGGTCGCCGGCCTAACAAGTGAGTAAGTGTTATTAGATGTTTGGGACATAGACAGTGAAGAGTGTCCTCTCTTTCAATTTTATCTTCACGCCACTACAGACGTAGTCATGGACGTTTTCATGATAATTCACTTATGCCTCGCAAGCGTTCCGACTACCATTCTGAGCAGCTTTTTATGGCATACCAGCAGTTTTTCAGTTTTGGCACTGTTATATCTGGGCCATAGCAATGCCAAGCTGGAGTAACTCTGGAGTCTTTCGTAGTTGTAAAGCATTTCGTCAGAGTGACCAGCAACAGGTGTGGGTGCCAAGGATGGTTAAAAAACAACAATCTAGAGGGCTTCTCTTAGATTTTCGCACAAGGTTGGTAATGCTTTAGTTAGCCATTTGCAAAACCCAATTCCATTAATGTTCCTTTCGAGGAGACTGCATATAACGTTCGGACTCGGATCTTAGACCTTAGACCCAAATGTCAAGATTCTGACAAAGAAGAACAAGGTGAAATGCAAGGAAAGACAGTGACAGGGTACTCTGTCAGAATTAACATCTCGAGTTGGTGTGCACAATTTGGGAATGGCCAGGGTTGCCATGCAAATGTCCGCGTCTGGATCAATACACAGCCTATAACGCCTTTAAATTTACTTACGAGTCAGCAGCTGGAACCCAAGCTGGCCTTAATAAGACGTTGGGTAACAAGACTTCTCCGACTACAGCCCGTCCATGATTTCTGTTTGCAATCTGTCAATCAGGAGTGACGCACGATTATTTAATTCTACACAATTGGACCCAGTCCAGATTTCTGGTATGACAAATAGAAAATTATAGGACTCATTCACACGTGAGAGAAACATGCACAACACGAGTGTGTGCACTAGAACCTAGGCCTTGGCCGCCTACGGGCTGTAACGCCACCCATATTATTATTAATTATTGAAGCGAACCCGATGAGTGTTCCAACAGCAATTGTAAGCAACAAGTTGGAGCACTGGAGGTGAATATTTGTTCTAGCACCGTCCGACCAAGGCCATAATCATAGTCTCCACATCAATTAAGAGATGATCAAAAGATACTACCCTTATTGCTAACGCCGCTGCCAAAGCCCCATTAGGCGGCTTTTACACACGCTAGCAAGCCTTTCCATTTTGTTGGCAAGGGAGGTGAAACTTTTTCTATGTCTCACCTCTCAGTCAGCTTGCCGTCAAATTTAGCGTGTGTAAAAGCAGCCTTACAGAGGATTAGGTCCTTCCCTATTGTCTTCTCCTCGAAAACAGAGTGTCTTAGGAGTAGCAAAAGTTCCTCATTTCGCAGAAAATGTCCGAGTCTGTGAACTGACAAGCCAACTGGGGTTGAAGCTAATCATCCCAAGGACCAAAATAATGCTCTACAAAACTCTTATTTTACCAGTCCTGCCTTATGGAGCGGAGAGCTGGACGATAAGTAAAACTGCCGGTCTGAGTCTGTGCTGAATTCGAAAGAAAAATTCTACGTCGGATATTTGGTCCCATCTGCGATTGATTGAGAAGAAGACAGAACCCCCAACTCTACGTGCTGTACCAAGCCACAAGTCGACTATATACTGGCTCGGCCACATCGAGCGCATGAACACCAATGCTTCAGCTAAGAGAGTCGTCGAATTCGAACCTCCTGGCTCGAGAAGGGGACGAAGACCGAATCTTCGGTATACAGATGAAGCCATCGCCGGTGTAAGACAACTGGGTCTTGATTACTGGAAGAATTGCTCAGGCTCGGACCCTCCATGGGTTACCGGCGCAAACAAGGATTCAGGAAACTTACTCTTGCAGTATTGACAACTCGGTCTGGAGTACATGATTTGGAAATGGTCACGTTTTCCATGCAAATGTAGCTACAATCGATAATGTTGGAAAGGTAGGGAATTCTAACCGGCCTACGCAGGATGTACGATCACAGGATTCCAGGAAGTGAGCCAGTCGGTCTTCGATCCAATTTGTATTTTCAGTCACCCAGGCATGACGCAAGTGCGGTGTCCTCGGCATGAATAGATATTCGGTTGGAGTTCAGCTCTGCCGATTGGTATGACAGTTTTTTAGTTCAAAATACACATTTGCAAACACAACCTTATAATAATTTCGGAAATATAGCAGCGGTGGTGGCCCGTGGCATTGTGGGTGCGTGCGTCGACTCCAATCTCGACGTCGTAGGTTCAATTCCTGCTCTGTGCGACGAAAACAATTTTCACGACCCCACCTCTTTCGAGTCACTGACAATACTCAAAGAGTATTTCCTGTCTAGAGAAAGCTTCTCAAACTTGGCCGTTCGGAGTCGACATAAAACTGTAGGTCACTTCCACTCGTGAGAGAACGTGCTGTGCGTTGAGTAGTTGCTGAAAGGCTAGGCCCTGGCCTTCTACGGGCTGTAGCGCCACTCATATTATTATATATTAAGGCCCATTCATATGAGCGGCGAACTGCGAACGCAAACTTTCAGAAACAACACTTTTCCAGCAAATAAAAACAAAAAGTTAAACTTCTGGGTATGCAAAAAGATTGTAACTGAACTGTCGAGTTTTTTCATAGACAAAAATCCGAATAAAAGTCAGATTAAGTGTCCTAATTAATGATTTGAAAGTTTTTCTCCGCGAATCATTCATTCTCTCCGCGAACTGTCAAATTGAATTCGTGATACACAAACGCAATCCAAAGACTAAAACGCGATCCACAAACTCACGAACAAAAAATTCGCAATCAAGTGTCAGTTTGCACCCGTAGTTCTCTGCGAATGGAAAACCTCCATATGAATGAAACGTCAATGTTTGCGAAGTTCGCAATTCGGGGCACCTCATATGAATGGGCCTTTAATATCAGCGAATGCTATGACCGCTCAACCAGCAACAAGTTCTAGCACTGGAGGAGGGTATTTTTTCAGACACTGTCCAACTGCAAACGGATGGATGGCACAGTTGGTTGAGTCAGGCAGGTGCTCTTGGTTAGAGAGGCCCTCCATAATAATCCCAAAAAAATAACAGCATATTACTGGAGTTGTCATCATCAGTGGCAGTAGTCTGACTAATGGTATCACAATCAACAAATGTATGCTTTAAGTGTGTTGGAGATGATGGAGGAAGATACGCTAAATTGCCGAGTCCCTGGTTAAACTGGATTTTTTCCAATCTAACGCAGAGTGCTAAGCTTGAGAGGTGCTCGAATTTAACAGTCTTGTGAGACTCCAAATTATGCTTACATGCTCCAACATCTGCATAATATCATCCAGCACAATTATGAACAGTTAAGGTTAGAGTGGACATTCTTGCTTCACCTATGTATATTTTAGAAAATGAGTCATTGATCTAATGATGATGATACATAGTGTACTCCTTTCTTATTTAATGCTCTCCATATTGCAACTCTTTTGATTGTGTCCAAGTTCTTCTGAAAATCGATGAACATCAGGTATAGAGGGGTACGCCATTCTACGCCTTTCTATAGATTGTGCCTGATTTTCATACTCCTGGTTTCGTTCGTCAGTCAGTGTTGTGACGCACCAGTTGAAGAATTCGTTCCAAAGCATTTGTTTTCACTCATTTGACCCGGTTTGGCTAGGCTTCTTCCATGGATTTAGTGAGTCTCAAGGCCTAGACGAAGACATTCACTCGTATCACCTTGTGCTGCCATTTGTATCCATCGCTGTCAGACAACCAAGGCACGAGTAGAAATCTGATATCTATCGTCCTTTGCACTGATTTTCTGAGTCTCAAGGCGCTCTTTGGGGCCTAGATGGAGACGTTCACTCGTACCACCTTCAGCTGCCATTTGTATCCATCGCTGTCAGACAACCCAGCAACAACAAAGACCCTCGTCCTTTTGCATTGATTTTCTGAGTCTCAAAGCGCTCTTTGGCTCCTAGATGGAGACGTTCACTCATAACACCTCTTGTGCTGCCATTTGCCTCCGTCGCAGCAGACATGCAAGCAACTGCAGCGGCACTAGTAGAAATCTGAGAGCTCTGATCCTATTATGTACTCCATTGGCAACGTGTGAACAGTGATCACTGATAATCCTTGAATAGGTACCTCACCTACCCACCCGCAGATCAATCTCACTTTTCTGCTTGACGTACAATTTAAACCTCAACGTCAGATTTCATTCTGTTGTGTTTCCTCTCAAAATTTGCCAACAATCCCCCACGGGATTACTTCATTCACATTCTTTAAATGAAGGAAGAAAAAAAAGCAAACAAAACTTCTAAGAGTCGCACCACTTTCTAACCCCACTGTCGGCGGTGTATGCAATCTACAGCAAACAACAGAATTTGATTGATGACACACACTCCCTCTGATTACTTTGACAGCTGAACTGAAGGAGAATCAAACAGAGAGAAGAAGACGGGAAAAAAAAACGAACACCAGCGGGGAAGGACGAGCCACGAAACTGCCCTCTGCCGGACTCTGCGGCACTCGACAGTCGACAGACAACGTGAACGTCCACCAACCAGGAGAACACTCTCATTTCACGTCAGACAGGACAGGGCACTCCGAAAATCATTGCAAATCTTTCACGAAATTTATGTAAAATTCCGCAGAATTAATTTGGGCCGAGCCATTACTCCGTCGTCTTCTCCTCGCTCGCCGGCCGCACGATGTGCGCGAGTGTGTGTGAGGATGGGTTTTTTTTTTGCTGCTTTCTTATGCTCACTAATTACATTTTCTCCTCCTTAATTATGCTGCATGTGCGACTTTATCCCGCACCACACATAGCCGAGGAGCAGCAGTGAGCAGTGTGTGTACGGACCAAGCAGTCAGGGAGGCAGGCTGGCAGGCAGGCTGGCAGGCAGGCAGTCAGTCAGCACACAGAGAGCAGAGAATGGATGTCAGTGGCGAATGGCGATGGGCATGGGAAATGGGAATGGATGTGGAATCGTCCGGGTGGCAGGCAGAGAGGTAGCGCACATAAACAGCATCTTGTTGTTGCGCTGTCTCGCTCTGGCACAGAAAGCAATTAATTTCTTTTTTGGCTGTGTGCTGCATTGCATGCCGGATGTGTGGCAATGTGTGCGTTGTGTGATAATTGGATTTTTGTTCTCTCTTCACTTTTGTTCGTTATTTTTCCTTTCGTTTGCTCTCTCTCGCTCTCCACCTCTCATTCGGTGCTCTTTGTCGCGGGTACGACGATTTTGCTTCGTTTTTTTTTTGGCTTGGATTCTATTTTGTTTCGCTTCGTCGGCGAGAGCGGGACAGAGGATGACCATGAATGCCGGAAAATACCAAACCGTGAACATACCCGTCTCCAGTGACGGTCTGTGTAGGTGTCCGCGGTGTGACTTCAGGACGGTCATGGAAGAGAGCCCAAAAGAGAGTCCGCCCCGCCGCGTCGAGAGAAATGAAAGAGAGCAAATGAATTTCCAGTTTTCAGACACAGCCTCATGGCTGTGTGAGTGCGAGGATTTGTGTATCGGGTCGGGTGACAGTGACAGTCGTCGCGTCATTGCGCGCAAACACACACACAAGCACGCGGACGCCGCCGCCGCCGCACGCACACACACAGCCACACACACGCCAGGGAGAGATATAAAATTTAATTGAAATTCAAGAAGTTTGTATGTGCCAATTAGCGGTGATACTGGAACACAGAAGTACAGTAATTAAAAAGCATCAAATGAAAAATAAATACTCATGGTCGCTGTGCGCTGTTTCGTCGCCCGCGCTACACTTCTACACCGACGCCAGCACACTGTACAGTCGTCCGCCATCGACCACACTCTACAGCGTCGTTTCGTTGTGTGGTGGTCGCTCTCTCTGCTGTTGACGCTCTTTCGGTGTGTCTGCCGACTTCGTTCGAATGTGTGTGTAGTGTTTTTGAGATTGCTACCGCGTGGAAAGTCTTTGAAACGACACGACAGTCGAACTTTGCCGTAGGAGAGTGATCGTTGTGTCTTGTGGGATTTGCGCGTCGCGAAATCCTAATTTCTCGTTTTATATACGAATTTTTGTGGTCGATTTCTTGTGTGTCGCGTTCGTTCGTGTTTTTTTTCCGTATTTTTTCGTGCTCCGTTGTGTTTGATTACATTTTAAACGCGCGACTAAATTCACAAGTGTGGGTGCTACTACTACCAGAGATACACATCTCAAATCGCAAGTGAATTCTGAAAAAGAATCCGAGAAGAAATCTCTCACAAAAAAATAAGAAGAAAAAATAGTCCTCTAAAACCAAAATAAGAAGAAGAAAAAAGTGCCGAGTGCTTGTGAGGAAAAATAAATTCATCGAAGTCGAGTGCTGTCGGCATACTTCCCGCAGTCACTGTGGTGATTTTTTCGTTTCATTCGTTCGCTTCCCTTCATTTTACTGTGTGCGGTTAAACGTCAAAAAAAAATCGTTCATTTGTGTGTTTTTTGATTCTGTGTTCAATTCAATTGCAAAGTGCGTGTGGATTATCCGTGAAGCATCTGCGTTGGAGTTGGAAATTAATTAATCCAGACGAAAGTGTAAGACAAGTTTTTTTTTTTTCGAAAAAAAGAATTTATTAATTAAAACAAACACAGACACAGAGGCCCGCACAGCAGCGAAGGAGAACATCCCTGTGTGCCGCCGTCACACACTGCCCGAGAGAGTGGTTTTCCTCCTGATTCGTTCGTCTTTCTTTTGTTTTGGTTGAATTTTTAATGGCTGTCGGCAGCGGCAGAGAGAAAATTGCGTTGCGACTTGCGACACGAAATTTGTTTATCGCCTTAAGCTGAATGTGGACGCATTTTGAGGGACCGCTTCGGAATTTTGTGCGAGAAAGGAGACCACCGACGAAAAGTGCTCTTGACCGCGCGTACGTACCGTGTGGCGCTTTTGTTTGGTGCCTGTGCGAAGGGGAGACTGACTAGACCATCTGTTGTTGAGTCGAATTATCAGTTTGAGTGGGTTTTCTGAGTGAGAGCTGGGCGTGTTTTTTTTTCGTGCGATAATTATGACAGATGAGCACTAGGAGGATGCACTCTGGTGGCTTGTGTGAGGGGGACTGTGGCAAGGAAGGGAAGTGCGCATCCACCTGTTAGAGAATTGTGAAATCAGGCAGATTAGTGGGAAGACAGGGAGACGCTCTTACAGTGGTGCACTGTTTGAGCAAATGATGGCAACTCATGGAGTTCTGACAAAATTGGCAAAATTGTGTGCAACTTGGAGTGCTGATACGTCTGAGGAGCAGAACTAACTTCATCTTCAATTCACTGGAGTCACTGAAGCCCAACAAGTTGAATATGAACACATGGAGCCGGCGATGGCTTACTGAGGAGTGTAGAGTAGGTTAGGTTTAGTTCGAGTGGCTGTCACACTTAGGTCAGATTAGGGCCCTTGTATTGGCAACAGGATGAAGCTGTTCCTAATCCGCAAATCATTTAGAGCCTCTTGATGAAGCGATATGGTCTAGCTGATATTCCTTACCTCTGTCTAGTCGTCGAAGTACAGAGCGACTAAGTGAGTAGAGTAAATTGCCTGTTTCGACGGACAACTGATGAAAGTGATGTCAATACAGTAGAGAGTCTTCTTTTATTCTCGTGACTCCAACAATCAGATTGTTGACTTCAACATTTCCTTTACCAGTCCTTCGTCAAGGAATTGGTTCAAAGAATTATTTCAAACTTGGACTGGTTTTTTTCATGAGAAACACAAAGCGTGTGTCACATCGGGAGTTAATTTGCGCATTCATGTCAAAATCATCCGTCTTGTTGAGTGGACGCATTCACATAAACACATATTGCAGAGAAATGTTCATAACTTTATTTGTTTTTTTATTACAAAATTATTATCTATTAGCTTGACCAAGTCCAAGTCGGCTGCATGAATTAAATTGAAGTGCTGTAATGTAGTTGGCTAATAGTATATGTAGAAGCGAAAACTCTATAAATGTAATTTAAAGAAAACTCCAAACATACAATTGCGCACTTGTAGACAGTTGTCTCTAAATATTATCAGTAACACCAAGAGACGTTAAGTCGTGAGCTATGGAAGTGCCCGCCTTAGGACTTATTTTTATGAAGGACATCATTCGGGAGAGGGATTGCTGCTGTGATCCTGGACTGTGTTCTGTCTAAACGGCCTCCGATAGTCTATGAATGCGCATGAATACAGTGATCCCTCTCTAAATCGAATTTCAACCAAAAAAAAAAAAACTGCTCCCTATGTCGAACTCTCTTTCACTCGAACAAATTTTTAAATCCTGTGACAATTCGACTTAGAGAAGTCAGTCCGATGTAATTTCTTGAACTCACTTCGATGAGCTTCACAACTTAACGAAAAAAATCGTTACTACTGGCATAGTTTTTACCTTGTGACATATAAAGCAGTACATGGTGACATAATAATAATAATATGAATGGCTCTACAGCCCATAGATGGTTAGGGCTAGCTTCTCAGCAACCACTCGTGTTCTGCGTGCTTGTTCTACCACGAGTGGAAGGCACCTACAGTTTGATGCCGACATCGAACGGCCAAGTTAGAGAGCTTTTTCTAGACAGGAAATGTTTTTTGAGCATTGTCAGTGACTCGGAAGAGGTGGGCCATGAATATTATTTTTTTTCGTATTTTTGGTCGAACCTATGACGGCGAGGCACATGGTGAAATATAAAGTGCAAAAAAGTAGCACTCTGAAAAGCCCGAAAATTGCTAGTCCTTTTCATAGTTGAATCGTTATAACTCTTCTATAATCTAAGACAAGCGAGTGTCCTTAAAACGTCACAGTTGACTCTCTGTTGAAAAAACAACGAAGAACCAAACAGTGTTCTTCAGTGTCACACTAATAAGCCTTGTGGCAGTGATTGTTCTGTAAACTCGAATAGATTATACACTGGACTTCCAGTATATCCAAAGCTGAGTTAACGAATGCCTAGTCATCATTTAAAGTATATTTGCATCACAAAATAACGTGTGGAATGATGTTCAATTGCAAGAACAAGTGACAGCCATGATCGTCAGAAAGATGAAGACGGGTGCTGTTGATGAGCAAATTAAAATTATCAAACACTTAGACTCTAAAGATTTCTTCAAAACATGTTTCCAATGGAACAAGGAACCCAATTAGATTGTCACAAAATATTGAAAAAAAGGGGGAAAAAAAAACGATATGACGCATTGGCTGAACACTACATCTTTCGTTACACTGCACATCCAGTACATATCATCCGAAATCATTCGCAGAGCCTATCAGTTTCTACAGGCGAATACATCGTCAATCAGTTTGGTGTCAATTTCAAAAAATGTACACTATTGACTTCTGATCAAAAGCCATATACTGAGCAAACTCTGACAATTCACATGGAATTTTCTCATACGCAGAGAACCACGGGTGAAAACTGACACTTTTTCGTTCATGAATTCCTCGATTGCGTTTGTGTACTGCAAAGATAAGGGAATCTACGATCTCCGGGGCGCCAATGTTTGAAAACTCCATTTCATTGATCCCGACGAAATAAGCGTCGTTTTTCAAATCTTGTCGCCTAGGTAACCGTAGACGTACCAACATTTGTGGGCCGATTGCGAACTCAGCTCGACAGTTTGCAAACAGACTGACTATTCGGAAACGCAAACTTTGCAAAGCAACAAAGCAGTTCAAACGAAAAATAAAAAAATAATCCGTTAAATAGGACAGCTAAGCTAACACTTATTGAGATTCGTGTCGATTAAAGACGATATTTTTGCACTCCAAGAATTACACATTTGCTATTGAAAAATGACTTAATTCTATCATTTCGCGTTCGTCGTTAATATGTCGATGGCTCCTTTCAGTTGACTCTCTGAGAAACAAAGCCAAAGAAACAATGTTCCTAAGTTTCACAGCAATGAACTTTGCTACTGATCTTTGTGAAAGTGATTGTTGCGTAAATTCTAAAAGATTGTACTTATAGTCATTTACCTGGAAACCATCCACAGAGTCCGCCAGTTCTTACAAGCTGATACACTGTCAATCAGTTCGGTGTCAGTGTGTCAAATGACATAATCTAGTACGTTTGCTAGTTTGCCCTTCGGAATAAGCCCGTACTAGATTACTTATTTGCTTAGGTGGCGCTTCAGCCCGAGGTGGACCTGGGCCTCAACCAACAAGCGTTTCCAGCCAGCTCGATCTTTAGCTGGCTGTCTCCAGTTTCGCATGCATAGTTGGTTGAGGTCCTTCTCCGCCACCTGAGTCGCGGTCTTACTCTACTGCGCCGTCCCTCGGGGATAGATTCGAAGACCTTTCGGGCCGGAGCATTGGTTTCCATCCGCTCTACATGACCTAGCCATCTCATTCGTTGGATCTTCACTCTTCTGGCTTCAGAGCAGCAGTCGCTGGGTTGGCAATGGATCTTTAGTGCTGACAAGTTTGGACCCATGTGAAGGATTTGTCCCCGACGGTGATATAGTGTGTCCTTTCTTGGAGGCAAGCTAGAATTCGAATTTTCCTCATGTTCATTTCATTTGCCGCTTACTTACGTTCTGTCTCATCTAGCCATTCTTTTGGCGACAGATGACAGATGCCCGCATACGTTTACACGTGAACGGCCTTCAGAAATCTCATGTATCTAAAGATGGGCCATGAGCTTTGCACGCTCTTCTGAAGAACGATGTTAAAGAACAAATTAAAGACGCAATGGAACGAGAGGGTATTACAGAGGCGACGGTAGAGCTCGAATTCATTGGCTCCGCGCAACCCATTCTGTAGCAACATCTGTCCTGAGGCTCAGAGAATTGGGTTTCTGTCGCGAGAAACTGGAAGGAGACAGTAAATAGCACCACAAAATATTGATCAAATAGACTATGCACCACAAACCCTAACCGCGGAAGAGCTTCAATCAGTACTTTTCAAACCGGATAGAAAGGCAAGAGAAGGTAGATGTTTGGCGGTCGATGTCGCTGAACAGTCCGTATAGTTCGTCGTTATATCTCCTCTTCCAGTCACCATCTATGCAGACGGGACCGAAAATCACACGAAGAATTTCTCTCTCGAAGCAACCAAGAGCAGCTTCATCAGCTTTTGACAAAGTCCATGACTAAAGCCAGCTCCGTATTCACCAAGGATAGCTCACTTACCACCTTCGTTATCAGAATCTCCAATGATCTGGTCAATTGTGGGAAAGAATGGTAATCGACTCTGTTACGGCGTGGTATCTCAACACGAGTGCTGCCTCGTTTCTCGTAGTCACCTCGGCTTGCAGAACAGAGCGCAACAGCCGTCCTAAAGTGCCACGAATTCTTCGAAGAGGTTATGAAGGACAGCCGTGTGTGTACCGAAAAAGAGAGGAGTCTTATCTTTGAGCAATATCAAGGAATCGAAAGCGGCGGAGCCGGGGACTGTCCTTGGCATCCCACAATCCTAGACAACATAGCGTTGGTGTGAAGTGCCTCTAATGTAAGTAAGTAAAAACGACTGGCACTACTTCACACAGTCCTTGATAAGATCCGATTGGTAACTTGGTTCAAAGTGGCCAGCCACTTACTTACTTAAGGTGGCGCTACAGTCCGGGGTGGACCTGGGCCTCAACCAACGCGCCTCTCCAGCCAGCTCGATCTTTAGTTGGCTGTCTCCAGTTTCGCACGCATAGTTGGTTGAGGTTCTTCTCCGCCACCTGAGTCGCGGTCTTCGGGCACAAATTCGTGAATATTTGTTTTAAAGCGTGAAGACTTTGTGTCTTGTTTTGATTTGTAGTCCTTTCCCTTCACTGACTCACAGTTGCGATCATTCGAGCGCCCTTTTTGTTATTTGTAGTCGCCAGAAGTTCACAAATATGGCTGTCATGCTCTTGTGAATCTCATACTTTTTGTGCTTCTGAAACAGGACTGAAGGGATGGACACGATCTCAACTTGTTCGAGAATAATCCGAGTTCTGAAGATCAGTTCAGACGTCAGAAATCAAAATCCAGCTGATTGCCCTCTTGTCTCTCGACGAATTTGGGGGACTTCTGGCTTTCTTGGAGTAAATCACGCGAAGGTCTGTGAAAGCGCTAGAAAAACACTGTCAAAATGGTGAAGGACAGGAAACCTTCTGTATCTCTCTCTGTTCTTCCCTTTTCTGGCGGACCTCATTCGTCTACTCAAAGGAAGTCAGATCTGTCTGTTCGTCTCTTCAGGTATTCCCCAATCTCTGTAATCACTTGTGAAGGGGAGTGTCGAAGGTGTAGAGGAGACACCACAAGCAGACTTCTTCCAGATTTTCAAACGCATAAATTTGCCGAGCGTTGATTCACTTCCTTTTCTTTCCACTTATTACCACATCTAACCCAAAAAAGAATTCCACTTCGTAATGTATCCCCCGAATACACACAAAATCCCGAGCTGTGAATACAAGGTAACAAAGAGAATTTCAGTCCTTGCCAAATGCAATTATCATTAATCTTTAGACAGTGGGACAAAACAAAAATGCTGTCGCGTCTTAAATGAAGAAAAAACAAAATGGAAAAAAAAGAAACATAAATAAATAAATTGACACAGAGAATTCGAACTAATTAAGAAGATTAATTACCAGTCTTGGTCAATTTAAATGTTGTAATTGTTGCCCGCTCTAATGAGATACTATCTGCGTTTCAGTGTTTTTTTTTTTATCTGAGGGAGCTTCTGACACATTGCTGGCCATGGGCTTCTGGTCGACTGGTGACGTCTGGTGACTGTGTGTTTGTCTGTGTTTTGAGAAAGGGTATGGGGGACGACTTGAGTTTCCCTTTTGATGTCAGCCGATGGCTTTTGACAGGCATTTCTGAAATTGGAGCATGTTCAGACAGTTTCTCCATGAAATCGATTGACCTGAAGAGAGTAATTGGATGTGAGGAATTGGTGGACGGGTAGAAAGTAATTAATAAGCTTGGACAGGAGTTTGATGCGGAGTTTATTTTGGAACACAGACCATGTGTGGTGCGTGGTATAAGGAACGAAAATGATCTCTGATGAAATGGATTCTGGTTTAAAAACGCCTTTATCTCTCGTCATGTCTTCAAGCACGACAAGCTTGCTCCCGTCAACCCGTCTGAAGCCTGTCTTTGTTTAAGACTGGTTGAAAGCCACAATGTCTCGCTTCAAATGACTAAGCCGCCATACCCAATCCTAAGCGACAGAAGCAAATTTGAGTCAAACAAGCGAGAAATTCTACTCATAGAAACACCTTCGTTCAGTTTCGTTAAGTTTCCTAAATTGTAGCTTGGGCAGCAAATTCAATCGCTTTGGGCGACCTGAAATGCTTCCAAACTGCTTACTGGGATTACAAGAGATTATGGGAACTAGAAGGGCCTATCGATAGCAAACATCGAGTGGAATATTAGAAAAGATAGCCGGGTCGCCATCAAGGCTCTGCAGTTGATGTCTCCTTTCTCTAAGGTGGTAGCGACAGGCGTTCGGTTATCTCTCGATGAGTTGGCATCCTCTGGTCACACTCCTCATGCGCTCCAAAGCATGAGCGCCCACCTAGGCACGGATTGATGAATGAAGAGTAGAGGACGTGTACATTTTTACTGCATTAGACAGCAACCAGGGGTCTTGAGCCTGAGCAATTGCTGCCTTCCATCGGTGACGGTCCTGGGCACGCTGCTTCCAGTCATCAAGGCCAAGCTGTCTCACATCCGCGATGACTTGGTCTTTGTGCCGGAGGTTCGGTCTTCCTCTCGTTCTCGAACCAGGAGGCTCGGATTCGAAGACCCTCTTTGCTGGAGCGTTGTTGTCCATTCGCTCGATGTGGCCAAGCCAGTGTTCCTACCGAAAGACATCCACTCCTTGTACAGCTCATAGAGTTCGCGGTTGTGTCTTCTCCTCCATTCGCCTTCCTCGCAGACGGGACCATATAACCGACTTAGAATTTTTCTTTCGAAGGCACCAAGAATCAGCTCTGCAGCCTTACTTAATGTCCAGCCTTCGGCTCCATAAAGTAGGACTGGCAGAATAAGGGTCTTGTAGAGCAAGACTTCGAGTCATGACATGGTTCGTCTACCTCATAAGTAAGTAAGACGGCAACCAGGTGATTGCACAAGGCGATTTTCGATAATCGAGCTACCTTCGTTCGTAAACGACGGCTGAGGTACGAATTTTGTAAAATGTCCCAGAGGCAGTTATGGTCACTTGTGACGAAGTTTCGGGTTACTTTTTATTTAGGCCTGGCTTAAGCCCTGGCTTGGGTTAGGTTAATGGGCTGCCAGCAAAACTTCAGATCATTGTTGGTTCATTGTGGTACCCATAGTTAGACAGAACTGAGCAGAAGGTGATGTGATGTAGAAGGTGACATCGATTTATGGTTTCGACGAAGCTTTGTAGGTACATCGTGGCTTCTTAAGGGTTTGACTTGAACCTAGTGTCCATTGGATCAAGCCTGAGTCCTCCTGCTTGCGGCTTACGATGATGAGCTATGTGGGCACATAACGAGGATTTCACTTCGGAGACTGAGCCTGGATTGGGAAAGTAGGGTCCCACGATGACAAAAAAGCCCTTCCGACGAAAGAAGACTCTGAATTGATCAATTGGGAAGATTTTGTATACTTCGTTCAGTTTGACAAGAAGCCCTTCCGACGAAAGAAGACTCCGAATTGATAAATTGCGAAGATTTCATGTACTTCGTTCAGTTTCGTTGAGTTAGTTGGGCTGCCAGCACCCTTAGACCAGTGCTGTTAATTTGATCTCAACGGCAATTGGGTACTGGGTCAGATTTGAAAACCAGACAAAAGCAACATTAACACTTGCTTTCACTGGGATTCGAACCTGGGACCCCTATAACCAAGGGCTGGCACTCGACCTTCTGCGCCATACAGCCGTTTGAACGTAAGCCTAAGAGTACTTGATCAAAATTTACTTCTGAGTGTTAGGCTAGGCTCTCTGAATTCCCAAATATTTGATCGACTGATTGGGATTTGAGGAAATCGTATATTCAACCAATATTCGTCTCTATCCTCACAACAAAATACAACTTGACGTATACAGCATCAAACACTTCGGACTGTTTGTGAAATATTCTATGTACCTAGTCCCCCCTCACTCTCCCTCATCAAATCAGTAAAACACCAACATTAACACAATTACAATGCAACCTCCCTGCCCCTGTCCCATTCTCAAATCGCCCGTTCTTTTGCACACCACTGTCAAAGCAGAAATCAATTTGCCAACCTGTGGATCGAAAAATCAACCATGCACCGTTGACAATCCTTCACATCCTCAACTCGTTTGATTTTAGCAATTTTAACTAAATGCTTTTCTTTTGTGTTGCCCCCTCCATTGAATCGAACAAATCGAACAAAAACGAAAAGAACGCGTGCATATTTTTACACTGAGCGTGGAAGGGGTGTGTTAGCGATTTTGTTTCGTGGAAACAGGGTTGTTTTCAGCAAAACAAAGAAGTTAAGGGTGTCCTCCATTAGAGGTCTTTTTTTCTTGTAAGAGAAATGGAATTTTGTCGGTGGAACAGGGTTGTTATATGAGGAAATTTTTCTTGCCAGTTGGAGGGAGTGTAATCGCTGTGGAATATGATTTTGGGAATTAGCTGTGACATGGCCTAGCCATCTTAGGCGTTGAATCCGTAGACGCCTGACTAGACTCCTGTCGCTGTAAAGCCGGAAACTTAATAGTGGACTTCCCAGGCCTGAAACCGCACTGATAGGGACCTGATCAAAGCTGGATATAGTCACTAGCGCTGTAGCGTCAGACTTAAGTCAGGTAGTAGACTTCAAAAAGGCACACATCACTTAATAAACTCTGAATGTTCTTTATTTGAGACGATGTCAATTCCATTGCAAATCTTCTACAGCCTTGGGCCACATGCAAGTTTTCATGCTTCTCATATACTGTCATACTCTGTCTATTTGGAGAAATGTTCACATTTGCATCGACCCTTAAATCTTAGAAATGCGAACGACTGTCTCGACAAAAACTTCTTCTTTGTGTGGCGCTACAGTCCGGGGTGGACCTGGGCCTCAACCAACATGCCTCTCCAACTAGCGCGATCTCTGGCTAGGTGTCTCCAGTTTCGCACACCAAGTTGGTTGAGGTCCTTCTCCACTTGGGTGCGCCACCTTAAACGCTGGCGTCCTCTGTTGCGTTGGCCGACATGTTCGAATTCGAAGAACTCATTGATTACTTGTCTAAATTACAGCCCTAGACTACAAGCGTCGTAAGGAACAAGTTCATCAGTTCTATGTGTGCTGTGGTAAACGAGGTCTTCGCTGAGTTTTCGATTACAATCGAACTTTGAAAACTCGAACCATCACTTGCCACACAAATTGAGTTATCAAGTAAAAAGCACAAGTAAATTTCAGTCTCGACACCAACCAATTTCATTCAAGTTAGGTTAGGGTAGGTTATTGGGCTGCCATTGGAATTGCCATCACATTTAGGCCACGGCCACACACTCTACTTTCGACAGAAAGCTTTTCCATCTTGCTGGGAAGGGAGAAAGATTTAGCCATAGTTAGACTACTACCCCTGATCGACAGTGGCAAATGGTGACTGGACCAGATTCCAGATAAAAGGGTCTTAAACTTGCTTTCGTATCACAAGAGCGGATGAAGAAGACGCACTTGGTCTCTTCGAGAGAAAAGTTCTGCGTTCAATCGTTGGTCCTGTTTGCGTTGAAGGTTTCTGGAGAAGAAGATTCAACCACGAATTGTACGGGCTGTACAGCGACATGAGTCTAGTCAGGCGTCTACGGATTCAACGCCTAAGATGGCTAGACCATGTTGAGCGCATGGACAACACTGCTCCAGCCCGAAAAGTCTTCGACTCCGAACCAGTGGGACAACGCAATAGATGACGTCCACGAACCCGATGGCGCACTCAAGTGGAGAAGGACCTCAACCAACTTGGTGTACGAAATTGGAGGCAGCTGGCTAAGGATCGTGCCAGCTGGAGAGGATTGTTGACCAAGGCCCAGGTTCACGAAGAAGAAGAAAAAAACTTGCTTTCGCTGGGAACCAAGGACACCATTAACAACTCAACCAACTGCAACGTCTATCCGTTCTGCTTTCGAGTTATCGAAGGGTGACTGTACACCAAAGTGCGGCTAAATTAGTGGAAATGTCTTGCTGAATTTTTGTTTCATTCATGATTGGCTAAATCGACCATCAGCAAGTGTGGAACTCTCGAAATATTGCGTCCTTCCATGGTTTATTTTTCTCTGTACAACCCATGCCATAGCGACCAGCATAGATCTATTGTATCGAAAGGTTGAAGTCAAATCAAAAGACCTGCAGCTTTAAGAGAGTTTTTAAGCTCCACTGAGGTGAGCATCTCCCTATGGAAGATACGTTTCCTTGACCTCTCGGGCATTCACACACAAAATGTGCTCGAGGCATAGCCGACAAAGCTAGTCTTGGCACAGGTTTAAGTTGTTCACTTCAGAGCAAAGTGGCCAGTAAGAGAGCTCGTTAGCCTTCTTGTGTTGTAGGAATTAGGCCTGATTAGACATTTGGATAAGACCATGACCACATCTCCATGGGTTTAGAGGAATTTTGTTTTCCCATTCGTTGATCATATTTGAAACTGCTATTGGCATCGAAGTACGGTTCAGGACCCAGGAACCCAGATTCCGAGTCTGCCCTTGCCAGCTCATCTGCGGGTTCGTTGCCCGCAATCCCTCTGTGTCCGGGGACGCAGACAAGCTTCACCTTGCAATGCCTGGCAAGAGACTGTAGGTCGTCATAGCAACATCCATTGGAGTCCACTAGATTGGACGAAAATGCCCGAAGTGCTGCTTGACTGTCAGAAAATATCTGGATAATGGCGCCCTTAATTCCTGTGTGAAGACTGTTTTCAGCAGATTTCGATGGCGTAGATTTCACTCAGTAAGACGGAAATCCCTGTGCTGAGTCCAAAGACTCCTGCGCCTTCTCAACGATCCATCGTTGATCCGTGTCCCATACCACACTTTAGGGGTCTAGTGCAGGTTCATTTAGTTTTTCCTTAAAAAGCCTCCTGAAACAATGCTGCCTGAGCGTAGTGTTCGACATTGTAGAAAACATGCCTCTATAAGGAATTGCGTAAAGTAGACTACGGTGATCAGTTAGGTTGCCTGGTGCCTACTCAATCCGCGTGATATCACAATGGGCCTGCTCTGGCCTAAATGTGACTGCTCTGCAGCAGACAGCCACTACTACCTAATCTAACCTAACTTAGCTGCAGTTTGATAGCTGGAAGATGGATGGAAGATCACTAAGGGGGTTAGCATGGCAATAGCTTCTGAAGCTACTGTGGGGCAGGCCTGCATTCCGTTGGTAAGGCTAGATCAAGTTCGATTGGCACACAGGAGATCGTAGGCACACTTAAGCTAATACATTGTCCCGTATTGGACTGCATAACTCCTATACTCCTCAGAATGTCGAAATTGACTACACCATGTAGAGCTCATGGACAACACTGCTCCAGCCCGAAGAGTCTTCGACTCCGAACTAGTGGTACAACGCAATAGAGGACGTCCACGAAGCCGACGGCGCTCTCAAGTGGAGAAGGCACGCCAACCAACTTGGCTTGCGAAATAAGTGACAGCTGGCTAAGGATTGTGCCGGCTGAAGAGGATTGTTGGCTGAGGCCCAGGGTCATCATGGACTGTAGCGCCATTAGAAGAAGAAGCATGTCTATAATCTATACACGAGGTCTCATCCTAGCCATTTTTGTCATTTTCACACAAAGAATGGGGTTGAGCTGACAGATGACGTTCAGTTCTGACATCTGTCATTAAGGGTCTGTGACATTCATTTTCTTAAACATTTATTTGAGAGGCTTAGTCGAGACAGGGAAGTTGCTGCAATAGTCTGCTGTGGTGCCATGCGTTCATACGAATCAAGCAACAAAATGTAGGAATAATATGCCGTGAGCTTAAAATTGTATTATTTCTACGTGGCCGCATTTCGCATTTAAATGCAACGCCAGGAAGGCACCCCCTTGACAGAACCAGGACCAGGATCAACTCCAAAAACTCGCTTAGTTGCACCTGGGCATAAATGCTGATAAGTTGTAGTTGATCGTGGAGAATCGAGTGGCCTGCAGATATTTGGTGCGTGCTTTAACCCTTTTGTGCAACATGCGGGTCAGAAAATGATAGTAAGTGGCGACCTCTGTACGGGAATTTCCACGATGTGAGACCAGGGAATGAGAATGAATAAAGAGGACGGGCAATCTATGGGAGATCGACATCCGATCAACAACGTGAACGATCTTTATCCAGTTTAACACACAATTGCGAGAGTGAAACTGAAGATGGATGTCAGAAATATGAGTTAGCTGAAGATGTTTGCTTGCTGAGGACCACGTTCAGGCGGGATTTTGTAGCGTCAGAAGACGAAGAAGGAGGGAAAATGATGAGATCAACATCTCGAACTAGAACTTCTTGTGAAACAGTCCAAGAAAACCGTGGCCAATGAGTCAATCTACTACAATTTTGATGGTATGCAATTGGTGACAGGAACGGAACTAGATCACAAGTCGTGGATCCTAAAGTTGATAAATCAAATGTCTGGCATGTTCGCTGAGGACCAACTTCAGCCGGTATTGGGGCGGCAGAAGAAGACGAAGAAGCAGAGAAAGGGAAGTAGTAGTAAAATGAAAACCATGGTCAATGCGTCGATCTACTACAATTTTGATCGAGAAGCGGTATGCGATCGATGACAGGAACGGAAGAAACTCTAGATCACAAGGAATTTGCATTGTTAATGGATCCTAACGTTGGAAAATCAAATGTCTGAACTGAATCCCCACCGTCCTACAAAAAATGACGCTTAAAAGACTGACAAACCACAGAGTTCACTTAAACTTCCTTATCGACTTATCGACAGCGACGTCAATCATAGAACAGGTTCAATGAATTCGATGTCACCCGGAAAGAAGACACAAGATCAACGTGACAACCTCACTGATCCTGTCGGCTGCCGTCCTCCCTCCGTCCGTCACACTCTCTGTCGGCTTCTTCCGCGTGCGTATCCTCCGCATAACAAAGTAATCAATTTCGTTTTAATTTAATCTTCATGCTTTTATTTTCTTTTTTTCTTCTGCTGTGCGACTTAATTAAGAAATCTTGTCACCACAGCGAACGCGCGCAACCGACGAGGCGGGCAAAAATAAAAATCATTAAAACAAATTACAACTGCAATCCATAAACGTGAAGCGCTGACACACAGGAGGTGTGAGCGAGATGAACAGAGAACAGTGTGTTGTTGCTGTTTTTTTTTCCTTCCGAGATAAATGCCCACCATCGATATTAAATAATATTTGACACTTCAACAACACCGTTAACAAGCATTTCGCCCAATTAAAAATAATTTCCATTCACCCGGTGGATGGTTGGACTGCGTGTGTGAAGGAAAAAACACACACACGGACTTGGAGGGAAAAAAATGAACGGAGGACCGGCGAGCATGCATCATAACGAGCGGCGGCTTACAGCATCAGCATCTCATCCTTCGTCGTCGTCGTCGTTGGACAGACGAGAGAAGAGATAAATTCGCAGTCAGTCTTTCTGGCAGCACCCGCTGCTACATCAAAAGCATTAACTTTCCTCATCAACCACTCACCAGATGCGGCAGCCGAGGCGGCAGCACCAGCAGTTGCAGCGCCGAACCAGTCAACCGGGGGAAAGCCGATAATGGAAGATCTGTCATCGGAAAGAGTGCAGGGATGCGCGACGACTGTTGGTCGGTTGTTTCATGTTCACCTTCAGATTTATGAATTTTCACGGACTGGATGGAGATGTGTAACTGGCGGAGGGGCTTCTTCGGAATTAACTCAAAAAAATGTGTACGTCACCAGGGCCTGGATACACGCAACTCAGTCTCTCAGTCTCTGGCCCAGTTAAGGTGGAGCAAATGCACAAAAAAAGGCGAAGGCGAAGGCGAACCGGCCTACTCTGGATGGAAGTGGACACTCACTCTCGCGCGTCTTCGCCATTGTCATTGTCGTTGCCGTCGTCGTCGTCGTTCATCGTTCATTGCTCACAGTTCGCCAGTGCGACCGGACCGACTCCGCGCTCGTCGCGTTGCCGTCGTTTTAATGAAAGTCGGCGAAAGAACAAACCGCATCCAATTAAAAATAATGAACTTAATTAAAAGAGTGATATTATAGCCTGTCGTTTTAATTAATTAATAAATCTTTCAGACTTTGTCGTCGTAGTCGTTGTCGCCGTCATCATCATCAGCAGCAGCGGCGGCAACAGCGGCTACAGTGGTTGTGGCACTGGCAAGCATCATCATCATCATCTGCTGCTGCTGCTGCCGCCGCGTGGTGGTGGTGGTTGAATGGGGGGCTCAGATGGGTTGTTATTATTTCAATTCTGCTTGATAGGCTTCGCATTGTACGTACACGTAGTTGATTCGCTGATTTTGCCGCACCGCAGAGGGAGGCTCAGCCGAACTCCGCTTCTTAGGGCGGCTTTTCTTTCTTCTTCTTCTTTCTGCTTTCCCTTTATAATTTATTTTCTCCATTGCTTTTGCCTGGCGCGACGGCGAAGGGATTGGATGGAGACTGGAAGAGTGGAGACAAAAAAAATGAGTGCACACCGGATAATTATCCACAATCACAGATTCATTCACTCCCTGTCTCACACTTGGGCGCTCGGTGTGTGTGTCCTCCTGGCAGTGGTGCAGTGGATCCTCTTCATCGTCATCGTTGCCTGTGTGCTGAGTTGCCGCTGTTGCTGTTGACATTGTCACCATTGTCGCATCGCGTAGGCATATATAATCAACAACAAGTAATTATTGTTATGCTCCGGCATGACACTGAGAAGTGTCATCGTAACTTAATACGAGCTGACAGTTGTGCCATTGCTGTGGTGTATAGGTGCCCACGTCGCCTTCTAGCGCCCGCCAACCGGCGTGAGGGGCCACATAACGCGCTTCCTTTTTTTCTCTTCCTCCTCCTCCTCACCATCGTCGTCGTCTTCTCGTTTCAAATTTTGCTTTATTGAAATTCCTGATGCCATTATGCGACGGGGTGTGTCTGCCGGCCGGGGGGCTGGGGGGCTATGCGTGCGCGCTCCTGTCTCTATGTGTGTGTAAGGGGCGGTGTGCCTGCTTTTATTGCGAAACTTGATACTAATTATGATTGACGTTTGGGGACTCATCATCCACCATCATTATAATTAACCGCAATATGCAATCGGCTTGTTTTTTTCTTCTTTCCTCTCTTCGTCTCCCACTCATAATCACTCGCTGGTGTGGCTGCGTGTGTGTGTGCGGCTCTGTGTGGGTTTGTGTTTGCTTTGTGTCTGTTAAGTGACACCGGGGAATAGTTTAGCTGTCAAAGTCAATTATGATGATAAAGTGTGGATGAGAGGTGGACTTCACTTCACTTCACTTCAGTTCTTTTTTTCATTTTGTTTGTTTCGTCGTCGGTTTGTTTGGGGTTTTTTTTTTTATTTTGGCGGGGAATGACGTTTGCTGCCAAGGGCATTGACATTTAAGGAATTTTTTTTTTGTATTAAGTGCCCACAGACACGCAGGCTTAAGTGCATTTTTTCCGAAAAGAAAAAAAGTCATTCGGTGCCACATGCAGGGATCCATTTTTTTATAGCTTTTTTTAGTGGATTTGACAGTATTCCCAAGTGGGTGCTGATAATTTATCCCAAAGTTCTCGGTTTTAGTGAGAAGCATTCGGTAAGTGGTGTCGGAAATGTTGACGATTGACATTTGACACCGTCGCTTGTGGAATTTGCATTGACATTCTTGTGAGCATTCTCAGACATCGGCCGTAAGAACCATGCTTTCTCGATTCCACAAGTGCAGTCCGCGTGGATCACAGTGGTGCAGTGTGAGAATTGCAAGTGCAGTAAAGCTGTGCGCGGTTAGGTTAGGATAAAGTGCTCTGTCGGCTTTAGGCTGTGGCTCAACAGCTGCCACAGGTACAACAGCTGTCTCTACTGTGCTCTAGCCTGAGAGTAAACTAGCGCAGCTGTTGAAAGTTTCCCAGGCGTGCGATCTTTTATACCTTCACAGACATATTAGTAAAAAAAAAACGCTGTCTGGTCTCTAAGCCACGTTTTAGCTAACACACGCTAACACACCTCCTTTTATGTTATTAATGGACGTATTTTATCTCGATATTAAATGTCCACTATTTATAGCCAGCTGCATGGCAACACTTCACCGAGTTGCACAAAACATTCTAGTACATTCTAGTACATCTGTCATATTCCACCAGCTGACACAGACGTCATCGAAAATTGTTTAAGTTGTTTATCAAAATTTTGTAGGGAGGTATCACGTCTGCATCACTGAGCATAACATAAAAATTTGTGGGTGGCGCTACAGCCCGTAGAAAGCCAAGGCCTAGCTTCTACAGCAACCACTCGTGTTGTGCGTGCCATTGTTCTCTCACGAGTGGAAGGGACCTACAGTTTGATGGCGACTCCGAACGGCCAAGTTTGAGAAGCTTTTTCTGGACAGGAAATACTCTTTGAGCATTGTCAGTGACTCGAAACTGGTTTGGCTGTGAAAATTGTTTTCGTCGCACAGAGCAGGAACCGAACCTACCAGGTCGAGGTTGGGGACGACGCACATACCCACAACGCTACGGGCCACCACATCACTGAGCATATCCATTCAAAAAATTTGGGGACTTACTTGTGTAGCTTAACCAATTTTTGTGAAAAACTTTGAAAAAAAAAGGCCGTCGATTTTGACAACAAACAGCGTAAAAAATATTCTTTTTATACGCCGAATTCGGTGGATTAAGTTATTCGCTCGTTATTGCATGTAATTTAAGCTAACACACGTTTGTTAATAACAATTAGGAGCTAACACACGTTTAAGTATCAAATCGTCGTTAATTGGTTTGTCCCGGCTGTCTCTGTGTGCCCTACTGTAGAGCCGACGAACTCGCTACTAGACTGCCGATTGATGGACCATAGGTAGTCCTTTAACTTCAACTCAATAACCTCTGTACGCAGAAAATAAATGCCTCACTTACCACTGTCAATATTTTTCGGCGGAAATCTCGATGTTGCCGGATGCCGACCAAATTCTCAGAATCGACTAATCCATCCACGATACCATACAAACAGGAGTGTGCGAGTCGTTGGTAAGCCTAATAGGGCTGATGTGGCTGTTCGAAGATCAACTACGAAATCCATCAACATTTTTCGGTTAATGGCAGCACCCGCCGAACGAGAAAACAAATCTGGCCTCACCTTGATCAAAGTAGATCATGTAGCCTGAACTCTCTAAATAGATGAAGTGGGAATAAATACCGGACACTGCCTACTAGGCTTCCAGGGCTAGGCCTGTAGAAGTTGCCTTGACGATCACACAGCTTCTTCTCTGCGACTGTCGTGCGCTCGCCTCATACTTCTGACACCCAATATGATCTGAGCAATACTCAAATCAACAAAATTTGTTGATACAACTGTCTGGCTATCATAGTAACATAAATCAATTTCAGTTACCCACGTGGTGGCTCAATGGGCGTACTTTAGCCTAAGTAAAGGGTAATATTTTAAAAGCTATAGGAAAGTTTAAAAAAAACAAATAATATTCAGAAAGATACATGAAATCTTTATTTGAATCGATAGTACGGTCCATATAATTTAATGCTTGAAGATTATTTCATGCAAATGTTGACCATGACTGCCCCTCAAATGGTCCATCCGCTCAGTCCAATTTTGGCATACTCTTTCCAACATTTCGGCCGATATCTCACGAATAAATGCTTCAATGTTGTCTTCCAATTCGTCAATTGAAGCGGGCTTGTCTGTATGGACATGAGCTTTAACCTAGCCCCACAAAAAATAGTCTAAAGCTGTTAAATCGCACGATCTATGCGGCCAATTGACCGGTCCCGAACGTGAACGGTAGCGCTCACCATCATCTTTGAAGAAAACGGTCCAATGATGCCACCAGCCAATAAATCGCACCAAACTGTGACTTTTTCTGGATACATTGGTAGCTCTTGCAATGCTTCTGGCTGATATTCACTCAAAAATCGACAATTCTGCTTATTTACGTACACATTGAGCTAAAAATGAGCTTCGTCGCTGAACACAATTTTACGGAAGAAGCGCGCGATGAACTTTTTAACAGAGCACGCATTTTGATAATAAAATTCAATAATTTGCAAGCGTTGTTCGTTTGTAAGACGATTCATGGTGAAATTATAGACCAAACTGAAGATGTTTGACAGTGAAACAAAACAAGAAACGTGAGTCAGCTGTTTAAACCAGTGTTGCCAAAAAGATAATAGCTTAAAAATCACCCTTTATAAGAATGACACTACCGACTTCCACTGAATACGATTCCGATTTCTTTAGTGCAGCGGAGGATCAGTTTAGTGGATCATCATCATGTTGACACTCTTTATTCAGTCTAAGCTTTTCTCAAGCCTTCCACTGGTAGATCATCCTCCACATCAAATTGGGCGATGATTGTGATAACAGTGGTTCATGTTCACCGTGGTTAAGTAATTTTAGACAAAAATTAGAGATTTGCGATCATTTTTTCCTCGGCGTCGTTAGTGGTCTTTGTCATTGTAAAAGAGGGTGAACAATGACAGTGCTTATTTGGCACTGGAACAAAAGCCTTTCATGCAACAGGAACAATGCCGAAAATATCTAAAGCGAGATTCGAACACAGAACCTGCAAACAAAAAGTGTGAGCAACGCCACCGAGGGATCCGAGAACTTCCAAGAGTTTTTTTTTTTCGTTCACACTCGGTATACAAAGGTGTGACATATTTACATGTGCTGCCTAGATACAGAGCATTTGATTATAGACGGATTGTAGACTAACAATTGATTTTGACGTCGCCACCGCCTTGTGTTTGTTCATCGTCTACTTTTGCTTCAGACAAAGCTTCATCTGCGGCAATGAGAATGTTGCTGGAGCAGAGGCTAATGCTAATGCAGAGGCTAATGCTCCAGCAACATTCTCATTGCCCAGAATCTGCATTACCTGCTGAGACTGCCGAGATCCTCTGTCGTTAGTGCTGCCACTCATCTCCAGTCTGTGCCTTTCCATACGCCACCGTCACTGGAATGTATCCACGTCCTGCCACATCTGCTTCTACCTCTTTTTTGGACTCTTCTCTACGTACAGAGCCTCACAAAAAACTTGTTTAAAATTATGACAAGCGAGTAGATGTGGTATTCAGCTCTCTTGTTCTGTATGACCCTAAAGACTGAATTTTTCTCACGATCGTCATGCGAATTTCCTAAGGATTCACGGTTTCTCCGGCTGGAAAGATTCCTGTTTGGAATAACGATCAGCGCATGAGTAGATCAGTTCGAGAGCAGCAAAGCACGTGATTGATTTTGCTTTTTGACGAAGATTGCAAAACTCCCAAAAGCACGTTTTTGTTCTCTCAGATGTAGCAAATAAAAATGGATTCAATAACATGTCAGGTGCGATGCCACATTTTCAACTCGACGCTTGTGAAAAGTTTGTTCTTTTACCCGAAGGATCCTTCATTGAGTTCCCTTTTGCTTTCAGACGCCACCCAAGATCCGATTGTAATCTTCGGCAATTATCCTTCTGTTTCTGACACGAAAACTCACACTTGGAGCTTTTGAAATCAGAAGGAGATGAGACGCGCACACATTTGATCGCACTACGATAAGACTTCAACCGAAATAGAAAACGAACGCAAGTGAGATCTCCTCTGGCGGCTTTGATTCTGGACATGAGTGAGAAATTTCAATTGAGGTCACAGATGTAGTCAATTTGTGTGGACTTGAGGCAGATTTTGCGATTTTTTCACATCATCTGACTGGAAGAAGTCTCGTTATAGGATAGTGAATGAAAAAAGCTTGATGGAACCAAATTAATCGTCTGGTGCCGACGACGACGGTAATGAATAGTAGTGTGGCTGAACTTTTGGCAAAGTAACAAGAACTCGGGTAGCGCCTTAGTAATGCCACGTTAATTACAGCTGGTTGCTTGCCGGCCCTTGGTTACAGAGTCCTCGGTTCGAATCCTAGTGCAAGCAAAGTGAAAATGCTCTTATCTGGCTTTCAAATCTGGTCCAATCACCATTTGCCTTTGGGATCAAATTAAACGCACTGGGTCTCACAATGGACCAACAGTAGTCTAAGTTTACTGGCAATGCCACTGGGAGTCCAATAACCTGGCCTAACCAAATGCTAAGGTCCCACAAATAAAATGCGAGGTTTCATCATGTCTTCGAGGTTCTAAAGATGTTCCTAAACCTCACGATTTCGGTGAAAGCTAGTTCAAACTCTCTGTGCCCGAGTGTCAAACGGAACAAGTGTGAGCTGAATGAATAGTAGTTTACTTTGGGGTGCATTTTTAGATGTCAAAATTAGAGGTTAGGCAAGTATATTCTAAATATTTATACCGGCCACCAAAATTGACTGCCTATGACATTTGAAACTGTTCCTTCCCGAGTTATTTGAGGTTTGAGTAAAAGTTCATTCAAACCCCGTGATTTCAGTTCACTGGGATCATGGTACCAACCATGACAACTAGAAAAAGTCAGATGTTGGGACTGATTCTATGCACTTTCGTAGTTCTCCCTTCGTTTGATGGGAGATGAACATGATGAACAATCAACCAAATTCTGCTCAGACACTGATACCAAGATGCCATTGTGACGGAGGTGTTGACCTTCTAAGGCACCTGTGGCGGAAAATGCCCAGCATGGTCCATAGTAACTTTGTTCCTCCAGTCGATGTGCATGCCATGTCAAGCTGCGTGTCAATTTTCACTTTCTCTACTGCATCACTGCCGTCGGCCATTGCTCCAGCAGTACTCTCAGATATCCCATTGCTTCACTAAATGTCAATCTGTTGGCGTATCATGAATAAAGTGTAACAAGGTCATACATCTGGTGCCTCCAGAAGTGGATTTAATTAAGACCACATTTATGACATAGATTCCAATCGAATGATCGTTTCAGTTTATTGCTGCGATCTTGCCTTGGACCTTGTGCTTGAATAGGCGCAGAATTTTCAATAATTTTCGACACATGCCGGGCATTAACTTGTCGAATGTTCGGCGGCAGACGAGCTTCCGGATTATGTTCATAAATATAATCTGCTACAGAATCAGTAGGAGAGCGCTCATTTTTCATTTTTATTGTGGAATTCATGGCAAATCTTATACACTAGACAAAAATGCTTAAAACTAGTTGGACGTACAATGTTTCTTTTTCTAACTTACTGGCCCTCGGCGGGCAATGCTAAACTTTATCTTAAGTCTTTCGACTTGATCTAATAAAGTACTTAATCATAACAACGCTTCACAGGTAGTTTTGAGCTTACAGCAGCAATTTATGATGTGGAACTCGTTGTATTGAAGTGTTTTGCGTTTTGAAGACACTTGTGGTCGTCTCCATGTGATTGGCACACGATCAGTTGGCTGATGATCATGACGTTGCTTTACTGCTGTGTCTGTACACCACGGGCTCTCAAAGACATAACATCTGTTGCGTCAGATCGATTCGATCCACAAGTGGAATGCGTCACGACGGATGAAGTCTATGACAGTTTCTTTTTCCCAAATATGGAAATCCTTTTATTCTGATGTCCCCTAGTGGGGTTGGCTGGATTTTAGATGAAACGATCGGGCCATTTCCCCTAAGCGTGCTAAATCTGAGCCATCAAACCCCCTGTGACGGCTGTGGACAGGACGACGACGCTGTATGGCACTTCCTCTGCTGCTGTCACGCCTTTACTCGGCACAGGTGGTTGACATTTGGTGTTGATGTAGTTGGAGCTTACGATGTAGACTCCTTATCAGAGAAGCGCTGGCTGCCGTTCCTCCGGAAGACCAAGGAACTTCAGCAAATCTAATTTGCTGCCTGGCAGTAGGTCCATTGGGCCAGGTTTTAAGTCTGAATTCTCCTGTGTAGCGTTTTAAAACTCCCTGAAAAAAGAAACTTGCATATTCCGTGTGCAACTAAACAACGCATACAACGGACACCATGAGCCTAAACGCCCAAGCCCATAGAATCCGGTGCGTGCGTTGCGCGTTGTCAAAAAAATTGACAACTCTTAAGATCTAATAAGAGGGAGCGAGACAACAAGTGTGGGCTATATGTGGAATGCATCAGAATGGATGAAGTTGGCGAACTTTTAACTTTTGTTTCGTATGACAGTTGATTCTGACACGTGTGTCTGATTTACGTAGGCAAGTATTTCATTGGGCACCTCTCCGCAATCCGGCAAATACGATTTTTGTGGATTTCAACTGCAACGCACGCACCGTATTGTATGGGTTTGGGTCTTAAGTCTTTGGTGAGCAGTCTTCAGCTGGAGTCCCTCCATTCGATGGTCAGAGCAGAACTGTCTACTTGTCACAGACACTGTCGGACTTTGCTCTGTCTCCTGAACCCACCTCTGTTGATCCCGCTCCACCACGCACCTTCCTTATCATAGCTCCGCCTTTACTCACTCCGAACTGCCCAAAAAAAAAAACAACACCACCTTATCGATGACGATCACTATCACCTCGTTCAGAAACGGTCACACCGGATTGACACAACGATTAGATAGGCTACATCATGTAAAATTACCACCACCACCGCTGGCGGCCAAATCAAAATATCCAGACACAATCTCTGAAAAAGATTTCAAGAAATTTCCGGCGTTGCGTCGACGGCGGTGTGCGGTGGGGGTAGGCTCCCTATCGCCGACATGCATGATTCACATGGCCCGGCTGATAAGATGACCAGCCGAGTGAGAAGTGGTCGCAACAACGAAGGCCATTGTGCCGATAAAGAAAAGTAGCGACTCTTGTAATAACTAGGGCAGAAGCCGACGTCGCGTCGACACCGTCACCCCCCCTCCTCCGCATCTCGCACTACACAGAGGCCGGTAGCGTGTGCTCGGCAGGGAACGAAAGATAAACGAGGCCTGTTAGCGCTCCAAGGATAGGACGGGGAAAATCTTTGAAGAAAGTGTGCGAAAAGTGTACGCCTTTGGAATGTTGCTCGCAGATAGGAGACGCTGGGCACGCTGTGTACGCGCGCTTGTTGGAAAGCGAAAAAAGCAACCGTTTATCGTGAAAGGATGTTCGAGAAGAAACAAAGCCAGCCACACGATTGAGATCGGCAAGGCGATTGCGAAAATTTGCGAGCCAAGGCTGTGATTTGTCGTGTGCGGTTCGCCACAAACCAGGCATGCTTCAGGCAAATGGATGATAAGTCGCATGTGGTTTCGGGTTGAGCGTGAGGTTTGCACTTGGAAGCCTTGGAATAATCGGAACGGAAGCAGCCAGGTCTGTGGTGACATTTTGGATGCATTTGAGTCGTCTTTGGGAACGAAGACACGAACGATTTCTAGGGAACGAGGTATGACGCAGTCAGCTGGGTTTATGGAACTTCCTTGACGTGGACTTTATCAATCTGACTCGAAGTTGTTAAGACTACGCAGTGAGCTCTACCCTGTGACCGAACTCGTAACGTGTGCTCTGTCTGAAGAAAAAGGTGGACCTTGACCTGGACTTGGATTTGAAACTGAACCTAGACCTGAACCTGTGACTGAAGCTGGACTAAGACCTGGATGTCGATCTAAACCTAGATCTCGACCTCTACCTACAGCACCCACCTGCGCCCTACTTGCGATGGAACAACGAGTGCATGCAGCCTACATCTTCATGCCGAATCTGAACGACGAAGGTTGAAACGTTGTTGCTAGAAGGGCATTGAAGAATTGAAGACCTCGGGGTGTGTCATAGCATGACTGGGTGAACTGGAACCCCCTACTGGGATTTAAGTGCAGTCTTCAGAAATGTGACAACTTCTCTCTAGATGGGATTTCTTGGAAGTCTTTGCGTGTTATGGCAAGCCGTGAGCAGTGGATTGGTCTTTCGCCTGGCAGCAGTGTTTATAGGATTCTGTACTGACAAGGCCTGCTTTATGTTATAACTCCGTCTGCGTCCTATTTTGCACTCCATATAGCACACAGCTTTGGCTTCTTTTGGGAGTCTTGCCTTGTTCCATTAGCACTCTTAAATTATTGATACCCCACTTGGCTGTTCCAAACCGGGTTCGTTTGTTTAATGACCCAATTTTGTAAGTGAAGGTTGTAAGGTCCGTTTGTTGAATCCATAAAGGGGACCGAATCAATGAGGAGCATGTGAGCACCGACCTGCCTTCTGATTGCCTTCATGGACCCCATCATGTCCTGTTTTCAAACTATTCTCAGACGTCATTTTTTGTCAGTTTAACTGCTTTAAATAGTCCTTTTTGACATCCGATGTAAATATCCTGCATAGAAAAAGCTTCACAAAATTAGCCGCTCGGAGTCGGCATCCCAAAACTCTAGATCCCTTTCCAGTCGTGAGAAAACAATGGCACGCACAGCACGAGTGGTTGCTGTAGAAGCTAGTCCCTGACACTCTAGTGACTGCAGTGGACTTGGTCACATCGAGCCCTTGGACAACAAATTAATGATTCAGTTAGCCTTTGAATCCCAGCCTTGTAGTTCTAGAAGAGGAAGATCGGATCTTTGACTTAAGGATGAAGTGATCGCCAAGCCTAGTTCTGATGACTGGAAGCAACGTTGCATGGTCCGTGTGGATGGAAGGCGTCATTAACTAATGACGAGAGCTTCTGTGGCTCGCTGCCCTAGGAAAGCAGCAAGCTTTATTCAGAATGAAAAAAAATCCAGAGCTGAACATTTTTGTTAGTTGCCGAGGTCATTTTTAGTTAAGGCACAAGTCTACGCCGGACTGTTGGATAATTGAACTGACAACAAGATGGGGTTCGGGACAAAATATACGGTCAATTCCTGGAATTTTGAGAACATACCGCGTGCCATTGTAAGAATTGTGATGTTCGCAGCTCTGTCAGGGGTACACCCAGTCGATTTCCTAAGACCGACCGAGAGTAGACTCGATTCAGCGCAGTCGTGTTGGAGGATAACTGGGCTTAATATTTCGGGATGGACAACGCAACCAGTTGATTCGACCTGAACCTGAACCTTTGCCTCTACCTACAGCACCACTGTGATGGAACGCCGAGTGCATACGACCTACATCTTCATGCCGGTTCTGAACGACGACGGTTGAGACGTTGTTTCCAGACAGGCATTAATGAATCGAAGAACTCGGGGTGTGTCATAGCAATACTCTAGTTCTGGGACTCCCTTCTGTTAGTCTAGGATTTAAGTGTTGCCTTCAAAAAAGCGACAACTTCTGTAGATGGGATTTCTTGGAATTCTTTTCCCTGTTATGGCAAGTCGTGGACAGTCGATTAGTACGTCATCCACAGCCTCTTTCACCTGGCAACAGTGTTTGCGGATTTCTTACATCCACTGCGTTCTGCTTAGTGCTTCACAAATCACTCTTAGCTCTAGGACATCCTTGGCACCTTTGGTTTTGGTTCATGAACATAATTGAGTGCTTGAATGCCTCCTCTTGTTTCAAAACTAGTTCATTTTGTTAATGATGACCCGATTGCGTAGATGAAGTGAAGGCTTGGGTCAGTATTGTTGAATCCACAAACTTGGGGAGAGCACAACGAAGGGTATCTGAGCGAATAACAATTTGGGAATATGGTGCGCAAAAGATCGATTGTGCCATGGCGCACCATCCTGCAAGAAGCAGCGATCGTCCTAAATCATGGCTTCAATTTTCCTAAAAAAAAAATCAGTAAAATCTGTTAAGCCCACCATTGACCGAAACGTTGGGCCCGGCTTCATTTTTGAAAAAGTGGGTTCACTGGTCGATGGCATAACACAGCAGCCACGTTCTCCTTTGTGCACACATAAGTGTTGCTCGCTAGCATACCAGTCTCAAAAACTTGTTGCACAAACTTGCTTAGGTACAGCAGTCGCGATGGCTGTTTCATTTTGCCCAAAATTTCTTTTCCAAAAAACCCACTGTGTGAACTACACGGCATTCACTTTGGCAATAAGTTTTTAAATTGTCCCAACATTGTTCAACCGTAAAGCGGCTCGTTTCGTTCCGTGAATGTATGACTGACTTGCTGCCACGATTTCAAACGAAAAACAGCTTCTTTGTTTATATTTGGCGCTACATTCCGAGATATTCCTGGGCCTCAAACAACAGTCCTCTCTGGCAATAGTATCGTTCGCCAGATGCTTTCAATTGCGCGCAACAATTGGGTTGAGGCCAGTCATCTCGTCCGTGGATGTCCGTTGTAAGGTTGTCCCAATAGCTGGGACGGAAAAGACTCTTCGGACTGAAGCTGTGGTGTCCATCCGCTCTACATGACCTAGCCATCTTATGCGTTGGATCCGATGTCGCTTAACTAGGTGCAAGCCGCTTTACAGCCGAAGGCGACACGCTATCATGTGATTTTTTTAACTTGAGAAGATCGTGCGAAACTGAAACTTCAACACCAGAGGCACGATCTTCCAAAAGTCTGGTCAACTGCTTGTTTACGCGGATGACATTGACGTTATTGGACGAACACAGCGAGCCGTCAATGAGGCGTTTGCTGGCATGAAGCGGAAGCGGCTAAAATGGGTCTAGCGATAAACCAGGGCAAAACAAAGTACATGCTGTCATCACGGAAGGACGCACAACATCGACGTCTCGGACAGAGCGTCATAATGGGCAGCAAAAATTCAGAGGTAGCCAAGCACTTCATCTAACTCGGCTCTGGAGTAAACAGGGACAATAACACAATTCTCGAGATCAAGCGCAGAATTTCTCTTACCAATCGCTGTTCCTTTGGGTTCTAGAGACAATTGAGGGACAGAGGCATTCCTGACACCAAGCTGATGTTATATAACACTCTAATCAGAGGGCAACAGTCAGTGTCAAAATAGCCCACAGCGGCTTCTCCCTTAGTGGAAGTTGATCTTGTTTGCTTGCAATATTTTGGTATTCTGCACGATTTTGCTTACAAAAGACCATCTATGTCGAACTCCCTCAAAATCGAGCTAATTTTGATATCCCGTGACAATCCGACTTAGGGATGTCCACTGTAGGTATTTTTAAAATACCTCTAGATGGCCCACCCTGTATATGTACTCACTTTCTAGCCAAATGTCATCGTTTCGCGTGGTGTCGGCTCAATGACTCCCCAGTATATCCATCGTGCATAAGTAGCTTTGTCAAGTTTTCTGTATACCCTATAAAATCTACTAAAAAACAATCCAACATGCCCATGACAGCTGTCACATCACACTGACAGTGACACATGTCAAAGGTGTGTTTCCATCGTTCACCGCCAACACCCGCTGTGCGTACACGCATTTCATAAGTTGACCATTAAACAGATTAATCTTAAATCCCAGTCCCCGTGGGGTCAAATTTCTCAACTAATTGAATTTAAGTACCTTCCACCGCAGGGACAGATAGAGAGAGGCAGTCCTCGAAGACCATAAATGTATTACACAGAAACGTGTGCCCCCATGTACGTCTATAAATCTTTATCTTTCTCTCTACCCCCCGACCCTCCGCCGCAGTCTCAATTCCCAGAATAAATATCGATAAAGTGCAGCTCCCCAGTAATCGAATTATTCGAATCTCTGTTGCTCACAATATTAATTGATAATTGACAGCAACAACATCAATAAACAACGAAACAGAATCGCTTAATAATCTTATAATTAAATAAGTGAACCCCGCGCCTTCCTCTCTCGTTCTCGTAATACACCCAATTAACAATATTTCTTATCTATCCCTCACTTCTGCCCCTCCCTCCAACACATGTCACATATACTGAATACTCATATAACGAACCCCTTCTCAATCTTTTTAATTAATTTCAGATAGTGCAACACTAATACCAATAATAATCGTCAGTTCGTCGTTCATCGTTCATCGTTCATCGTCATCAACAAGAACATCGTTGTATCTGGCCTGGTCTCTCCTCATCGTGTAGTCGTCGTCGTCGTCGTCATCGTCATCAGCATAATTATCGGAAACGTAGCGACATCAACTCGACCGACGACCGTCCGACCGCAGGCATCATCGTCACCGAGAGTAGATAAATACGAACCAAAAAAAAAAAAGGAACTCGAAACTCAAGCAGCAGCGCACACTGTACATCCATGAGTTTTATTAACTCACAAATCTGGTTTAGTTGGTGTTTCTCAGTCTGTGGCCCCGTTTGCGCGCTTTCCTCCCCTCGCTGAACACACACTCCGCCTGAGGAGGGCAAATGAAAGCGAATGAGAAGGAGGCATACAATAACAACACCACCACCACCAGCATCAGCAGCATCATCATCATCAACATCGGCGTCAGCATCGGCACATCAGCCGAAGTAGCGACATCCTTGCGGATGCATACAAGTACAGCATCACAATAACTTGAAGTACCTCGTACAGGGGGCGCTCTCTGCCGGCGTTTCAAGGAGAAATCTCCAGAATACACACACAAACCCACTCACTCACACTCGAATACCTCACCAACTTCTGGTGCAACCTGTTGGATCACCAGAATACCAAGAAAAACACACGAAAAAAAAAAAGATTCAAGAAAAAGGGAAAAAAAATACACATTTCGAGTGAAAGACAGAACCGCCCGGTGTGCCACGAAGGAGCTGCACAAAACAAATCACCGATTACAGAAAAGAAGCTGCTGCTCCAGCCAGAAGGAGAAGGCAGACACCACCACCAAAAAAAAAAAAAGAAGAAGTGGGAGAAAGACATTAAGAACACTCCACAACAACCACCACCACTATCCTGAACCCAAGGCGTGGAACCACACAGATACATCGTGCGAGCAAGCGAGACCGCAGCAGGCGGCAAAATAGCGCGACACATTTGTATCTGAAGAAAACAAAAAATATATTCTTTCAAAATAAAACCTCAGAAAAAGGTCAGAATTAGAATAAACGCGAGTTTACAAATCGCATGACAGACTCATACTCATCGTCAGATCTAGAATCGTCTGATTTTTTGCCTTACAACAAAAACGTCAAGCTGGCGGCTACCGTAGCAATGAACACCCCCTATCATCCGTATTCGGATATAACGCCGCCACATCATCCGCCGAGTCCGGATAATAATAATTATCCGCCAATGCCTGGTGGATATCATAATGGGCATAGCGGTGGCGGTGGCGGTGGAGGCGGTGGCGGTGGCGGCGGTGGTGGCGGTAGCGGTGGTGTACACACACCACAATTGACGCCAATGGAAGATGTATCACCGGACTTTCATCATCACCATCATCATCATCATCACCATCACCAGCAGATCACCAACAACAACAGTCCGATAAAACTGTGCGCCGGTTGTGGGGGTAAGTGCGCTTGTCTATCATTTTTTTTTCTTTGTTTTGTGTCTAGTTTGTAAGGTGTTCTGTTTCAATCGGTTGAGGGCGGTTGCGGGCGAATACATAAATATCATCCAGTGGGGGGAGTCTGTCTAGGGAAACAGGTGATGATGGGGAACAAGCATCAACAAGTGATGCCCATCAAAAGAGGCGCAATCGTTGGCTTCGCTTGTTTACACGAAAACGGCAACTGTTGAGGGATCGCCGCTGTCGTTTGGAGGTTACGAATTGATGTGGGATGGACGTGAAACATTAAGTTTTTCTCTGTAATGGACTTGCATAGAATTCTGTCGAGAGAGCAGAAAATATGGCGTTGTTGCACAGTGGCTGCAATGACCATTTCGTGGGGTTTCGTTAAGTTTCGTTCATTTTTGCCTGTCTAGAGCGAATAGACCTTTATGTAAATGATAATCGGTGTTGACATACCTTTCCTTCATACCTTTCCAGAAGCAATTATAGGCCCTGTGCAATTTGACGACACTTCCCGTTGCTTTTCGTTCAATGCGAAACATTATTTCAAGCATAAAGTTAAGCGCTTTACAATTAATTAGTGACTTCAGTTAGCACCATCTTAAGCTGCTTTTACTTAGAATACACTGCATTGACAGCTCAAGGGATAGAAGTCGATCATAAGTCACGGACACTCCAACGATGACTGCTCCTTCGTCCTGTTTTAAAGCCCAACTACATTGCGCGTGAGTGAGCATGAACTAGTCCCATACTGGCTTGGGTAAGTGAGGGAGTACTAACACCACCGTAGTAGCGACGATATTGGAGTCCACGAACGATTTGCAACATTTCGTTAAGCATATGCAAATCTGAACACACAAATACTTCGTTAAGCATGGGCTAGTGCGCTCTGAACCGCACTATCCCTGAATTTGACAAAAGCTACATCAGCAATCATAAACTCAAAGAAGGAAGCTATTTGCTTGCATGAGTTCAATTCATGTGCTTGGAAAAAAACCTGACGAAACAGTTCGTTAAAAATTGACACTAATCCCATGTTCGCTTATGCACAATGTATATGCTTGTCTTTAGATATAGACGTTTAGAACGGCGATGCTGTTCTTTGAACATGGTCACCACTTCAGTCAGTATCGTTAAGTTTCGTTCACTTTTGCTTACTTAGTCGAGAGGGAAGTGAATCGGTCTCTACGTACATAAATAAATGTTGCTCAGAAGCAATTTTGGGCAACTGACGACGTTTCTGATCGGGCGTTGAAACTAAGAGTGGGTGATTGGTACAGGGCCTCATTTGGTCGTCTTGATCTGAGTCCATTGTCATGAAACTGTCATCAAACTGACTTCATCTCTGATCATTACCGCGGTACCTCCACTACGTAGTCGCTGAGTCAAATTGCAGAAGAAGAACTACAATCGAGAACGTAGAAGTGCACAGCGCCCATTCTTCAGCCTTTTTTGTGCACACATCTGCTCTAAACACAATAGAACATTTATTGAGCGATTTTCACAAATTGTGCATTTATGTACAGTCAACTTGCACTTATCCGTTCTTTACTGTATTGTTACTCCATGTTGTGCTCCATTTTGTTGAACACATCGGTGGATGTCTGGTCGAATCACATTTGACTGACTATCTTCATCGTAAGAAGTTATCGACTGTGTCACCTGATTTGCCTGATTTCGGTGAGAAACAACTTTCACACAGCCAGATTCCAAGATAGGAGAGGGAAATTGTGACTAATTATTGCGCTGAATTAGCTCCGCTAACTTGGCACATTGCTGCAACCATACGTCAGTTGACCTGGGATTTTCAGTATTCCAACACTGGCGACAGGACTTCTTTTTCTTCTTCTTGTGGCGCTACAGTCCGGGGTGAACCTGGGCCTCGGTCAACAATCCTCTTCAACTGGCAGGATCCTTAGCCAGCTGCCTCCAATTTCGCACTCCAAGTTGGTTGAGGTCCTTCACCACTTGAGTGCGCCATCGGCTTCGTCCTCTATTGCGTTGGGCTGGAGCAGTGTTGTCCATGCGCTCAACATGGTCTAGCCATCTTAGGCGTTGAATCCGTAGACGCCTGACTAGACTCATGTCGCTGTACAGCCCGTACAGTTCGTGGTTGAATCTCCTTCTCCAAGAACCTTCAACGCAAACAGGACCAAAGATTAAACGCAGAACTTTTCTCTCGAAGAGACCAAGTGCGTCTTCATCCGCTCTTGAGATAGTCCAAGCTTCCGCGCCATACAGCAGGACAGGGATGATCAAGGTCTTATATAAGGTGAGCTTGGTCTTTCGAGAGAGGGCTCTACTACTCAATTGCCTGTTGAGCCCAAAGAAACAGCGGTTGGCAAGAGTTATTCTGCGTTTAATCACGGTTCTGATGTTGTTCGCACTATTTACTTGGGAGCCAAGGTAGACGAAGTCCTTTACTACCTCGAAGTTGTAGCTGCCTATGGTGACGTTCTGGCCGAGTCGTCGATGTTGTGTGTCCTTTCTTGATGACAGCATATACTTTGTTTTGCCCTCATTCACCGCTAAAGCCATTTTCGCCGCCTCCGTCTCAATACAGAACGTCTCAATACGACAGGACACTGCGTCAAAATCGGACAATGTTGTTTATACACAAAACAATTTCTAATAGTAATTAATTGTTGTGTTGTATTGTTCTTTGAAATGGTGAATGGAATTTGAGCTACGAGAATTGTGCTGACCAAAGGGAGTCTCTGTCAAGCTGAAGTTCAATGATAAATCGAAAGGACACATTCGCGGTGTTAGGTAGGGTTTATTAAATTTATTCCGAAAAATTGAAGTGGGACATTCTTGTGAACAGCTTAGAAATGTTGAAGAATGACTTAATCAGTGTCAATTGCTGTTCCTTCCTGACGATCGAGTCGATTATGTTTATTAAACACGAGCGCTTTTAAATGCAACTATCACGTGTATGGGATCAGCAAGCTACGCCATGGGGTGAATTAGAAAAAGACGTGTAAGACAGAAAGTTACTCAAGAACACAGCTGCGAGATGGACGACATGATTGCCTGCGTACAAGCCCAAGCACACTCCATGTCATTTTGGCATACATTTCATGTACACAGGTTGTCTGTTGAAGCTGCCAATTTGCGAACTGACCATTTAGTTTTTGGTATGAAACTAGTTGCTGCTGGTATTTATAAGATCAGGGTTATGAGCGAAGAGACACATTCCTCGACAGTCCTTCAAACTTTCGTTTCTGTTGACAGACGGGTCGATTGACTATGGAACGATTCAAAGTGCGACACAATAGGACTAGTGCTTAGACTAACGTACTATTATACACTGTAACCGACGTAAAATATATCTTTACTAATCTATGTTTAAAGCTAAAGAGTTTTTAGGTTGAACGAGCTAATAGTTATGCAGACGGAACGTCGGCGAAATGTCCACGGTAGTCAATCACTTTGACTCTGGAATTGAAAAATGTTGTGTTTGAAAGTTAATTTATCTAGGAAGTCTTTAAGCTTTGTTTCCAACATCACGCTGCGATCGATAGGAGCGAAGCATCAATAAGAACTGTTGCAAAAACAGAGCTTCCTTTACGTGAGCTGCGCAAACGGTTTAAGTTATGGAATTGTTCCTCTTTAAAATTTACAAACAAAAGTTCCTGGCAGCATGTGTCAATTTCTTAAGATTGACTCAATATAACCCTCTATGGTAATCAAATTTGTTCGAAACTAATGCACTATTTGCGAAGTGCGATTTTTATCAACATATTATTAATCCTTATCCAAATAGAATAGAATGTTGTTATTCAGAAGTATTTAATGGTGAACAAAATTGTTATTGGCATCGCTGCAACAAAAAAAGTAGGTCATTTACAGGATCCTCGAGATACATGAATAGAAAAAAATCAAGGTGCCATGACATGTGCACGTCACGATGTTCGGAACGAAGTCGCGGGCAACAGTTTAGTGTGTAAGCAGATGCTAAAAATTTCGAGATTTCATTCTCAATTCTCCCCGTTGAAAGGCCGAAACATAGGCGGTTTATGAATTGCTATATAAGTCTGCACACAAGTGGTAATCGGATAGTGCTGCGAAGGATATCCAATAGTCGAGGTTATGCAGACGGAACGTCGGCGAAATGTCCACGGTAGTCAATCACTTTGACACATACCATATGTACATGCGTTGTACGTTGACATACCTCAAAGCGTTTATTTATTTGTATGTTGAGCTGGATGGTGGTGGCCCGTGGCGTTGTGGATACGTGCGTCGACCCCAACCTCGACGTCGTAGGTTCGATTCTAGCTCTGAGCGACAGAAATAATTTTCACGGCCCCACCTCTTTCGAGTCAATGACAATGCTCAAAGAGTATTTCCTGTCTAGAGAAAGCTTCTCAAACTTGGCCGTTCGGATTCGGCGTAAAACTGTAGGTCCCTTCCACTCGTGAGAGAACAATGGCACGCACAACACGAGTGGTTGCTGTGAAGCTAGGCCCTGGCCCTCTATGGGCTGTAGCGCCACCCATATTATATTATTATTATGTTGAGCTGGAGGCATTAAAAGTCTCTCTACTAAAGTCTCAAGCCAACCCCAAGACCACATCAGGATCAACCAAGCTACTCTTCCCATTTCGACTGATGACGCATTTGACATCTCTCTCTACGCTCTAAGTACGCCTATGCTTTGGATATATGTGCCAATTAATGTCCAGTGTCTTGTCAGTAACTTTCACTTACAAGTTTATTCGTATCTCTTCAAAACACTGGCAGAGTTACCAACCGACTGTAGCACCCTAGTCGAATATTCACTGAATATCAAAATTAGTTTGAGTTAAAGGGTGATGGTTTTTTGAAAGGGAGTGAAATGCCAAAATATCACAAACAAAAGTTTCGAGTTAGGGAGAGTTCAACTGTATAAGGAAAGGTCTCTGTTGGCACCTTAGATGAGTACGATTCGGACGAACTGAAGCTGCTATGTATTTTACTATAGGACGCCGCAAAGACAGCCGTAGCCTACTTTTGGCATTTAAGCATAAGCCCGCTTCGCGCTTTATGACAAAAGGCGTGTTTTTTTGACTACTCAGTACTCAGCTTAGTAAGATAGCGAGTAGAGTAAGATTTCACTGTCATTACTGACTATAACGCGTTGAAAAATCTCATTAATAAATGGCACCAGAGGAAACTATTTGTTTATCATTGTGTTTACTTGCCTATGTTACTTATGCAAATTTATAAAATACCAAATTCTTCACATTACTTGTTTAGCTATCCATTATTTGTGTATTTTCTTTGCTTTTGAGAATTCAATTGCACTTATTATTGACATCTAATGCAATGGACGTAAGCACTCGTACTAACTTTGGGAAGGAAATTGTAACTCAGTTAAAGAGTGTTTTCTTGGGAATCATTACTGAGCTGAGTACTGAGTAGTAAAAAAAACACTCCAAAAATGTACATTTTATAGGAGAGGGATTTTTCAGGTTTTTGTCTGAGCTAAGAAAACACGTAAATTTCGCTTATGATAAATTTAGTTTTCTTTTTAATTTATTACAAAAACCAGAGAAGCAAAAAGACACGCAATCGAACTGCATCATTAATTTGTTTAAAATGTCACTCACGATAATTTGGCGCGATATGTTTTTGCACAAAAGCTGAATTTGATGATCAGATTCAAGATCATGCGGTTGCGCTCACAGTGACCACCGACCGTGCAATCGCCTGAATGCACGCAAATCCCGCCATTAATTCGCATTACTTCCCGATCAAACTTAAGCGCCATGGTTAAGCAAGCACACACACACAACTAGATCTCACACTCGAGTGCTTCCGCAAAAGGAAGGAACTCCATTGTCTGGTCATTTCACACATTCCTCCAAAGCCATTCAAACCGAGCGTCCTTCGTCTCAGGCAGGCTGCCTTCGCACACATTTCTGCAGCTGGCCGCAGGATGTAATTACGCTCGAAAATTGAACAATTAAATCGAGCAATTACACGTGTATGACCTCCAGGGTAGGTCGCAGGTCGTAGGGACCCACATCATTAGAGAGCGACTCGACTCCAGAATCGCGTGGAAATCAGCAATCGATTCATCACTCGCTCTTTCGCACGCACATAGAGGGGGACCGACCCCAGGCATTATTCGTGCGTAGGGTCAGGTAATGAACAAAGGACTCCGAGTAAGATTCCGCAGAATCCTGAGAATCCCTTAAGGAGAGCGACAAAAGAACCAACCTCCCCAGGAAGTCCCTTTTTCAATGGAAACACCTGGCTGTCGTGCAGACGGCAGAGGTCTGTCCTTTCAGATCCTGGCTCTGCGCTACCTGGGTGCTGACACGCACGGAGCTGTCTTTCCAGCTGAGCTGAAACAGGCATTTTGAAGTAGAAAGCAAAAGACAGTAGAAAGCGGAGGCGATAGAAACCATTTGATTCATCATACGATTCACACTCGCTTCAAGCAGCCGATCACATAAGTGGTATTCGAGGCGAGTGAATCGTTAGCTTTGCGCAGAGGCGATATCGTAACCAATGAGGTCCTACCGAGGTGCGATTATTGCTAGTTGAAAACTTTAACCAATACCCCGCCATGAGGACGTGAAATACCGTCCGCTACGGCAATTTTTGCAAGCCCGAGAGGGCTACTAATCTTGACTCACAAATCCATAGACTTTCTTCTCTTACTCTTCAGCGCCCTCTTCAGGCGGCTGAATTGCTGACAAAGCGGCGCTGGCTGCAAGCGAACGGTACTGGCGCAGCGGCGACGATGATATTCCCCCGCCACCACGTCGCGTGGGGAGCGGATTTTAATTAGTTTGCGTTCCACTTTTCTGTTAATTGGGTTGTTCGGAGGGGATGATTAATTTATGGCTGCGATTTGAATGCCTCTCGGTGGAGGGTAATTTAATTAATCTCCTCCTTCTCTCGTTGCCCCTTCACCCACTGCCTGCCTCTCCGCCGACAGTCGACTGTCCTGAGATTTGTGTGGAGCTGACATTTAATTAGTTTTCGTTACCTTCTCGCTGAGGGACGGGAGGGCAAGCACGCGCGTGTGCCTTCGGAACTCTCGATGTTGTGTTCCAGATAACATTTGGCCAGTAAACGGTGGCGTTGTGTGGGCGAAATTAAATTGAGTTTGGAACCTCTTCGGGGAACAGGACGACGGAATGAATTTGGAACGGTCGACTTTTGCTTGGGCGTTGGGCTTGGGACCTCGTAAAATGTTCTTCTTCTTCTTCTTCAACTGGGTGCCACTGAGTGCGGTGAAAGAAAGGAGGGAACTGATGTTCGGACGCAACTGAAGTTAAGGACCGGACCGTGGGTACTATTTTTGGTCTGGTTTTAGTCAAGCACACTCTCTTTTAACGAGATGGGCACATATTTTGATATCCTACTCATGTTGGGATGCCGGGACACAGCGACATTCCAGAGAATTGACAAGCGGAAGAACCCACTAGAAAGGGTCTAACTATGCACTCTTTCCGGATAGTGACCCATCACCTACGTCTATTGGCAAACATCTACCGACGGTGGACAAATCGTAGATAATCAACACAGGATGCTTCATAATACTAGGTCTATAACTTAATTCGTGCTAAGAGATGGCGTTACTTGTATTATTCCATTGGAACAAGCATTGGAAAGCTACTGCCATAGTAAAAATTTGTCATTGGAAAAGTCATAGCTTCAGATGGGCAATACTTTGAATACTACTATTGTACATATTTTTCTTAAATAAACTTTAAAATTTTGAAAAAAAAAAAAAGGGCACGAATTAATTTATGTACCCAATAAAACAACTCCCAAAGATCCCGAAACGATCACTTAACCTGATCAATATGAGCAGGCCTAACCTTAGAACCCACATCGGTGTCAAACAGACATGGCCATTGGAACCCACGCATCTAAGACAGGCATCTGGAACAGGCAATGACTTCTGTAGGAGCTGCAGAGCCGTGGATGAGGGAAGAAAACAGTGCACACCTGCTATGCAGCTATAGTGCTCATTCCGACGATGAAGCCTTCTGGAATTTTGCACTTTCAATAACTTGGATGAACTAAGCAAGTTAGGAATAAGTCAGCTATATTCTTTGTTTCATTAAAGGCACGATCTGGGCACAATGGGCCTAAGCTGACTGCTAAGTGTGACTGGTGACTGGTGACTGGTGGTTATCCCGTACCTACACCAGTCAACTCCATCAACCTAACCTGACCTAGTCAATCACATGTTTGTGTGGTGCTACAGACTGTCAAATGGAATAGGGCCTCAACCAACAAGCCATTACCGTCCAGTTGCCTTTCTAGCTGGCTGCTTCCAAGTACTCAAACGATGGTCGTCCTTCTCCACTTGTGTTCGCAGGTCTACAGCCTCATTCCACACCCTCGGGGTATCAGACTCGCTTTGAGTTAGAGGGAGCTCGGTTTATCGGATGTTTTCATATGGAAAATTGAGGAGAGCCTGTTGAGGAAAAAAAAATGACGAACAAAAAATTCGAGTTAAAGAGAAACTCGGAAAATTCCATTGTACTTCGATTCAAGAGCAAAGCCATAATTTGCCCCACGTTCATAGAAGCTTATAAGACATTCCATCAAGACTCGCATCCGTCATTTCGGACTGATGACAGGTGAACACACGTTATTCGTCTCGTGATCGAGCAGCGACCTCTGACGGATTGGTTGAATCTGTTTCTGCTTACAGCTGACAGCAAAATGGTGTCTATATTGTCAACTTCGGCCGTGTTGTTTGCCATTTTCTCACTAGCCAGTGTAGGGTGCCACCACAGAAGATTAACCTCTCTGTCAATACGTAGGTCTGGACAGATCGTTTCCATTTTCTCCATTTTTTCCATCTTTTCATGTTGTCAAATTTTCTGACCTTTTCCTTGCCTTAGAGAAGACAATTAATTGAAGATTCTGAGTGGATCACAACAAAAAAAGTTGTCTACAACAACCTCTAGAGTCAATCGAATATGTGTGGCGAAACCTACTTATTGGCATGAGGGTTAAAGCAAGAAAGAATGCACTTCCTTGACACGTGAGAAATATGGAGCTTAGTTATCTACTACCTTTCTTCCTATTCCAGCGAGTTGGTCTACAGTCTGAGGTGGAGTCTGGCGCCAGAATCATTCACAATTCATCTCTAGCAAGCATGATCTTGTTCCATTTCCTACCAGAGCCTCACACGTCAATTTTCTTTCCAATCGGGCGTCCTCTAATGCATAGAAAAGACTTAAAGGCTCCAACTTGAGCCCTATCGCCCCTCAAGTGAACATCTCCCAAATACCTGCCTGATGGCCATGCTTGGCAAATGCCTTTTCATACCAGCCTATCAAGTTCATCTTCATATGCCAGCCAGTCCAAAAAAGACATTGCGACAAGTACCACTCCTGTGGCGAGCTCCAGATGAAGCAGCAATCGATACACTTTCGTTCTGAAGTCTTCTGAGGCTTCCGCAGAAGGTCATGTTAAGTCAGTTCATCAGCACTGGTTGCACTGAGTAACAGCCTGCTTTTGCGCTAACGGATGTCAGCCCTTGGAGATGACTGCTTCTTTGTCACACTTGTCAATAGGCAAGGATCGACATTGGTTTAAGGCTAACGTTCTGAACTGAGCTAGACTCTGAATAATAGCATCCGTCTGACCTGGTTAAGGAGTGTCTCCTCTAAAGCCTCTCAGCTGTGGTATCTTGGACAAGCTGATGACGTCGTCGTCCCGCGGTGTTAATGCAGTCAAAACCGTCTATGACCACCTTCAAGGGACTGAAAGAATTTGACTAAACCGCCAAGACGTTGTAAATGTAAAACTGCACGTTCATTTTCGTGATAAGCATTATCGTGCATCTGGATGAACTAGCACTTCCATAGACACTTCAGATCGCACGTCTTTTGTTTGTCCAGAGCGAGAAATTTTACACAGTATTCTGAATTCCCATAGACCACCTCCTCTCCATGGTTGATCAACTGCCTCCTCTTCATTTATCTTGCTCTCTTGCTTAAAATCCCATGTACACTTGACTCCTTTACATCACATCCACCTTAAAGACCTCCTTCCCCCCTTCTAAAATTAAGTCACCCCTTCGAAAGGTCGCTTTACGTGATTAAAGGTCGTGGGCAGGTTATACTTCTTCGTTCGATGTACAAACTTGCTCGTCGATAACGTCGTTTACGTCAAAGATGTCACAGATATGACAAGTCGTTCAGAGGACATCCCAGTCAGATGCTTTGACGTAAGAGAGTGTGGTGCTTGGTGGGAGGTTGACATTTACAAGAAATAGGACTGGTGAGCGCTTAAAGTGTTTTTTTTTTTTTTTTTCATTTAAGAAGTCTGGGAATTTTTGTAAGAGGTTAGGGATTTTCTTTTCTCTGCTGCAGTTGCAAGATACAGAGCGTCTTCTTCGAATGTTGCAACAGGTGGACACTTTGGGTTTGACTTGAGTGTGAAAGAACACAATGCTAAGCACAGCATGAACCCTTTCGAGCTGCTTCCAGAGTCGCAGATAAGGATGTTTGCTGAAGCGTGTGGCATCATATCTTTGGCAAGGCATTGGCCTTAACCAATATTTCATCCTTGTACTCGTCCTCCTCCTCGTCGTCGTCGTCGTCGTCGTCGTCATCGTCTGTATATATCCTCGTAACCCCCTCTCCATTTTATGTTCTGCATTTGGCGGTACAGTCTAAAGTGGTGTGGATCACAATCAACAAGTTGTTCATCACCCAATAGAGTGTCCAACTTTACACATCATGTTGGTTGATTTTTTTTTCCAATTCTGCCTCAACCGGGGTTATGTTTAAGAGTCCACCTCGAGTTAAGGCGGAATTACTGGGCCCATGGCTTGCTCTAAATCCATCTGATTGAAGCCAAAACATGTAGATCCACTCTCGAAAATATGTACATACAACAACCGTTCGAAAGAGGAAGTCGTTCTATTGCTTTTTATTCCACTTAATAGGCTACTCTGTGTTTGCTTGTTAAATACATTTTTTGAGTTATAGAACTTATGTGTCTTAAAACGTGCGTCAAAATGTACGTACGTCTGCAAAGGAGTCCTTACTGAGCACTTTTTTTGACAGCTCTCACGGCCAATTAAGCAGAGTCAACGAACTGAAACTGTTCCACATCTCCTATCTGACTCTCCAGCTCCAGAAAGGCAACAGCAACAATCTCATTGAAGAGTGACTCAATGTAACTGCTCAAGGAGAGTTTGTTTGTTAAAGAAAGATAGGTCCCTTCCTCTCATGAGAGAAACATAAAACGCACTAGTGGGTGTTGCAGAAATTATGGCCTGGTTCTCAATGTCACCTCATATAGACACCAAGGCTCAAACTTCTTGATTTAAGTGAACTGATAATGGCGGCAGAGGCATCAGCAACTCAAAGGACTGTGGATTGCTGCTCCGATTCCTTCGTATTCATGCACTGAGTTTGATTGCGATTTACCAAATTTGAATTACCAGTGTCAAGTCTGTGGTTGATGTAAGTAAGTAAGAAGCTTTCAGTTGCAACTTGAAAACTTTGTGCATTCACCCACGTGTCCATGCTTAAACCCGTTGTAGCAATAGACCCAACTCGGTGAACTTGTTATATCGAGAAATATGGTAGTCCCGTCGTTTGTACATCTTAATTATGTGGTTCATGACTTTATTTTTGGAGCTACGTTAAATCATTGATTTCTTCTCGGTTAGGTTAGGTCAGGTAGGAAATTGCCAGCACACTTACACCATTATTGGTCCATTTGAAAACCACTGGGATTTCCACTGGGATTCGAACCGGAAACCCCTATCACCAAGAGCATACACTCAAGCAACTGCGCGAAATTGACGTAATTAATGGTCTATTGGTCATCGGTAAGGGCTTCAAGGCCAGCTCTACGCTTTTTTAGAATTTGGCACAGCGACTTCTTGATGCACTATTGCCTGTTTGTTCCTTTCCATCACATGATGGAGGGCTACCACGTGCCAAAAGCTGCATTCCCTGTCTACAAGATGTTGTGCTCCATACTGAACTCATATGATTGATACGCCTTTGTCTATCAATCGTATGCACAAAAATGATACTGTGGTCAATAGTAACTTTTTTACTATTTTTCGTTAAGTTTCGTTAAGTTTTTTTAACCTTCGTTAAGTTTCGTTAAAAAAACGAAAAGTCTTCCTTTCTTAAGTACGACCGAAATTAAGTGTTCTCTACATGCTTAAGTGATGTAGAAGCCCTCATGGATGCCTCTCTCACTACGTTTTGTTCCGTTCTACCAACTCATTGCCATCTTATAGCTAGAATAATATAGCCCTCCCTCATCATTTTATTAATAAACATTTTTCTTTTGAATTTTTTCAGAAAAAATTGCCGATAGATTTCTGCTGCACGCCTTAGACAGATACTGGCACAATTCGTGCCTGAAATGCCATTGCTGTGGCGCAAATCTAGCGGATATGGGCTCAAGTTGTTACACACGACGAGGTCTGATATTATGCAAAAAGGATTACACAAGGTAAGTCTCATCTTTTATTGAATACTTCTCATTCCATGAATTAGCGCTAGTCATCCAGCGCCCCAGTCATCAGCCATGTCTGAGAAAACACACACGTCAAATTAGTTGGCGGTGACGGTTGGGTGTTGTGTGTCTTGCCGTTTGATTGCCTTCTGGTGGATGGTGTGTGGGTGTTCTTGGGGTGTGAAAGACGGTGCGGCGTAGGTTTACCAACGCGGAGTTATTGGCTTTTGTCAACACACACATTCGTCCCACTAATCAAATTACTTCACAACTTAAGGATCCGGCTGACGTGAATGACTTTTTGATCTTTCCACGCCCTCCCTCCCAGCCAGTTGGTAACCACCCGCAGATCTGTGCGCCTGATTCGATTAATTTATCAAACAATTTCACGCATGTTGTGGCGCAATGCCATGTCATTTGGAATTAGTTTCTTGACTCGTCCCCGGATAGGCGCGCTCGATTCTCCGTTCGCAGACGAGGGCTCAAAGCTTGGCAGCTAATTAAGCGTTAAACGTTTGAATTTGGCACAAAACAAGGGAGAACGACGAGAAGGCAAAAAAAATCACCAACTCACACGTCCCCAAGGGATGGGGAGAGATCGGGGGAAACGAAGTCCTTGCAACAAAACTTTCATCCTTAATTAATTTTTCATCCAATCACCCGACGACGGCGACGGCACGATGTAGTAAAGGGGGGGCCGAGGCAGCGGGGCACAACACAGCACAGCACAACCCTTCAGATACAAAATTTCATGCGGCAAATGAAAATGTGATATGTGCCATGTGCTCTCTCCCTCTCGGTGGGTGCATGGGAGCGGGCGTGTGTGTGTGTGTGTGTGTCGGTGTGTACACCTTCGTGTGGTGGCGGTGTTCGAGCGCTGAGAATGCGGAGAATGAGTGCATCAAAGAAGAACTAATTTCCGCAATACATTTACCGCATTCTCTTGCCGCCTTACCGAAGCCGAAGCCGAAGCCAATTAAGTTAACAATATACCGTCGCTGGTTGGGGTCCTCGTTCCGTCGTGTTCCATACGGGTTTCGAAAGTAATTTGATTTTTTTTTCACTTTATCTTCATTACCAGTGTTGCCACTGTTCGGTGTTGTTGTGGAAAGAATGTGAGTGGGACTCGTGTGACATATCGACTCAAGTTCATGATGGTGGAGTAGCCGGCAAAGGAATGCCTATAGTCGGGACCAATTAGTGCTGAATGCAATCGATTGAAACCACATTTGACGACTGTGTAGTTAACTGATCCCAATCCAATGGCTGGATGGTAGAATAGCAGCGAGTCAGTCTACTTCTGAAATTTGATGAAGACAAGGGGCTTGCCAGCAATAAGTCTGACAAACGACAGCGCAAGGACCTTTGTTTAATTGTCCTTAAAATCTCAACTACGAGTGTTGAACTAAATGACGAGCAATTCACAAAGCGACATCCTTTGTGTCATTGTCGAAGCCTACACCTTTAGCCTGCCCCTATTCGTTTGTTCTGCATTCAGCCCTGATTCAGAAAGCCTCTACTCAGTCCCTTCTTCATAACGTTCGCCAAAAAATAATAAAAGTCACATAACCTCGTAAGATTTTGTGCTGAATAGGAATCAGCAAGCGGGTCAGACTGTGAGGATGAAAGCTGTGCGTTTATTTTTCTTGGAAGTTGGTTGTGCACACATCATTGTTGAGTTAGTGAAATGTCATTACTGACTATTAGGCTTAAGTACTAAAATTTTGTGCTAAATTAATAAAAAAAGCAAGGGGTCCTGACTCTGAGGATGGGGCTATGCACTTTCTTCCCTGAAAGACGGTCGCTCACAGTCGTTGAGTTAGTGAAATGTTAGTGTCTACTAAACTTGTGTACTAAATCACTAAAAGTTTGTAATGAAGTACTAAATGTTGTGCTAATGTACTAAAATTCTGGGCGAATGTACTAAAAATGTATGCTAAAGTACTAAAATATTTAGTGTTGTTCTAGGATTGTGTGCTAATGTAGTAAAAGTTTGTGCCAAAGTATTAAATATTGTGCTAATGTACTAAAATTTTGCACTAATGTACTAAAAATGTATACAAAAGTATTAACATTTTGTGCAGTTGTACTAGAATTGAATTAAAAGTTTGTGCTAAAGTACTGAATGTTGTGCTGTTGTACTTGAATTGTGTTCTATTGTAATTTAAAATTTTGTACTAAAGTTCCTCCTTAACTTTTGTACTAAAATATGTACTAAAATTTCCTCGTAAAGTACTAAAATTGTTCTACGTACAATAAGTAAATACGTGCTAACACCTAGTTGAACTACCACATTTGTATACATTTAGTACGACTCCAGTACTAAACTTTAGTACACACAAATATGTTTGTTCCATTTAAAACTGTAATTAAGTATATTTATGAAACAAAGCAAAACAAAAAAATAACCGTTGACCCAACTGACTTCTAAACGAGCCGACTGCAAAAAGAACTCAATTAGTTTTCATCTTGTCTAGAGGAGATTACCGCCACGAATCTGAGGTCATCCGACTGACCGCACACACATACGGAAAACGCCTGTGGTGGCGTCAACCTTGATAAACCCACACACGTCTTACATAAGCGATAAGGCAACGTGAGAAAATACATTTTTTTCGCCTCCCGATTTGTTTTGATTTACTAACCGTGCCTGCTTGGAGAAGTGTTTATTTTTTCATTTGAAAGTTCTCCTCACACATGGACAGGGCAATTGAACTGTCCGATGATGATGTTTTTTTTTTTGAGAGCAGCAGCGATAACAGCGTGTGGCACTGAACCTGGTGGAGAGAACAAAATATTCCACTCCAGATGTCGACGAAATGGGGAGCCGTCGAGGTGGAGCCACAAAACAAAGTGGCATCCCTTGGCCGGGTAATGATGTGACCCACTGCACCAACGCCAAAAATCTCATCCCTCGCAAATGCCATGGCATCGCATCCGCCAGCGATACTGAATATTTCAAAACTCATCAAGAATCGATATTAATTACCTGACTTCATTACGTATTCTTCTTTGATGCACGAGGATGGGTGCCGGTGCACACACACGGTCTGGCGTTTCGTGTCTGCCGTGTTTGCACATGCATGTGGTTGCCTGCTCGCCGGCAACCCACCACACCTCGCTCTGCTTCTCATTATTATCATCCTCCTTGCGCTAAGTGTATGGATGGTGGTGGCAACTAGCTACAACAAGCCAGGTGCCAGGTGCCGGGTGCCAGGTGGTGTGTGCTGTGGGGGTTGCGCTGTCAGTTTTCGGTGTTCCTTCCTTCCCTCGTATGACTCTCATTACTATCCCATGCAAACTCTGTTTTCCTCTAATGGATTTAGTATCGCTCTACAGCTTTACGAGCCCCGGTGCCGGTGTCGGTGCTCCGGACAAGGGGGAAGTGTATCCTCGTGTGTGTCTGTGTCAAATTGCGCGCTACTCTATTATTTTATTCAAAAAATAAGAGTGTCTACACTCTGCACACACAATCGCCGGTCTAGCCGCCTGCCGAGGAGTCTATTTCACCCGAAAACTAATTTCCAGATTGAAAACTTCCTCATTGAACTGATTTCGTAAAGCTTTTAAAATTTATAACTTCAGCCAGTCCCCGGCCCCAGCCCCAGCCCACCGCCATCGGGATGAAAGATGAAGAATGTGCGGTGTGACGAGTGGGCCGGGACACGGTGGCTCTGAGGCGAACGAGCAAGAGGACGAAAGGAGAATGGATGAGTTCCTTTAAGGATATATATTGCACATTCACTATAATTGAGATACTGTGTGTGAAAATGGGGCGATGGTTTGGCTGTCAGGTGGAAGAAGATTGCCGCCTGCTGCCATTTCGAAATTGCATGTCGATTGGTGGTGGATGGAGTGGGTGTGCGCCTGTGGAAGAGAATGTGATTATTTGGCACACACACAGACCGAGATGTGCCTTGTAATAAGTCAAGTTTTCTTTTAGCCTGACAATGAGGGTGCCGACGACGACGACGACGATGACGACGACGACGACGACTACGACGACGATGACGATGATGATAATGTGGAGGTTGCAGGAGAGGAGCACAACCAGTTGAGAGTAGAAACAATTCTAATACATTATGCCTAGCAATCCACTCTACGGGATGAAAGGAAAATGTAATTACACGTGTCATACTTAGTGCCGGCACCCCGACTGCAGGGACGTGTGTGGGTATGTGGGCACTGCTGCAGGCGTGTCTCATGAATTAGCTTAATTTTGGTCAAATTGTCGAAATGAATTCGAAATTGAAGTGAATTTACATACCCGACGGCGGTTTATGACTGACACAGGGTACAACGCCATCTGGTGTGAAGGTCACAGCTTAATCGGATTCAGATATGGAGAGGAGCTCTTCGGCTCGAGGCATTTCAAGTCGTCGAAGCATGGAGATTTAAACTGAGTTCTTGCTTCGGAGTCGGAGTTAAAGCTGGTGCCTCTCTGTTCCTTCGAATTGGTACACTCTTCTAGGATGGCTCATGCACTCTGTGCACAGTTGTGAGTCAAGACATTCGTGGTCTCAGAATCACCTTAACGCCATGTGCTTGACACCAGTTTATGCTTTACCCCAAAATCTCTCATCTTTAGTTCAAAGCGAGGCGTGTCTATCTGAGACCCCGGGTAGTCTATGGGCAGCAGCACCCGTCTGTGAAGACACTCCCCACCGAGTTCTATAGAAACCTTGGGCCTATCTCCAACTCGCACATGCCCGTGATGAGTAGCACTTGTGGTAGACTCCGTGGCGTGCATGAGGTCGAAGTTATTGCTCAAATGGTGCTTTAGGCAGCTCTTCTCTTCTAAAAAGCAGATGTGCGCCATGGTCCCGTAGTGAATCAGAAAAGCTGTGTAGTTTGACGAAATCGTCACAAAATTGGCTCCGTCCATACACTGGTCAACTCCTCGTCCATCCTTGCTCAACAGATGACCTTCAGTCCTTAAGAAACACAGACGTGGCATGTCTTGCCGCGTTCAGCGTGTGTTTCGCGGCTCGCCTTTGTTGTGATAGACTCCATGATGTGGTTGTCCTGCTCTGGGGCCCACGACCTCCTGTGCCACCAGAATACCTCCTCCGGTCAACCTTCTTGGCTCAAAATTTCTACAAGTTGGGTTTCTTGAAGTAATAGCCTATCAATTGTACAGCGGCTTCCACATCTGTCATACAACCGTTCTATTGTGCCGTCTGGTCGCGTCGATGACTGTCTCCCTGTCTAGTCGTCGCCGTCGACTCAAGTGTCCTCCGCTGTACGTCTTCGAAAAAGACGAAGAAATGTGTCTAGGCGCTAGCATGTGATTTCCGCAATAAATTGGTTGTGGCTAGGTGCCGTTCTCTAAACCTACGGTAGGATTGGATAACCAATTCGCCATCAGTCCTTAAGGAACGCAGTGATGCCACGTCTTTGTCGCGTTCAACGTGTGTTTGGTGGTCCGCCTTTGGCTGGACAAGTCGTTCATCTTCCCCGACACCAGACCGATCCCCTGATCAAAACCACAACATCGTGACAGATGTCCACACAATCAATGCTCCTTTGTGCAGTGCCCCCACTTGGGCCAAAACTCCAATCACTCCTCGGTTGCATCCAGAGCGCATTTGCATCTCAGACCCTTCAGACGCACGCCTCCGGAGAAATGTGTCTAGAACTGCCGCGAACATTCTTGAGGTGGGTGGCCTAAATTGAAATCCTCTTCTGGTTTCTAGAGTCATCCTAAAAATATGCAGTGCTTTTCGCCATTTAAGGATGCCTGTAATATCTAGGTGTAGTGACTCTCGTTCCTTAGGTCTAGTGCCAAAACGCATACGAAGGCGCCAGCATGTGATTTCCCCGTGATCATGGTCAATACGAGATGTCGTTGCTTTCTCTTTTGTAACAGACGTAAGGAAGCTATGGCAGCGCAGTCAATCGGACAGAAGTTGGAAGTTAAGAGTCACTGGAAGGTAGCACCAATGCAGGATTGATAGCGATCCTGGTTGTTCATCTTGCATTCAGCTTTGATTCAGAAAGTCTCTAATCACTCTAGTGGTCCCTAGGTTTACGAAAACAGACGGAATACCACAAATAGATTCATGATTTTGTGCTGAAAAGATAACAAGTTTTCCTGGTTGTTCATCTTGCATTCAGCTTCGATTCAGAAAGTTTTTAATCACTCACGTGGTCCCCAGGTTTACCAAAAAAGACCGCATATAACAAAGGGAGGCATGATTTTGGGCTGAATAGACAACAAGTGTTCCTGGTTGTTCCTCTTGCATTCAGATTTGATTCAGAAAGCCTCTAATCACTCACGTGGTACGTAGGTTAACCAAAACAGACCGAAAACCATAAAGGGAAGCATGATTTTGTGCTGAATAGAAGACAAGAAGTGGTAGATATGAAGTCACAATCAATTTTTTCCTTAGGATAGGGCCTAATAACCTCTGTGCTCAGAAAATGAATGCCACTGTCGATAACATGAAAGCTGATGTGCTCGAGTTGTTGGTAGACCTGGTAGGGTCGATGTGGCACTTGGAAGATGAACTATCAGATCCATAAAAATAATGTTGGCTTCACCGTCATCAAAATAGATCAAGCAGCCTGATCTCTCAAAAACTAGCACTACAGTGGAAGTAATCACTGGACACTACCGCCACGCAAAAAACTAGGCCTTTTCGCTAATGACTTCTGTAGAAGCTGCCTAGGCGAGGATGAGGTGGAAAGCATCCAGCATCATCTCTGCAACTGTCCTGCGCTCGCCTCAAGTAGGGGAGCCACTATAGGGTGATACTTCTATGACACCCTCTAGACCAGTCTAGGACAGATAAAATTTTCTTACAAGACTGTGTGGCTATCATAGTCAGTCCTTCAATTTGAATCACCCACGTGGTGGTACAATGGGCATACTTGAGCCTACTTTGGCCTAAGAGCTTAAATGCCACTACCTACCTACCAACTTAGAGCCTAATTGCAAACATCTTGAACGTTAAGGACCATTGAAGAAATTAACATCGACCGTTGTACTCGTTATGGAGCAACATCATGCACACCACCATTGGTTGTTGTAGAAACTAGACCCTGGCCTCCTACGGGCTGTAGCGCCACCCATATCATTATTATCATGGATCTCCTGAGTGCGAGAGCTTGAATCAGTGTTCATGGATCAGAATAGATCGATGTCTTGGAACTGTGCGCTTGTGTTCTTCTTGCCGTGTGCTCCTTTATAGATGTCGCGACATCCTGTGGGTCACCATTGTTCCTAGTAGAGGTCTGCAATGAATGTCTTGAAACCAGTTTCAAGACATTCATATTTTTTCGAGTACATGATTCATTGGACTCACATCTTGAAAAGAGAAATGAATGAAGCACCTTATATTTGATTTCTGAGTGAGTACTTCACACTTTAATAACCAAACATTAGGTTCAGTGTACTCGGATAAAGCGGGTACACTGCACCGAGTACACTGAGTACACCGAGTACACCGAGTACACCGAGTACACCGAGTACATGTTGGGTTATTATTATTATTATGTAAACTCATTATTCTTAGTGTATTCAAAATGTAGCAGAATAATAAGTATGTGCAATACATTGAAATAAAATAAAGGGTTAAGAACGTTGCATATGTATGTATTATGTGTATTTTTTCTAAAATATTAGGCATTTCAATGTTCATTGAAATTAATACAAATTTCGCTTTTGTTAGCATTATAATTTAAGAACATTAATTGGTTTACCAAACTTAGTCGGAACTTATGACACTACTTTTTTCTGAGATCAACTGTCTAGCCGAAGAAAAGACCCACTCCGAAGCTCTAGCTAATATTTTACAAATTGTTTTGTTTAAAAGGGGGAACTCGAGTTGATGCATGTGCCATCACTGTAATACATTAAACTCGTCAAAAAAAGTCACATTTGTGTTTTCATTGTCACGGAGCTCGTTCTTGTTACAGGTCTTTATTCTATAACGCGTCTTCAAAGAATGGAGAATCATACGGTAACTTCAATACTACACACAGACCAGAAAGGGGAAAAATGCACAGTGTCATGGCGTCTTTACTGCGTGAACTTATTTTTACTTCACTGGCTCTGATCGTTTGTTAATAAATAATACGATCATAACTCCTACACTCGATGAAAGTAAGAGACAGATAGAGCAGCCAATTCTTTTGTTTTTTATTCGGTGCACTCGGTGTACTCGGTGCACTCGGTGTACTCGGTGTACTCGGTGTATTTTGGCCAGTTATGCGTGAACTTGATTCATTTGAGTAAAACACCCACGAATCAGACAGAAATCAAACAGTGTATTCGTTTCGTTATCAGGTGATCGAATGTTGTACAATGTTTGTTTCTCGAATAGCAGTACTCATTTTCAGTGCATACTATACCGAATGATTTCAATTAATAGAGTACACTGAAGTACTGTACACTGTAAGAAAATTGAAATGAGTACATTCATGCAGACCTCTAGTTCCTAGTCTCTGCAACAACCTGTCTTGTCTCTTCAGTTGAGTACATGGCCCGGCCAGTTCTAGACCGACTCTAGGTGGCTACGTTTAAGTGTACTCTTACTCGCATTGCTCGTGGATTGAGAGAGAGGCAGGCACCCAGGAGTTATGGAAGTTGTTCGTGTCGGAAATTGAACCGTGACATTGGGTGTTAAGAGTCGACGCGAGTAGTCAGTTGTTTGTAAAGTGGGGCGACGCGCATAGCCACTGCTTCACGGTGAAATTTTGACACAAGAACAAGAAACTGTGCCGAAATCGTGCCTTAGGCAGCTCTCCTATTCCAAAAACTGTCTCGTCGTGAATCAAAATTTGCCACGAGCTTAGCTCCGTCCTTAGGATCGACTCTTGGTCCAGTCTTAGTTCACAGATGAATTTGCCGAATTTGAATGGACACAAGTGGACAAGGACCTCAACCAACAGCTGGCGAAAAATCGTGCTGGCTGGAGAGGCATGTTGGGTTGAGGCCCAGGCCCACCCCGCACTGTAGCGCCAATCAAAGAAGAAGAAGAAGAAGGGACACACACAGTTGGGCCAAACAGTACACTACAATTGAATTTTCACAATTAACTGGTTGTGGTCAACCCGACCGTAGATTGTGAGGTTGGGACCGCCACAGAAGGAAGGCAGTGATGCCACGTCTTACCGCGTTCAAGGTATGTTTCGTGGTCCGCCCTTAACTTGCCTAGCCGTTCATCATCTCAGCCATCACATGTGACAGGCGATCCCCCGATCATCACCACAACACCGTGGCAGATGTCCACACAATCAATGCTCCTCTGTATCCGCTCGGGCCAAAACTCCAATCACTCCTCGGCTGCATCCAGCGCGCATTTGCATCTCAGACCCTTCGAACGCACGCCTCCGCAAACTTGATTAATGAATCCAATTAGAGCGGTGCTGGCTTAGCCAAAAACCAACACAAGATGTGCCGGCTTCCCCTCTCGGTAAAAAATGAACAACATTCCTCGTCACCGTACCAGCCAGTTACAGCCCTCCTCACACACACACAGAGCCTTCGATACGCGCTCGGTGGTGGTGGGTGTCCTTGCCGCTAAATTGTTGTGTACCCCCAGTCGTTCCAATTTGAAAGATAAAACTATCCAAACAGCATCCACTCGACGGTGGTGTGTGGCGGCGGCGATGGCGTCGGCTATTGATTCCGGGGACACCATCTACAGTCAAATGGACATTAAAGTTAAACGTGTTGTGGGATAATGCCATCCTTCGGGCCTACTACCGAAGGACATTGGGATGCCTTGCGTCCAGGTGGTGACTGGGTGGCAGGGACACCAAATTGCATCGATATTCACCGTCATTCGCCGTCCATTCTTCGGTTCTTTTTGGTCGGCGTCGCTATCCCCACACACACAGCTGAATGATTGGGGCGAAAGGGTGCAAGGCGCTATCTTGTTTTCGCAGTTTGTTTGTGAGAGGGCGGCCAACGGAAACACGCTACGAGCGGGAGGATGGGACATTTTCGGTGATGTGTACACATTTAATTGAATCAGGGTTTTCTCAGCCTCCAGCTAGAGAGCAGCGGACGACCGGCCGACCATTACCGTCGCCGATGTCGTTGGTAGCCTTGTTAATGGTCACGACTGAGACGGCAGGACGGGGCCGGGGGGCGAGCATCGAATGGAAAAGTCTGTGTGTGCGCGCTTATCTTATTGCAACCACACGGCCGACTAGGGGAGAGAGCGGCCATTTGCACACCATCGCCATCCACCGAGGACGTAGACGTAGTAACACGCCAGCCGGGGGATCCACACGGCCCCCGGCCGCCACGCTTTGATTCGCTCGTCCTTTTATAATATGCAAACATTACGTAAATTCTATTTCGTCCTTCCACGTCCTCTGAACTTCGGGCGCCGTCATCGGCATGCGGCGGCTTCGACCGCAGGCAAAATTTTCTTCGTGTGTTGACGCCGCTGCGCGCAGGGGTGGGCAGAGCTGGCGGGTGTGTCATTAGTGTCGGCCTGGTGGAAGTTTCAATGCAAGGATCTCCGAATTAATATTCATTAGGATCCTATTGATTATTGGTTGCATCTCGGAGAAGTGTGGCGTCCTTAATGCCACGGTTCGGGTCCCTCGCCTTGGGCCGCCCACTTTTTTCAATCACACCTCGCCCACGTCGTCGCCGCTTGGTGGTCAGTGGACGTGGGCCCGGTTCGTTATCCCGCAATCAAGGTGATTGTGTTGATACAAGGGATTGGAAATTCTCCAGTGATTTCGGACAGGACCGGCCACCCACTGGCACCGCAATTGAACTATGCGGTTACCGGGGGCGGGGGCATCCCCACCACATGGACGGACGATAAAATTGAATTCGAATGTCCTTATACAGGGACCTGTGCCCGGACGCTGTCTCTGCCGTTTCGTACGCACGCTCGTTGCTCGGGCCTCGGGGATGGACGACTGGTCAGTCTCCTTTGCTTGGCACATTTATTTAATTAATTGAGCAATTTAACTTACTTCTGTTGAGCTGTCTTGCGCTCCAGGAGTGACTCTCTCTGTGTGTGCGTCTGCACTCGAGACGATGCAGAGGCGTGAAATTACTCGTAACTTCCTTGAAGTTGGACATCGAATTTGTTTATTCTCGGTGCCCGGACTGATGGATGTGCCGAGTTTTGGTGATGGAGTGGTGCAATCGATTCTGTGCTGCAATCTTGAGATGGGCTCCCTCTCCGCCCGTGGCTTGGGGCTGGGCAGCAGATGGTCTCCTATGCAGATGCTCATGTGTTTGCCGCCAGTGAACGGGCACAAATGAGGCGGCACTGTGGAGTGTTGCATCTTGGAGGAGAGAATAAATATTAAACAGGATCGCAAGCAGTCTCCATTGGGTTGCTCATCGGGATGCGTTTTTGAAATTGATTTTGCAGAATGCATTGAAGCATCACCATCCATAGCCACATTGACATCGTCGAACACTTTGACTGGAGAGGGGTGAGAGAAAATCAATAAAATGAGTTGATTACTTCTACGAATAGAGACCGATTCAGTTGAAGAAAAGCGTAGGCATTCTCAAGACGAACACAGAATTTGTGGGTCTCTGCAGGTATCTTATGTTAGGAAGAGCGACGATCCAGTTGGTCCAAGTCTGAGGTTAGCTTTAAAATTTCATTTCCAGGTGAGTGACCAAAGTTGGATAAATTGCAATGACTCAGAGGTTGACATTCGGTATAATTGCCGGCTGCTTTTTCTGTTCAAAGGCGCTGCTTAGCGTGACCGACTGCTACTCATCAGAGGGAAGGGTGGATTAGGTTGGGAATCAATCGCTTCTACCTCCAGTTCATAAAGAAATATGGTGGTTGGGCCCCTGAAGCTTTTGTAGTCCGACCAAACTTTCGACTTCGGCTTTGGCTTCGGCTTCGGCTTCGGCTTCGGCTTCGGCTTCGGCTTCGGCTTAAACTTCGGCTTCGGCTTAAACTTCGGCTTCGGCTTCGGCTTAAACTTCGGCTTCGGCTTCGGCTTAAACTTCGGCTTCGGCTTCGGCTTCGGCTTCGGCTTCGGCTTCGGCTTCGGCTTCGGCTTCGGCTTCGGCTTCGGCTTCGGCTTCGGCTTCGGCTTCGGCTTCGGCTTCGGCTTCGGCTTCGGCTTCGGCTTCGGCTTCGGCTTCGGCTTCGGTTTCGGGTTCGGCTTCGGCTTCGGCTTCGGCTTCGGCTTCGGCTTCGGCTTCGGCTTCGGCTTCGGCTTCGGCTTCGGCTTCGGCTTCAGCTTCAGCTTCAAGTTCGCCCGAAAGAGTTCATCTTTTGGACTCTAGTCGCCTTTGATGCTCGCTGGAGTCAGAGACGGGACCCAGCAGAGTCGTACAGCTGGTTTCATTCCAAAACAGCGGTCAGGCACACTCTCTACAAAAATCCTGTAAGCATGCAAGAGGAGCAAATTGTGCCTAGGGACCAAAACCATAGCAGTCGCGCCTGGATCCTTGCACACTTCTCAGTTGCTCCCACTAGCCTTGAGTTTACTCGACCTTCCATCCCAGTTCCTCCTACACACAGCAGGAAGATGGTAAAATTCGAGGAACACAGGGGGGTCTCCAGAGCGGCTGTTAGAGTCATACACAAGGAGTCGCTAGCCCTTCTAGCCGAAACTAATGGCGCCAGCCATTACGAATTCAGATGGTTAAAGGTGTATGAGAACGTTGGAGGAGGATTCCATAAAGGTAACGCGTGCCTCTTCCACTCATCCCTCCGCGACAATGGCTGGCACCAAGCTAGCAGTGGTGATTGTGGTGATGTTCTCGTCATAGAGGAACCTTAACTCACCTTCCACCTTGCCTCTGTCGATAACGTGAAGCCAGCGTCAACCGTAATCATCCCTATGGAGATTGAGTCGGAGTTGTCAGGGGACATGGAGTCATGCCGGGGAATTGTGAAGCAGAACTCGCTAAAAACGGCACTACCTCGTCACTATTTCCGGACGGAGACCTGACGTCCATGCCTATTGCTACTGCCAAACATCTACTTAAGCTCCAAACGTTGGTGGTCTAACGCACAAGGTGCCTGATCACAAAACATGCACAACCCACCTTCTGTCGATCAAAACGCTAACTAAGCTTGATCAGAATGCGTGGACCGAATCTCAGAAATCTCTCGTTGGCTATATTTCAGACTACGTATCTCCTACATAGACCCCTGCATAAGTTGGAGAGATGAAGAGGACCAGGAGACCATTGCACACCTTCTATGTAATCGCCATGCCATCTCTATATCGCCCTGTATTTGACAGAATCAAGCGATCTCATTAAAAGCTCTAAATGGTTTACGAATTAGGGTCAACTACATTCTTGTGGTAACACAACGGGCTTACTCTGGCCTAAGTGTGACTGCCTTTTGCCTAACGTATCCTGGGACCTGGTTAACTGAGTAATGCCGTCCCGTGCTTAATCAGGTATCATTCAAAGATGACACCGCAAACTGAGGCTTCCTTGAAAACCAGGGAGCTTGAAGATGAAATGTCATGGGAGAGGACTTGTGATCCATCATTTGAATGGAATTGAATCCACATGTCCTTAGTTCAGACATTAGCTGGAGTGGCAGGCTGCAGTTGCGTCCAAAGTGGACTAGTTGTGATACGATTGACTTGTCCTAACCTTGGAACCAGTTGGTGCTCAGGAAAATGGCTGAGATTGTTGAGGCCTCCAGATGTGATGCTGTCTTTAATCAGATTCTTCCGTAGCTTTCAATGTCTGAGCGATCGATCAGTTTAAGAAGAGCTGACCTCCACGCTAAATGCCTCAGAGGTAGGTTAGGTTAGGTTGTAGTGGTTGACTGCTGCAGAGCAGTCACACTTAGGCCAGAGTAGGCCCATTGTGATACCACGCGGATTGACTTCTCCTAACGCTGGAACCAGTTGGTGCTGCTGATAAACCGATTTAGTTGACCAATGCTGGCACTTTTTAGCTCGCTACGGCTGCTGAAGTAGTAGGCCCCTAGGTGCAGGAACCTACGACTGGCAAGAGCACTGCAGGAGCAAAGAAGGTGATGAGTGTTCTCTTCCTCCTCTTCATCCATGTAGCTTCTGCAAAAATCATTATATGGAGCACCCATCCTGCGAGCATGAGTGCCAATTACACACTCAGAGGTATAGTCAAACTGGGGATATGGAACGTTTAGTACGTATCAGGAGAACTCCTGCTGAATCAGACCGAAAAATAACACACTGCTTGTGAGCTGCATTAGTACAACCAATACTGATGTGCGTTTTCCAAGTCTGGTGAATGCCCAGTTTGGGGCTCATTGGACCCATTGCGACACCCCTCATGTGTATAACCTCGTCATTTTTGCTGTGTGCTTGTCATGTTGTTGAGATATTCTTATAGACTTGAACAAAGACCTCTTTTTCCTCATGGCCATGGTAGCCTCTGCATGTGAAATCATTAGTCGTAGCTTTATTTTCATGTCGTGGTGCTTCAGATGATTATGGTCAATTACCATAAATTTGGTAATTCTGGTCATAGCATTCGAGATGTCTCACAGGTGGCTACAGTTTTCCATTTTCACTTAGCTACTTCTTTTATCATGTCATCCACCTTTTTTTCCTGGAATCTGCAAGGGGTTTCCTGGGATGGGCCCCTTTCCTGTCAAGTTTATCTGCTGTTTCATTGCCGGTTATGTTCATGTGACCCTAGAGGCTGGCGATATGATTGAGAAAGCGATGGAGATCTGATAGAAACCCTACCTCAAAGGGCATATGTGCAAAAATCTCAAAGGAGACAGATTACCGGACGTCTTTCTGGGACTTTGATGTAGAACACAGTACTACATATATTTCCCATGAAGGACGATTGGGGTGGATACTCTAACTAGGCTGGCGTTATAAATATTTGGTGATGCGGTGCGTCGATCCACTGCAGTGTATTCCAAGCAGTAGTCACAGCTGTTCAAGAGTCAGCCCATCGACCTTCAACGAATCCGCTGGACATCATCTCTATTGTTTTCTACACGATCAGTCCTCTTCTTTGTTTGGCGCTACAGTCCGAGGTGGACTTGGGCCTCACCCAACAAGCCTCTCCAGTCAGCACTCATTCGCCAGCAGGCTCCAATTTGGTTTGAAGTCCTTCTTCACTTGTGGGCGCCATCTCATTCGAGGACGTCCTCTGTTGCGGTCTCCCAATCGGATCTCGGAATCGAAGACTCTCCGGGCTGGAGCTGTGGTGTCCATCCGGTCGACATGGCCTAGCCATCTTAAGCATTGAATCCGAAGACGCGTGCTAGGTGAACTAGGTGCATGCCGCTGTACAAAGGAATAGCGATTTGCAAGAGTAATTCTGCGCTTGACGTCTGTACTGATGTCATAGTCGAGGCAGACGAAGTCCTTGATGGCCACAACGTATCTGCTGCCCATTATGATGCTTTGTCCGAGTCGTCGATGTTGTGCGTCCTTTCGTGATGACAGCATGCACGTCGAGAGTCATGCTGCTGTAAAGGCTCTGGCAACACCATTAATCCGTAAAACTCTGTCGCCTCAATGCAATCGTACCCTGCGCTTGTTTCCTGAACAACGCTTTCAAGGAGGCGGCACTGCCACTGGCACGGAATCAGGACACCCATCCCAACGCCCCAATGAAGGCAATAAAATGACCACTAAGGAGGAATGCCCTAAATAGCGGGAGAACTAGGATTGTGACAGCTCAATGTGTCACAAATGACCTAGCGAGAGCTTGGTTTATCTACCCTTGTCTGAGGAATCGCTGCCCTCAAACAGGCCAACAATTTCCAATTCTCGCAGAAAACCCTCCGAATTCATCTAGTTCCTTCATTAGCTCCATTCAGCCTGGACTAGACTGTTGTTGCAGTTTGTCTCTGAAGAAAGAATATACGTTAGAACCGCTCTGTCGAGCACTTTGGAAGGCGTTCCTTGCCTTCAATCTCTTTAAAGCAACTATTCCCATGCAACCTGCACGACAGGTGACAAGCACCTTCTCAAACAAAAAAAAAATCAATCTCCATCCCCTCCACACCCCTCAAAAATTCACTTCCCTTCCGTGCCAACAATTTATTTCAATTTCAATTCACTCAAGGCGTAGCGTAGCAAAATGTATCGCAAACACGCACTTGCCCCTTTTTTTCCCCGAATTATTTCGATTCAATCCTTGCCAAGCAGAGGCAAACACACACCCGCTCACCGGAAGAAACAGCAATGTCCCTTTAAAGGGAACACCGAGAGGGGGCGACGAACAAAAAAGGACAGCACACAAATCAGGGAACGCCAAGCCAGCCAATGTGTCTTGTAATATTTTATGATAGACCCAATGTGATTGTCCTCCGCCTTGCCTGCGCCGCTGCTCCAAAATTGACATGCGACAATCAAGGCGCATATAAATTGACAATTGACACGAAAATTAACCAGCCACCAGCCGAAATACTTTCACTTGTCACGACTGAGGGGGCGGGAGCCATAGACTCTCCTCGAGACAGAGAGAGAAGGTGGCGTGGTGGTTGATGGTGTGACACTCCGTCCCTTGCCCGCATCGGCCAATTTGTTATTACGTTAACGGTAATTCTATTATGACAACGTATTTTTTGATTGCCTTGTTAATAGTCAGGACGACGAAGACGACGACGCGACGTAAGCAGGTCCTGGCGAACGTGATGCGCCACATGATAGGGCGCAGGGCTTCAAGGAACCCCCCGCATTTCGTGACGACGGGACGTACAGACAGTGAGCAGCAGCGGCGGAGTAAGGGTGGATTATTTCAATAAACTGTCAATCAGTTCGAGTCGGCGGCCGGCAGGGGGATGGGCGAACCAGCCCACCCCTCCGTACGCAGGTACGCACAGGTTGGCCGGGAAAGTGGTAATGATTCGTTGGGTGCTCCGTCGACGTCGTAATGGGATGCAGTTCGATGTTTGGTGGCGGTAAACAATGTTGCGGCTGATTTGAATTTGAAATTCACAAACTGCCGGTAATCAGTGGCAACAATGGGGGTTAATTGGAGGCAAGGGCTGGTGTGTGTGTGGCAGGCGCCTGAGACGCGGGTGAATGGGGAACAATTGGTGAACGAAATTTGTTGTGTGCAGACGGGGTCGCGGTCTGGCGGCTGTGCTGAGTAGGGCTAGACGTTTATTCATTCCAAAGGCGTTTATTCCGAACTCTTGTGACTTGGTGTACTGCTGGCTGGGTTGATTGAGTGGTAGAGTGGAACTGTATGAGTCTGTCGGCCGACTCGAACTAGTAACCAGTTAGAAACACCTACAACTTATGCGTGGCATTTAGAGCTGCACCCGAAGCTTGTTGAAATCTCTTCTAAAGTGTACGTGCTACCGTATCTGCGCCAAATCCTCTGTTGTGTCCTCATGAATCCGTGGAAGTCCTTTTTTGTACCATTCTCGCCCTGGTTGACGTAGCCATTAAGAATTTGAAAGAAATGGTGACTGTGTAAAGGATCAACCTGCCACAGGATTGGTGTCTTAGTCCGCTACATGATCTCAAAATAAGACAGTGGGTAGCGCTACAGTTCAAAAGCCGGCTACTAAGGGAAGATATTGACACACTGTATGCCTTTTCGGAGAGCAATAATTTGCTCGAGAGAAGCAGAGCCGACGGTGGAAATTAAACTAAGTCATCCAACATATGGTTCTGCTCCTAACACACTCGGCATCGGGCTCTTTACCAGAGGTGAGAATTCACTTCATATGTAGTGAATGTACTTCATTAATGTGCTTTTCATGCATTTACATATATCCTCGCAAGAAGCTGACTCATTCTGTAACACCTCTTCTATAGCCAAGACGCCTTAGGCCAACTTGTACCATTGACCATGACTTTGCCTGAAAAATGCATACATGCACTAGTACCCGAGGATTTCTGAAGCATTTGGCTGTCACGTGAGGACTCTACTTTACTAAGCGAAGCTCGGCATTCTCATCCCTGCTCTATATACCATAAGACGAGGCATTGTAGACTCTTTTTTAAGAGCGTCCCTTACACGAATGCTTCTGTTAGATAGAGAGTCGGTGTGCAACAGTGACACTGTCGTTATTTGATCACTGCGGCAAATGGTGATTGGACCAGAGTTGAAAACCGTGGTTAAGGCATTCATCGAAAGGTTTGGCGGTCGCTACAGACACAAATATAGTTCGTGGTCATTAGGATCGCATGGGGTTTCCGCTTGGAAATCCGATGCAAATTAACTACATAACGAGGTGTGCATTATAATTTTTCACGAAGGCACCAACGCTAGACCCTTCCTTGGTCTTGAAGTCGTCGGTGAAGATTCGATTACAGTCCTTTCATGTCTCAGATTCTCTCCAGAACCAGTCCTGAGTGCAGATACATTCGACTTTGTGTGTACGTCGCAGCTGGAGTACTTGTTTGAACCGTGCGTTAGGCGGCATAACAATGAGACTTTGGTCCCTGCTCAAGGTCCACCACAAGCGAGTTGTACCAAAGATCACATCTGTTTAACAGATCTGGGTCAAGAGTGGTGCCAGCCGTGCTAGAGTGAAGCACATATGCAGACTACCGTTCATTGAAGCTAAGTGAAAGCAGCTTTACCAGTTTCATCATCATCATCTTTTTCCGATCCGCGTGATCTACTCAAGGTGTCGAGGGCATACAGCACGCACTAGAGATCTCTCGATCCTTCACAATCGACTCTAATTCGTAAGAAATTATGCCCAGACGCAACTAAGCGAGTTTCCTTGGAGTTGGTCGCCTTCCTAATGGAGTCGGACTTAAGGTACGCCTCGGAAGACGGGATCTAACGTGGTCAAACCATCGAAGCTCTTTCCGTTTGGAGAAGTAGCTGCGTCGCGTACTGCCATGTTTCTCACACAATCCCGGCGAGTAACTATCACAACAGCACGAGGAAATCTTGTCTCGGCAACTGATGATATAGTTGATAGTAAAGAAGATGCCTTATCATGTCCTTTTCCATAAAAACGGATCGTTTTGGGAATAGACACGGACTTTCAGAAGATTTCCTTACACTGCCAGAAAACTGACTGCATATCTTAAGAGTAATGTCACAACTTTTGACAGAACTACGGCAACGAGAGAGGAAGAAAACTATGTCTGCAAAGTTCTATACAGTGCCCGACAAAAGTCTACATACATTTCTGCAACATCGCAAGTTCAGAACAATTCCTTTTTTTTTCTCTGAACTTTGGCTCACGAGTCACTTCTAAAATGGTATATAAAATGCGTTTCAAGGTTTTGCTTTTCTTTTTTAATGTGTTGCTAAGTAAACAAAAACGGTGTTGTTTGTGGGCTTTCTGGAGTGAAGGTCTGCTTTGTTATTTCAGCTGTTCTTGGATGCACAAGCCTACTTGAGTCTTCTGTCAACGCTTGAAACGATATTGTGGCTAGTGTTACCACAGGGACTCGGTAGAGTCAAAAGGACTAATATTTATTTAGCCTGACTCGGAGGCCCCACACGTAATTTTACATTTGCATAACTTTGCAAGGTGTAAACTACGTTTAAAATTTCCTGCTTTCATCTAAAATGCCTTAGCACATACCACTATTGCACCCAGAAATGGCTCTGGCCAGACTTCCACCCAGGAAAGGTATGTAGTCCTATCTTCGTGCATGGCTCCAACGAAGGGTCCAGCTCTGGTGTTTTCGTGGAGGGCGGTTTTTCAAGCCGAAGGAACTGGTGGACTTGTCGACGGATCTGTGTCTGTAGTGACGGCCACTTACTCGATCCTTTAAATACTTCCAAGACAGTTCAGGAATACAAATCCTTTCTGAATTAAGAAGTTGAGGGTTTAGTCTAACTAGCAAGGAATCTTCTAGGAATGATAGCTGCGTAAACGATTGAATAATCTAGACTGCCACAGGGCTGATATCTTAGTCCACCACTTTTTCGTACAATAAGACAGTGGATTGCGTTTTAGCCCGTAATTTACTGATACATTTTCTGGTGGCTACAAATCCTTTCTGAATTTGATTGGCAGTCAAAATGCCCTTAAACTCATCTGGATCTCACCAATGACACCAAGGAATCACTGGAAATGAAATCGCCGATGAACTTGCCAGACAAACTTTCGTGGGAACTGAATCTGCGCTCGGGCTACCTACGTCTGTGGTTAGGGCTGGCATTGATGGCTGGACCTCTCGAGAGCACACTCGAAGATGACATGACTCTCTAGGATGTAGATAGACCAAACGTCTGTAAGAAATCAGCAGAAATTTTGCTGTCCCTGGACAGAAAAGTGCTTGGTTTAAGCGACGCATGTGGAGAGGACGGCGACACGGAAGAGCACTTCCTCTGTCACTGTCCCGATTTTGCTCGGATCAGGTGGCTGGTCTTCGGCGCTGATTCTGTAGGCTCTTCATTACGGGAGCGCCTGCTGGTCTTCAGAAGGAATTGTAGGTTGCTGGTAGTGCAATGGACCGATCTTAAATCTCCAGTGTAGTATTAATAATAATATAATATGGGTGGCGCTACAGCTCATAAAGGACCAGGGCCTAGCTTCTCAGCAACCACTCGTGTTGTACGTGCTATTGTTCGCACACGAGTGGAAGGGACCTACAGTTTTATGCCGACTCCGAACGGCCAAGTTTGAGAAGCTTTTTCTAGACAGGAAATGCTCTTTGAGCAGCGTCAGTGACTCGGAAGAGGTGGGGTCGTGAAAATTATTTGTGTCGCTCAGAGCTGGAATCGAACCTACGACGTCGAGGTTGGGGTCGACGCACATACCCACAACGCCACGGGCCACCAGAGTGTAGTATTAGAACCACGAAAAAATTAAAAAAAATACCAGTTTCCTGTTTCACATGAGGAGCCATTGTGTTGTCTAAAACCTTTGTTGGGACTCATTTAATTTCAAAATTACAGCCTTTGGACTCATAAATAATTTAACCTGTGGCAACACTGATTGTGGCACAATTGACCTGATGCCCGACATAATGCGTGAATGTATCGTTCAATAATAGCTTTGTCGTCCAGTAAAAACAAACAAAATAAACCATGGGATCCCGCACGTATGTAGATTCTTGTTAGGGACTGCATATGAATAGGACGTGGTGTTGCAATTGTGGCTTACCTTCAGACACTGGTGGACTCGCATAATCAAATATAAATAAAGACCGCCTCTCGATACGCAGCTGTTCAATACTCTTGGCCTTCAAAAGACGAATGACTGCACCAACCACAACCCAAAGTGGAAGCAAACTCCACCAAATCCCGTCCAAACTTAATTAGAGGTGTTCGCTTTAAAACTCCATCCGAGTGTTAATCATGTCCAAAGAACCAAACTACCCACAGAAATGGAAACAGAAGAGAACGAGAACAGAAAGAAAGGAACGCAAAAAAAAAATAGAAATAAAGTATCTCGTGCTTAAATCACTGCCGCCAATTAGAGTTTGCCAGTCCATAAAACTCCCATTGAAGTGTAAGACAAAGTGAACGAGATTACAGCATAAATTACTGGTTCCTCAAGTTCTGTCATCCATCAAATCCGCCCCCACATTTGCCTACTGCCACAAAAAAAAAAAAATTCGTTTCTCTCTCTCTCTGGGTCTAGCCGTACAATAGAAAAAAAAAACTCGGATTATAGTTGAAACAAAGAAGAAGACGAAGGAGGAGGAGGAGAAAAAAATAAATAAATAACAAGAGTAACAAAGTGTCGGGCCCAAGCGGGCCGGGAGGCTGGAGACCCACAGTGTGCCACAGCGCAGCTCCGCACACACTCCCGGGCGCGAGAGTGTGTGTGTGCGGGCGCGTGTGTGTTTGAGAGTTTGTATACAAATGAAAAAGTCAAAGTCAAAAAGTCTTGTCACTAATTAGCCCAGTTACAGGCACTGAACCACCACCGCAGCAGCAGCAGCAGCAGCAGCACCGCCGTCGTCGTCGTCGCCACCATCAGCAGCCAGCCTCAGCGCACCAAACAACCAAGAGCAAGCCGGCAAGCTGGCAAGCTGGCAAGCTTCGTCGTTCGTTTTTAGGTTCTTGACATTTCAGTTATTAGAGTCAGTGAGTAATGAAGGCGACAACAACAGACGAGGTGGAGGTGGAGGAGGCGCTACTGCTGCTACTGCTGCCACTACTGCCACTGCTGCTACTGCTGGTGATGGTTGTTTGGTTTGATCTGGGTTGAGGCACAGGGATCCCGCCGCCACCTAGACGGCCGGGCCGGGGGAGGGAATTCTTTAGTGAAACAAAACTACGTTCGTTTCATTCGTTCACTAATTGGCCAGAATATGGCAAATAGCATCGGATTTTTACGAGCTTCACTCAACTCAGCTACAACTGCTGGAGCGCCCCGCTCTCGCACTCTCTCGTTCTCCATTATAATGGCTTTTCCTCAGGATGGATAGTGCCGAGTTGACTCACACAAACGCACACACACCGTCGCTCCAAAATAAAAACAATCCCAACAGCAGCGGCAGCAGCAGGGGAAACATCCATCCAGCACACTCCCTCTCTCTCTGGTGATGATGGCGACATTCGTCCATATTATGGATTGTGAAGACGACATGGGGGAAGGAAAACACACACACACACTGGGGGTGTTGGGTTGAACCAGAACCCGAACCAGAACCAGAACCAGAACCAGAACACCATGTGACGCACTGCAAAATTAACAACTTCCAATTTGGCTTTAATTAACGAAAAGAAAAACAAACTTTTCGTGTGTAGGCCAATCCTTTATTGTGTGTCGGCCAGTGTGCTCTTTTGTCCTCGCCTCCACCGTCTCTTCCGATTTTTTCCTGCTCTTCCGTCGTTCCCGTCGTGAACTCTGTCCCTTTGACCGGTGGAGAGGACCTCCATCCATCCCTGCGTCGTCGTCCTCGTCAGTTGGGTAAATTCAATTAAATAAATTAATTTAATGAATTCATTAATTAGAAATTCAATTAACACACACCCACTTTTTTTTTTCTGCCCGTCCCTCGCCGTGGTGTGTGCAATCTGTGCTCCTCTTGAGCTCGGTTCGCCTCCGAACTTTACTAGTAGTTCGCCAGTCGAAAGAAACCTAATCTTATCGTAAATGAAATAATTAATTGCCTTCGTTCGCAATTCAATTAATTTAATTAGTTAAAGCAGCTCTCTTGCGGGATGTGTTGTGTGGCGTGGGGGATTGTTTATTTTCTTTTGTTGCTGGGTTGGGTCGCGGTATCGTTCTGCTGATGATTACTCTCGCCCTGCTGTGATCTTTGAGTCATGGTCGGGTGTCATGATGTCATCGGTGTTGTTTTGACTGAACGACGACGGTTCGTGTGGAGGGACAGGAAGAAAATGTTGCGAGTTGTGCATTCTGGAAGACTGACTTGTGTCAGATGAGTCGAGTGCCTGGCAGTTCGGCTTCATTGCAAGCAGTTCCCCAGTTTCCGCTGAAAAATCACGCTTATCTTGGGAACGAGCATAAACATTGTAGAGAGCAAACGTTTTGATGAAGGGGCTCATTTCTAGCAATCGTTGACTACCAGCAACACACCTATAAAGGATGTCGTTTGCGATGTCATCTGAATTCTTGTTATTCCTTGTAGATACCGACACGCGTTGTTTTTGAACAAACTAATTTTAATTGCTTCTTCTTCGTGTGGCGCTGCAGTCCGGGGTGAACCTGGGCCTGGGTCAACAATCCTCTTCAACTGGCAGGATCCTTAGCCAGCTGCCTCCAATTTCGCACTCCAAGTTGGTTGAGGTCCTTCACCACTTGAGTGCGCCATCGGCTTCGTGGTCGTCCTCTATTGCGTTGGGCTGGAGCAGTGTTGTACATGCGCTCAACATGGCCTAGCCGTCTTAGGCGTTGAATCCGTAGACGCCTGACTAGACTCATGTCGCTGTACAGCCCGTACAATTCGTGGTTGAATCTTCTTCTCCAGGAACCTTCAACGCAAACAGGACCGAAGATCTTTTCTCTCGAAGAGATCAAGTGCGTCTTCATCCGCTCTTGAGAAAGTCCAAGCTTCCGCGCCATACAGCAGGACAGGGATGATCAAGGTCTTATATAATGTGAGCTTGGTCTTTCGAGAGAGGGCTCTGCTACTCAATTGCCTCTTGAGCCCAAAGAAACAGCGGTTGGCAAGAGTTATCCTACACTTGATCTCGGTACAAATGTTACTAGTACAGTTTACTCCGGAGCCGAGGTAAGTGAAGTCCTTGACTACCTCGAAGTTATAGCTGCCCATTGTGACGCTCTGTCCCAGGCGTCGATGTTGTATGTCCTTTTTTGAGGACAGCATATACTTCGTTTTGCCCTCATTCACCGCCAGACCCATTTTGACGCTCTCGTCTCAATGTTAGCAAAAGCCACACTGACGGCTCGCTGAGCTCTGCCAATCACGTCAATGTCATCGGCGTATGCTAACAATTGCACGGACTTCTGGAAGATCGCGCCTCTAGTGTTGGTGTCCCACAGGCTATGAGTCGAATATTCTTCTTGCGGGTTTCCCTGTTTAGTTGCAAAACTAAAGAAGTCTAGGTTTTCACTAGGTTTTCCAACTAAGCTAACTCCCTCTTCCTCGGCAAGTCATTCAACACTAACCGTCCGAGCAAGCATATCATAAGGCTGTTTCTGGAAGTCCTGGGAATTCAATTAATGCCCTCCCTTTAGCAATCATCCTCTAGAGTGTTGAACACAGAATTAGCACACTTGATGTAATTTAACAAAAGTGTGTATGGCTTAAAGTGTTGTCTTGTACGAGTCTTATTTTCAAACTGTAACCTCGCTCGGATATATATTTTTGGAAATCAGTGGCCTGTGTGTTTGGCGGCGTTGTGGGTATGTGCGTCGACCCCATCCTCGACGTCGTAGGTTCGATTCCTGCTCTGAGAGGCAAAAATAATATTCATAGCCGCACCTCTTTCGTGTCACTGACAATGCTCAAGGAGTATTTCCTGTCTAGCAAAAGTTTCTCAAACTTGGCCGTTCGGAGTCGCCATAAAACTGTAGGTCCCTTCCACTCGTGAGAGAACAATATCACGCACGACTCTATGGGCTTGTAGCACCACCCTTATTATAGTGGCCTGTGTTGGGCTACGTATTTGAAGTTTTCATAAAACTTTTTCGGATGATTTGACTCCTAGCAGCTATTACATGCAAATAGAGCGCATGTTCATGTTTTATTTCGCGGCATTGTGGGTATGTGAGTGGACACCAACGTACTTGATCCTAAGTGTCCAGGTACGATCCCAACAAATGGCCAACAAATTGATTCTGTTTCTTCACAGCCAATGGTCTTCGCTGACAATGATCATCAGACTACTCCTTCAAAATGCCACCTTCTGAGCATCACCGTCAAACCAATCAGAACAGCAAATAGCCGCCGCCAACAGAAGACATTGCAGCTTCTGGACACTGTTAATTCTAAACAGACTCATTGCAAGTCTGAGACTGCTTGAGAACAGCCAAATGCAATGAATTCTCCCTCGACACACAGTGTCTGTGACAATCATGTCGATTGCGGAGACCAGAGTAGGCACCACTTAGTTCTGTTTCCCATTTGCAATCTCTTATGGCTTCCCTTGACTGACAATAAGTGATGATGTCCATGTTTAGCGGGGCAGCCTCATCAGAAATTCACTGAGCTACTCAACAAGCAGCTCCACCTGCTCAGACTGAAGTGTACACTTTCATTAGCCGCCAGGGTCACCTTTGTGTGCGGTTTGGAGTTTGAATAATTAGCTGTCATTTGAATTGAAGTTCTTCTTGCTTCTTCTTTGGTTGGCGCTACAGTCCGGGGTAGACCTGGGCCTCAGCCAACATGCCTCTCCATCTAGCAAGGTCTTGTGTATGTTGCTTCCAGCCACACACGTTCAACTTATGCAGGTCCCCTTCTAGTTGAGTGCGTCACTGTAGGCGTGGTCTTCCTTTAACGCGTTGTCTCTCGGGTTTGGAGTCGAAGACTTTCCGAATTGAAGGTACTGCTCGTTTATCAAGAAAAAGGAGCACGAGTGGAAGGGACCTACAGTTTTATGCCGACTCCGAACGGCAAAGTTTGAGAAGCTTTTTCTAGACAGAAGTACTCTTTGAGCATCGTCAGTAACTCGAAAGAGGTGAGGCCGTGAAAATGATTGTTGTCGCAGAGAGCAGGAATCGAACCTACGAAGTTGACGTTGGGGTCGACGCACATACCCACAAAGCCACGGGCCATCACAACGTCTGCAAATGTTATGCCGAAATTCGGAGTCGGTGACGGCATCGTTAAGAGTTGCCTTGCCCTAGTAGACAGGCGAGCACAAGTTAGTTAAACATTTGAGACTACACATTCGTTGTGTGATGTTGGCGTGTCGGTGGCACAAGGAGTTGGTCGAAGTGTCGAAAATACCGCTGCCGTCCAGGCGTTCTTAGCAAACGTTCCAAATCAGCCAATTCCACGGCGTTCTCCAGAATTGGGCATCGATCCGACCACATTATGGCATCTTTTGCGTAAGGATCTCGGTTCACAACCCACACAAGATCAAGCTGGCACAAGAATTGAAGCCGATCGACCATTTGAAGCGACGTATGTTTATTTAAAAAAAGTTGTCAAGTCCTTTTCGGAACACCCTGTATTTCGTGATCTGTCACTTTCTGTGTTCACGTGAGCTTACTAATTGGAACTCGAGCTCCAGGCATTCTATCTTAAATTTGAAGGTGTCTTCAGTCGTAGGAGAAAAAGGAGAGACGGGCAGCTCGTAGAACAGATCGAGAAGGACATAGAACAGACGTAGAGCAGAACGCAGAACAGATCGCGCCAGATCAGTCCCCTTCTTGACGGCATTGTCCTCCCTGATCTCCACCCAGAGGCCGCCAAACCCCACCAATAAACGTGTAATCTTTGAATCGTGAAAAGGTTAAAAAATCGGTCGGAGGAAATTGATAAAAAAAAATGGCCCCTTCAACGGAGACAAACACGTGGAAGGACAAGCGCGAATACCCACTTTGACGAAACACAGAAATAAACACGAACCAAATTCATCGAAAATCATTCCCCTTGTTGCACAGCAATGGACCCGAAAAGGATTAAGTTTGTATCCCAAGTGGACACAGGCACTCCGCGTAGTAATATTTTAATGAGAAAATTATATCACGCTCAAGCCGGCGGGAGGACTCTGCAAAGGTACGGTGTGCAGACAAAGCGACGTCGGTCGGTCCTGCGGATGACACGGCCTCTGTTTTGGACACACACAAAACCGTCCGTTTTTGAGTTATTGCCTCGTTTTAAATGACGGCTACCTCGGCTAAATTGCCTGTGCCCTGCATGCCTCGGGGACCGTGTACGAGTGTATGCCCGCTGGTGCTTGCAGGAAAGTCGAGACACTTCTCGTCGCTCTTCATCCCCTCAGCGCGCCGAGGGTTGATGGGCGGAGGCCACCCTTGTGTCCATTTATCAAATTAAATTCATTATGTCGTGGGGGTGTCTCTTCGGCTTCGCCGATCCCTCTCCGGTGTCCTCGTGTACGATAATTAAATGAGATAATTAAATTGAATCCTTTTGTTGGTTGTATTTGTGTGTGTGCGAACGGGAGTGGATGTGTGTGTGTGTGTAGAAGCGGGGGTTGATGAGGGAAACCACTCTTTTAATTGTGCATGCGTGGGATAGTGAGGACGCGGCGCGGTGGATGCGATGTACGAAATGAATGTCGGTGGCGGCGTAATGTCGTCTTTCCTTTTCAACTTATTGCTTTCCTTAGTCTCTGCCTCCCCCCCGTCTCTCCTGTTTAATCTCGTTCGTCATCGCGCGAGCGCGCGTTCCCCTTCTTCTTGCCGGTCGACTGACACCCCGCAAAGGAGTGAAACAGAAGGGACACCACTGTGAACCATCAACCACCCAAGCAACCACCACTTGGCAATAATATCTTCGGCGCTTGTTGATGGAATTTAATCGATTTACGAAATTAAAAACTTCTTCGTTTCTCTGGTCTTTTTGTTGGGAAAACATTTTAATTAATTTGATTCGTTTTGTTCGTCTCTTTTCAGTATGTTTGGATGTTCGGGAACATGCTCGGGCTGCGGACAAACAATACCACCCAGCGAATTGGTAGCTAAAGCGATGACACCAATCAATCAACAGACAACGAACTTAGATAACCAAAAAAATAGTCCAAACAATCTATTTGTGTTTCATTTGAAATGTTTCTCATGTACGAAATGTGGTGCACACCTGAGACCTGGAGATAGGTAAGCATATACTTAAGTCTTCTCTCTTCGTATTCTTTCTTTAGTTGGTGTCGATGCGTGGGGTGTGTGAGGGGCAGATTCTCCAGATATGCATCGCTGTCTCTCTGTTGGACAGACAATGTGGCGACGATGGTGTCTGCGAGGTGAAATGGAATAGATTTCTGACTTACTCAATAATTCTGTACTCACTCTTCATGTCCGAAGTGAACTCGTGTCTGTGTTGGGCACTGACTCGATAAATGGTTTTCGATTGAGTTATTACTTACTTAAGGTGGCGCTACAGTCCAGGGTTGACCTGGGCCTCAACCAACAAGCGTCTCCAGCCAGCTCGATCTTTAGCTAGCCGTGTCCAGTTTCGCACGCATAGTTGGTTGAGGTCCCGTGCGCCACCTGAGTCGCGGTCTTCCTCGGGGATGGATTCGAAGACTTTTCGAATCTTGAGTGATTAGAACAAACAAATATAACGTCGTTGAAGTGGCTCCATCTACCGGCTTCGCAGTAGCTTCTTCTTCTTCTTCTTTGCTTGGCGCTACAGTCCGGGGTGGACCTGGGCCTCAACCAACATGCCTCTCCAGCCAGCACGATCTTTCGCCAGCTGCCTCCAGTTGCGCACACCAAGTTGGTTGAGGTCCCTTTCCACTTGTGTGCGCCATCTAGTGCAAGGACGTCCTCTGTTGCGCTGTCCCATTGGCTCGGTGTCGAAGACTCTTCGGGCCGGAGCTGTGGTGTCCATCCACTCTACATGACGTAGCCATCTTAAGCGTTTAATCCGAAGACGCTTAACTAGGTGCATGCCGCTGTACAGCCCGTTCGTGGTTGAACCTTCATCGACGCAAACAGGACCAAAGATCGTACGCAGAACTTTTCTCTCAAAACAACCAAGAGCTTCTTCATCCGCTTTCAATAGCGTCCATGTCTCTGCGCCATAGAGCAGGACTGGGATGATCAGAGTTTTATACAAAGTCAATTTGATGTTTCGAGAGATGGCTCTGTTACTCAACTGCCTCTGAGGCCAAAGAAACAGCGATTGACAAGAGTAATTCTGCGCTTGATCTCGGTACTGGTGTTGTTGTACCTATTTACTCCAGAGGACTACCTCAAAGTTTCTGCTGCCCAATATGACGCTCTGTCCGAGCCGTCGATGTTGTGTGTCCTTCCGTGATGACAGCATGTACTTTGTTTTGCCCTGGTTTACTGCTAGACCCATTTTAGCCGCTTCCGCTTCAATGCCAGCAACCGCGGCATGCATTGACGGCTCGCTGTGTTCGTCCAATCACGTCAATGTCGTCCGCGTAAGCAAGCAGTTGAACGGACTTTCGGAAGATCGTGCCTCGGGTGTTTACGTTTGAGTTTCGCACGATCTTCTCAAGTATGATGCTTTGCAGTAGCTCCCATGCCAATATTCAAAGACAGACTAAAGTGTACACTTTCATTAACCGCCAACATTGTTTGTACTTGATACTGCTCCCGAGTTCTTGAATCCTCTCCTGACTGTTGTCCTTCACGATTCTCCAAAGAAACCGCGGCTCCGAAGCAGATAATTGACGTCGCCGAAACGTATGATAACACAATTTCTCGCGCAAAGTCCATGATGATATGGATTTAGAAGACGCCCTGAGGTCTTCTAAATCCTTCAATTTAAAAGTCGGTTAAATTAGCACTGAGACTCAAAACACTTCGATTGTGGTCCGAACTCAACACTGGCCACTCAACCATTCTCAAGGAATTCAATTTCCTACCTAGCGACACCGACAGCCTACTACCCCAGGCCATCTTCGACAAGAATTTCTCAATCAGCATTCCTTCCAGATCGGACTGGATGACTGGCATGCAAACACTGAAAGATCCTCTGCGCATCTTCACAGATGGATCAAAGACAAAAGAAGGGGTGGGTGCGGGTGTCTATTCACAAGACCTCAACATTGCTATCTCCGTGAAGCTCCCTGATCACTGAAGCGTTTTTCAGGCAGAAACCATAGCGATTAAAGAGGCGTTGTCATGGTTCAAAAACAATGTGATATCAAAAAGGGATATCACCATCTGTTCCGATAGTAAGGCCGCTATAAAATCCCTGGACAATGTCATGTTCTACTCTAAAACATCCCTTAATTGCAGGCTGTCTCTTAACGAGATGGCTGAGTATTTTAACATTCACCTCATGTGGGTGCCGGGACACTGTGACATACCAGGAAACTGCAAAGCCGACGAACTCGCCAATTGTGGTACAACCTCATGCCTATGGCAGGGGTACCACCTTCCATGCCGATCGCTACAGCCTATCATCTTTTGAAGATTCAGACAATGAAAACCAACAATGACAAATGGCTAGAAGGCACCACCTGCATTAAAACAAAAGAAATCTGGCCATCACTTAACCTGAAACGATCATTCAGTCTACTTAGACTCAGCAAGCCCTCATTAAGGACCCTCATTGGAGTCATAACCGGGCACTGTGCAATTGGCACTCATGCTCGCAGGATGGGTGCTCCATATAATGATTTTTGCAGAAGCTGCATGGATGACGAGGAGGAAGAGAACACTCATCACCTTCTCTGCTCCTGCAGTGCTCTTGCCAGTCGTAGGTTCCTGCACCTAGGAGCCTACTACTTCAGCGGCTGTAACGAGCTAAGGATTGGTGCCAGCATTGGCCAACTAAATCGCTACATCAGCAGCACCAACTGGTTCCAGCGTTAGGAGAAGTCAATCCGCGTGGTATCACAATGGGCCTACTCTGGCCTAAGTGTGACTGCTCTGCAGCAGTCAGCCATAACCTAACCTAACTACATAACCTAACCTAAATTGGCTCAGTAACGCCCACCGTGTACTGAAGCGCTCTTCAAATCCTCATTTTCAAAGAAAAATGCTTCACTGATGCCATCGGCTACAGTAGCCACAGTCTCATCTGCCCCCACGGTACTACGACGGGGCAGAAAAATGTTGTCCACTAGCACACCAGTCTCGCGAACTTGCGTACCTTTTTACACAAACTTGCGTACCTACAGCAGTCGCGGTGGATGATTCAATTCGGCCAAAACGTTAAACATGTCATGAGTATTATGCCATACCGAAGAGCACATCCCAAGCTCTACCGTAGTGCTGCCAGCACACTACAAGCCGTTTAGTGTTTGAAGCACTTCTTGGCTATCTGAATAGATTCATTTTGTTGGTGCAATATGCTGCTAGCAAAGTGTGGACAATCTGAGGAGGGGTGGTACATACATATGTCCAAGTTACATACAAGTCTCACAATGTCTGCTCTTACTTAAGTTACGACTTCGGCCCGTTTGCGCACCATCTGTGGACATCGTTATATATGTAAGTAGGGCTTTTGGCACATGTTCTTCCTTCAGGTACAATGATTTCAATGACTGTCTTGAAATCTTCGACAGGGCCATGAGATCACTAAACTTGGTTAGGTTATGTAGGCGCGATTGTCTTATCTGAGTTGTGACCCACTTCGATGGTTTGGATCCATTATGATATCACTGTCCGGTGGTTGATACAGCGATTCTCTGTTAGCCAGGGGAACTAACTGACACCTTAGAAGTACCAGCTTAGATACCAACAAGTGGTCTCTTCGGAGATATTCCACAGCACTACTGATTCTGGTTACATGTCCTGCGTTTTAATGTTTGACATTTCGACTAGGCTACTGAATGTGTAGCTTCCTAGCGATCTTTTCCGTCTTCTCGCAACAGCCTGGACAGATGGTGTGGTTTCCATACGTTCCTCGTGCTTGCAGCTTCTTCCGAAGTCGCCGTAAGGTTAGGATACAGTGACTTGTGATAATCCCATCTCAACAAGCTTGCTGATCCTGTTAAGGCTTAGGAGTTTACAATTTGGCAGTCCCACGGTTACACCGTTTTTTTGTACTACTTGGTCTTTGACAAACAGTGTCTGTTTCTTTCCGGCCCATGACAACGACGAAGCGATACAAAATAATGTCTGTACACATTGTCTGCACTGTGTGTGGCTCCACTCAATCCCCTGAATCTACTTCTTCGTCTTAAGTTCCCTATGACTTGGTGGTTGGATGATCCTCTGCGTATTTCTACAGATGGATCGAACACAAACGAAGGGTTGGGTGCGGGTATCTATTCTCAAGATCTCAACATTGGCTATCTCCGTGAAGCTCCTTGATCACTGAAGCGTTTTTAAGGCAGAAACCATAGCGATTAAAGATTTGTCCTAAGTTCCCTACGACTTGGTGGCTGTCAGCGAGATCCTTGGCACTCAAGCAAGCGAGGCTTTCGACGCTAACCAATACAATTGTGTCCACCCACTTTGCAGAACATGTTCACCAAGATCACGGTACTATTCTCTTAATTTCAAAAACTTATCTGATCTATGCAAAAAACCCCAAATTCCAAGAAGTGCCTCAACAAGTTGCCAAAGTCCCAAATGGTCACACGATGATGAATCCCATGACATAACATTCGAATTCCTTCGACACAAAGAAAAGGTGTCGCACTCGAAAGAAGGTTAACACTATCGTTTACCACAAATCAACGACTGCTCTTGAAATGTCTGTCTTTTTTTTTTTGTCCAGAAGCTGACTCATTTCTTGGTTATTCACATTCCTCATCAAAGCTTGTCGCTTGCCATTTGCGGTTGTCGAGTAGGTTGACTGTATTTTTTTTTCCGTACGTTGTCCAGCCGCTCTTATAGCCAATTAGTCTTCTCCTCTGCTTGCATTTCAAGTAGGTCATGTCACAAGGAAAAGCAGTCACCATTTACCGCTGGGGTTGTCGATCAGTGGTAGATTATGAGTGCTATTTCGCACTCAGCCCATCTACTTAACCTTTTCGCTGCACAGCCAATAAAGCACGTTATGTGCGGAGATATACCAATTCACACCGTTTCTCAATGGAACTCGACTTCGTTTATGCGGCCACCAGGTTCGTTGGCCCCCATTTTCAACGACTCGACCACAGATTTCAGCCGAAATGGCCGCTATTTCGCGTTCAATGTTGGCTCCGAACTTCTCCATCTACGCCGGCTTGTTGTCATGAACCAATGTCTTCACGTAGCTTCACAGAAAATAGTCAAGTGGCATTAAACCGCACGAACGAGGCTGTCAATCGACAGGCTCATTTCATAGCACGCTCATTATACTTACTCTTCAAAAAATCGATTGTAACGTGTGCTGTGTGACTTGTGGCACCATCCTGTTGAAGTCGTCCAAGTCCATATCATGGCACGATAATGCTGATCATTCACAATAAGTTGAGGATCGTTATCGTCGACGAAAAAATATGGCCCCGGCATGCAAAGCTCACCAAACAGTCATGTTTTGTGGATGAAGTGGTGATCCTTGCGGATTTTCAAGGGATATTTAGCTTATTGACGAAACCGTTGAGCCAAAATTGAGCTGAAGTCACTGAAGATGGTACAAGTCATCTCTCCAGAGCCCAATCGGAGAACATGCGTCGCTTTAAGTGGTCCGTCGGGTTCAATTCATTCGTCAGCTTGATCTTTTATGGGTGGAAACCAAGATCCTTACGCAAAATACGCCATAATGTGATCTGAGAGATGACCAGTTCTTAAGAACGCCGTGGAATTGACCGATACGAACGCCTGGACGTCAGCGGTATTTTTGACACTTCGCACCAGCCCCTTGTCTCACTGACACAGCAACATCATACGACTATGTAGACTTTTTTGCAGCAAACTTGTTATTGAGAAGTTGGAGAAAGTTGGAGTTAACGGTGTAAAAGTCGCCGTCACCGACTCCGAATTTCGGTAGAATTTATTTATAATTTGCAGGCGTTGCCCGGTCGTGTACTAATTACTGAATAAACTGACAGTGACAGTTGTGCGTTGACAAATTGAGAGTTAAAGTAAAAGTTAAATTCAAAGTTGTCAAGTCGCTATTCGGAAACCCTTTCAGCTTAGTGGTAATGTCTCGCAGAGTTTCGTATGATTTTTCCGAAACGCAGCTTGTGGCGTAGGGTTATATTATTGCGGTGCAAGCGATAGACCATTGTTGGCTCAATGCGATGTGCATAGTCTACCACTGATCAACAAATCAAGAACGGCAAAGAGCGTGGGAGACAGAACAGAGCCTTGGGGGACACCAGCATTTATTTTGTGGATATTAGACTTGAACCCATCCAAAACAACTTGGATTGAATGGTTCGAAAGGTAGTTTCTAATCCATAGAAGCAGAGATTCATCAAAACCATAAGCACACATTTTCGACAAAAGAGCTTTATGCCAAACTCTGTCAAATGCTTTAGAAATATCAAGCGCAACTATCTTGCTTTCGCCTGCATTGTGCAAAGATTGGTTCCACTTTTCGGTGAGATAAGCTATCAAATCACCAGTAGACCTGTTGCATTGCGCAAGCATTGACCATCAAACCTTCCTTTTGCCAAAACCTTGGGTCCACAAGAGTGTTAAAGACGTTCCCTCCAGGAAATGGCAATAAACAACGAAGTGTGCCACTTTATTCCACGAAATCTTGAGGTTGACCTTCCAGTCAATGCACATAAACTGCATCACCCAATCACGATTAGTCACAACGCCCCACGCGACTCTCATGCATCCACCAAATGACTGTTCCCCTTTAAATGAAGTGACCTTTTCCAAATTTATTAATCGACGTTTCTCTTTCCCCTTTGCAGATATACAATGCTGGCGGGTAGTTTAGTATGTGAACAGGATTGGCATAAAATCATAAAGAATACAACAACGACAAACGGCACAGCACCGGCCGTCCGAAAGGGTAAAGTGGGCAGACCCAGGCGTACCAAAGAGTAAACCAAACCAGATTACCCTTAAAATGAAACCAACTAACACCTGGCAGGAGTACTCCATCGCCCATCCCCCCAACACACGAACAAATGGAAACTCTCCTCCGCAAGGAAACAAAACTACAAGAATTTTATAATTTTATTTAAAAACAAACAAGAATATATAAGAAAAGAAAAACAAAACAAACTAACTACCCCAATGGATCAGGTGCGGAATCTGTGATCTGCTAACATCGAAAATTAAGGAAAATTAAAAACAAAACAAAGTTATTCTAAAATCCTGATCTAAACTTAAAAATAGTATATCTCTAGTCGTTTTGTACATAAAGTAAAATAAACAAAAACAAAAGAATAAAGAAAAAGGTGTTGTGAAACAAAGCAAAAGAGAAGCGGTCTCGCTGAGGTTACGGAAGTGGTGGAGATGTAGATCACACCTGGCGCCGCCCGATGACTCGCCTCGCCACGACAGGACTGGAGGTGCACAGTGGAGTCCTCGAAGACGACGCGGACAACGAGGAGGAGCCGCAGAAAGCAGAGCAAAGCTAAATACCGTGTGTACCGTGGTGTACACTATGTTTACACTTTTATTACTCATTCCCGTCCTTTGATTCTCAACAAATCATACCAAGCATGTGGAACAATCGAAGAGAACCCATCAAATCTGATGATGACGATGGAACACGCAAAAAAACAAAAGCAATCCTCAATAATACAAAAGATTAATTCAAATGAAGAAGAAAACAAAAAGAAAAATGATGAAAAATCATAACTAAGCTTAAGGACACCCGCACACACACACACACACACAGCCACACACGACAGGAGAGAAACAGAAACAACACAAAACTTCTAGTAATGTTAATTGGGAACCATTAAATTATTTGCGAAGCCAACCAATCAATACCTTGAACGAACAACAACAAATTCTTTGTACCTTCGATTTTAAAATAGTTTTTACTCTCACACACACACCCACACATTTAATGTCTAGATTTTATTTCCTTTTTTTCCTCGGTAACGATTTGCTTTATTTTGTTCTTCTGTTTGTCACACATTTTCCTTTTCTTCCTTGACGCTGCGTCATTTTCAAGGAGTTCAGAGGGAGTGTCTGGTGGGGAGTGTGTCTCCCCCTGGGTGTGAGATGACTTGATGTGGAGTCGAAGTCAGAGAGACAGTTCCCCGAGTTGATGCAAAGTCCAAGCCAGAGAGACATTTCCCCGAGTCACCACGGAGTTAGCTTCAAGTTTACAACCTTCGCTGAAGCAGATGCTATAGCTCTGGGCACAGCGTGAGCTTGTCACGGGGGTTGTCAAAACTGCCCGAGTCAAAAGAGAGGATTTCATCGATCCCCGCCACGGAGATCGGGTCTAGTTTAGTGCCCCGACTTTAGCAGATGCTCATCTGGCACAGCGTGAGGTTATCACGGGTGTTGTCAGCTCGGCGTCTGCTGTTACATCGTGATTGTGCTTCACCAGTCGCAACAGATGACGAGCAGTGATGCATAATCGAGGGGAATGTCTGTCATTGGCAGATCTTGGGCTGAACAATGATGGGCAACAGGTCATGGCAATGAATTTTGGAGGAGAGCTTAAGACAGAGACATTGTTAGGAGTGGAAAACAAAGATAGTGGTTTCGATTCACTTGAAGCCTAAGAAACCCCTAAGAATCTGGAGTGTTTTCGAATTTTCCTTTTATTGAAACAGTCGACACTGACCTCTGTCAACAAGTCCCTATAGTCACACAGAACACGATTGGTGATGATCTCTGTCCGAACCAATCACCGGCTAGCTGTCTGTCTGTCCTTAAGAAAACAAAGACGAATGAAACGCCATAGCAGATGAACCACCTAAGCAACCTAAGGACAGCTGGAGGAGCTCTCCACACGTTGAGCCCTTTCGTTGCACTTGCTTGTCGTTCTCATGCTTAGGTCCAAGAATCTGAGCGAAGTTCTTGTTTTCCTTTTGTTGCGACGAGTGGCGCTACATGCTAAGACTGACTTTATCAGCTCCTCTGTCAACAAGTCCCTCTAGACGCACATGACACGATTGGTAATAGTCATGCTCAGCGAGCCCCTGTCCCAAGCAATCACCGTCTAGCTGTCTGTCTTTAAGCAAACAAAGATGATCGAAATGTCGAAGCAGATGAGCCACTGTGAAGCTAAGGGAAGCCCAAGGACAGCAACTTCCTTAGGATCTCTCCACACTTTGAGTCCCTTCGTTGCACTTGCTTGTCGGTCTCATGTTTAAGTAACGTCCAACAATCTGGTGGAAGTTCTTGTTTTTTCTTGCGACGAGTGGTGCTACAGGTTGAGACTGACTTAATCTGCTCCTCTGGCGACAAGTCCCTCTAGTCCGGATAGTTCCGGACCGCAAGCCTCTCTGTCCCAAGCCATCACCGCCTAGATGTCTGTCTTTAAGAAAACAAAGATGATGACAAAGATAAGATACGACATTTCGTAGCAGATGAGCTACTGTTGAAATTTTGGGAAAGCTGAGGGCAGCCACTTTCTTAGAAGCTCGCCACCACGTTGAGCCCGTTCGTTGCCCTTGTTTGTCGTTGTTATGCTTAAGTCCAAGAATCTGATCGAAGTTCTTGTTTTTCTTTTTGTTGCGATGAGTAGCGCTACTGGCCGAGATTGACTCTATATTGTCCTCTGTCAACAAGTGCCTCTAGTGGCTCACGACACGATTGGTGATGGTTCCCCACAGCGAGCCTCTCTGTCACATTTCACGACCAGCTAACTGTCTGTTGATTCTCTGGATCCCTTCAAAAGGTCTCTCCATCCCAATTGACCACCAGAAAGGTGCTAATAGTGGCCATCGTTGCCTACAGACTGGTTGCACACCACCAATTCATCACAATGCGTCCAACTGAACCTAAGTGAGACGTGGCCCCACCGCCGACACAGCCAATTGGTTAAGATCAGTTTTTAAACCTGTTTGCGCCGCACTAAACTGAGTGCTTCGACGGCCTGGATGACACCGCCAACATGGGCGTTCGCTCAGAAGTTTCAGAACTTCGCCCGTCATTAGGCCGGCGTCCCATGGAGACTTGCTGTCCTTCATCAGAGACTGCCCTGGTCAGGCTGCTGTGACTGGCCACCATGGCTGAAGTTTCGGGATCCACCAAACCACGACAGACGGGTGACACAGTGCTGTACGAAATGGTACGACAGTTTGTGGCTTAAGAATGACGACTGGCCCCTTTTGACTGGTTTATGGCTAGCTGCGTCCTGTCATTAGCTGGTGTCTAGATGCTGTTGCCTACTGCAGGCTTATGGTTAGTGCCTGACGGCCCTCTGCTGTCTGATGACTAGCTGCTGCTGGGCGATGATTGTCATCTGCCAGAAATGACTGCTAAGACTTGTGGCATGAGTGTCTAAGTTGTAGACCCACCTAACACACGACGTTATAGCTATCTCTTGTCAGAAATGACTGCTAAAGACTTGCCGGCGTACTAAAGGTCACTGCTTCTCTTTCGGCAGACACTTGAATGTGTTGGGCCTTGCCACGCGACGCCTGTGGAGAGGACGACAACACAGCAGAGCACTTCCTCTGCCACTGTCCCGCCTTTGCTCGGATCAGCTGATGAGGTGTGAGCTGATGATGTTGGCTAGCCTCTCAGAAGCGCCTTATAGTCTTACTCCCGGAAACTGAAAAATGTCAGCAAATGTAGGTGACTGCCTGAGTGCTCCAATGAACACCAAAAAATGCCGTGCCGGGCAGTACGACACGTTTTTGAAGTCAACTCTTGGACGGTGACTTCTTCTTTGATTGGCGCTACAGTCCGGAGTGGACTTGGGTCCCTCAACCAACATGCCTTTCCAGCCAGCTGGTTGGCGGTGACTGCATTCCGTAGACTGAAGAAGTTCTTAATCAGTGACATTAGCAGAACATAGAAATGAGCCTGTTTAAGGGACCGATATGACCGTAACGATCAGTTCCCTTTTTCAGTTCAAGAGGAGCTGCCGCCTAAGTCAATCATTCTATCCAAAGGCTCACCATAGGCAGAAATATACTAACCCCCCGAGTTGCAGTTGAGAGGAGATGTTTCTGGTCTAGCCAGTCTCCCTGCTGCCTGAACACTCGCCGAAGCCTTGTGCGACTCGCTTCCCCATCTGCTTCAAGTGGCCCTTGTCCAAGGTCTGAAATCAGGAAATTGAAGAAATCCCTTACGAGCTTATAAATACTGAGCTTGAGCATCTGCCTACCATGTTCCATCTGCTGTCAGCTCATAAATACTGAACTTAAGGAATTGCCGCCTTCCATATTCCATCTGTTGCCACCCCATAAATACTGAGCTTAGGGAATTTGCGCTTTCCATGTTCCATCTGCTGCCAGTCATCAAGATCAAGCTGTCTTACGTAACCTCTCTATGGGAGGTTTGGTCTCCCTCTTCTTCTCGATCCAGGAGGCTCGGATTCGAAGACCCTCGTTGCTGGAGCGGTGTTGTCCATGGGCGATACACGGTAGTGGACTGATTTTTCCCTTCACTCAAAAGGACAATTGGCTAATGTTGCTGTCCATGCTCGAAGCCAGCCCAGTCACCATGACAGTTCCCTATAATCGACAATGTGGGTCGCTGATTCTATCGATGCCACTGCGAAATGAAGCAAGAAAGGTCCCCTGATCGTACTGTCGGCTTGAAACCAGTTTGGTCCCTCAAGGGAAGTCCATTTTCAAAGTCCCCCTTAAGGCAAGGGCAAGGGCAGTCGATCCAAGGTTCACTCCTAGCCAAGGTCTGTGTTGACGTCTGTTTAAGTGAAGCTCATTAGACCGATGTGTACAGACTAAATCCACAAGCTGTGCGGCTCTCTCCAACACAGTCTCCAACACTCACCCTTCCAGACCACCTCTGAACGCCACCACCAACAAAAAAAGATGGACTTTCCTTTTTAATTTTCCTTAAAAGAAACCAGTAGTCACTTCAAAATTGTAAAAATCAAATCAACACAAGAGAACTCTTCTCGACCACCCACTCAATGACAATGTAAAATCAACGAAATCAAGCAAATAATTCGAAAAAGCAAACCTATTGTAAAAAAAAACACTAAACATATATTGTAAAAAAAATCGTGCATAAAGAGAGAGAGAGAAGAAAAAATAAATAAAAAGCAACAAACAAAAAATAAGCAAAACAAAAATGAATATATAACTAGGAATTATTATATAGTTGGTTAAGTTAAAACGTAAAGTGATAATAAAAATAACTACCGCAAGGTAGTTGTGTTAATTATTAAAAATTATTAATTGATTAATTATGAAATTCATAAGCGAGACACAACCCACAGCAGCAGCAAAACAAAAAAACGCCCCTTTCTTTTGTTACACACCCCCATCCGGTGCATCCTCAATTGTAATGACAGCCTGTGTCCTCCATTTTTGTTTTTCCATCCCCGAAAGCGAGGAGAAATGAAGTCGATTAGATTTAATGAAATGATTATTGTTTTTTGGCCCGGATTTTTGTTCTTTTTTTCTTATTTTTGTATTTCATTCACAAATCGTGGCCAGTGTATATAAATTGTAAATAGCAATAAATAGTTATTACTTTAATTATATTATTATATTATTAATCTATTATGTAAGTTTTAAGGTTACAAAACAACAACAAAAAAATGAACAACATCAGAAGAAGAAGAAGACGAAGAAAAAAAAGAGGAAAATTGAGAGAAAAAAAAAAAGAAAACGTGAACAATTATTGCCGAATAAAATTTCCTGATAATTGCAAATAAAATTAAATTGGTGTTTTTATTTTTGAATCGAACTAGCGATGGGCAATTGCGAATAAAAACAATCGACTAATTCGATTGTTCTAGCAATCGCAATTATTCGAATTCGAATTGAGCGGAGTCGATTGTTGATTTTCGATTCGAATGTGTGTATTCGCCGATTCTTCAAGTCAGAGAGAGATCACTAAATTGTGTGTATCCACTATCCGCCGATTCTCGCAACCGCCCATCTCTTTTTCATTTCGTTTCACTTTCACTACAATTTAAACTGTACATTTATGAGAGTGAGAGTACAATCCTCTCACTCATTGGGTGACAAGGTCGAAGAATACAGTCGAACCTCCAAAATTCAAATTGCTACGGGAACCAATATTTTTCAGAAATTTGGTTTGAATTGTAGAAAATTCGATTGAACGATGTTCCAATTACAGAGGTTTGGCTGTTCTTCCAGTCGCAATGTTCCTGTTTTGGTAGGTAGAGTTTCTTATTGGAGACAGACACAGCCTTAAGCTGATTTTTTATACTGACACCAACATATGAATAAATCGAGGAATACTCAACCTAACTACTTAACCCACAAAAAACGGATATCGTACTCTTCACCAAAAGATACAAAATCCCCCAATTGGACCCCCCCACTGCTGTGCGGCACTACATACATTACAGCTAACCACCAGTGCGAAATTTCTGGGTTTCACTCTCGACAGCAAGCTAAATTGGAAGCTCAATATCCAGGAAAGGGTAAAAAAAGCCTCTTATGCACTTTTTAGCTGCAAAAAGGCCATTGGATGCAAATAGGGCCTACAACCACGCATCGCTCACTGGATTTACAACTCTATTGTCAGAGCGACACTTTTGTATGGTGTCTCAGTTTGGTGGACAGCACTAAACAGGCACTCAACCGAGTACAAAGACTGGCCTGCCTGTGTATCAGCGGGGCACTGAGAAGCACTCCGTCAGACGCACTGAATATTCACCTCCATCTCAGGAAAACAAACAGCAGCAATCACAGCCTTGAGACTCGAAACACTCCGATTGTGGTCCGAACTCAACACTGGCCACTCAACCATTCTCAAGGAATTCAATTTCCTACCCAACGACACCGATCGCCTACTACCCCAGGCCATCTTCGAAAAGAAATTCTCAATCAGCATTCCTTCCTGATCGAACTGGATATCTGACAGGCAAACGCAAACGATCCTCTGCGCATCTTCACAGATGGATCAAAGACAAAAGAAGGGGTGGGTGCGGGTGTCTATTCACAAGACCTCCACATTGCTATCTCCGTGAAGCTCCCTGATCACTGTAGCGTTTTACAGGCAGAAACCATAGCGATTAAAGAGGCGCTGTCGTGACTTAAAAACAATGTGATATCAAAAAGGGATATCAGCATCTGTTCCGATAGTCAGGCTGCTATAAAATCGCTGGACAATGTCATGTTTTACTCAAAAACTTCCCCTAATTGCGGGTGTCTCTTAACGAGATGGCTGAGCATTTTAACATTCACTTCATGTGGGTGCCGGGACACACATACCAGCTAACTGCAAAGCCGACGAACCCGCCAGGTGTGGTACAACCTCATGCCTATCAATGGAAGGGGTACCACTTTCCATGCGGATCGCTACAGCATACCATCTTCTTAAGATCCACACAATTAAAACCACTAATGACAAATGGCTAGCAGGTACCACCTGCCTTAAAACAAAAAAAATCTGGCCATCACTTAACCTAGAACGGTCACTCAGTCTACTTAGTCTAACCGGGCACTGTGTAATTGGCACTCATGCTCGCAGGATGCGTGCTCCATATAATGATTTTTGCAGAAGCTGCATGGATGAAGAGAAGGAAGAGAACACTCATCACCTTCTCTGCTCCTGCAGTGCTCTTGCCAGTCGTAGGTTCCTGCAGCTAGGAGCCTACTACTTCAGCGGCTGTAACGAGCTAAGGATTGGTGCCAGCATTGGCCAATTAAATCGCTACATCAGCAGCACCAACTGGTTCCAGCGTTAGGAGAAGTCAATCCGCGTGGTATCACAATGGGCCTACTCTGGCCTAAGTTTGACTGCTCTGCAGCAGTCAGCCACTACTACATAACCTAACCTAACATTTCTACATATTAGGATTCTATTCCCAATAGAATAAACGTCAAATAGAAATAAATTCTATTCACGGTATCGCGATATTCTATTCGTAATCGATTTAACTTCGAATAGAAATAAAATCGACCACCGGCGTATAGCGAGTTTCTATTGCCATGAATATTTTTCTATTTGGTGGAACTGACAATTCTATCAGAAAATTACGGTAGAATTTTGATACTTCGTCAAATTCATTGAAATAGACATAAAAACAATTTTAATATGTAAATATTTATTGTTATATGCATAGGAGACAATTTACAAACAAGCGGCAGATGGAGAAATGAGTGTGCCTAATGGAAGAAAATCCATGCTCTACAAAACCCTTATTCTGCCAGTCCTACTTTATGGAGCCGAAAGCTGGACATTAAGTAAGGCTGCAGCAAGCTGGTTCTTGGTGCCTTCGAAAGAAAAATTCTACGTCGGATTTATGGTCCCGTCTGCGAGGAGGGCGAATGGAGGAGAAGACACAACCGCGAACTCTATGAGCTGTACAAGGATGTGGATGTGGTCCGGAAGGCAAAAAACCGTCGACAACACTGGCTCGGCCACATCGAGCGAATGGACAACAACGCTCCAGCAAAGGGGATCTTCGAATCCGAGCTTCCTGGTTCGAGAAGGAGAGGAAGACCGAACCTCCGGTACAAAGACCAAGTCATCGCGGATGAAAGACAGCTTGGCCTTGATGACTGGAAGGAGCGTGCCCAGGACCGTCACCGATGCTCAGGCTCAGACCCTTCACGGTTCGTCTGCCTGATAAGTAAGTAAGTAAGTAGTGGAAAAAAATCTACTAATTGCAAAAGACATTTGCAAAAATCTGGCAGCAGACCATCATTGGAAGAAGTTGTCTTTAGAGCTTGTAGAGTTTCTAAGCCTGCATAAAAGCGTCAATCCTTGTGGACGTTAGTTTGGTTTGGATGTAACAGACAGATCCATAGAAGGCATTGTCAATACAGAAGCACATTATTATGATGCTTTGGTGTTTGCGGACGAAATTGGTGCAAGTACAGTTAATAATCCCAATTAAACTCTCAGTCCTGGAGGGTTAAGGCTAGAAATTGAAGAACCAATTCCAGGCACCAATCGAAGTTATGGTGGAACTAAATCGGAGAGTGCAGTACATACCCGCCTTCAACTTTTGGAAGTTCATGCAGAGAACTTCAGGGAACTGACGAGAGAAATCGCTGCAATTAAAAGATACCAAAGGGCAACATCCGATTTCACAAAGAAATTATATCATTTCATTTGCAAAACCAAATATAACTCATTATTTATTAAAAATAACAACTATTTCCTGCAAAACAATAATCACAATTGATGTTGACTTGACGTTTGACATCGAAAGCTCCCCGATAGCTTTTCATTTTCTATTTCGAAATTCAATTCTATTGAGTTTCGCGATACCACGAATTTGATCAATAGAATAGAATAAAGGCGAATGACTTTTTGCGAGTAGAAACTCGCGAAAACCCCCTTAGTACACGGCATTCTCTTGGTTTGAAGTAGGTACTGAGAATAATCGATTCGATTGTTTTCTGATGAGACCGAATAAATCGACAATCGAATTCAAATTTTAACAATTGCCAATTTATTCGATTGTGAATTTTATTCGCAATCGCCCATCGCTAAATCGAACAAATGCATGGAAAAATCACAACGTGGCTAGGTTAGCTTTTTCTAGTTCATCGAATAGCTGCCACAGTAACCGGCGTAACTTGAAACAATCGAGTGTTGTTCATGGTCATTCGAAACAAATAACTTTTGACTCCATCTACCAGGTTAGGTTAGGTTGTAGTGGCTGACTGCTGCAGAGCAGTCACACTTAGGCCAGAGTAGGCCCATTGCGATACCACGCGGATTGACTTCTCCTAACGCTGGAACCAGTTGGTGCTGCTGATGGACCGATTTAGTTGGCCAATGCTGGCACTTTTTAGTTCGTTACGGCTGCTGAAGTAGTAGGCTCCTAGGCGCAGGAACCTACGACTGGCAAGAGCACTGCAGGAGCAGAGAAGGTGATGAGTGTTCTCTTCCTCCTCCTCATCCATGCAGCTTCTGCAAAAATCATTATATGGGGCACCCATCCTGCGAGCATGAGTGCCAATTGCACTGTGCCGGTTATGACTCCAATGAGGGTCCTTAATGAGTGCTTGCTGAGGCTAAGTAGACTGAGTGACCGTTCTAGGTTAAGTGATGGCCAGATTTCTTTTGTTTTAATGCAGGTGGTACCTTCTAGCCATTTGTCATTAGTGGTTTTAATTGTGTGGATCTTAAGAAGATGGTATGCTGTAGCGATCCGCATGGAAAGTGGTACCCCTTCCATTGATAGGCATGAGGTTGTACCACACCTGGAGAGTTCATCGGCTATGCAGTTAGCTGGTATGTGTGTCCCGGCACCCACATGAAGTGAATGTTAAAATGCTCGGCCATCTCGTTACGAGACAGCCTGCAAATAAGGGATGCTTTTGAGTAAAACATGACATTGTCCATTGATTTTATAGCGGCCTGAATATCGGAACAGATGGTGAGCCATGAGCCATGACAACGCCTCTTTAATCGCTATGATTTCTGCCTGAAAAACGCTGCAGTGATCAGGGAGCTTCAAAGACATAGCCAATGTTGAGATCTTGGGAGTAGACACCCACACCCACACCTTCGTTAGTCTTCGATCCATCTGAGAAATACGCAGAGGATCATCCAACCTTTGCCTGTCAGACATCCAGTCCGACCTGGAAGGAATGCTGATCGAGAATTTCTTCTCGAAGATAACCTGGGGTATTATCCGTCTACAATCCTGAGTAGCTTTTTATCGCACACAAAGAGCTTATCAGTTTTTACACTATTATGTTTGGGTGGTCAGTATAGTGAGTGGTCATACTGGTGGTTAGACATTTCCTCAGTTCATTTTCTTTTTCTTAAAATCCTATCATCCACTTTCCCCTTGACATCTGCCAGAGGCGTGTAAATGCTTAAAATTGCCAAGGTTGGGTTGATTTCGGCCCTGTTCCTGGCAAGTTCGCCTGCCTCTTTCTTTGCCGGTTATGTTTTGTTGGCCCGTTGACCGATCAATGAGTAATGGGATGCTGCGTTCATGGCTTGACTGTCAATAAGAGCCGTGATATAATAAGTCCGATGATATCTCCAACATTGATATTATTTTAGCCGCTTTATTGACCGCAAGGACCTGCGCTTGAAAAACACTGCCATACTCAGGATTTCTGAGAAGTGCATGTTTAACTGTACGGAGTAAATGCCCGTATACTGCACCTGTTCCGAACCATCTGCGTAGGTATTAAACTCCTTCCTTGTCATGAAATGACATCGGAAGAGTCAATGGAAGTTAAGGTAGGGGAGAGTGTTATATTAGTTCATCTAGTATACTTTGACTTGGACGATACAATCGAGGATAATCGATTGAATCAAAATAAGGGTTCCCAATGGTCGTGTCGTTGACACGATTGTTTCAGATTACGTGCTGCCACCACAGTTTACTCCAAGATGCTTGGCCACCTGGACAATGATCGCTGCATTTTTAAGTAAGTAGTTACAGGCGTTAGCTGAACCGTGGCCTTGGATAACGTTGTTGAAACAAGCATCGCCTCTGATTTTGGCGGAACCGTTTGAAGAATATACTTAGTCACACGGACTTCGCTAAGTCGACCATGGACTTATGATGTCCAGACTATGTGCTGCCCAATATTAACAGCATTTCCAGACCAGACAAGGATCTGAAGTGGACATCAATTGAAATGTCATTGCAGCCGTTGATCAGTGCAATATACCGGATCATTTAGTCGCCTTGGATTGTCAATTGACAAGATCAACTCGGCCTGAGCTTAATATCGTTAAAATAAGGAAGCTTCTGGCGTTGGGTGCTCGTCGGAGTCATCAGAGGACACTCCGATTGGAATTAGAGATCAAGCGATATCTGCCGGAGCTGTGACGAGGAGAAGAAACCCAGACATCTGTCTCTCTACTACCCAGCTCTACAGAATCGGGACGGTGTTCCATAGATTCTTACAAGGACTGCAGACGTAGCAGCTAAGCCAAAGGAAAAAAAATCTATGTCGAATATTTGGTCCCGTCGGCGAGGAAGGCGAACAGAGGAGAAGACATAACAAACCGTACCAAGATGTGAATGTAGTCAAAAATCCGTCGACTACACTGGCTCGGCCACATCACGCGAGTAGACAACAACGCTCCATCTAAGAGGGTAATCGAATCCGAGCCTCTTGATCCGAGAAGAAGATTAAAACCAAACCTCCGGTTTAGAGATCAAGTTATCACGTAGACTGGAAGCATCTTGCTCAGTTCCGTCAGCGACGAAAGGCAACCATTGTTCAGGGTCGGACCCTTCGTTGAAACGGAACTCAAGTTTGCTTAAATTTGTTTCTCTTTCTTTTTGATTATAGGTCAAGATTTTCTGAAGTTGAATCCGCTGCTCAAAACTAACTCAAGATGGTGAAAAAACCTGCAATAGTGCGCTGCCAATTGGCAAAAAGCTGCAATACCTAAACAAACACAATTTTGGCATGGAGGTGTGTGTCTTTACAGCTTGCTCTCTTTTTGGCTAACATGTGAGGAGGCATCTGAGGTGAATGACGGGTAACTTTTAACTAATTGCCTTAAAAAAAGTGTTGCCACTCCATTCAGGAGGACATTTAACAATTTCTCAGTCTTGTGCCACAACCCTAGGATCTCCTTCAGACGGAGATAATCCATAGGATCAAAATTAAAAAACAAATCAGTTGTCCTTATTTTGTGCCTGACATCGGATAACAACATTGAAACTTGTCAGATCTTGTGAACAAGGCGCGATTGAGAAATGTTTGGCAAGTACGGTGAGAGAGGGCTCCGAAGTGGAGCTCCATGAGGAACACAACCCCAGGATGGTCGCAGAAATCGAATCGATGGATGTTTCATCTAGCGAGTTCTCCATGGTCGAGAGAAGAAGCAATTCTCGTCAAAGGTTACATTTCATCGCACGGATGTGAGTGTGCCAGTAGGAGGGGACTGGTACCAGGAACTTTGCTATAAGTCTACTTGCGTCGCGTCTCTCTATGTCGATCAGTGACTCTTGCAGAGGCGGTAAGGACGAGGAAGAAACAACATCGAACCAACAAACGGCAGTGCCTGAGAAGGTACTCCCTTGTTGAGCCGTTGGCTTGAACTGAAAAACCACCTGATGTTCACCCACTTGTTTGGTTTTAGGAGAGAAGAAGGTTCCACGGTAGCGAACGACAGAGAACCGCCATTGATTGATCATGATCGCCTGCCTGATAAATAAGCAAATATGTAAGTACACCCATTAATACAAGAATGCGTTGGTTCCATGCGAACTGACTTGGCAACAGTTATTGGATCTAGACCATCGAGGTCAGTTTTGCCGTTGCCACCCACTTTGCTTTAAATTTCAGTTCAAATGCAACCCACGACCAATGAAATATTCAACAGTCCGCCTGGTCACAAAGCTCGCCGCCCTCATCCGTCTCACTCCCAAATCGATAACAGATTATGTAGGCCATCTCAAAACGCGCCCCCTGCGCCACCAACAGCCATTCCTCACAGACACAGAGTCCTTCACATCTAAATAAAAGCAATTAGTCTTCTTCTGCGCCCTTGAGCGCCTCTCGTAATACATTATCCCCTTCGCACTACAAGAGAGAAGGAAACAAAAAACAGTTCAAAAAAACAATAGTACTCCGCCGATCAGATAATCCTCGAACCAGCTTACAGAGTCCCCCGTGCACCAGCCGCACTTTACATTGACGAACCTCGAAAAAACCAGCCTCATCCAAGCGACCCACAAGTGCTCTGCGCCCTCTCGTATTGTCGAGCGCTATTCTTCTCCAATTAAAAATCAAAATTTGCATAAACATGAACGTGCAGCGAGAAACTTTGTTTAGTCCTTCAGAGGACGAGGGAGCCAAAGCCATAGACGGAGAGAGAGAGAGAGGAACACGCAAAAAGGGCGCGCAAGCGATGAGATAAAACTATCGATCCACTTCATTCATAGGCACACAGCTACAGAGCGCGTTGCAGCCACTCTCGTCGGTCGGCGGGGTCTGTCAGTTGCTTCCTTTTACGATTTCTTTACGATATTTCGCCCACACGGCACACGGTCCATCGCCAGAGGGTGGGGGGTGGGGCAGCCCTTCAAGGAGTCCATTTAAGTGCTTCGAGAACGTTAGTCAATCGGATAAATACTTAAAAGCTTTTTAATTGAAATAAATCTTCAATAAAGCCCCATCACCATAATTGATTGCAATGTGCACGCTGCAGCTTCCGGTAATGGTGTCGCAGTGTTATTTATGAAAGGATTCTTCTTAATGTATTTTCACTTGTATTCTTTGTTTTCTGCTTTTTTTTTGTGCCGCTTTTTTCTTGTTATTCTTGTTGATGGTACTCACGGAGGTGGTGGCGGTTTACGGCTCATTTCACTGAAAGTAATTCAGAGATCCGTGTTTGGGTGTTGTTTTTCTGATGTTGCTTCTTTTTCGCTGGAATGGCTGCCTCGTTAGGGAGAAATTTAATGCAAATCGAATGGTGAGTGGATGCTGGATGCTGGATGGCTGGCAGTGTATCCTTTCCGTTCATGTGTGTATTGTCATTCGAAAGGGGGGACGTGAGAGAGGGTCGAGTAACCTAGTCAACTCTTCAACATTCGAGGTTGTCGATGGGCACCACTCAGTGGAGGATGGTGAAGAGCCAGTGAGACCTGTTGGATGTGTGAAAGGCAGTAGCGTGACTACACCATTAGGGACCTGTGGCAAATTCACCCAGATGGGGTCCTCTCTCTATGTGTAGGCATCGTTATAAATTTAAATTCTGGCTGGTTTGAATCTTAAGATCTCTATGTTTGAGAGAAAAGAAATAAAGTCTCATCACATTTTCAATGACCCACCAGAGCACACACGAGAGATCTCTAATCTCTCGCCTTCACCACAGAGTTCCTGGGCACAGTCTAACCACTACGCCCTAGGTCTGTCAAGCGGTTGTCTATCCAGGCGTAGTGGTAGGGGCCTTTGGAGGCGTGACGATGGGAAGACATTTGTGGAACATGACTGAATCATCGAAGCATAGGTGTCTCCGGTCGAAGAACCAGCAATAATGAGTTCCTGCCTTGTTTCTCACCCCATCACGGCGAGTAGCTTCCAGAACAGCACGTCTTAGCAGCTTGTCCTCCTGATCTTTATCCATGAGCACAGGTGAGAGTTGAAACAAATACTTGAGAGTCTGTTGCGTGACTCTCTTTCCTGGATTACAGATCTTTCAAGCTGTTTCCGAACTGACGCAACTTGGCCATTTCTACAAGTTCGGCAAAACTTCTCTTGAAAATGTCACTCTACCTATTTCAATGTGACGCCAATAACTGAATATCTATAGTGCATTCAGCAGGCGTTCCACATGAGCCTATCGAGTTCCATCTGAGTGAAAGTGGCAACTCTCAACTCGCCTTGTCTGCATTGGACCATCCAGTCCATATGAAAAGGAGAGGCGATAAGACGCAGCCTTGACTTAGTCCAAAGCGTAGCGATCAGAGGAACAATCACCCCAGTTTTCCAATCGACAGGTGTTCACCTCACACTTCCACCGTAGTGACACGAGAGATCCAAAAAAAAAACTCCTTATTTACCTCCTATTCATTGCGCAGCATTTCCGGGCGTTTTTTGCCAAGCTTTAGAAATGTAATAGCCAGAATCACTTCCTCCTTCGTTATCCGCCAACGAATCTGCCATCTTCAGTGCCCATTTGGGATTGAGTAGCTCTTCTTCTTCTTCTTGATTGGCGCTACAGTCCGGGGTGGACCTGGGCCTTAACTAACATGCCTCTCCAGCCAGCACGATCTTTCGCCAGCTGCCTCCAGTTGCGCACACCAAGTTGGTTGAGGTCCTTTTCAACTTGCGTGCGCCATCTAGTGCGAGGACGTCCTCTGTTGCGCTGTCCCAATGGCTCGGTATCGAAGACTCTTCGGGCCGGAGCTGTGGTGTCCATCCGCTCTACATGACCTAGCCATCTTAAGCGTTGGATCCGAAGACGCTTAACTAGGTGCATGCCGCTGTACAGCCCGTATAGTTCGTGGTTGAACCTTCTCCTCCAAACGCCATCAACGCAAACAGAACCAAAGATCGTACACAGAACTTTTCTCTCAAAACAACCAAGAGCTTCTTCATCCGCTTTCAATAGCGTCCATGTCTCTGCGCCATAGAGCAGGACTGGGATGATCAGGGTTTTATACAAGCTCAATTTGGTGTTTCGAGAGATGGCTCTGTTACTCAATTGCCTCTTGAGCCCAAAGAAACAGCGATTGGCAAGAGTAATTCTGCGCTTGATCTCGGTACTGATGCTTTTGTCCCCGTTTACTGCAGAGTCGAGGTAGATGAAGTCCTTGACTAGCTCAAAGATTCTGCTGCCCAATATGACGCTCTGTCCGAGACGTCGATGTTGTGCGTCCTTCCGTGATGACAGCATGTACTTTGTTTTGCCCTGGTTTACCGCTAGACCCATTGTAGCCGCTTCCGCTTCAATACTAGCAAACGCCTCATTGACGGCTCGCTGTGTTCGTCCAATCACGTCAATGTCGTCCGCGTAAGCAAGCAGTTGAACGGACTTTTGGAAGATCGTGCCTCGGGTGTTTACGTTTGAGTTTCGCACGATCTTCTCAAGTATGATGTTAAAGAAGTCACATGACAGCGTGTCGCCTTGTCTAAAACCTTTTTTGACATTGAAGGTCTCGGTGAGTTCGTTACCGACCTTGATGGAGCAGCGAGAGTTCTCCATCGTCATCCTGCACAACCTGACGAGTTTGATTGATTGAGTAGCTCACCTGATTGCAAAGCAATACACCATCTTCGGACTTAGACGATGTTGAATTGCCTGCCTCTTTGTCGGCGAATGACTTGTCAGAACACCTTTCTCACGGTGCGTCGACTGCAGCCGAGCACTCCATAGACCCCACTCTAGACACTCCCTAGGCAGCCTAGCACTTGAACCTATCATGTCTAATTTCGATTCCCAGTGTGACAAATATAAATGCCACTGGCCCACTTCCTTCGAGTCACTAACACTGCTCAAGGAGTAGGATCTTGACGCCTAAGCTCCTTTTCGAGAAGGATTTCTCAAGACGTATGCCCCCAGATTTAGGCAGGCTACCCCTAGGCTGCACCCGAGGCTACCTACCACCCCCGACAAGAAACCCGTGGTATGACGACGAGGCATATCAAAAAGTGCTCCAACGGAAAATAAGAGCAGCGCAAGAGGAGTACCGGGCTAGAGACGGGAGGAGAACAAGCTTCTACGCCTGAGGAAAAAGGTCTCTTGCAACCTCCCAGCTTAACGATGTCAAAGAGTCTAGGGACAAAACGAAAATACGGACCTTCTACAAAAAAGTCAAGCCTGACCACATGCAAGCAGCGTTGAAGGCCCACCTAGCGTTGAAGAAGGCAGAGCCATAAAAAGGCTGAAGAACAACAAAGCCGCAGGCTCAGATGGGTTACCACTGGACGAACGTGAGCTTCACGAATTAGAATCGCCTTGGAACCCGTTGCTACTTCGGGTTGTCGAAGCCTTTGAAAGACAATTTCTACGTCGGTTTGAAGGTCCTCTCAGTGAGGACGTACGAGCAAGGTGTGGGTGTTCTCATCTAGCAAACAATTCTGTTAGAGGTCCCTTTTGTGGAAGCCGCTTTCGATTGACATCGCTTACACAAGTGACAGTCTTTGAGGCAGCATCCCTTTGACAGACGCGTCAAAGGAACCCCGCTCTGTGCCCGTCAAAGAAAAGCATCCATTTCAAAGGCACGCAAGCATTTCAAATTTCCAGTATCTTTAACCACTTAAATAATTAAAACACTAAAGCGCATCCCCTACGCTGAGCGCCGTATCGGGCCACGTAACGGCGCGCCCGGTTGCCATGTAATTAAATTATTTAACTGACACACATCAATCAAATGACACGAGAGATGATACCCAGTGCCTTGCGTTCGCCGGACACTGAACCGGAGCCTTTGTGCATGCGACTGCGACTGCGACTGCAAGTGCGCCCAAAGCACTCGCTCTCCCCCAACCCCCACACACACACACATGGACTCACACGACGCACGTGTCATCTAGCAGCTCGCCACCAGCTTCGGCCTCGGCTCCAGCTGGAGCACAGCAACACCGCCAACGTCACATCGTATGGCGGCCACCCTTCATCATCTGTCTGCATCCCTTATCGTTCCAGCGCGCCGCTCTCTGTCCATCACAGACCTCCTCCGCCACCGTCACCCGCCGTCCAACAACAGCTCTATCTGGCCCTGTTCAACATGATGTGATGCAAACTTTACTTATAATGGAAAAAGGTTTTTTAATTAAATTTCGCGGGTTATTTATTGCTTTATATTGTTACCCAGCACCGCGCGCCATCCCACCAGCCGCTCTCAAGGGGGTGCGTAATGGAAGAGCGCCCGTTCACCGCCCGGAAGACGAAAACGGAGGTGGGCGGCAGTGCGAAACAGAAGAAAACAACGCAAACAGCACGAAAAAAGGCATCGCTTGGCACACAAACGAGAAAAAAAAAGTATTCGTCTGACGGCCCCGGCGAAACAATTCAACCGACATCCATCTCCCGACTAACACGAGCGAGCACTTGACGCCTTCTGGAGTGAATTCGGCGCTCCTGAGTGGTCGCCCGGAAATGAGATCGGCGGCGACACTGCCTGCTTTGCCTACATCCCCTCTCGGCAATTGCAGCCCTCCCTGTCGGCTTAGACCGACTGCCCGATTGGACGACCGACTGCCCGATTGGTTAACTGAAGAGCGCTCGTAATCGCACCCGTGCCAGCCGAATTGGTAAACATTGTCATCAACTTTCCAGATGCCCTTCCACATGCACACAAACCCCGCCCGTGGGTGACACTGCGACACACGAGCGCGCGGGAGGGTCGCGTGTTCGCCCAAAAGCCGGAGAGGAGCGCAAATGGATTTCCCTTACGGCAGCAAAAATGCAATTAAAATTTTCATTAATTTATCCGCTTTTTGTGCGATAGCACTTTATTTGTTTAATTAAATTTTAATTAGCCTCCTTCTCTTCATCTTCGTCAGCGTTGGGCTTTCGGCTCTGGCCGTGGCGTAGCGTGGCGTGACCGGGTTGTCGCAGCGCGGCGCATCGTCCCCGACTCGCGATTCGAGCCGTGGAGCATCTTGATAGTGATGTGCTGCCAGCTTGTGTGCCTTATTCGCCGGGCCGAGGGTTGGCATTAGAGTGTGTGGGCGCACTGAGGGAGCGGCTATAAAGTGAAAACTATGCGCGCGCTGTGCCGTGGTGGAACTAATTTTGAGAGCCGGCTGACACGTGTGTACCATGGATTGAGAGTTGATTTGTGGCGGCACTCCACTGAAAGTGGGTAATTTTTGATTAGCTCGAGACTGAAGGCGCAAGTGCCCGCATGCCAGGAGAGTCTTTTGATCGGTTAATGGGACACAGTCCTAGGATGAACTGAGGTTAGGGCAATGAGATGGATATCAATTAAAGTGGAGTCTTATGAGGGGGCTACTTTGCCACTGAGGTGTACCTTTTGTGAATCTATCCTTAATATTCCTGAGATATTTCTCCTCAAAATAAAGTTACGTTCGGTAGGAGTGGCCGACTGCTGGTTGACCGTGGTCACATATAGACTAGTAGAATGGCCTCGTTGTGCTACCACGTGGATCCATTTGAGCAGTTTCCGAATACCATGATTCTGTTGATAAAGCTTTGGAGATGACTGACACTGATGCCAAGATCAGCCAAATTCGCCTGTGCTGGATACCAGGTTATAGAGACATCATTATAAACTGTGAAGCTGGCAAACTCGCAAAAATCGACACCAAACTAGCAGATTATGAAATCTCCTGGGGCATAGACCACCATCAATCTACTGCTCAGAAACCTAGATCGCACTTAGAAATAAATAGAGAAGATGGGTTTGAAATAGGAAAACATTTTATTAGGAAATAGGGTAATATTTTAATTTATATTAAGACTAAGACTTTTCTTTGACTAATTATGTCTTTTGGCAATATTACTACCTGACGAGAAGAAAAATATACATCCTTGTTTAGAAGTTGTATTTCCTTAATACATTAATGCAAACAGCAAAATGAACTTTATTGAATTAAGATAAACATTGGAACTCGCTTATTGCTTCTGCAAAAAGTTTCTTTGACATTGAATTAATCAGAGTGGATACATACTCTGTCGGCTGTGCAATATTCTCCATAAAGACCAAGTCTGTTGGACTGGATAATATTCACCCTGACTTTATAAAAATATTGCTTCCTATTATAATCCCTTATACAACCCACATTTTCAACACCATAATCATAACATCGAAGTATCCCGAACAATGGAAAATAGCACAAATAGTCCCAGTTCCTAAGAAAACAAGCCCGCCTGAGTATCGGCCGATTGCTATTCTCTCGTTTTTGTCAAAAGTGTATGAGTCTATTGTCAGTCGAGCGATTAAAGATCTCATTGAAGGACAAAATTTAATAAACCCAATGCAATCAGGATTTCGTAAAGGACATAGCTGTATACGAAAAGCCATTGACGAAGATAAGACAACATTACTAGCTTTACTTGACTCTTCGAAAGCATTCGACATTGTTAACCCGTATATACTTTGTCACAAACTGTCCACCCAATTTAACTTCTGTAATCCTACTAACAAGTTAATTTCTTCATACCTTACTAACCGGACTCAAGCTGTTTTATATAACTCAAAACTGTCGTCCTTTTGCAATGTGCACAAGGGAGTACCTGAAGGTTCTATTCTCGGTCCGTTATTGTTTTCAATGTTCATTTATGATCTTCCTAAAGTTTTGTCTTATTGCAATTTCCACATATATGCAGATGATATTCAAATCTATGCAAGCTTTCCTCTTGGTATGATTGAAGATTCAGTTGCTAAATTAAACGAGGATATGAGTTCGATTACGAAGTGGGCTGAAGAAAATGCTCTCATGCTCAATCCTGACAAAACCAAAGTCATTCCATTCTCCAAGCACCATCCTCCCTTCCTAACTTTCCTCCCATAGAATTAAACTCTGTTGTTGTCGAATATGTTACCTGTGTAAAAAATCTTAGCACAATGTGTAATAGTGAACTAACATGGACTGACCATATAGACAGTATAGTGTCGAAGGTGTATGCGTCCCTTAGAGGTCTGTCTATTAGCAAATTTATACTCCCTATTAATGTCAAACTAAAACTTGCCAAAGCACTCATAGTGCCTCTGTTAACCTACGGGTGCGAGTTGTTCGCTGACTGTGATAATGTCTCAATGCAAAAATTGCTAAAAGCAATCAACGCTACTGCACGGTACGTTTTTAACCTTCGAAGATTTGATCATGTCTCGGAACAACGTCGGCTTCTCCTCGGATGTGAATTAGAAGCATTTTTGAAATACAGATCATGCATACTAATCTTTAACTAAACTAAGCTAAATTTTAAAATAATCTGCAATCTGGCGCTACAGTCCGTGGGCCTCAACCAATAAGCGTCTCCAGCCAGCTTGATCTTTAGCTAGCTGTCTCCAGTTTCGCACGCATAGTTGGTTGAGGTCGCTTTCCACTTGCATGCGCCACCTGAGTCGCGGTCTTCCTCTACTGCGCCGTCCCTCGGGGGTGGATTCGAAGACTTTTCGGGCCGGGGCATTGGTTTCCATCCGCTCTACATGACCTAGCCATCTCAATCGTTGGATCTTCACACTTCTGGCTAAGTCGATGTCGCTGAACAGCCCGTAGAGTTCGTCGTTGTATCTCCTCCTCCACTCACCATCTATGCAGACGGGACCGAAAATCACACGAAGAAAGGGCTGCTTCATCCGCTTTTGACAGAGTCCATGCCTCCGCGCCATATAGCAGGACTGGGACGATTAAGGTCTTGTAAAGCGTTACCTTGGTTGTTCAAGAGAGGGCTTTGTTTACCAATTGCTTTCGTAACCCAAAGAAACACCGATTGGCAAGAGTTACTCTTCGTTTGATTTCAGCGCTGGTGTCGTTGTCTGACTTGATAGCGGTTCCTAGGTATACTAAGTTTTTGACTACCTCAAAGTTATATCTGTCTGCCGTGACGTTCTGACCGAGACGTCGGTGTTGGGTGTCCTTTCTCGTTGACCGCATGTACTTGGTTTACAGCTAAACCCATCTTCGCGGCCTCCGTTGCATTACCCACAAAAGCGCCATTGACATCACGCTGCGCTCTTCCGATAATGTCAATATCGTCGGCATATGCGAGTAGTTGGATGGACTTTTGAAAGATTGTTCCTCTGCCGTTGGCGCTCGAGTTTTGAACAATTCTTTCAAGAACGATGTTGAAAAAGTCGCATGGCAGCGCGTCGCCTTGTCTGAATCCTTTTTTGACATCAAAGGTCTCGGTTAGGTCTTTACCGACCTTGATGGAGCAGCGTGCATTCTCCATCGTCATATTACACAAACGGACGAGTTTGGTAGGGATACCAAAACTAGACATTGCTCTGTATAGCTCGTCTCTATAGATGCTATCATACGCGGCCTTAAAATCGATGAACAGGTGGTGGGTATCGATTTGTTGCTCCTGGGTTTTGTCCAAAATCTGCCGAATATTTGGTCGATGGTGGATTTTCCTGGCCTTAAGCCACACTGGTGGTGGCCCGTGACGTTGTGGGTATGTGCGTCGACCCCAAACTCGACGTCGTAGGTTCGAATCCTGCTTTTTTCATTCCTGCAATTTTCACGGCCCCACCTCTTTCGAGTTACTGACAATGCCTAAAGAGTATTTCCTGTCTAGAGAAAGGTTCTCAAACTTGGCCTTTCGGAGTCGGCATAAAGCTGTAGGTCCCTTCCACTCGTGAGAGAACAATATCACGCACAACACGAGTGGTTGCTGAGAAGCTAGGCCCTGGCCCTCTACGGGCTGTAGCGCCACCCATATTATTATTATAAGCCACACTGGTATGGACTAACCAAGTTGTTGACGAATTGCTTTAGCCGTTCACACAGTACGGCAGATACGATCTTATAGGCGATGTTAAGGAGACTTATCTCCCGATAGTTGGGGCAGTCAAAGGGGTCTCCTTTCTTGTGGATCAGGCAAACAATGCTGAGGTTCCATTCATCGGGCATGTTTTCCTCCGACCATATTTTACAGATGAGTTGGTGCATGCACCTTACCAAATCATCGCCTGCGGCTTTAAAAAGCTCGGCGGGTAGGCCGTCAGCTCCAGCAGCCTTGTTGGATTTCAGTTATGTAATTATCACTCATGAATTCAAACGATGTTATATTTTAATGCAGGTACAATACAAGAATATTGCATTCTTAATGTACAGAGATTATAAGGAAATAATAAATGAAATGAAAAAATAAAAATCTAGATGGGAAACAGGAACCACCTACTATACATCCAACCACATCGGGCCAAAACTTGGTCCATAAAGATCAAGCAGTCTGATCTCTCTTAAATTGAATTTTGCATTGCTATGGGAATAATCACCGCACACTGACCTTTAGGTCTACACGCAAAAATACTAGCACTATTCTCAACTAATTTTTGCAGGAGCAAGAAGATGAGCAAAATGTACAACACGTCCTCTCTCATACTTTCGCTATAATCTAAGCGACCTCAGTGAGTACTAGAGTTCACTGACAAAACTGGTTGGCTATCATAGTAATCACATCAGCCCCGATGTAAACCCACGTGGCAGTACAATTGACCTACTTGGCCTAAGTGTCCCATCTAATTGCACTTGTAGCATAACCTAGCCTAACAGTTTGTTGAAATAGTGGTCTTCTGAGTGACTGCCTCTGCGAGAGGAAAGTGCACAACAACTGCAGAATAGTTTCTTCCTCGTACCCACGACTAGTTTTTCACTTCGACTGGCGGAAGACTAAGTAGTGCATTCAGAGCTATAAAGGGAACCGATGGTAGCGCTCCGCTGATGCATATACAGGCCATCCGCTGAACCCTAACGAGAGGCTTAGGTTAACTTAGGTTGTAGTGCCTGACTGCAAAGGGCAGAATGGTTTGAATTCTCCTAACATGGAAACTAGTTGTTAGGAGATTGTAGCGAAGCGATTTAGCTGGCCTATGCTAGCGCTGTTTAGGTCATTGAGGCCGCTGAAGTAAAGGGTGATTTTTTAGCTATTATCATTTTGGCAACACTGGTCTAAAAAGCTGACTCACGTTTCGTGTTTTGTTTCACTGTCAAAGATCTTCAGTTTGGTCTACAATTTAACCATGAATCGTCTTACAAGCGAACAACGCTTGCCAATTATTGAATTTTAATATCAAAATGCGTATTCTGTTAAGAAAGTTCATCGCGCTTCATTCATTCTTCATACTTTTTCATCGACGACGCTCATTTTTGGATCAATGGGTACGTAAATTGGCAGAATTGTCGCTTTTGGAGTGAATATCAGCCAGAAGCATTGCAAGAGCTACCAATGTATCCAGAAAAAGTCACAGTTTTGTGCGGTTTATGGGCTGGTGGCATCATTGGACCGTACTTCTTCAAAGATGATGGTGAGCGCTACCGTGAGATGATATCCAACTTTTTTTTGCCCAAAATACAAGACTTGACTTGCATGACATGTGGTTTCAACAAGACGGTGACACATGCCACACAGCACGCGCAACAATGGACTTATTGAGAGACGAGTTCGGTGAACATTTTATTTCACGTTCGGGACCGGTCAGCTGTCGGCGGCCGCCTAGATCGTGCGATTTAAGGCCTCTAGACTATTTTTTGTGGGGCTGTGTTAAAGCTTATGTCTATACAGACAAGCCCGCTTCAATTGACGCATTAGAAGACAACATTGAAGCATTTATTCGTGAGATACCGGCCGAAATGTTGGAAAGACTATACCGCCAAAATTGGACTAAGCGGATGGACCATTTGAGGCGCAGTCAAGGTCAACATTTGCATGAAATAATCTTCAAACATTAAATTATATGGACCGTACTATCGATTTAAATAAAGATTTCATGCATTTTTCTGAATCTCATGTGCTTTTTTGTATGAAAAACTTTCGTATAGCTTTTAAAAAATCACCCTTTAGTAGGGTCCTAGGTGTACTAACCTACGACTAACCAGAGCGCTGCAGGAGCAGAGTAGGGGATGAGTGTTTTCTTCCTTCTCTTCAACCCGCAGCTTCTGCAGAAATCATTATATGGGGCACCCATCCTGCGAGCATGAGTGCCAATTACACAGTGCCCGGTTATGACTCCAATGAGGGTCCTTAATGAGTGCTTGCTGAGTCGAAGTGGACTGAGACTGAGTGACCGTTTCAGGTTAAGTGATGGCCAGATTTCTTTTGTTTTAAGGCAGGTGGTGCCTAGAAGCTAGAAGCCATTTGTCATCAGTGGTTTTAATTGCGTGGATTTTAAGAAGATGGTAAGCTGGAGCGATCGACATGGAAGGTGGTACCCTTTCTATTGATAGGGATGAGGTTGTACCACACCTGGAGAGTTCATCGGCTTTGTAGTTAGCTGGTATGTGTGTCCTGGCACCCACTTGAAGTGAATGTTACAATGCTCAGCCATCTCGTTAAGAGGCAGCCTGCAATTAAGGGATGGTTTTGAGTAAAACATGACCATTGTCCAGGTACTTTATAGCGGCCTGACTATCGGACCAGATGGTGAGCCATGAGCCATGAGCCATGACAACGCCTCTTTATTCACTAAGCTTTCTGCATGAAAAACGCTACAATGATCAGGGAGCTTCAAAGAGATAGCAATGTTGAGGATTGGGAATAGACACCCGCACCCGCCCCTTCGCTTTTCTTCGGTTCATCTGTGAAAATACGCAGAGGATCATCCAACCTTTGCCTGTCAGACATCCAGTCAGATCTGAAAGGAGTGCTGATCGATAATTTCTTCTCGAAGATAGCCTGGGGTATTAGGCGGTCAGTGTCGCTAGGAATGAAGTTGGAACGAAATTGAAATTGAGAATGGTTGAGTGGCCGGTGTTGAGTTCGGACCACAATCGGAGTGTTTCGAGTCTCAAGGCTGTGGTTGCTGCTGTTTGTTTTCCGGAGATGGAGGAGAATATTCAGTGCGTCTGACGGAGTACTTCTCAGTGCACCGCTGATACACAGGCAGGCCAGTCCTTATACTCGGTTGAGTGCCTTGCAGTTGATAGCCTTGTTTAGCGCTGTCCATCAAACTGAGACACCATACAGAAGTGTCGGTCTGACAATCGAGAGGAAAATCCAGTGATCGATGCGTGGTTGTAAGCTCCATTTGAATCCGATGGCTTTTTTGCAGATAAAAAGTTCACAAGAGTCTTTCTTGACCCTCTCCTGAATGTTGAGTTTCCAGTTTAACTTGCTATCGACCATGAGACCAAGAAATTTCGCACTGGTAGTAAGCTGTAATATGGTGCCAAACAGCATTTGGGAGTCAAACTGGCGGATTTTGTATCTTCTGATGGAGTGTACAAGGAGGTGATCATTGAGAACTGTGATTTGTGATTGTGATTGTGAGGCAGTTGCCTATGGCGCTTCGTATACTAAGGTAGATAGGAGAATTTGGTAGTAATAGGGTCTGGAAAGGGATAACTAGTCATCACCTAGGTAGGTCTACCCCAGAAATACTAGAATATACCTGCGGGAGTAAAATGTACACCTTCTCTGAAGCTCGCCTGGATAACAAAAGCCTCAGTGCACATTTACTTTCTCTATTATGGGAGCTCTTCTTGCAGTCAACAAGGCCAAGCTGTCTTACATGCGCAATTATTTGGTCTCTATACCGAAGGTTCAGTTTTCCTCTCCTTTCAGAAACCAGGAGGCTCGGATTCGAGGACCCTCTTTTCTGGAGCGTTGTTGTCCATTCGCTCGATGTAGCGGAGTCAGTGTATTCGACCTATTTTTGCCTCGTAGAGTTTGCGGTTTTGTCTTCTCCTCCTTTCGTCTCCCTCGCAGACGGGACCATATATCCGACGAAGAATTTTTCTTTCGAAGGCACTATCCAGTTTTGCTTGGTGTCCAGCTTTCGGCTCCATAAGCCAGGACTGGCACAATAAGAGCTTTGTAGAGCATGACTTTGGTCCTTCGAGTTAGAAGTTTCGAGCCCAGTTGTTTTGACAAACCGAAGTAGCTTCGGTTAGCAAGGGCGAGTCTGCGTTTGATCTGCACTAAGATGTCATTCGTGGAGATCAAATTTGCCCCGAGGTAGACAAACTTCTTTACTACCTCGAAATTGTAGCTGTCGATTGTAATGTTTTGGCCTAGCTGCTGTGCGGCGCATAGTTTTTGCTCTACAACATATGTTTAGTTTTGTTCTCGTTGACCTTCAGACCAGTTCGTTTCGCCTGTTCCTCAATTGCCGTGAAAGCTTCCACTTTGGCGCGTTGGGACAGCGCGACTGAACTGGACTGACTTGTAGAAGATAGTGCCTTCCTTGTTTACAGCCACCCGTCGCGCTATCTTCTCCAGTACCAAATTGAAGAAATCACATGACAGCGCATTTAGATCGGCTCAGAGGTTTGCATCGTGCATGTGTTAGCATGGTGCGGCATAACCGGATCTATTTTCCTCGGATCCCGAATTCGGCCATCGCTTCGAATAACTTGCGATGAATGCTGCTGTTTGCGGCCTTAAAATCGATAAAGAGATGGTGAGCATCGATTTGAAATCCGCTGGTCTTCTCCAGGATCTGCCTTAGTGTGAAGATTTGGTGCACAGTCGATTTGCGGGGCCGGAAGCTGCACTGGTACGTGCAGCTTAGTGTGGTGCAAAACGGCTTTAGACGTTCGCACAGTACGCTGTATAGGACCTTGTAGGCGACGTTGAGCAGGGATATATCACTTTAGCGTTTGAAGGAGGTAGTTATTATAGGTTCCGACTGCTAAAAGGTTTTCGCCTTGAAATAGGCAGGTCATGGAAGGTGGGCGCATGGTGAATTGTCGTCGCTGGCCGTTCCTGGTATGGTCCGATGGAGACATAGCGGACTCCATGGTTGACTGATTGGTCCAACGGGCTTATCGTCTCGCCTGTTGCTTGGAGAGATGGATCATCCGATCGGGATGGCGTGGGCTGACGCTGAACGACGAGGCCAGGAAGCTGACAGGTGACTTCTTCCACACAACGGAAGGAGATTGGTTTTGGATTGGACTGGTTTCTTGACTCATTTTGGAATGGGAGCTAGTCCTAGGGGAAATTGGATTCCTTCTCCTAGTCGCAGTTCTAGTTAGGAAGCGTGTTAAGCGGAAGGCGCTCAAGCTAACCATATTTTACCCACGGCCATTTACCATTGATCTGCTGACATTCTTCCGCCCAACGCCAATCGTACTCGAGGACTTCGTCGGTAACATTGGATCGCCTTTTTTGTGGATGGGCATATGGAGCTGATATTCCAGTCGTCGGGCGTGCTTTCGTCTTCCCGAATTCGGCAAATGACCTGCTGCATGCTCCCTACTAGTATATTGCCATCGGCTGTAAAAAGCTCCGATGGTAAGCCAACTGAGCCTGCGGCTTTGTTGTTCTTCAGCCTTTTAATGGCCGACTTCTTTAAAGCTAGGTAAAGCTTGGCGGGAGTAGGGATGATTTTTCGGCTAGTACGTCTATTCTGCACGTGCATTCCAGCTTACAGTCCGCTGATCAAGTTCCTATAAGCGATACAGCTTGTAACGCTCTGATTTCCTATTCCCCATCAAGTGTCCTCGCATTAGCGTCTTAAAACTGTTGACGAGCGGGTTTTGGCTGTTGGCACACGATTGAGACTAGCACCATGCTGGACCTCTCCCCTGCCCAGAACGGCCAAACTAAAAACTTCCAACATCCTGCAGTCTAGATCTCCATCTTCCACTCACCGCCACAAGGTACCTGCCCACCAACACCCATCGCAAGCAGATTACGAGGACCATCCCTCAAGCAGGTTATCGCCTTGCTTCATTGCGTTCACCTTCTTATCAGCTTGACAACCGCCTCCCGATGGCATCACATCAATCTTCACGTGCCGCACGGCGCTATCCAAACAGAATTCAATTAGCCGTCTGTTCCAGTGTCGCAGCGCCAGCGCGCGCCAGTCGCCGAGTTAAGTGTGCTAAATAATTATTAACACCCGCCCCACCAGCTAGATGGTACACCGTGGGAGCGGTGTCACCACTCACCAGTCAGCAGTCACCAGCCACCCGGCGACACATCCAATTATTCAAAGGACCGTCTATGTAACAAAAGCGGATTCACTGACGCCGAATGAGAGTATCATAAGCTAAACGCGGCGGCGGCGGCGGGAGCTGCCTTCTTCCCAAGAAGATCCTGAAACCGAGTCCTCGCCGAACTCTGACGTACTTTGGCGCGCATTATGCAGGCGCACAAATAAAACACCGAAGAGAGCCCGTTCCTCGGCGCGCCACCTCCTTGTAATATAATTAGTGACACAACGAGACGCGAACAAAGGACAAAAACCCCTGGCGAAGGAACTTTGGACGAAGGAGCACAGAGCACGGAGCACGAAGCGCACCGGCTGACGGGCGAGATGGTGCGACACCCGCGACGACGCTGCCTGCTTGTGGTGTCATTGAGGGTTGCTCCGCTCGCGAAACACCAGAAGGCGAGTTAATTAAAACTTGATACAAGATATTAATTAAAACATGGTCTCTCCTGTTGACTGAGAGTCATTGAGGGAAATTGTCGTGCCCGCCGCGTCGACGGTCTCGGACGGAGCGAAAGTTGCGTCCCCTTTATTCTATGGGAGGGGGTTGGCTTAACCGAAGTCGCGCGAGAAGTGCACAGCGTCTACCCCGAGCACTGATCTTCTGCGGGGCGGGACTTCAATGGATCTGTCCACTTGAGTTTGCTCGCTCGCCCGCCTAGTGGTGGTGGCATATTTTTTCTCCTTTCACTTCGTCGGGGCGCAGGGAATGCGTCAACCAATTCTCCGGTGTCACTCTGCTGGCAAGGCACGACGCCGCCGTCGCTGCAAGAAGTTCTTGACAAAGCTGCTGGGCGGCGGTGGGGGCGGCACGCCGACCTGGCTTCTTATGAATTTTGAAATTAGTTAGCACTGGGGACGGTGTGTGTGTGTGTGTGTGGTGCACATTACTGCATCTGTGGACGTTTGTGGAGTGGCAACTTTCGTGGCGGCTGGACGAGGACTGCGCGGGTCGTCCTAATAAGCAGTTCCGGTCGAGTGGACGACGCTGCATTAATCATGCTGAGTGATCTTGAAAGGTGCGATTGTTTGCGTTTTTACGTCTTAATTAGCGCCAACTTGAAGTGTGTATATTCGTTGTTTTTAATGAAGGCAGTCGCATCCCCTCTCGCGAAGGGGTTGCTGTTTGTAGGAGAGAGGATGGGGTATTCATGAGTGAATGGAAACCGCGTTGAGGTGTGGTGGCCTCTGATGGGGAACTTTAAATGAATGGGGGTTCGACGAAATTGGGGGAGCAAGGTTATTGAGGACGAAACGTGGAAGGATTCCATGGAAATGTGAAGTCAGCCGTGAAATTGGTTTGGAGGTGGAGTTGGAGGGTCTTGGGATTCAGGACTAGATGACAGGCTAGGGCTTTTGAGGTCAGGTTTCCTTTGTTTTTATTTGTTAATCTTAAGCTAGCCTCCTTGTAGACTCGCTGAGTGCTGCCAATCGCGCTCATTTCGTTGGCGCATGCTATCAGTTGCACGGAAGATCGTGCCTCTAGTGCTAGTGTGTGAGTTGTGCGCGATCTTCTCCAGGACGATCTTGAAGAAATCAAATGACAACCGCGTTGCCTTGTCTAAAATTTGACACTGAAAGTCTCGGTGAGTTCGTTACCGACAATCTGACGAGTTTGGCTGGAATGTCAAGCTTAGACATGGCGCTGTATAGCTCGTCTCTATACACGCTGTCATATGCCGCCTTGATGTCGACATGTAGGTGGCGGGTGTCGATCTGCATCTCTTGAGTTTTTTCCAGGATCTGCCGAAGTGTAATTATTTGGTCGATGGTGGACTTCCCAGGCCTGAAACCGCACTGAAAGGACCTATCAGATTGTTGACAAATGGTTTCAGGCGTTCACACAAATCGGCAGAGGGAATCTTATGGGGGGATGTTAAGAAGACTGATCCTCCGATAGTTGGGGCAGTCAAAGGGATCTCCTTTCTTGTGCAACCCCCTGTCTATTGGCTTGCATTTGGACTGAACGATACGTTTTCCTTATTGCAAACTAGTTCCGTCTAGAACACACTGAACTTGTGCCGCAATCTGAAGGCCATAGTAGACACTCGGACCGATTCCGCCGCCTATCTCAAAGCCATCCGTGTAGAGCATGCAGGTCGATATCGTACTTGGTTCCTTCTAGGATTGGAGTCGCATAGGTTATGACTGGGGACCGCGTAATGATGAAACGATATCGTTAGGTAAGAGATCAAGTACGGTGCCTTGGTGTCCATGTGAAAACTCTCTAAACCTGTGCGCTGTAGCCGTTTTCATGTATTCTGAAAGGAGAACATGTAGCATTACCATCAGACCGTCTGACGGAGTCGCAAGATCAAATTCTTGCGATTTGGGATCCAAATACAACCTAAGCAGTTTTTGAGTTCACCCTCCATTCTGCAACGAAGTCGATTGGGTATGTTTCTCTTGTGAATTCAAACGTTACGTTTTTGAGTCGATGCATCCCGCACTACCGCATGTTCATATTCGGGCGCACATGCCGACTCTTCAGCTTAGAAAACATGAACATGCGGTATGCAGAAATATCCCAGAATTGCGATGGAGGTACATTCGTACCGCTTTCTTCTTACTCATCACTTTGATCAGAGTTAAAGTGGTCAGACACATCATGGTGCTTCTATTAATATGACTACTTGGTTGCAATACCGTCTGTGTTTGCAGTCAATGCAATGGGGATCAATACCTTTCGAAGGACCGAGATGCAGTCGGAAAAAGGCAACGTACATGTATTGATCGAATAATTGCGGTATAAACGGCACTCTCATGGAAGTTGTCGATCAGTAATAGGCGTCTGAAAAATGGACCAAAAATGGTCTAGGTGCCCCGACGATCGCTGCTACCCCTATCTACCGATCAGTTCAGCAATGGAAGGAAGATCAATTGAGCGACAAGCGGCTCCGTATCAGACGTCGGCTTTCGATCTCCCAACTGATCGCCTCCCAATGAGTCACACTACGAAACTACTGAATTAGTAGACGCTTGGGTGGACACTAAGACTAAATAGATTATCAGAGTTGAAATTTCGCCACCGACCATCAACAACGCAAGAGTTAACCAAGAAGCGAACATTCTTCTGCACTCCCATTCGGCTTTGTTCCATGAAGTGGTGGTTTATAGTACAGAGTGAGAAACAACAACGAGCGGCAACTTTGTCCCCTTCAAGATAGCATCTGCCTAGGTGTCGATGACGTGTACTGACTAGACAGTTAGAACGTGATCTGCAGCACAGCGAGCTGTCAATGAGGCGTTTGCTGGCATTGAAGCGGAAGCGGCTAAAATGGTTACAGTGGTAAGCCAGGGCAAATCAAAGTACATGCTGTCATAACGAAAGGACGCACAACATCGATATCTGGGCCATAATGGGTAGCAGAAACTAGCTCTAGCTCTAGCTAGTCAAGGATTTCGTCTACCTCGACTCTGCAGTAAACGGGGACAAAAACACCAGTACCGAGATCAAGCGCAGAATTACTCTTGCCAATCGCTGCTTCTTTGGGCTCAGAGGCAGTTGAGTAACATAGTCATCTCTCGAAACACCAAGTAGACTCTATATAACTGTGTGAGCGCAACTGGAGGCAGCTGACGAAAAATATTCCTGCCTGTGGAGGCTTGTTGATTCACCCTGGTTGTAGCGCAAAGAAGTAGTAGTCCAGTAAGAAAGTCTGTGGTTATATGAATCTGACTCCTAATGGGCAGGGAGAGTTGTTTCGTTCTGTTAAGAGACGTAGTTGGTAGGAACATTTTGGGTTGCCTTTCATGTTGGTCCAGCCGGTTGCTTACCTGATGGCCGCAAAATCGTCGTGATGCGGATCATTTTCTGGCTAGTAGGTCTGCTTTTTCGTTCCCTCGAGAGCTGCTATCCAAATGGTGTTTGTGTTGGCCAGCTGGTTCCTGGAAGTGCCTTCATAGCCTTTGAGGGATAGAAGAGAAGCTTGACTGTCAGAGAGAAACGTGCTTGTTAGTTATATGTTGCTGTGATGTAAATGGATATTGGTGTTTATTCCGTGTGCTCCAGCCCCAACGCCTTCATTTGTTTTGACGCCATCTGTGTACCAGATTTAGGACTCGCGTCAAATCGCCGCAGATCTCTGGTGTCCATGCGTGCTCTCGCCCCCATACGAGCGATCTATTTATATTCTTTCATCAGACAGACGAACACCGTATGCATCAATAGCATCAACTTTGGTTGGAGGCCCCACCTTTTGCGAATGTTTTAGTGCCGACGTTAAAAATTGTGCACGCTCCCTTAACCCGCTGGTCTACGTTTGGCTTCCAGTTGAGTCTGGGATTGGAGGTAAGTCCCAAGTTGTTAAGACGGTGAGAGGGAAGTTAAACTTGGAACTGCTGCTGAGCTGCGGTGGGTCCCAACATTATGCATCGCCCAATGCTTACATTGCCATACAATTTTTTTGTGACAAGGCAATCGACTTTGGACCTGTTTGCAATTTAATCACACTTAAATTCTGGTGATTGCTAATGATTGTAGACATAATAGGCGTTTGAGGATAAAAAATGTTATTGCTGGGGAATGTTTTGAGTCACATTGGGAACTTGCTGGGCGATGATGGAATCTTTGGTCTTATTAAGAGGTGTCCATTGTGTGCAATCATTTTCCTAGCGACTTAAGTGAACCTGTCGTTGTTTACGGATCCACTACCAGACATGAGGCATAAGTAGACGATGTAGACCCGAAATGCCTTCGAATAACACCGCAGATGAGGCTCGGACCTTAACCAATTTGGTGTGTGAAACTGAAAACCACTTGCAATAGACTCTGACAACAGGTTGAAGCTCTGACTCATCACTGACCTTGTCAACTCATTAGCAGTAGATACCAGTGGGCTTGGCTGCAAATCGAGTGTTAATACGTCGAAGCACACTAGAGTGCGCATCTATCCGCCCATTCCCTGTCACTTGAGGCTCTTCTTCCGACGTTCACATCAATTAAAAGTCACAAAATTGTTCTCGAACTGCGAGCCAGCAGAGCCTTCACACCCGACCCGACCTAATCCACTCCATCCACAGAGGCCCTCCGCCTGAGTGGCATAAATTCCTCGAACCGAAACGTGTCCTCTTCAACAAAGGACCATCGTGCGCCACAATCACTATTCAAAGCAAACACACACACACCTTCACGCACCCTTCAGCCATCACCCGAATACAGACACAAATCAATTAGATTACAATTGACTCCGATCCGCAAACGAGAGCGAATCCATTGTGTAATTAAAAACTTCATCAATGCCGGCGTCGCCGCCTGCGCCACCTCCGCGCAAAAATTCCCTACTTCCCAGAACCCTTGTTGCCGTGGGGGTGGCCGAGGGGGTGGGACTCGGAACACAATGCTCTCGTGGTGCCGCACTCAAACACATTCCATTGGACATTCTCCATCTCATTAGCAGCGGAACAGCGAATTTTCCAACTCCACCCGACGTGTGTGTGTGTGCAGGGGGAGGGAGGGAGAGGGGCGGATTCTATTCAGCAACACGACGACGACGCGGCGGCACTGGGTACGGCACCGGGAGAGGAATTCCTAGTGAGCCATAGGTCGCATCTCAAATCCCGGATGAGCTTGATTAATCGGAATGTGCCTGACCCGCTGCTCGCTGAAAGTAAACTATGGAATTAATTAGACGCATGTTATTCACCGTTGTATTGAACACGAAGGTACACACTCGCCCTACACCCGCCTGCCCGACCCACCGGCCACGAGAACAAACGCTCCATTTAGCGACTCGCCCAGCAGGTCGGTGATGGCTGCACCCTTTGATCGGCTTGCGGCCCGCGGCGGAAGGGGCCGAGCGGGCGATGTCGGCGGTGCAAACCCTGCCATTCGATGGCTGCGGATGATTGTATCCAGCGCGAGTGGTGCGGTGGAGTTGGTGGCGATGGGCGATGGGCGGTGGGCGGCGCTGTGCATGTGTTTGCCGAACTGCGTTGTATTTCGCAAATTGAATGTAAAGCAGTTGATACGGAACACAATGGCTAATTAAAGCGAATGTTATACACAATTAATTAAGCTAATTAGTGGAGAAACCGTAGTCTCGGTGAGCACAACGTAATATACGAGCGCTCTGCAGACACCTACGCACACACTGTGCGCCTCGCCGCCACGAACGGGAGGGCACATCTGTCTGCTTGAGTTGCTGCGCTGGCTTGTCTTTGGGAATTCGCGCGGGTGTGTGACTGCGAGTTGATGCCGCCACCAGACACTAATAGGCTGCGACAAGGCAAGTAGCTTCGAGCGGAAAAGAGGCACCTCTCCGTCGAGCAAATGGGAACAGACGGGACTTTCGAGGGGAATCTTCGACGGAACCCGAGTTGCTGAGCCACGGAATTCGTATGTAAATTGAGGAGAATTCCAAGGGAACCCTAGATGCGTCAGCAGGTTCATATGGAAAGCTGTGTCAGAATGGTTGGCTGTGTGACTTGACGCGACGCATTGTTTCACACTTGATTACGCTGTAGCGGGTGCTGAATATGAAAGCACTCATTTGGTGGGCTGTTCGCTGTTTGAAAAGAGAACAAGCTGATCTAGGTCTATTCATAAGTCCAAGAGACTGTGAGGTGGAGGCACGAAGACACTCCTTCAACTGGACTGGACAACGCTACGAAGCAATACTATCCTCACCTATTTTCGGGCCATGAAAAATGACGAGAGCAAGTGGTATCAGTCAAAGAAGAGTTCGCCTTATAAACGAGTGCTATTTCAGGCAGAGGATCTTCTGTGGCCCCGATTCCGACTTTTAGATTTTTTCGCCAAATTCGGGACGGCACTCTACTCAAGATCATGGGTCTACCACACTCTCAGAACTCTGTTCGGGATTGAGCAGCTCCGAAAAGTGCTCGATCCATTTGCGCAAAATTTCCCATCAATTGCAGAGCATCAGACCATATTTGGATTTGCCTCCTTCGATGGTGTTGAATTTCCTTCCTCTGAGTCGGCGTATAGTTTGTCAGAATACTTTTTTCACAGATCTGTGGTCGCTTTCTAGCTTCTTGCCGAGCTCCTTCCAAGACTGTTCCTTCGCGCCTCGGTGTACCGGTCACGGGAAGTAGAGTCCTCCCTACCTGCTTCTTCTCTCAGCGGGTTTCTTGAACTTCGAATGTCTTAAACCACGCCGTTTTTTCTCAACATCAGCCGCCACTCCCAAAAAGTGGAGTTTCAAGCCAAATTTGATGCTGCATACGGTGGTGGTCTGTTTGATGAAGGCATATAAATATATCACTCTAATGAGGACACAACATGCATGGACACCAGCGATCTGCAGTGATACACCGCGAGTCCTACATCTGGTACACAGTTGGCGACAAAACAAATGAAGGCATTGGAGCTGGAGTACACGGAATCAACGCCAATACCCATTTACACCGCAGCATGGCTAGTCACAACTCAACATAGATAGGAATATCACTAACAAGCACATCTCTGTTCTCTCTGACAGCAAAACTGCTCTTCTATCTCTTGTCAGAGACCTCTTGTCAGAGACCAGTAAATGGTCGTCTCACAAGATGACACCAGTTGAATGTGTTACGAGGACGAAAAGACTGCAGAACACATTCTGTAGCTGTTGTCACTGTAACTGCTTAGGCAGTACACATCGTCGACATCAAGGAGATACGCACAAAAATGAAACGAACAAAAAGTGCCACTAGTTCACTCAAAATCTCAATCTTTGAATGCACAAACCATCGAAGAAGAATGGAGTCGTTGTCAAGAAGCCATCAAAGAAGCTGCCACTGATGTGCTGGGTTTTACGACACTACCTAGAAGGAACCCATGGTTTGACGACGAGTACAGGCAGGCACATGCAGCCAAGCAGGAGGCCTACAAGGCAACGCTGCATCGAACAACGAGGGCTGTTCGTGAGCTCTACGAACAGAGGAGAAGGGAAGAGCACCGGCTTCTCAGAAGAAAAAAGAAAGAGCATGAGAAGCGCGCGGTCGAGGAGATGGAAAGGTGTTATGGCAGGAATGCCGTCCGAAAGTTTTATCAAAGGGTAAAACAATTATCCAATGGATATAAAACTCGGACAGAAGCCTGTCGGGATGGAAGTGGACATCTGGTAGTAGAGTCGCAGTCGATAATGAGAATCTGGAAAGATCATTTCTGCAGACTGTTAAACGGCGATGAGGACCAAAATACCGCTGTCAGGCAGAATGTTCCACTTAATCTGGACGATGACAGACGTGAATACCGTCCCCCAGACTTAGACGAGGTCAAGGTAGCAATATCAAGATAACAAAGCTCATCTGCAAGATATGGTCTGAGGAAAGCATGCCCGACGAGTGGAATCTCAGTATCGTTTGCCCGATCCACAAGAAAGGAGACCCCTTCAACTGCGCCAACTATCTAGGGATCAGTCTTCTTAGCATCGCATATAAGATCTTCTCTGCCGTATTGTGTACCCGCCTGAAGCCATTCATTAATAATCTGATAGGTCCATATCAATGTGGCTTCAGGCCAGGTAAGTCCACAACAGACCAAATTTTCACACTACGGCAGATCCTCGAAAAGACCCAAGAAATGCAAATCGACACTCACCATCTGTTCGTCGATTTCAAGGCCGCATATGACAGCGTGCATAGAGACGAGCTATACAACGCCATGTCTAGTTTTGACATTCCTGCCAAACTCGTCAGGTTGTGCAGGATGACGATGGAGAACTCTCGCTGCTCCATCAAGGTCGGTAACGAACTCACCGAGACCTTCAATGTCAAAAAAGGTTTTGGGTTTTCTTCCAGAAGTCCGTGCAATTGTTAGCATACGCCGATGACATCGACGTGATTGGCAGAACTCAGCGAGCCGTCATTGAGGCGTTTGCTGGCATTGAGACGGAAGCGACTAAAATGGGTCTGGCGGTAAACCAGGGCAAAACAAAGTACATGCTGTCATCACGAAAGGACGCACAACATCGACGTCTCGGACAGAGCGTCATATTGGGCAGCAGAATCTTTGAGGTAGTCAAGGACTTCGTCTACCTAGGCTCCGGAGTAAATAGGGACAACAACACCAGTACCGAGATCAAGCGCAGAATTACTCTTGCCAATCGCTGCTTCTTTGGGCTCAAGAGGCAATTGAGTAACTGAGCCATCTCTTGAAACACCAAATTGAGCTTGTATAAAACCCTGATCATCCCAGTCCTGCTCTATGGCGCAGAGGAATGGACGCTATTGAAAGCGGATGAAGAAGCTCTTGGTTGTTTTGAGAGAAAAGTTCTGCGTACGATCTTTGGTCCTGTTTGCGTTGATGACGTTTGAAGGAGAAGGTTCAACCACGAACGGGCTGTACAGCGGCATGCACCTAGTTAAGCGTCTTCGGATCCAACGCTTAAGATGGCTAGGTCATGTAGAGCGGATGGACACCACAGCTCCGTCCCGAAAAGTCTTCGATACCGAGCCATTGGGACAGCGCAACAGAGGACGTCCTCGCACGAGATGGCGCACACAAGTGGAAAAGGACCTCAACCAACTTGGTGGGCGCAGCTGGATGCAGCTGGCGGAAAATGGTGCTGGCTGGAGAGGCATGTTGGTTGAGGCCAGGTCCACCCCGGACTGTAGCGCCAATCAAAGAAGAAGAACCGTGTTATTATGAGGACAAGTGTAATAGAGAAGAGATGGAGATGTATTTGCTGGCCATTGTTGGTACTATTAAGTTTGTTTCATATGGAGCTGATGGAAACCAATGCTCCGGCTGTGAAAGTTTTCGAACCCAGTATAGGAGTAGTAGAGCAGAAGATGAAGACTTGCATCTCAGGTGACGTACGCAAGTAGAATCAACTATGCGTGCAAAACTGGAGGCAGCTATCTAAGGACTGACCTGGGAGAGATGGTTGTTGTTTCAGACCCAGATCTCCCCGGACTGTAAAAGTAGCTTAAGGAACTAAGTAGGTGGAAGCGGGTATAATACAATACAGTCGGCACAGCCAGTTAGCACGACACGAGCAGCAACGATCTGCAGTAATACGATCCACTAGCCTTGACCGTGAATTGCACGAGTAAAGCGTGGGTATGGTTTCCAGCACAACTCGCATGTATTGCTGATCAAGTGACCACGCGAAGAAAGATGATCCACCATTGGATTGCATCAGCCAGCAGAACACCTGTGTCAGCATGCGACCGGCAACGATGGAAGGTGATGAGGAAAGGCTAGGCAGGCAGGGCAGTCAGTCGATCGTTCAAATAAATTGAATTTATAACGACATTTCGAACTGGAAGAATAAAATAAATCCTAAGTCGAACAGTTGGGCCAGCCTGAGGGCTGGTGTTCGCGGTTGTTTTGGAATCCCCTTCAGGGACTCCTTTAAGTCAGCCACTAACAAAGCCGCAGACTCAGAAAGCTTACCATCAGAACTCTTCAAAGCTGGTGGCAAGTTTTGGTAAGGAGCTTGCGCCAGATTATTTGCTGAATTTGGGCAAAATGCTCGAAGATGGAAATATCAGTTCCATCTGCCCCATCCGTAAAGAAGGTCAGAAACTGGGGCGCAACTTTTACGACTGAATGGCTTGGTTTCTCAACTGCTACCTTCATGGGATAACCTTGGTGTTTGGACACCTTTTTTTATCGAATATTCTGTTGCTCGGATGTAGGAAACAAGTCGCTTTCTTGACTCTTTCCTGTGGAACTGGTTACCATGGAACATCTTAATCTGAGTCTATCGGATTCAACGCAGGATCATCTAGGATGCATGGTCAGCACTGCATCAGTTCATAGGGTCTCCGATACTGGACCGCAATAGAAGACAATCACAAACCGATAGAGCCAAATATCTTGCCAAGCAGAAGGTTGTTGCCACGAAACTATCAAGGCTACGGTCTCCATCTCTTTATGTTTAGAACTAGTACACGATTGCCGGACAGTGCTTGCGTCGCATAGTGCAACGAATCGAATAATTAACTGGATTTAATAAAAAAAACTGACATACATAAAAGTCAACAAAAATGAGTTTCTTTCACCTTGCCCTTTTTTGTTGTTGGAGCATGTTTGGTTGGGTGGTTTAGGTGGCTACTCAGCTCAGTACAAGTAGCGCAGTCAGGAAATTTGTGAATATAGCTCCAGATACTTCTTCTTCTTCTTTGTGTGGCGCTACAGTCCGGGGTGGACCTGGGCCTCAACCAACAAGCCTCTCCAAATAGCGCGATCTCTGGCTAGCTGTCTCCAGTTTCGCACTCAAAGTTGGTTTAGGTCCTTCTCCACTTTGGTGCGCAACCTTAAACGTGAGCGTCCACTGTTGCGTTGCCCGACAGGTTCGGATTCGGAGATTCTTCGGGCCGGAGCTGTGGTGCTCTACATGACCTAGCCACCGTAGACGTTGGATCCGTAGACGCCTAACTAGGCTCATGTCGCTGTACAGCCCGTACAGTTCGTGATTGAATCTTCTCCTCCAGAACCCGTCAACACAAACAGGACCAAAGATCGTGCGTAGAACTTTTCTCTCAAAGAGACCAAGGACTTCTTCATCCGCTTTTGAGATTGTCCATGCCTCCGTGCCGTATAGCAGGACTGGGATGATCAGGGTCGTACATAGAGTCAACTTGGTTCTTCGAGAGAGGGCTCTATTACTCAATTGCCTCTTGAGGCCGAAGAAACAGCGGTTGGCAAGAGTTATCCTACGCTTGATCTCGGTACTGATGTTATTTGTACAATTTACTCCGGAGCCGAGGTAAGTGAAGTCCTTGACTACCTCGAAGTTATAGCTGCCCATTGTGACGCTCTGTCCAAGACGCCGATGTTGTATGTCCTTTTTTGCGGACAGCATATACTTCGTTTTGCCCTCATTCACCGCCATCAATGCAATAGCCTCACTGACGGCTCGCTGAGTTCTGCCAATCACGTCAATGTCATCGGCGTATGCTAACAATCGATGTGTGATCGATGTGATCCAGGACGATGATGAAGAAATCACATCACAGCTGCAGAATCAATTTGGAAAAAGAAACAAAACGTCTGGCTGGAGAGTAAATTTTGGATTTACCCATTCTTAGAGCGATGCGGTGCAGCTGCTTTATTGGTCGTTCTTTCTTTTATTAGCAACTGGGCAATAGGGCATCAGCGACATCAGTCCAAGACAGACAGCTTTGTAGACAGCTTCTGGACAAATCCCCATTTTTGCTCAGTTCAAGTTACCTTACATTTAGACTAGACTTGTACACAATCAAAAAAGAAAGCAGAATTCCTGAACTTTGGTTAAAGTACGGGAATAAATTGCGCCCCTTGTGAACCATTCAACTTCTGATACTTTTTCAGACATCGCTTCCTTCAAACGTTTGCATATTCAGCAAAAACCGCTCAATTATTCTTGTCATAACCTTTCCCTTCGGAAGCGACCATGTCCACATTCCAGGCGCACGTCCTTGCCTTTGGTAGGCCTTCTCAGTGCCTCCCCCCCACCCACATTCGAAGCAATCACGGATTAAAATGCCATCTCTCCGTGAACCGCCCCCCATTTCGTGTAAAACTGTCAACACTAGCCAATCACCAATCGCCAATCACCGTTACTAAATCAAATAGACCACGTCCCAGCGATGATTACCCACCACCGCTGCGCCGCCAGCACCGTCACCGCACCAAGAAGACATGTCATTCAAAAGTTACATTTTAAATTCCAACCGCATTCGTGGACCGAGCTTCGGCAGCGCTTCCCGCCGCATGCATGCAACAATGCCGGCAAAACGGTGATAAAATCAGAAATGGAAAAAAAAACACCGAAACAAGCAACACCGACGAGGAGCACACAAATTTGAAGCAAATAACTGAGATTGAAACATTGTTACGCCTCGACAGGACCCTAAATTGAACACAATTACTTGAGCCAACCGGCAGCGCACCACGGAACGAAATCAGGAGCACGTCACAACAATGAGAACGAGAATTTTCGAAGACGAACAAGCAATTTGTCACATTGAACCCGATATTTCGAGAATATCCCCCCGATGTGTCAGTGGTGTCAGTGTGCCAGGGTGGCGTGGTCTTCTCCCGGGCTGCAGCAGGAACTGACGACGAAGATGTGCCGAGGCACTGCGTGTGTGTGCGGGAAACGGGCGGAATGCTAAATGCCACGGCACCCACTCCCACTGCAGCACTGCATCCGGTTTGGGGCTGACAGGACGAAGGAGGCCCTGCGGCGGGTGGCTGGGTCAATAGAAATTATATGCTGCTGCAGGGCGGCCGGGGAGGTGCACGATTGAATTTCGTGGTAACAGGGTGACATTGTTGACGCTGGCCCGCATATGCAATCGAAATACTTCAATTGGACAATATTACCGGATACGTGCGAGGAATTTCGACAATTGTCAGCACACACACGCCCCCGGAATGAATGAATATCTCCGTGTGGGTGACGAGGCGGCGGCGGAGCGCAAAACTGAAGAGGAATCACCCCCCGAAAGCAATCAAAATTCTTGACGAATTACCGGGACACGAACGAGCGCACATCAGCAGTGAGGAAGTGGAGCCATCTGCGGAATGAATTCGTCCCTCTATTGAATTGGATACATCCTTGTGCACTCACTCGCCTCCCATTTCGCTTTTTTTTTTTTTGCGTTAATTTGTCTCGGTACGAATTGTTTCCAGTTTGCAGAGGTATCCACGTGCTGTGAGCGTCCCTTCGCCGGGCGAACGTGTGTGTATTCATGCGGCGTGAATAATCGACAGTGGAACGCCACAGAATTTTGGCGGAAAACTTTTAATTGGATGTCAAACGCATTGTTATCGGCGAAGTGTAAATCATTAATAAGGACGCACGCTCAAAAAAGTTAAGTGAAAGGATTTAGTGGCGGTCGTCCAGGCGACAGATGATGCGTTGACTCTTGTGTGTGCTCATCGCTTGGTGACGCCGCGCCGCGATGATCCTAATTATCTGCTGTGGTGGATGATGCGTCGAGGGGTGAATGGTTGTGGCGGTGTTCGTCTGGAGACGAAGTGCGGTTGTTCTTTCGGTTTGAATAGAATCGAGCGCTTTCTGGCTTCCGACGAGGACTTAGCGGTAATCAACTGCTTTACAATGCCATGCATCCCCATCATCCACAGAATATGGGAAGACAAAGGCGTGCCCGGAGACTTGAATATCACGTGTATATCCGCGTATGAGATCCTGTCCACATCCCATCTAGAAACGAGCGAACAACCAATGACGTCTTCAGTGAGACAACGGACAAAGGCTGGATGGCGCAGTTGCTTGAGTACCTGCTCTTGGTTATCGTGGTCCCAAGTTCGAATCCCAGTGAGAGTAAAATTAAAATTCTCTTATCCGGTTTTCAAATCTGGTTCAGCCACCAGACAGCGGCGCTCAATTGGTCCATTGCAACCCAATAACTTAACCTATAACAACTTCTTAGAGCGCTCCATTTTTTTTGACTGGTTCCCATGTCACAGCAATCAGGACCAAACTGTATGGCATCCGCATTAAGTCGGTGTTTATAAAGGGTGGTTAAATTTGAAGGGGCTAGGCGATTTTGAATAAAGCTCAAATTATTTATCGCCAGCTCGAAGCTTCTTCTTCTTTTTGATTGGCGCTACAGTCTGGGGTGGACCTGGGCCTCAACCAACATGCCTCTCCAGCCAGCACGATCTTTCGCCAGCTGCCTCCAGTTGCGCACACCAAGTTGGTTGAGGTCCTTTTCAACTTGTGTGCGCCATCTAGTACGAGGACGTCCTCTGTTGTGCTGTCCCAATGGCTCGGTGTCGCAGAGAAATAATTTTCACGACCCCACCTCTTTCGAGTTACTGACAATGCTCAAAGAGTATTTCTGTCTAGAAAAAGCTTCTCAAACTTTGCCGTTCGGATTCGGCATTAAACTGTAGGTCCCTTCCACTCGTGAGGTAACAATAGCATGCACAACACGAGTGGTTGCTGAGAAGTTAGGCCCTGGCCCCCTACGGGCTGTAGTGCCACCCATATTATTATTATTATTATATAATATTGGTATGGTTCAATTATGTATGGAACAAAATATCGTCCAAACGGCCGCCGCGTCCTCGGCGGCACACCTCCATCCCATGGTCCAAATTTTCGATGACGCTGAAGCATAATTGAGGTTCTGTGCCGTTAATGTGCCGAATTATCTCATCCTTTAGCTCTTGAGTTGTTACTGGCTTATCGACGTACACACAATAACGCCTAAGAAAAAAATCCAAAGGCGTCAAATCACATAATCTTCGCGGCCAATTGACATCGCCACCACGTGAGATAACACCATTGAATGTCTCGCGCAAAAGGGCCAATGTTTCGTTAGCTGTGTGGCAAGTGGCACCGTCCTGTTGAAGCCACATATCGTCCACATTCATATCTTCCAATTCCGACCATAAAAAGTTCGTTATCATTTCACGATAGCGAACACCATTCACATAACTAACATTCACTAACATTTTCGACAATCACTCTTGTATTATTATTCGCCCAAATGCGGCAATTCTGCTTATTGACGAATCCACTGAGGTGAAAATGTGCCTTATCACTGAAGATGATTTTCTTCGAAAATTGATCATCCACTGTTACCATTTCTTGCCACCATTCTGACCCTTGACACAGCTTGAAATGGTCAAGACGTTTAAGTTCTTGAGTCAATTGCACCTTGTAAGCGTGTAAATGTAAGTCTTTATGCATATTTGTTCATCAACGACGAGCGTGAGAGGTGCAATTGTTGGGCACGACGACGAGTTGAGGTGGACGGCTCTTCAGCCACACTATCGCGAACAGCAGCAATATTTTCTGCAGGAATTTCTCCTACAGACTATGAATATATAACCTACGCGATGCTACTGGTAGCGGCAAACAAGAGTTGCTTATTTGTGATAAGTCAAATATGTGAGATAGGCAAACATAGACTTGCAACGGAGCCGTGGGATACCAAGAAAAACCCATTTACCTGATGTCGATAGTTGCGCAACAGGAGGTTCAGTCTTCATCTCCTTCTCGAACCAGGAGGCTTGTTTAGCTTGAGACATGCACTCAATGGTGCTGAGCCCCTGCATTCGACAGATTTTTTGCCTATCGGACTGCATCCATATCTTCCCAGAGCTCGTAAAGTTCGCTGTTCCATTTACTCCTCCATGCACCTTCCTCGCAGACAGGTACGTACTCAGTTGTCTTTATAAGGCACCATGCTTAACGTCCACCTTTCTGCCTTCTTCCTAAGCGGACTGGCCAAGGTAAGGGTTTGGTTTCAGCATGATATTGGCCCAAGTTGCTTTGGTAAGCCGAAGTTACAGCGGTTGCCGACTACATCGGATCCCCTCTAGAGTGTCCTCTTTGGAGATCATGATTGGCTTCATATAGGCCAGCTCCTTTAGGAACTACTACGAAATTGTGGCTGTAGATGGTGACGGTTTGTTCACAAAAACTTGTATCCAGTTTTGTGATTAAAACCTCTTCTCGGTGAGCTGTGAACAGTGAACGCAGATGACAGCTTTCTGCTTGTCTCCACATTACGTACTTTACTGGTTGCAAGAATCACGTCGAAGGTAAGGGAAAGAAAACTTACCTCTACCAAGGGCAGAATCTAGTCACCAACTACTGTTGGCTACAACTTAATCAATGTCGAGCGATGTGACCATAGGGTATCTCTTTACTTACTTACTAACTTAAGGTGGTGCTACAGCGATCTGGAATGGAAGGTCCCTTAATAGACCACGTGCAGCCGAACAAGAGTTATCTCTTTCGACGATTCTTAAGCGAGAACCTTTTTCTGAGAATAGCTCTCTAGGGGTGTACGAATGGCTCAAGAAGAATTCAATTTCGTTGACCACACTGACACGTACCAGAGAAGTTTCCGGCGCGACAAATCAACAACAGACCAAATGTTTGCACTAAGGTAGATTCTGGAGAAGACTATTGAGTCTCAGATCAGTTAACCTAACGTAGCAGAAGTCTCTACGGCTATTTAAGAACGAAACGGAAGTGCCCTAAGCTTAATGAGGAGAAGACGAAGAATACAACCCCTTGGAAAAGAACCACCGAGAAGTTTTTGTGATCAAACCGCGTGGCACCAATTTTACCAACTTTATCTAAAGCCAGTTTCCCAGTCGGCCAAGCAACATTTTCCTAACAACATGAATATTTGTTCAAACAGCAGGGAATGGAGCGTCAGCCCAAGATGTAAGGAAGACAAGGTGTTCCGCGAATCTCTCCTGCGACGGCATCACATGCACTCAGTTTTCCATCAGAGGTTGTGCTTGTCTAGAAAAAGCTGCAACGACGCTCGTTGGAGTCGGAACTGTAAGTTCGCTCCACTCGGTACAATTGCATGCACAACTATAGTGTTGCTGTAGAAACTAGGCTCTGGTCCACCTCGGAGTGCAGCGCCACGCATAGTAATAAATTCCTTCGAATGGGTACTCTACGTCCAACTAACCTTCACAGTCCGCTGGTCCATTCATCCTCGTCCACTGTTCCCTGTGATCCGCGATCGATCTCCTGATTGGCCGAAATCCGAGAGTAAACCCGTGCCAATATCGAGTTCAATTAAAATATGTTGCATGGAAATGCCTCTACACGCAGCTCGGTCATTGTAGGACCTTCAGCTTTAGTCTCAGCTGAGAAAAAAAACGAACGCATCCAACAAAGCCCTTAGCCTTAGCAACAAATATTCAACAAACCGTCAATCGCACTGGCATCCCAGAGCGCGCACACTGACAGCGTTAACCGGAGTGCACCGCATCCGAAAACTAAACCAGACAACAGAGCGGTGGTGTGCGGCAGCTGCAGCCCCAGCACCAGCAGCGGCAGCAACAAATTTAATTGCTGGAGTTCTCTAGTTGAAAAACGGATCCATCAGAACTCTCTAACAAGCAATTAGATGGCAGTTTATGAATGCATAACTTTTCCATTTTTATTAGACATGCCACATTTTGCACCTAATTGACCACAAGCTCGGCCCAGCCATCTCTCGTCCATGTCAATTTGCCGTTTGCTGCATCTGCTCGGCTCTGCTGTGCTGTGCTGTGCTTCGGTCGGGTCGGGTCGACGTTGGGCGTCTGCTGGTCGCCGCATTCCCTGAGATGGTCTGGCCGGGCGAGTGTACTGACGTGGGTACGTGTGCGGAGGTGTGTTGGTGTTCCATGGTGTGACTCTGAGAGGGGGGAGGCGCTCCTGAGTGACATCCGGTTTTAGGAACCGAATGACATCTTGTTATTTAGTTAGTTTCCGAATGTGGGCGGCGGCGGCGGCGGTGACGATGGCTGATAGGGAAAACGGAGTGAAGGCAAAATTTGATGAAGTCCCTAATGGGATAAGGTGTAAGTTGCAGTTTGAATGGGATTACGAGTTGGGTGCCGTCAGGCGCCAGGACATGGAGGTGAGGTGCCAACAAAGGCCCGATTGACTGGGCCAATAACTGCGAGGAGGCAAGTTCGGTTGGCAGAGCGGTAATCGGGAGTTGAAGAGACTGTGGGCTTCTTAAAATTGTTTTGAGTGGTTCCAACGCGTGGACAACTGACTAGGGATACCAATCAACGACGAGGTGGTCAACGAACTAACCCTGTGAACACGATTTCGAAGCGGCTTATGAAAGCACCATCATCATCTGCACTTCGTCCCTGACATCAATCACCTACTCTCATTCATCTCGCCTGGGAGCTGAGCCGCAGCGGTGAGTTGTCATTGGAGGCTGCGAATAAGGAATTACGGAATGAGACTGGGCTAAGGCGGAGTCGATAAATTGATCGCCCAACAGCAAAATGCAGAACTTGATTCAGAAGGGGCTGCCTGGTGTTGATTGGAATAGAGATTATGGTGGAAGAAGCATCTTAGGCCTTAAGATTGTCCAAGCTGCGACAATTTCGAAACAACTTGGAAGGTCTGTAATCATGAAAGAATCAGGAAATATGTTTTTAACTCAGTATTTATTCCAATTTCGGTGATGACTCAAGAATTAAGACAGCTAGTGCTATTGGTAGAATTATATACCGAGATGGGGTGAGAAACAGGACATGGCTTCTCCAAATCGAAGGGGGCTACGCTTTGATGGCTTGGTCACGTTGCACGAATGTCTCCATCATGAAGATTTCCGATAGGTGTCTTGAATGCGATTACATCATCCTACTAGCAGAGGTGGTCGTTCTTCTTCTTCTTAGAGCGCTACAGTCCACGGGAGATCTGGACCTCACCCAAAATGTCTTCCAGGTCAACCTTGAGAAAAGGGTAATGAAGAACATCTGAAGCGTACACTATGCTGCCGAGGTCCTAGGCAAACATTTCAAAATCGTTAGCCACAATTTCGAAAGAAAGTATCGTGGCCGTGGGTCTGTATGCCGACTTCTGCGCATTTGAACCTCGGCGTCTAAGTAAGTAGTTTTTCTTTAACTGCGTTAGCCGCGGTAGGCGTTGTTTTCCTTTACCGCGTTGTCCCTTGGAGTTGGAGTAGGAGACTTTCCGGGCCAGAGCATTGGTGTCTATTCGCTCGACGTGGCCTAGCCATCTGAGACGAGAGATTCGAACTCGTTTGACCAGGTCGATGTCGCTGTACAGCCCCTACAGCTCGTCGTTCAGTCTCCTCCTCCAAACACCATCCGTACGTACGGAACCGAGGATAGTTTGAAGGACTTTTCTTTCAAAGAGACCAAGAATATCCTCGTCCACTTTAGTTAGTGTCCATGCTTCTGCGCCATACAGCAGCAGTGGGACTCTCAAGTTCTATAGAGGGATATCTTGGTTCTTCGATGCATTTATTCTTCTGTGGCCTTCCGAGTGCGAAATTGCAGCGATTGGCCAGCAATTTAAAAAAAAAAAAAAACAAATAAGTGGTATGCCGTTTAGTAAAAGAGAAGCATTCGGATTCGAACACAGAACTTGCCAGCAGGACTCCGCCAACGGACCTGACATCTTTCTGTTTTTGTTTTCAGTATACTGACATACTTACAAATATATCTCTTTATTATATTAGGATAATATAGAAGCTTGTTTACATCGGGCTAATCATGAATTCTCAACAAAGGAAAGCCTATTTGGGATGCAACGTGGTGATATATAGGTTTGCAAAGCACCTAGGGCCAAAGATCGTGCTCCACAAAGCCTTAACTTTGATCAAGCGGACGGAGCAGAAAGCTGGACGAAAAGCAAAACAGACGATCTTGTTCTTGGTGTCTTCCAAAGAGAAAAAGTACGGTCCCTTCTGTGACAAAAGCAAAGGGAGAAGAAAATAGAACCGCAAACTCTACAATCTGTGACTTCACAAGCACACTTCACTTCACTGACTCGGCCCCACTGAGTGCAGAGGCACCAATGAAGCCGAACCTCTTGGTTCGAGAAGGAAAAGATTACCGAATCTCTGGACTGGAAGCAGTGTTTCCCGGTATCACATTAATGCAGACTGCCTGCTAAGACTCTTCATTGAACTTCGCCAGGACGCACAGTGGGGTATTTGCCAAAAAAATGCATAAGCCCAATTTGTTACCAGTCAAGAGAAAAAAGCGAGTAAAACACTTCAGCTAACGCGTCAAGACGCCTCGGACTTCAAAGTAGCAAGACAATGCCTGTCTGTTTCTGACTCAGGCCAAAAGAGATAATCAACCGATGATTATCTGCAATTGAAATCCAAAGGGCCTGTACGCTGGGATGGGCGTAATGGATAGTTGGTCTAAGTGAGCCGTGCCCACAAGCTCACAAGAGCACCCAATTACCTACTTGCCTAAGTGGATTCAGCGACAGGCTCCTCAACGAATGCCTCTTTGACGAGTGATGATCATAACCGCGCTTGATCACAAAGAATACCGACGCCCACCCACCGCAACTCACTTAAAGACAGACGCTTGCTTGCAGCCCGACTAGACACCCTTGAGTGGACACATGCTCAGTGATTAGCTCCACCCTCCTGAGGCGTCCGGCAGCATGGAACTCTTTGAAGTGTCAATCAAGCGGTGCACCCAGTCACTCCCCTCCCGAACGTTGTTTGTCAGCTTGTCAGCCTTCTCTGAGGCTAAGCAGTTTCAAACTTCTGCATTCCCCGCCCGGCCAGCTCACCTCATCCGCATGCATGTAACCTGGACCTGCGTCAGTGTGCGCACTTGTGTTTAGCACACCATTTCAGTTTCCAGATATTATTATATGGAAGCATTCATTAGAGCTCACTAATTACTCCAAGCTTTAATGAATAAGCTCTAATGAACCACTTTCCGTTAATTAAAAGTAGAGTAAAGTGGTCTGAGAGCGTCTCCACCACCAGTACCCTTTAGCTTCCACCCTTCGGTCGCTCACACTCTTTTCGTTCGTTCGTTCGTTGGTTGGTTCGTTCGTCGCTCAGTCCTCCCCAGTCCTTCAGAGTGCCTCCCCTTGGCTCGGTGAGAGTGTGTAGTAGCAGCAGCAAGCAGGCAGGCAGGCAGGCAGGCAGGCAGCCACCAGTAGCAGCAGTTGTTGCCAGCACAGCAACATTTGGTTTATGACTAGTGGTCCAACTCTGAAGGAGCCGCGCCGGGTGGGCGAGTCGGGCTAGAGTTGGGTGGGGTGGGTCGGCTCGACGCGGCACGGCGCTGAGGATGAGTGCGGGGAGATGAGTACAGATGGATGAATGAATGCGATGGTGGCGGGATGTGAATAAGGATGCTTAAGGATTTAGTTGGGTTTTCTTGGTTAATTGGCAAAAGCAGTACGACGATGGGTACACGGGTATATACCACGATGCTGTGCTTCTGCTCCTTCAGCCCCCTCTCCCACTGCCTCTGCTGCTGCTGTTGATGATGATGATGATGGGGACGATGATGATTGCGAGAGAGGCAACCCACTTCACCTCATCCCCCGGTGGTGCTGGTCGACCAGCGATATCCGGTTTCATTTCATTTTCCAGGTGCTTAGGTACGTGTCTGTGTGTTCGTCTGTCTGCGCAGGAAACAACAGCATCGTCCGCCATGAACGATTGCCGAGCGAGTGAAACGGTCGAATCAATTAGCGTGCATGCGTCCAAGTGTGTGTGTGGGGATGGTGGGGTATCCTTCCGTACGCACTAATTAACTACCGCTTCGTGACCTCTCTTGAAATGAATCCCAACCCCGACGCCAAAAAAAATTGCCTAAAAATTGAACTCATCTGGTGCCGTGCCGTGGCGTGGGGTGGGTGGGTGGTGAAGTTAAAAATACCAGAGTCACCTTCGCCACCACTGGCACCAGCACGACTCCCACACCTAATGGCGTCTCGGCGAGACGTCTTCACATGATTGATGAATATTTCTGTGTCCCAGATAGGAAAATGGAAAAACTGCCCCGAAACGAGTTTCGCCGGGGGATGGAGTGCCGCACGGAACAGGACGATGTCCTGTGCTTTTTTTCTGCGCTCGCTCCGTTTTTTTTTTTAATTAAATAATTTTTGGGCGAGGTATAATTATATTTGGGAAACCGTAATTAGCTTTAGAGCGAGCAGGGAGGCAGGGTGCAGCCTCTATGCCAGCCGTGTGATGGAATTCGTCCTGTTTGCGTGTGTGTGTGTGCGAGGTTGATGAGTTTGAGGATACAATCCTACATCCATTTCGCTAATGAGTATGGGCTTTAATTAGTGAAATTAAACGCAACGCGGCGCATATTTGCCGAGGCCGGGCGGACGCGGGGGCCCTTAATGTATTGGATTGTTTAGCAGGGGTTAAGATGGATGATTGGCGGGTGGCGTGGTGGTGTGTTCACGGTCGGGTGAGTGAGTCCTCGACATGGGACGGTGGTAATTAGTATTGAATTGACAATGATTCGAGTGAGGCGCGGGAACGCAGGGTTTTATCGTGACGGTATCTCGGATTTCGACGGTGTTTTGGGGACGGCATAGATGACACTGGGCGAAATTGAATACCTAATCGGGTGGTCTCAAGGGTGGACAGGGAATGCGGTGACTTTGATGTTCGCTTTGAAAGGGTATGGTTCAGCTGTTTTGGAAGCAAAGGGGACCGGGAAAGTTGTACCATGTGACAAGTTGTGTGGTGTTGGATAATTTTAAAGAGCTTGTTTCTGTTTGACTAAGGACCCTATGGATCGGAAGGGGTTCATGGTCCTTTTCTCGTTTTAACTGAGCGACATTTAGTGCTTTTCATGTAAATTTGGCAGGCACTAGAGCTACTTATTTTACACTCAATCAGACACAGATACACGAGTATCGTGTACACGTTGTTGAGTTAAATGTACGTGCTGTTGACAGAATAGTGTACCCGTCCGTTGCTGCCCCACGTCTGTTGACATCTCTCAAACTGCGGTCGATTTGAGTTGAGAATCATTGTAATTTGAACAGGTATGGCACGCTTAAAGCAATGCACGACGAAATGACAAACATAACTGAGGTTTATGAGTCTTTATCGACGTTGACAGCTGCTGAAGTGATGCCATTGGAAAAACTATTCGTGGAAGCGGACTCCGATCCGATCCTTGTTTGCATCATCCATAAAAAAGGAGACCCTTTGAACTGCGCCAACTATCGGGAGATAAGTCTCCTTAACATCGCCTATAAGATCTTATCTGTCGTACTGTGTGAACGCCTAAAGCAATTCGTCAACAACTTGGTTAGTACATACCAGTGTGGCTTATAATAATAATATGGGTGGCGCTACAGCCCGTAGAGGGCCAGGGCCTAGCTTCTCAGCAACCACTCGTGTTGTGCGTGCTCACGAGTGGAAGGGACCTACAGTTTAATACCGAATCCGAACGGCCAAGTTTGAGAAGCTTTTTCTAGACAGAAAGTACTCTTTAAGCATTGTCAGTAACTCGAAAGAGGTGGGCCGTGAAAATTGTTTTCGTCGCACAGAGCAGTAATCGAACCTACGACGACCAAATATTCAGCAGATTTTGGACAAAACCCAGGAGCAACAAATCGATACCCACCACCTTTTCATCGATTTTAAGGCCGCGTATGACAGCATCTATAGAGACGAGCTATACAGAGCAATGTCTAGTTTTGGCATCCCTACCAAACTCGTCCGTTTGTGTAGGATGACGATGGAGAATGCACGCTTCTCCATCAAGGTCGGTAAAGACCTATGGGCCCTGTGGTGTACGAGGGTAAGACCAAGTATATGCGGTCGACGAGAAAGGACACTCAACACCGACGTCTCAGTCAGAACGTCACAGCAGACAGACATAACTCTGAGGTAGTCAAAAACGTTGTCTACCTAGGCACCGCTAACAATTCAGACAATGGCGCCAGCGCTGAAATCAAACGAAGAATAACTCTTGTCAATCGCTGCTTCTTTGGGCTAAGAAAGCAATTGGCGAACAAAGCCCCCCTCTCGAACAACAAGGTAACGCTTTACAAGACCTTAATCGTCCCAGTCCTGCTATATGGCGCGGAGGCATGGACTCTGTCAAAAGCGGATGAAGCAGCTCTTGGTTGCTTCGAGAGGAAAATTCTTCGCGTGATTTTCGCTCCCGTCTGCATAGATGGTGAGTGGAGGAGATATAACGACGAACTATACGGACTGTTCAGCGACATCGACTTAGCCAGAAGAGTGAAGATCCAACGATTGAGATGGCTAGGTCATGTAGAGCGGATGGAAACCAATGTTCCGAACCGAAAAGTCTTAGAAACCACCCCTGAGGGACGGCTCAGTAGATTAAGACCGCGACTCAGGTGGCGCATGCAAGTGGATAGCGACCTCAACCAACTATGCGTGCGAAACTGGAGACAGCTAGCTAAAGATCGCCGCTTGTTGGTTGATGCCTAGGTCCACCCCGGACTCTGGCGTCACCTTAAGGCGGACACCGTTAGAAAACGGATAGACTGCGTTGAGTGCCTGTTCTTGGTTAAAGGGGTCCCAAGTTCGAATCCCAGTGAAAGAAAAAATAACTATGCTTTTATCAGGTTTTCAAATCTTTTCCAGTCACCATTTGCGGGCACAGGGTATCACAATGGGAAAACAATGGTCTGTGTGCTGGCAATTTCGCTGGCAGCCTAATAGCTTAACCTGAGCGGGATCCTGGTGTTGCTCCGAATCAAGGTCGGATTTGCCAACAGACATCTAAACAATTGCCTTATATGTGTACATGTCCAAACAGAAGAGGTCCACATAAAAGAAGCCATTCTGAATTGCGCCAAAGAAATTTTGCCGTTTCTTGTGAACGCATAAGCAAGCATCGTCAAGCAACTGGTCGGTTCATACCAGTGTGGCTTTAGGCCAGGAAGACCCACCATCGACCAAATATTCACCACACTGCAAATTTTGGAGAAAACCAACAAATCGATACCCACAACTTTATATCGATCTTAAGACCGCGTGTGACAGCATACGATCCCTACCTAATTCGTTGTTTTGTGTACGATAAGGATGAGGATTCTCTATCAAGCGCGATAACGAACTAACCGACATCTTGGTCTTCTTTTTATTATGGCGCTACAGAACCTGGTCCTCAGCCAACAAGCCTCTCCAGCTGGCACGATCCTTAGCCAGCTGCCTCCAATTTCGTACTCCAAGTTGGTTGATGTCCTAAGTGCGCCATCGGCTTCGTGGTCGTCGTCTATTGCGTTGTCTCACTGGCGCGGAGTCGAAGACTTTTCGGGCTGGAGCAGTGTTGTGCATGCCCTCAACATGGCATAGCTATCTTAGGCGTTGAATCCATAGACGCCTGATCTGACGCCTTGGCTGACTACAGTATTCTTTGTTGAGTTTGAGCAGCCACCCGAGTATTTCCTTCCCAATGTTGTTATCTGCTGCTAGCTTGAACCCAAAATAGTTGAAGAAGTGCGTTACCTCAAATTCGTGCTCCTCTACCGGGAATATCAACGCTAGGTGTTCTCCTCGCAGATGACCACCATGTACTTAATTTTTCCTTCACTTACGTATATCCCCATTTTCTGTTCGACTTAGGTGAAGAATTCTCGTACAACTTGTTCGGATTTTCCGATGATTTCTATGAGCATGAGCTAAGATCTGACTGGACTTGGTGATGATAGTCGCTTTTGATTTTGAAGAGAAGGCATACCAGACCATCCCTTTGTAGGAGTCGGAGATTAGAGATGTTTATTATGTGTCAGTTTGTCAGAAGTGCCGACATTCTATTTCCTCTATTCAGATGGCTTAGGCCAGAAAGGCCTTCAAGTCCAACGTGAAAGATGAAGACCTCTCCTCCGATGTATTGACCAGCTGGAATGGGAAACCAGCAAGGTGTACGAAACTCTAGTGTAAACACTCCAGCCTCTGTCTACCAACTCCTCCTATCGGAACAAAGAAAGCCCAGTACCGCGATGACTAAATAAGAAGAGAGTTTCTGGAGGATACCGACAACGGATGAGAGGCGTCGTCTATAGTCTACTGTTATGTGAACCTTCGAATTAGTGCGCCCCCATCTAGGGCTACTGAAACATGAACCAAGGGCATGGCCCAGCACCTTGGATGCCAAAGTAGCTACCTCACAGCTCTTGTCACGGAGCGTAGCCCCACTTTAGAAAGATGAAAATTAGTATCGCCTGATATACCTACATGTTTGGGCGTCCGGACAATCGAAGACGCTCACAGGGATTCAGGTCACTTCCACGTGTTGCCAGTTTTCACATATCAGAGATTATCGCAACCATAACAACCTTTTGACAGTGTCCTTAATAAAGTCGTGCCATTACGAGACACAGCTTGTTGGCGGATCAGGAAGAATTGTTTGTTTCCACAGTTCAAGCATGGCAATGGCACGAGACTTGCAGGCCATCCGCCTTCTGGCTCAAGGCAGTTTTCGAATTTCGGCGTCTGGTTCTACAACGCCATCAAATTATAGACAATGTGGCTTCATAACACGCACTTAGACGTAAGATGATCATCTGCAGGATCTGTTGACGCAGTGGTTGCATAATGTGTACGGCAATGCAAGCTGGTTGCAGTTCAAGCCGCAGACCGGATTTTGCCACCAGCTAGGCCATTTGATAGACTTTTACTCGAAATTGCAGTCAGATCCCTTGGAGGATCCCGTCTCAGGGAACATAGAAGCAAACCTTGAAACCAATACAAACCTTCACTCAATAGGCGACGCTGCCTCCCACATCCCACAAGCCACAGTCCTCGAGCCAAAGGCCACACATCGGTCTCGGAACTTCTCCCCTACGGCTTACATCAAAAACAATCAACCGTCATACTGTCGCCAGGTTGTCTCCTCGGGCAATTACATTCAATTGAAGTCCATAACTCTTCCGACCGCCAGCGGTAGCGATTATCGGAATCGAGACAAAAGCGGAAAAACGCTGACTCGTCCAGCTCAAGGGCCTCCCACACACCCGATACAGCCTCAAGGCGCAACCTCACTGAATTCCCCGAGAATTTATCCAATTCCAACTTAATTTAGAAAATTCACTTAGTGCGCGCCAACAACGATGAGCGGACGGATGGAGTGTGTGCGGCTGGGTGGCAAGGAGGTGGCACATTCCATTTGAAGCTTTTTATCTGTTTCGATTTAAACTGGCGCCGCCCAGGATTCCAAACCATACCGTCATCCATCCAACATCAACCCTAGCATCATGACCTCTCTCCACCACGCCCCTCACCTCCCCCCTCCCACCCACACACAAAACTACTGCCACTGATGATGCCGATGCCGATGATGATGATGATGTGAAATTTTTGCTTCCACACAAAAATTTCCCATTCATGACCGCCTCAATTGCTTTCAATTCAAAAGCGAGCGACGAGTGCCGCCGGAATGGAACTCGAACTCGAACGACTGACTGGGTGTGTGTGTGGATCCTGGACTCCTTCTTACCCAGCCACAGGGCGGGTGAAGGGGTTGGGTGAGCGCTCCGGAAATCAGGACACAAGAGTAAACACCCAGAGCAAGCGTCATTTTCGAACACAAATCATGGCTCGAGGTTGAGCGGAAAATCTCCTCGACGAGAGCTAAACTGCTACTTGCGAGAATAAAGAACGGATAACCATCAATTTAACATTTATTAGGGATACTTTTTCGGATACAATAATAATCAAGCATCCTTCTCCTCCCCCCGCCCGCCGATGACAGTTCGTGTGTCTTTTCAATTTTCCTAAAACATTCCCCGTTGTCGTCGGCTGCGGCGCGGCGCCTCCCTCCACGCTGACTCCACGGGGCCATCAATTGACAGTCCGACTCGCTGCGCTGTTATTGTTGATGGGGTACCCGCTACCCGCCAAGTTCATAATATGATTCAATTTCTGATCTTGAACGGGGTGGCGTGTGTGACGACGCGGCGGGGGACTGGATGATGGAACGCCAGCCGGCAGAGAGTGCATTATCCCGATTGGCGTACCGGGCCAATGGATGGATTCGCAACGGATAACTTTTAGCCAAGAGAACTAGAAAAAGGCGGACCACACATCCAATTTGCCCCCCAACTCGACGCATACATCAATATCCACCCACCTCGCCCCACTAGGGTGGTTCTGTCGTCACCGGGCGCGCGATTTGAAGTCGCCAACCGAAATGCAAAAAAAAAAAACGATGGAAAATGGGAAAATCGGTCGGTTTTTTTCTGCTCTCTCGTGACTGCGGTACGGGGCTCTGTCTTCCGATTGATTGATGAAAAATGCCATCGGGGATTGTTTTGCGTTACTTCGATGATGAAGCGGTGCGCGGAGCGTTGCGGGTAAACTTCTCACACACACACAAGATCGAGGAGACGCCTTGACGTTTGGGGGATTTCTTTCAATCCTTTCGTGGTGCTCTTGGTGGTTGTCGTCCTCGTGGTATGCTAATTTTATGAACGGAAGCGAAGATTTCGTCGAGTGAAAAGTTTCGATGCGGAAGTTTCTTTTTTTCTTTGCAGTGAAGTTGATAAGTTACGAGACCTTGGGGACTTCCGTTCGGTCAAGTGCGACTGCTGATGAATTCGCTTAAAGCTTGGGGTTTGATTAAAGACGTATGCGCGACGAGTTGCTTGGGGATGTAGTGGGGTGAGTTGAAAATGCAGCGGCAAGTGGGTGGAGTGGAGGGTTTGATGCAACGATTTTGAACTGGATGATTTGAATGGAGATTTTGGTGAGGTTAAAGTGTAGCAAGCTCATTTAAGGTGCCAAGGACCACTAGGCGATCGCGATGGAGGATCTGAAGTGGAAATTGCCCACATGTACCAAAGATCCACTGGACCTGTTGACAAACAAAAACATCGAAGGCGTGAAGTGGTCCCTTCCATTTACTCTGCCAACAAGCCTCGATAATTGTTCAACCACCCATTTCCACCACTGATCTCCTTCTCCACTTGTGTGCTCTATCGGTTTGTGATTGTCTTCTATTGCGGTCCAGTATCGGAGACCCTATGAACTGATGCAGTGCTGACCATGCATCCTAGATGATCCTGCGTTGAATCCGATAGACTCAGATTAAGATGTTCCAGCAACAGAATATTCGATAAAAAAAGGTGTCCAAACACCAAGGTTATCCCATGAAGGTAGCAGTTGAGAAACCAAGCCATTCAGTCGTAAAAGTTGCGCCCCAGTTTCTGACCTTCTTTATGGATGGGGCAGATGGAACTGATATTTCCATCTTCGAGCATTTTTCCCAAATTCAGCAAATAATCTGGTGCAAGCTCCCTACCAAAACTTGCCACCACCTTTGTCTGCGGCTTTGTTAGTGGCTGACTTAAAGGAGTCCCTGAAGGGGATTCCAAAACAACCGCGAACACCAGCCCTCAGGCTGGCCCAACTGTTCGACTTAGGATTTATTTTATTCTTCAAGTTCGAAATGTCGTTATAAATTCAATTTTGTTGAACGATCCACTGACTGCCCTGCCTGCCTAGCCTAGTCTTTCCTCATCACCTTCCATGGTTGCCGGCCGCATGCTGACACAGGTGTTCTGCTGGCTGATGCAATCCAATGGTGGATCATCTTTCTTCGCATGGTCACTTGATCGGCAATACATGCGAGTTGTGCTGTCATGGCTAGTGGATCGTATTACTGCAGATCGTTGCTGCTCGTGTCGTGCTAACTGGCTGTGCCGACTGTATTGTATTATACCCGCTTCCACCTACTTAGTTCCTTAAGCTACTTGTACAGTCCGGGGAGATCTGGGTCTGAAACAACAACCATCTCTCCCAGGTCAGTCCTTAGATAGCTGCCTCCAGTTTTGCACGCATAGTTGATTTTACTTGCGTACGTCACCTGAGATGCAAGTCTTCATCTTCTGCTCTACTACTCCTATACTGGGTTCGAAAACTTTCACAGCCGGAGCATTGGTTTCCATCAGCTCCATATGAAACAAACTTAATAGTACCAACAATGGCCAGCAAATACATCTCCATCTCTTCTCTATTACACTTGTCCTCATAATAACACGGTTCTTCTTCTTTGATTGGCGCTACAGTCCGGGGTGGACCTGGCCTCAACCAACATGCCTCTCCAGCCAGCACGATTTTCCGCCAGCTGCATCCAGCTGCGCCCACCAAGTTGGTTGAGGTCCTTTTCCACTTGTGTGCGCCATCTCGTGCGAGGACGTCCTCTGTTGCGCTGTCCCAGTGGCTCGGTATCGAAGACTCTTCGGGACGGAGCTGTGGTGTCCATCCGCTCTACATGACCTAGCCATCTTAAGCGTTGGATCCGAAGACGCTTAACTAGGTGCATGCCGCTGTACAGCCCGTTCGTGGTTGAACCTTCTCCTTCAAACGTCATCAACGCAAACAGGACCAAAGATCGTACGCAGAACTTTTCTCTCAAAACAACCAAGAGCTTCTTCATCCGCTTTCAATAGCGTCCATGTCTCTGCGCCATAGAGCAGGACTGGGATGATTAGAGTTTTATACAAAGTCAATTTGGTGTTTCGAGAGATGGCTCAGTTACTCAATTGCCTCTTGAGCCCAAAGAAACAGCGATTGGCAAGAGTAATTCTGCGCTTGATCTCGGTACTGGTGTTGTTGTCCCTATTTACTCCGGAGCCTAGGTAGACGAAGTCCTTGACTACCTCAAAGTTTCTGCTGCCCAATATGACGCTCAGTCCGAGACGTCGGTGTTGTGTGTCCTTCCGTGATGACAGCATGTACTTTGGTTTACCGAGACCCATTTTAGCCGCTTCCGCTTCAATGCCAGCAAACGCCTCATTGACGGCTCGCTGTGTTCGTCCATTCACGTCAATGTCGTCCGCGTAAGCAAGCAGTTGAACGGACTTTTGGAAGATCGTGCTTCGGGTGTTTACGTTTGAGTTTCGCACGATCTTCTCAAGTATGATGTTGAAGAAGTCACATGACAGCGTGTCGCCTTGCCTAAAACTTTTTTCACATTGAAGGTCTCGGTGAGTTCGTTACAGACCTTAATGGAGCAGCGAGAGGTCTCCATCGTCATCCTGCACAACCTGACGAGTTTGGCAGGAATGTCAAAGCTGGACATGGCGCTGTATAGCTCGTCTCTATGCACGCTGTGATATGCGGCCTTGAAATCGACAAATAGGTGGTGGGTGTCGATCTGCATCTCTAGAGTCTTTTCCAGGATCTGCCGGAGTGTAAATATTGGGTCTACTGTGGACTTTCCTGGCCTGAAACCGCACTGATAAGGACCTATCAGGTTGCTGACAAAGGGTTTCAGGCGTTCACACAGAACGGCAGAGAGTATCTTATAAGCGATGTTAAGGAGGCTGATCCCTCTATAGTTGGCGCAGTCAAAGGGGTCTCCTTTCTTGTGGACCGGACAAACGGCGCTGAGATTCCACTCATCGGGCATGCTTTCCTCTGACCATATCTTTCAGTGGTGCAGCTGCTTTAAACAGTTCCGCGGACAGTCCGTCCGCTCCAGCAGCTTTGTTCGACTTCAGTCTCGATATCGCTATCTTGACTTCGTCTAAGTCGGAGGGACGGAATTCGTGTTCATCATCGTCCAAATTGACGTTTGAATGGGAGACCGCCAGGTCCTCTTATGGATGTTGAGGTATGGGAACCGCGTGCTCATCACCACCGCTTACAGAAGCGGGCATTTTCGCCGTGTTAAACATGCTCTGTTGTATCAGAATCCTTGACTAAGGCAGTGTTTTTTTTTTTTGCGGAAGTCCTGGTAATCAAGGAAGTGGCTAAAATGATGGCAGTCTTGAAAATGTCACCGATCGCAACGACAGTGAAGCGGCCATTGAAGCAACTTCAGGGCTCAGCGAGTCGGGGAGACTAGGGGTTTCTACCAAAATCTGTGGTTTTAGGGTAATGTGAAGGAGGTCTCAGAAGAGAACCTTTTCAGTCATACAAAGCTATGCGCATGGGTGCCCTCACTTAGGCTACCTAGTTGGGTCCATTGTTTCCGTGATGTGTACACAACTATCATGAGACCTTCGTGCTACTGGAGCCAGCTCTACACCACACAAGTCCACCTGGTTTGCAAGGTAGTGTTTGCCCAGGGACTGTTCTCTTTTCTTTGCTAGGGCTGGGCTTTCTTTTTCTTGCTCATCTCTTCATGTTCAGTCGCTATGCATGCGTGTAACCTATTATATTGCTTCAATAACCTGACTGAACTAAACAGTCTAATGGTCGGTCATCCTCTTCGCTTTATAAAAAGCTGTTAATGGTTTGCGGGATGGATACACATCCGTGTGGTAGCACTATGGAAGTACGCTTGCTTAAATGTAGCATCTGTCCTCTTCCTCAGCAGTCAGTCACTTCATCTTTATCCAACTTAAGGTCTGAGTCGTATGCCGAAACTGTTCGGGCGACTTTTTCCGAAAAAATAACCACCCTCCACCACCTTTTCTTCTTGTTGCACCATTTTGAAGTTCTCGTGACAAATACAGAAATTTTTACACACATCAATTTTAAGCTCCTCCACTCATCGTTGTCCTTGTTGAGTTGATGCCGACAGGTTTGCATCCATCAGAGAGAGAGAGAAAGGGATCACGAAATGACTAATTGTTCGAAGTGCAACCTCAGTGAATCCACTTGATCTCGTCCCCCTTTTCCCACCAGTCACTCTCAATCACACATGTGCCCATCAGGCCTCGACACCCCCTCCCCCCATTGCCCCTTCAAACCTAATCAATAAAAAGTGGTTTTACCCCAGGAACACCACCATCCGAAGGACGAACGAAAATTCCCCGTGAAAACCAAACAGCAGCGCCAGCGAGCGGAGACCGAGAGGAAATCACTTAGACTCACCGTCCATTCATCTCCGTCATCTAATGGTTGACATTAAAACCGAAGTAGAAACTTCAAATATTGAATCATTGGCGATGTATAAGTGCATACACACGGCGTGGCCAGGACGACGTGGCGCGCCGGTGGACGAGAGTGGATGGGTTGGGGGAAAACGCCATCCAGGAGGCGACTAGAAACCGGGACGAGCTCCAGCTTAACTCGGGCCACTCCGGAGGGCAGACATCAAAAACGAGGTTTATCCCGAGACTCTTTTTTGTGCCGCCCCGCCCCAGTCAGTGAGGGATGGAGGAGTTCGGCAGCGAAGCCCCAGTCTCCGGCCGTCCTAAGCTCGGCTAAAAATTCACGTTCATTAGTATAAATTGACGAGTCGGAGGGATATGTGAAAAAGCTTTTATGCATTAGTGTAATTGGACATTAGTTGAAATGAAAAATCACTCGTTGCGAGCGTGTTCGTCGCTCGGTGTGTGTGGGACGACGGTCCCGGAGTAATCCGTCGTCAGAGTCGGCGAGTCATCCGTCGTCATCGGTGGCGTGGTAATACACGGACACACCGTGTGCGCTCCGGCGGCCGGGGGCCGGATTGACATAATGGCGGGCAACTTTATGGAGACTTCGAGACCCTCCCCCCCCCCCCATCCGGAGGAGCATCCACACTTGCATGTGCGGGCTATTAGCAAGCGTAGTTTGGATTGATGTCGGAGCAGTAAAATTTACAAACAACAGCAGCGAAAGGAAAAAAACAGAAAAAGACCGGATGAAAGGAAGCAGCAGTGCAGTGCGCACGTAAAGATGGAAGGAAGTCCACCCACCACCCGGCAGCCACCACCCCCAGCCAGCATCGCTTAGACGAGTGGAAGAGTTAACAACTTTTCATATGAAGCTGAGTGCAATCTGAGGTTAGGTAATTAAACATTTCGTTCATTTCAGCTGCCATGTTGATCCTGCTAATGCCGCTGTGATGGCGTTGCGTTGCAGCTGCCATTGCCACCGCCATTGCCTCCGTCTCCCCGTGACGATGGGGATGCCAGAAGAAGGACGATAGAGCGATGGTGGCACTAATGATGATGCAGGAGTCGAGTTTCTAATTTTGCGAACGGTGGCACTGGCGATGGCGGCACCTACCGATATTGAGGAGAAAAAAAAAGGATTCCATCCGGCATGGCACCGCTCGCATGTAATCAGCAACACCCCGACTAAGTGGGGGCGGCGGTGGTGTGTGTGTGCGATGCACCGTCTCGTTGAAGTGTTTCACTCGGTTATTGAGTGACGGATTATTAACTACCCCTGCACAGGCACACACACACACTGCACAGGATAATGAATTGATGATTTGGCTCGTGATGATGAAGGATGTGCTCGGCAGATGCAACATGCAGATGAATTGAATGGGATTCAATTATATTCTGGTCAGCGGCGGTCGTCGGCTAATGGAAGATGCTGTTCGGGTACCGGCACGACAGGATGGCTTGATGTTCCGTTGCTAATTGTTTGCTTAATCAGTTTGAAGGGACCGACTGGGTGTGGATGTGGTTCTTCGATGAGTGGGGGCGGGGATGGCGCACTTGGATGGATGCTCTTGATCAACAGCGGATGCACAATCGAAGGCTGGGTTGTTTTTCGTTGAATGTGAATGAGGAGCGTACTGCGGAAGGGTACGGCAGAGTCAATGACCTATGAAGGGGAGGCACCCCTTGCGTTTGTGACTGCGAGAGGGTTGCCGCTTCCGCCCAATAAGATGGGCTTTCGCTTCGCAGCTAATGGAAGGCATGGGGGCGTGGGGATTAATTCAGAATGCAGATGTACAAGCTGTCTAGTGGCGGGTAGACGCGGTGGCCTTTTTCAGATCGACTTGGACGAGGGATTGTGTTTGATGAAGTGACTAGAAATGGATTTTCGATGGTAGACTGGGGTTTTTTAGAGGAAAAATCGACAATGAGTCAGGACTCTGCAGATTTTAGACAAAAGTTGCTCCTTCTAAGGACTTTTCATTTAATCCGGGTGACTTATGAAACTGCACTGAAGTGTGTGAAACTGAAAAGAAGTGAGACCATAACGGCAGCACTTCACTTATAGTCTCAGCTTCATGCAATGTGAGGTGTGGTAGAAGTTAGCTGAGAACATCCGGTTGGTGAACCGAGAGGGGTTTCTGGACAAGAGAACCGAAACCGAAAAGGGTTTCTGGACAAGGGAGCCGAAAGGGGTTTCTGGACAAGCGAATTGAAACCTATAGGGGTTTCTGGGGGGGCAGGGTCTATGCTCACAGGGTTGCTGATCGCTCTCAACTTAGCGGGATGCCAGCAACGATCCCTGTCGATGTATAGATCAAGTTGACATACAGCCTCCAAGCGGCGCCCCCTGGATAGCTCTCACAACACCCGTTGTGAGGTGAACCAATGCATGCAGCGTTTCCCCAGTGGTTGTGCGGAGGGCTGACAACCCACACACGAAACGGAAAAGCAAGCAGCCTCGGAAGAACGGACGGAATCCCAACGACGACACGGCGCGGAAAAGGAATACGATTTGCGAGTGTGCTCCTGGAATGTAGGAACACTCTACACTCCAGGGGCCGCACAAAAGCAGAAAATATCCTCACGCAGTATAAAGCGGATATTACAGCTCTCCAAGAAATACGCTGGATAGGACAAGGGATTATGAAAAAGAAAGAGTGCGACATATATTACAGCTGTCACAAAAGGTTGCACATATTTGGATGCGGATTCGTCGTGGGAAATCGGCTAAGGTCGAAGGTCATCGACTTTAACAACATCAGCCTCATGTGTGCACACGCCCCTACCGACGAAGCTGAAGACTCTGTCAAAGAGGATTTTTTGCGACCTCTTGGACGTCAGTCCAGCTGTTGGGATACGCGGATGACATCGACATTATGGCGCGGTCCCAACGGGCCGTAGTAGAAGCTTTCACGGCAATTAAGGAACAGGCGAAACGAGCTGGTCTTAAGGTCAACGAGGACAAAACAAAATATATGCTGTCGAGCAAACAACAATCCGCCGCACACCACCTAGGCCAAAACGTTACAATCGACAGCTACAAATTCGAGGTAGTAAGGGAGTTTGTCTACCTCGGGGCAAATGTAAACTCCACGAATGACATCGTAGTGTAGATCCGACGTAGAATCGCCCTTGGCAACCGAAGCTACTTCGGTCTGTCAAACAACTGGGCCCGAAACTCCTGACTCGAAGGACCAAAGTCATGCTCTACAAAAACCCTTATTCTGCCAGTCCTACTTTATGGAGCTGGACATTAAGTAAGGCTGCAGGGCTGATTCTTGGTGCCGTCGGATATATGGTCCCGACTGTGAGGAAGGCGAGTGGAGGAGAAGACACAACCGCGAACTCTAGGGGCTGTACTAGGATGTGGATGTAGTCCGGAAGGCAAAAATCCGTCGACTGCACTGGCTCGGCCACATCGAGCGAATGGACAACAACGCTCCAGCAAATTGGGTCTTCGAATCCGAGCCTCCTGGTTCGAAAAGGAGAGGAAGACCGAACCTCCGGTACAAAGACCCAATCATCGCGGATGCAAGACAGCTTGGCCTTGATGACTGGAAGCAGCGTGTCCAGGACCCTCACCGATGGAAGGCAGCAATTACTCAGGCTCAGACCCTTTATGGTTCGTCTGGCTGATAAGTAAGTAAGTAAGTAAGGGGTTTCTGGACATGCGGGCCTATTCTCCGATATGTTGTTGTTTTTGGAAATGTCACTGGCTGGTATCACCATTCTTATTGACAACCGGCCATGAAAGTAATTTTTCCGACGAATATCAAGTCCAAGCTGATCGCATGCTGTCGCGAAGAGCTCAAGGCTGACAGCATTCGATCATTCAATGCTGGGTCCCGGGTCGCAAGAGTATAACCGGCAATGGGGTAACAGATGGATATGCGAGGAAAGAGGCCGAATCCGACCCGTACTGAGTAATCATGCACCCCTTGCTGATGTCAAGAGTAAAGTGGGCAAAAGAATCACGGGACAAGCTAATGAAAAGTGGGATTCTCTTTCCAACTGTGTGACCACACGGATACTAAGGCTTAGAAACAGACATACTTCTCCAATGCAGCAAAAATCTGCTACGGGTGGTAGACGAGGCGCTAACTGGTATAATCGGCAGAGGTACCATGAGTAGAAAATGGGTCTTAACCATGACAACGTATGCAGAGGCTGTGGGGACGAAGAGAGGTTGAGGGTACTTCCCACTGCCTTTGTCACTGCACCAGTCTCTGCTTAATAAGACAGAGAAAACTGGGAGATTTCTTCTTCCAGAACCTCCAAGAGATAGCAGATATTCCGTTGAATTCTATTTTTGTTGGTTTGTGAAGACCACCAGATGCCTGGAAGGAACAGCACAACGTCTGTAAATCGGAGTCTCCCAAGACAATCAATGAGTAGGATGACAGGAGGTTGTATCCCGATAGACATCAGAACGGTTCCAACAGCACCACTGCGTCTACCCACAAACCTAACCTGAATTTAAAATAAACTTTGCAGAGTTCAAAACAGACATGTTGTTCACAGGACTACGAGGCCATAGATGACCATACAAAGTCTACACCTCGAACCTTGACAAAATCACGGCTAAAGCTGACAACCTGGGTGGTCACAGGCATTTCGGAATAATAACCCTCAGTCCCTGTCAAAGAGTTACCATCAAACAAACGATTTTTGAAGCAACTTGTGGCAGGCTACCAAACACAGCTCTTTGAGAAGCCAATTGATTAAACCTTCACACGACAATCAGAGTGTAGTCCCCGACCTGGTCCCATCTCAAAGGCGACAAGTGGACCTCGTTCGATTGGACTCGACTCCATTTTCCCTTAATTCGTTGCAGCTATTTACCCGACGGCTCCTTCTAATTTTGCAAATTTGCTCAGAGCCCAAACGACTCTGGACTGCGTTTGCGATGCAATTTGCTTCTCAAAGAACACACCTCCCATGACACAAGCGCACACACTCTGCCCCGACATTCAGGCGCCCTTTGTGATATTTTCTTAATTTTCTCATTCAAATTCGAATTCGTAACGTAAACAGTGCAACAATGTCGCCTGTCGCCTGCGGTTTTATGCCAAAGAAGCCTCTCCAGCCCTTTCCCCCCAAGTGCTGATGCATCCTCTCGAAGTCTCCGGAGCATGTTAAGCAAATGAAAAGGACTAAATTAGAAGTAAATTTCCGCATGTTAATTCAAAAAGAGGATTTTGATTTAACATGTCGTTTGAATGTTCTTCCTCACCGTTCACCGTTCGGCTTGCATTGTCCCGCCCGGACTACCGGGGGCCACTGCAGCCAGTGAGGGTCAGTTTTTGTGAGGTGCAACCAACCGAAAATTGGTCAAGCAAAACTTTGTGTAAGGACAATGCCGTCTCTGATGATGACTGAATGTTTGAACTGTGTGAACTCGCCTCGGGGGATGTGGTCACGACGGAACGTTTGAGAAGTGTTTGTTTGTCTGTCTGTCAACAGTGGAGGCTTTGCTAGAGGCCCTACTTCTGAAACACACAAAAAAAGAAAACAAAACCATTGTTGAATGTTTTGCCAGGCAATCTCATGCAGGTACCACAGGAAGCGTGTGCGTAGCACAGTTTGCCAAACGGAAACGGATCTTAAACCTGTTACCAACGCCCTCGCAGGAGGGACGGTGGTCTGTGAGAACATGGCGAAGCTCTGTTGGGACAGCCGATCTGGGAAGGCAAATAAGAACCATCGCTTCAACTGTAAAGAGTGGCTATATAAGTCGATCGAGTCGCAAGGAGGTCTCCAAGTCTTTCAACGTTCCTCTCATGCAATTCAGGTCTTATACTGAATTCCATGACAGCACCTACACGCCTGAAGTTTTCAAGAGGGTTCCACGGTGATGGTGTCACAAATTTCATCACCTAACGAATCGATCATTTAATCCCGATGATTTACGTCTGTCAAGTCAATTACTTCCTCGTCACTCCTGTTCACCTTGTCATGGTGAGGATGATGCTTTGCCCAAGTTGCAAAAGGATCCAACTTTTATGTTCCCGGTCTGAGCAATTAACCGCTCTCTCTATATACCAGCGCCAGATACCTAGGCGTAACTCTAGATCCCAAACTTGGCTGGAAGATAAACGTGGAACAGCGTCAAGGTGTGTTGCCTCTAACTATGTGAACCTCACTGACCCTATGGACGTACATTGGGGTAGTTCGGTCGACTCTAAAGTACGGATCACTCGTATGGTAGCCTGCACTTGGAAAGAAATGCATTGGAACCACATTGGTCGACACCAGACACCAGACGCCCTGACCTTAAGGCTACATCTTCTACCCATCATCGTACACATACAAAAGTTTCACCACACAGTCGGTTCGTTTACATTATTACACCGGGTAGTACGACATGTCGAACGAAAGGGTCGTATAGACTAATTTGTACTGTAGGACGGTCGTATGGATGTTCCACTTCTTCCCTAAGCCGTACAGCAGGTACTACAATGTGAACACATGTGTATTTAGGACATCATCATCACTGAAAGAAGAACGTGTACTTCTTCTACCCTCATAACTGAAGTCCAATCGCGTAGTACAATATGCATTTTAGTCGTTGGGACCTATCGTACTACCCGGTAGTAAAATGTGAACTTCCCTAGTGACATAAGCCTTAGAGAGTTCGATGTTGGGAATGTAAGCACTCACCCCTCCTAGGAACCTCGTGAAACACGCCACGCACTATACGGTACCTATATTCAAATGTTCAAACGGCTTTGAAACTCTAATCACCGAATCAACGTATTGACAGAGCGGGGAGGTGTGAATTTTAACTTGGTAATCTACGCTGACGAAGGAAAAAGACCACATCTGCAGATTGTGTAACGACGAGGACGACCAAATTACCGCTGTCAGGCAATATACCAGAGTGAAGTGACGGCAGCGCCAAACTTAAGTCCAATAAGGCTGCTGGTGCTGATGGAGTACATGTCGAGCTCTTCAAAGCAGCTGGTGATGATTTGGTAAGGTGCATACACCAACTCAGCTGTAACATCTGGTCGGATGAATGTATGCCTAACGGATGGAATCTCAGCATCGACTGACCGATCCTAAGGAAAGAAGATCCTTTACACGTGCCAATTACAGAGGTTTAAGTCTCCTCAACATAGCGTATAAGATCTTTTCTGTCGTCTTGTGTAAACGCCCTAAACCATACGTTAACAGCCTAATTAGCCAATATCGGTGCGGGTTCAGGCCAACGACATCCACTATTGGCCAAGTATTCACATTACGACAGATCTGGGAAAAGACAAGTCGATACTCACCATCTATACATCGACTTTAAGACCGCGTGTGACAGTATTTATAGAGACGATTTATACAGCGCTTAGTTTAGCGTTGGAATCCCTGCAAAACTCGTCCGTCATTGCAGAATGAAGAACGCTCGATACTCTGTCAAGGGCGGTAAAATTGATTGAACAGCATTTAGAGAAGGCGACGCACGGAACTCAAATGTCAACACTGTACAAAAGTATTTCGAATTATCTTCAGTCCCGTATGTACGGATGGTGTTGGGAGCAGGAGACTGAACGGCGATGGTCGATGGTCAAACGAGTTTGAATCTCTCATCTCAGATTGCTAGGTCACGTCGATCGAATGGACACCAATGCTCCGGCCCAGAATGACCCCAAACTACAACGTGGTAAACAAAGAAAACGCCTACGGTGGCGCACGCATCTAGAAGGAGGCCTGAACAAGTTGAACGTGCGTGGTTGGAAGCAACTAGCAGAAGACCGGGCTAGATGGAGAGGCATGTTGGCTGAGGCCCATGTCCACTTCGGACTGTAGCGCCAGCCAAATGAGAAAAATCTACGCTGACGGCTGCAAAATGGCAGCGGAGATTTATTCTCGGAATTGCTCAACATTTCCAAAGCCTAAAGATAGATAATTCCATTTTTTTCCAAATTTCGCTATCCGGGATGCCTGACAGAAGGTGGCTATATGTATGCATAGCCAAGCTGCCGTCAAAGCTATTACCTCTTATGCAGCACACTTCAAGCTTGTAGAGGAATGACGAGCCGAGCTAGCGCCATTAAAAGACCAGCTCAATATATCCCTCCTGGTCAGAGTGACATCCCAGCAAATGAGAAGGAAGCAAAGGAAGTACATGCACCACTATCTCTAAGCATTTCCTTCAATTTGTTAACCACAAACAAACAAACTGTGCTACATCTAGAAACGTTTTGTCGGCGAAGAATACGGTGAAACTGACTGGCACTGGATAGTAGAAAATCATGGCAAAAATTTGGGTGTCCCTATCAACAAGAAAGAAGACCCCCTCAACTGCGTCAATGGGTGGCGTTATAGACCGTAAAGGGCCAGCGACGAGCCTCTCATCCACCTGCTATGCGTGCTATTAGTCCCCCACGAGGGCCCTACAAGTTTATGTCGACTCCGAACGCCCATGTTAAGCTTTTTCAAGACAGTTATACGCCTTAAGCATTGTCAGTGACTCGAGAGAGGTGCGCCGTCAAAATAATTTTTGCTGTACAAGGTATCGAACCAGCGCCGTCGTAGAGTGCAGAAAAATTGGCTCAGCTTTGCATCGCTACATATTATCTGCGTCAACTTTAACGCATCGAGATGCAATCTGGTTCTCCATGCACAAAAGAAGCATCGTAAGTGTCACGTCTTTCTTAATGGTAAGTTGTCAAAATAAGTAGAAGTGCAAAGTGGAGTCTATTGCGTCTGGTTGTTATCTGCCATGTATTCCGTGCATCATTGGCGAATGGACATTAAGGCTTTCGATGAACTATGGCATCTTGCCTTAAACCCCTAACTAAGTTCCCTTCGCATCGGATAATGGACTTAATGACCCCCGATCTAGAAACTGATGCAATCAACGCTGGAAAGTGGACTCCACAATCATACTAAAGCTGCCATCCGACGTAAACAGATGCTTAAGAACCATTCTTGAGACTGAGAACGGTTGAATAATAAACAATTAATAACCATTACAATCCAAAGAAGAATGTCGCAGAAGGAGACTAGACACAATATATGGCACGACGATAGCCCCGTTCGGAAGTTCACTATGCAATGGAACCGGCATAACCAGACAGACGGAATAGACGGGACGCCCTAAGCAAAGGTGGCGCAGAAATGTTGAAGAAGGAGGAGCTGGAGAGAACTCGAATGCGTTGCAGAAATTCGAACCAGATGGTGGGCAGATGTATGTAATTAAGGAATTGAGAAATTATTCCCCCCGAGGGGTTAAGTGACATAAGTAACATTTCTGTGCAGTCCAATTCGATTATTACGATCTTAAAGGGCCACATGATTATGGTCGTTATAAGCGATAGGTCGCCGAAAACAATGCACAACAAATGCACGCAATGGAGTTTGAAGTTCGGAGGGCATGGACCTGCGCATACATAGCTTTGCCATGATTGATTGCTCTCAACTTGGCGAGATGCCAGCAGCGATTAGTGTAAATACTCAGGTCGAGTTGACATACATTCTAATGGCTCCCGCTTCGAGGTGAACCAATGTATGCAGCGGTGCCTTGTCCAGGGGATTAATCTAGGACCCGGTCGCTCAAGTTCGGTGGTTACGCGTGTTCTCTTTTCTTCATGGTGTGGCGGTCGCCCAATGACTCGGGGAGTAGCTCTAGGGTCACTTATGATGAGCTGCCTCCAGATAGGGCCGCTAAAGCCAAGGAGAGCAATAGCAACCCGCGCCAAGGAGTTCATAATTGATGGATGATGCAAACGAGCTGCTTTAGGGACGTGGTCAGTACGTTTCGTGGGAGGGCTCAGGTCAGTCGCCATAGTAGATCTGGATATGCTATGGTGGCTACCTGTTGCTCACCGGTCTACTGATGGGATCCATAACTAACATCATGAACTGTCAGATTCTAACAACAAATCAGAAGGCAACAAGGAACAGATTGCCATCAGAAGTGCCAAGTTTCACATTGATGGGCTGTTGACGAAATCCCGGGACACCTGAGCCGACAAAGACACGCTTCGCTTGACGACTTTTACACTTGACAAGGTTACTACGTGAAAAAAGGAAGGGGTTAATTGGAAACAGCCAACCCGGATGGAACGACCGACGTCAAGAAGAACCAAATTCAAGGCACTTCGTACTGGGACGTAATGGCGAGCATGCCTGCATTTAGTTGGCTCAGTAAGCAATAGGTGAAAATAACTCAACACCAAACGACCGAAATCCCAGATTGAGGCCCAAGAGACACTAAAGAAGGCTAGGGACGTAGAAAGACGCCTCTGTTGGAACACGCACCGGAAAAGGACGTCAATCAGTTGAAAGTGCGTGGCTGGAAGCAACTGGCACAAGTACGTGTTGGGTGGAGGCCCAGGTCCACCTCGGATTTTAGCCACAGCCAAAGAAGACGGAGTTATTCCATTTAATCCGGATTAATGAGAGCTCCGTCTTACGACGCGGTATCAAATAAGCAACTACGGCTCTTATATTTTCCCAAAGAAGCCCCTTTCGAAGATTGAGATGAGCAGTCAACTATGCAGACTGTCAAGACATTCTATTCAACCGCCTCCTTTGACATGGTGGATGTACATCGACAGAGGCTGCAGAAAGCAGAAGGGCCCTAATTTACCGCCAGTCTATTTGTTGCAGTTGATCCGGATGTTGAGGAATATTCCTTCCGAAAAAACGATTGTTTCTGCTCTGTGGAACTAAGAGTGGCTCTTTAAACCGCTAGCTGACCTCCCTTACATGTTGTTTCATTTAATCCCGAAGAGCTCACCCTTCTGATTGTACGATGGGCTGAAAACTAGACCTTTCATTTAATACGGATGCCATTAAGGACGAAAAATCATCGAACGCATTTTATTCCCCCTTGGCATCACCAACTCCTTTACGTTTTCCATCTTTCTCTGCCTCCATCTCATCGACTTCCCCCTGAGACTCATCGTAGTCTCTCGAAGTCGCCATCGAAACGTCCTCCAGCTCATCTTCCTCCACGAAGCCGATCTGCTCAGATGGATCATGGGGCCAAAACGTTGGTTTCTCTAGAAAATTCGGGGCCGCCTCGGGATACACATCGATGTACTCCTCCCAGGTCATCTGGCTGAACGGCAGAAGGTTCCTGATTCGCTCCATTTCCTTCCGGTAGCCCTCAATGCGGCAGTTCGACTGACACACATACTCCTCCAGGTCGTCCTGAAAGCACTAAAAAATGTGAACTAAACCGACATTTCTCGAGTCAGTACCTTGACTTGCTCCTTCAGCTGCTCCAGCCTCGGGGTGTAGTTGTCCACTGGGTAGGGCACCGTCAGACTGGTGTACTTCCTCTCGAATTCCTCGACCAGTGAAACAGCCTCGGATCGAACGTTTCTCTTGTAGAAGTCCCAGTCTATGGGGGGAAGCTGGCCGCGGGCGCCGGACTCTTCAAGCTTTAGAAGGCGACTGCAAGTGAGAGGGAATGAGTCGTTTGGTTTTCCACGGGGCACCGAACTCACTTGACGTATTCCTTTCGCTTTTCTAAGAATTGTTGGAGTTTTTTCAACGCGGACTGCGGACATCGCTGCTTCAGCTCAAGCAGGGATACCATCTTTCCCGAGAACAACTTGCTGACCGGCATGTCGGATAAGGCTTCTAAAATATATTTATTCTTGGCTGAGGCGCAAAATAAACGTGATTACGAAATAATCGGAACTGAGGAGTGAGTGACGTCTGTCGTAGATTCTACTTGACTGTTTGGGAAAAGGCGAGCTGGGGATTGAGTGCCAGTGAGAGTAGCTTTGTTCAAGTGCTTCGCCGAAGCACTTTCTGGACACTAGCAGCTGTCCACAAAGTGCTTCGCCGAAGTATTTTATGGACACTAGCAGCTGTCCATAGGGCATGGGCCTGTGCATCCAGGGCAAAGTTGTTGATTGCTCTCAACTTGGCGAGATGCCAGCAACGATCCCTGTAAATGCACAGGTCAAGTTGACATACAGCCTCCCCGCGGCGCCCTCTGGATAACCTCTACTGCAGCCGCTTAGAGGTGAACCAATGTATGCAGCGACCCCTTGTCTGGGGGTTTAAACCAGGACCCGGTCCTCCAGGTTCGGGGGTTTCGCGTGGGGTTAACTTCCCCACCGTGTAAAACTCGCAATAGTTCAGAGACGGCAACAAGCCTCGGATACGGATGACCCTACTGCTGACGACCATGGACAACGAAATAAGGACAACGATTTTCGGTTCTGCACGTGGAATGTGAGGTCACTGAACAGACCACGTGCAGCCGATGAACTTGCGGAGGCCCTAGAAGCCTATAAGGCTGACATCACCGCCATCCAAGAGGTACGATGGGATGGGCCGGGCAAAAAGAGGATGAAAAACTGCGACATATATTACGGCGATTGCTACAAAGAGCGAAGGCAGCGCTTGTTTGGATGCGGTTTTGTTGTTCGAGGCAGACTTAGGCAAGAAGTCTTAAGCTTTAGATACATAAGCGAACGCCTCACAACAACCGCATCAAGGCAACATTCGGCAACATCAGCCTAATTTGCGCCCACGCCCCAACGGAGGACAAAGACGATGATAGCAAGGATGACTTCTATGATCTCCTAGAAAGAACATACGATCAATGCCCCAGCTACGACACCAAGATCGTTCTAGGAGATTTTAATGCAAAGCTGGGCAAGGAAGAAATCTTTGCTAGAGTCGTCGGTAAACACAGCCTACACGACAACACGTCCGACAATGGACTCAGGCTGATGGACTTCGTGACGGGGCGAAACCTCACTGTAGCCAGCACGCGGTTCCCTCACCTCAACATTCACAAAGGGACCTGGCGGTCCCCTGATCAATCAACCGTCAACCAGATTGATCACATTGCGATCGACGTCAGACACTCCTCCTGTGTCCTCGATGTCCGAACGTTCCGAGGTGCCAACATCGACTCGGATCATTACCTTGTTGTAGCCAAGGTCAGAACTGGGATATCGATTGTACAACGGAGTAGAGCAAGACCAAAACAGTTTGACGTTGGAAAGCTACAATCGCAATCGACCGCTGGGAACTTCTCCGATCGAGTCTCCCTGAAGCTCTCAGAGAGTCCAACCCTGCCAGGCGAAACAATCGACGAACAGTGGAACCGTTGTCAAAACGCCATCAGAGAAGCTGCCTCTGATGTGCTGGGTTTTAAAATGCCACCTAGAAAAAACCCATGGTTTGACAACGAGTGTCGGCAGGCGCATTCAGCGAAGCTAGCAGCATATAAGGCGACGCTGGATAGAAGGACGAGAGCGGTTCGTGAGCTCTACGAACTTAAAAGAAGGGAAGAGCACCGGCTTCTCAAAAAGAAAAAGAAGGAGCATGAGAAGCGCGCGATCGAGGAAATTGAGAGGTGGTACGGCAGAAATAATGTCCGAAAGTTTTACCAGCGGGTGAAACAACTATCCAAAGGGTACAAACATCGGACAGAAGCCTGTCGGAACGAAGAGGGGCAACTCGTAATAGAGTCGCAGTCGATACTGAGAATCTGGAAGGATCACTTCTGCAGACTGTTAAACGGCGAAGAGGACACCAATACCGCTGTCAGGCAGAATGTTCCACTCCACGCAATGGACGACGATAGAAGAGAATTCCGTCCCCCCGATCTAGACGAAGTCAAGGTAGTGATATCGAGACTGAAGTCGAACAAAGCTGCTGGAGCGGACGGATTGTCCGCGGAACTGTTTAAAGCAGCTGGTAGGGCGCATGCACTAGCTAATCTGCAAGATATGGCCGGAGGAAAGCATGCCCGACGAGTGGAATCTCAGCGTCGTTTGTCCGATTCACAAAAAAGGAGACCCCTTTGACTGCGCCAACTATCGGGGGATAAGTCTCCTTAACATCGCATACAAAATCTTCTCTGCCGTTCTGTGTGAGCGCCTGAAACCATTCGTCAACAACATGATAGGTCCCTATCAGTGAGGTTTCAGGCCTGGGAAGTCCACTACCGATCAAATTTTCACATTACGGCAGATCCTCGAAAAAACCCAAGAGATGCAGATCGACACCCACTACCTATTTGTCGACTTTAAGGCCGCATATGACAGTGTGCATAGAGACGAGCTATACAACGCCATGTCTAGTTTTGACATTCCTGCCAAACTCGTCAGGCTGTGCAGGATGACGATGGAGAACTCTCGCTGCTCCATCAAGGTCGGTAACTCAACTCACCGAGACCTTCAATGTCAAAAAAGGTTTTAGTCATGGCGACGCGCTGTCATGTGATTTCTTCAACATCGTCCTGGAGAAGATCGTGCAAAACTCACACGCCAATACTAGAGGCACGATCTTCCAAAAGTCTGTTCAACTGCTAGCATACGCGGACGACATTGACGTGATTGGCCGAACTCAGCGAGCCGTCAATGAAGCGTTTGCTTGTATTGAGACGGAGGCGGCAAAAATGGGTTTAGCGGTGAATGAGGGCAAAACAAAGTATATGCTGTCATCAAGAAAGGACACACAACATCGACGACTCGGTCAGAACGTCACCATAGGCAGCTACAACTTCGAGGTAGTGAAGGACTTCGTCTACCTCGGCTCCCAAGTAAATAGTGCGAACAACATCAGTACTGAGATTAAACGCAGAATAACTCTTGCCAACCGCTGTTTCTTTGGGCTCAAGAGGCAATTGAGTAGTCGAGCCCTCTCTCGAAAGACCAAGCTCACCTTATATAAGACCTTGATCATCCCTGTCCTGCTGTATGGCGCGGAAGCTTGGACTATCTCAAGAGCGGATGAAGACGCACTTGGTCTCTTCGAGAGAAAAGTTCTGCGTTCAATCTTCGGTCCTGTTTGCGTTGAAGGTTCCTGGAGAAGGAGATTCAACCACGAACTGTACGGGCTGTACAGCGACATGAGTCTAGTCAGGCGTCTATGGATTCAACGCCTAAGATGGCTAGGCCATGTAGAGCGCATGGACAACACTGCTCCAGCCCGAAGAGTCTTCGACTCCGAGCCAGTGGGACAACGCAATAGAGGACGACCACGAACCCGATGGCGCACTCAAGTGGAAAAAGACCTCAACCAACTTGGAGTGCGAAATTGGAGGCAGCTGGCTAAAGAACGTGCCAGCTGGAGAGGATTGTTGACCGAGGCCCAGGTTCACCCCGGACTGTAGCGCCACAAGAAGAAGAAGAAGAAGCAGCTGTCCACAAAGTGCTTCGCCGAAGTATTTTATGGACACTACCAGCTGTCCACAAAGTGCTTCGCCGAAGTATTTTATGGACACTAGCAGCTGTCCACAAAGTGCTTCGCCGAAGTATTTAATGGACACTAGCAGCTGTCCACAAAGTGCTTCGCCGAAGTATTTAATGGACACTAGCAGCTGTCCACAAAGTCCTTCGCCGAAGCATTTTATGGACTACCGAAGCACTTTCTGGACACTAGCAGCTGTCCACAAAGTGCTTCGCCGAAGTATTTTATGGACACTAGCAGCTGTCCACAAAGTGCTTCGCCGAAGCATTTTATGGACACTAGCAGCTGTCCACAAAGTCCTTCGCCGAAGCATTTTATGGACACTACCAAAGCACTTTCTGGACACTAGCAGCTGTCCACAAAGTCCTTCGCCGAAGCATTTTATGGACACTACCGAAGCACTTTCTGGACACTAGCAGCTGTCCACAAAGTGCTTCGCCGAAGTATTTTATGGACACTAGCAGCTGTCCACAAAGTGCTTCGCCGAAGTATTTAATGTACACTAGCAGCTGTCCACAAAGTCCTTCGCCGAAGCATTTTATGGACACTAGCAGCTGTCCACAAAGTCCTTCGCCGAAGCATTTTATGGACACTACCGAAGCACTTTCTGGACACTAGCAGCTGTCCACAAAGTGCTTCGCCGAAGCAATTTATGGACACTACCGAAGCACTTTCTGGACACTAGCAGCTGTCCACAAAGTGCTTCGCCGAAGTATTTAATGGACACTACCGAAGCACTTTCTGGACACTAGCAGCTGTCCACAAAGTCCTTCGCCGAAGCATTTTATGGACACTACCAAAGCACTTTCTGGACACTAGCAGCTGTCCCCAAATCCCTCGCCGAAGCATTTTATGGATACTACCGAAGCAAAGTGCTTCGCCGAAGTATTTTATGGACACTAGCAGCTGTCCACAAAGTCCTTCGCCGAAGCATTTTATGGATACTACCGAAGCAAAGTGCTTCGCCGAAGTATTTTATGGACACTAGCAGCTGTCCACAAAGTGCTTCGCCGAAGTATTTTATGGACACTAGCAGCTGTCCACAAAGTGCTTCGCCGAAGTATTTTATGGACACTAGCAGCTGTCCACAAAGTGCTTCGCCGAAGTATTTAATGGACACTAGCAGCTGTCCACAAATTGCTTCGCCGAAGTATTTAATGGACACTAGCAGCTGTCCACAAAGTCCTTCGCCGAAGCATTTTATGGACACTAGCAGCTGTCCACAAAGTCCTTCGCCGAAGCATTTTATGGACACTACCAAAGCACTTTCTGGACACTAGCAGCTGTCCACAAAGTCCTTCGCCGAAGCATTTTATGGACACTAGCAGCTGTCCACAAAGTCCTTCGCCGAAGCATTTTATGGACACTACCAAAGCACTTTCTGGACACTAGCAGCTGTCCACAAAGTCCTTCGCCGAAGCATTTTATGGACACTACCGAAGCACTTTCTGGACACTAGCAGCTGTCCACAAAGTGCTTCGCCGAAGTATTTTATGGACACTAGCAGCTGTCCACAAAGTGCTTCGCCGAAGTATTTAATGGACACTAGCAGCTGTCCACAAAGTGCTTCGCCGAAGTATTTAATGGACACTAGCAGCTGTCCACAAAGTCCTTCGCCGAAGCATTTTATGGACACTAGCAGCTGTCCACAAAGTCCTTCGCCGAAGCATTTTATGGACACTACCAAAGCACTTTCTGGACACTAGCAGCTGTCCACAAAGTCCTTCGCCGAAGCATTTTATGGACACTACCGAAGCACTTTCTGGACACTAGCAGCTGTCCACAAAGTGCTTCGCCGAAGTATTTAATGGACACTAGCAGCTGTCCACAAAGTCCTTCGCCGAAGCATTTTATGGACACTAGCAGCTGTCCACAAAGTCCTTCGCCGAAGCATTTTATGGACACTACCAAAGCACTTTCTGGACACTAGCAGCTGTCCACAAAGTGCTTCGCCGAAGTATTTAATGGACACTAGCAGCTGTCCACAAAGTCCTTCGCCGAAGCATTTTATGGACACTAGCAGCTGTCCACAAAGTCCTTCGCCGAAGCATTTTATGGACACTACCGAAGCACTTTCTGGACACTAGCAGCTGTCCACAAAGTCCTTCGCCGAAGCATTTTATGGACACTACCGAAGCACTTTCTGGACACTAGCAGCTGTCCACAAAGTGCTTCGCCGAAGTATTTAATGGACACTAGCAGCTGTCCACAAAGTCCTTCGCCGAAGCATTTTATGGACACTAGCAGCTGTCCACAAAGTCCTTCGCCGAAGCATTTTATGGACACTACCAAAGCACTTTCTGGACACTAGCAGCTGTCCACAAAGTGCTTCGCCGAAGTATTTAATGGACACTAGCAGCTGTCCACAAAGTCCTTCGCCGAAGCATTTTATGGACACTAGCAGCTGTCCACAAAGTCCTTCGCCGAAGCATTTTATGGACACTACCAAAGCACTTTCTGGACACTAGCAGCTGTCCACAAAGTCCTTCGCCGAAGCATTTTATGGACACTACCGAAGCACTTTCTGGACACTAGCAGCTGTCCACAAAGTGCTTCGCCGAAGTATTTTATGGACACTAGCAGCTGTCCACAAAGTGCTTCGCCGAAGTATTTAATGGACACTAGCAGCTGTCCACAAAGTCCTTCGCCGAAGCATTTTATGGACACTACCGAAGCACTTTCTGGACACTAGCAGCTGTCCACAAAGTCCTTCGCCGAAGCATTTTATGGATACTACCGAAGCAAAGTGCTTCGCCGAAGTATTTTATGGACACTAGCAGCTGTCCACAAAGTGCTTCGCCGAAGTATTTTATGGACACTACCAAAGCACTTTCTGGACACTAGCAGCTGTCCACAAAGTGCTTCGCCGAAGTATTTAATGGACACTAGCAGCTGTCCACAAAGTCCTTCGCCGAAGCATTTTATGGACACTAGCAGCTGTCCACAAAGTCCTTCGCCGAAGCATTTTATGGACACTACCAAAGCACTTTCTGGACACTAGCAGCTGTCCACAAAGTCCTTCGCCGAAGCATTTTATGGACACTACCAAAGCACTTTCTGGACACTAGCAGCTGTCCACAAAGTGCTTCGCCGAAGTATTTAATGGACACTAGCAGCTGTCCACAAAGTGCTTCGCCGAAGCATTTTATGGACTACCGAAGCACTTTCTGGACACTAGCAGCTGTCCACAAAGTCCTTCGCCGAAGCATTTTATGGACACTAGCAGCTGTCCACAAAGTCCTTCGCCGAAGCATTTTATGGACACTAGCAGCTGTCCACAAAGTCCTTCGCCGAAGCATTTTATGGACACTAGCAGCTGTCCACAAAGTCCTTCGCCGAAGCATTTTATGGACACTAGCAGCTGTCCACAAAGTGCTTCGCCGAAGCATTTTATGGACACTATATGTCGTTTATAGATTTAATCGTCTTCATCGTAATCTGCAAGGAGAAGGCCACTCCACCATTTTAGAGACGTTCTCGACGATGACTCCGTTCGCCAAGGGTTCCCTACATACCCAACCGCCGCCGGGAAGCCTGTCAAATTGAAATTGAAATCTGCAAAGCGAAGTGATTAAATTTTCATTTTAAACCATAAATTTGTTTAACTGCGGCCGAATGCCCACCCCGCTGCCGCCGCCCTCGCGTTGCCACAGCGAACACACCGTCAAGAGCGGCGACACAAGAGGCCACTGTATGCGCGTGAAATAAACGCCGGATTTAATTACATCAAAATTAGCCGTCCAATGCACCCCGCACACGCACACGCACACACGCCGCGCACTGCATGTTTTATGTTAATCACATCCACCGTTAATTATTATTACCGAACCTATTGCCATTTAAAATTTAATTAGCTCGCCATATATTGCAAAGTTATTTAGTAAACTAATTAAAAGCGCCCATGCTACAAGTGCGTGCGTGTATTGGTGCGGTGCCACCCGGCCGCCGAGGGGGGGCGTGCGAAATCACCACTATCCCTGGGTAAGGAGCGCCCGGCGAGACGCGCGATTCCCCCACCCGAGTGGGAATGATATCATAATGGACGTGAAATGAAGTTGGACACAGGACAACGACACGCTCGGACACCGACACGAATGCGGACACAAAGGAGGTGGGCGCAACAAAAAAAAAAAAAACAAAAGCTGACAGAAAAAAACAACCAACAGCAGCGAGTGATTAAAATCCTCCGCAGGGACTCAATTACGGCATGAAAGTTCATATAATTAATAATTAATTATCACAAAGCGTTTAATTGGAAGAAGGATTTATTTCCGCCCGCGCGCTCGCTGCAGCACTCCCGCACTGCGCGCCGCGCCACCGCCGGCCCGATGGCCGCAACTGTGGCAATTGCTGCATATGGCAGGATCAACTGGCGCAGTGTGAGCGGTGCGCCGCAGCAGGGTTGACACTTTTTGCTGTCCTCTCGTCTTTTTTCCCGTGTGGGGCCAATCCTGGTAGGGGGGTGGTGCACAGGCCCCAGCCCACAGTTCAGTTTGTTAACATTGCATTAAGTCGTTGTTTTTTTTTTGGGTTTAAGAGGATTTAATCGTTTTATTACATCATGTCATAGTGTCCTTATTGATTTATTCCGTTTTTTGCGTTTTTTCCTCTCAATGCTGGCATTATTTTGAATATTAATTGAAACCACTTTCGGTTTGATTGAACGACATGACGTGCGACTGGAAGGAGGAACAGTGACAGCCAACGCGGGATGGAAACGATAATTTGAAGGACCTCTGAAACCAGATGAGGATGAGGATGAGGATGAGGATGAGGATGAGGATGAGGATGAGGATGAGGATGAGGATGAGGATGAGGATGAGGATGAGGATGAGGATGAGGATGAGGATGAGGATGAGGATGAGGATGAGGATGAGGATGAGGATGAGGATGAGGATGAGGATGAGGATGAGGATGAGGATGAGGATGAGGATGAGGATGAGGATGAGGATGAGGATGAGGATGAGGATGAGGATGAGGATGAGGATGAGGATGAGGATGAGGATGAGGATGAGGATGAGGATGAGGATGAGGATGAGGATGAGGATGAGGATGAGGATGAGGATGAGGATGAGGATGAGGATGAGGATGAGGATGAGGATGAGGATGAGGATGAGGATGAGGATGAGGATGAGGATGAGGATGAGGATGAGGATGAGGATGAGGATGAGGATGAGGATGAGGATGAGGATGAGGATGAGGATGAGGATGAGGATGAGGATGAGGATGAGGATGAGGATGAGGATGAGGATGAGGATGAGGATGAGGATGAGGATGAGGATGAGGATGAGGATGAGGATGAGGATGAGGATGAGGATGAGGATGAGGATGAGGATGAGGATGAGGATGAGGATGAGGATGAGGATGAGGATGAGGATGAGGATGAGGATGAGGATGAGGATGAGGATGAGGATGAGGATGAGGATGAGGATGAGGATGAGGATGAGGATGATTCGATGTTCCTCGATGTTCCTCGATGTTCCTGGGGCCTCTGTCCACACAACGAAGATTCAATTACACTCACCCTAGCCTATCTTAGGCTTCATCAAATCACCGCGCGAACCTTCCTCGGCAGAATCACATCCTGGGGCCCTGCTCAGTCCCTAGTGGAAATAAGTCATCTTATCAATTATCTTTATGACCGTCCGCAGAGTGCTCACACAGCTCCCAGGCCCGGCCCGCAAATGTACAGACATCGTTTGATTTTATTACCGTCCATCCACAGAGCAAGCTCAAATGACACATCGGTCACATTGTGAACATCCGCCCGTCAGCTGGGGGCAACCGCCTTCCTTAATCGTCGTCGGTCCGTCTTTGGGTCATAAAACTTTTGAAGGCAAATTGAAAATCTTGATTAAATTACCCAATTCCATTGGAGCGTGTTAAGTTTTAATAATTTCGAGTTAATTTCCCTTCAGACTGTGCGCTAATTAATTGCACAGCTAATGGACACGAAGCTCCCAGCCACATCCAATTTAATATCTTAAAACTCCCGAGCAACAATCCAGTTTATTGCTTTTATCGGCGAAGTCAATCTCCTTCATTCAATTTAATTTAACTTTCATCCCTTTGTCGGCAGACATTCCTCCTTCTCCGGCGGACGTCGCCTGTCTCGTTCGTCCGTCGTCGTCGGTCGTCGTCGGTGGTTGTTGGCCGTCATCGTCGTTCTGGTGGTTCGCATGACTTTTCCACTTCGGCCATCGTTGTCGTAAATGAAAGAAAAATCAATCGCGGAATTGCAACCCCTCCATTCCCAAAGTCACCATTCTTCATTCTCCTCATCCTCTAGACACCCCTCCGTCGACATGCTGCTCTGCTGCCACTACCACCGCTGCCGGAGAAAACTCTAAGCTCTCTCGCTCCACACACATGTCCATTTCGGAGGAAAATTCAATTTGCAAACAGACATATCAAACTATTTCCATCGCCCCGCCAGGGCCGCGCGGCTCCGCCCAGCCCACGGAGGAGAGCAGCTCCCTGGATCCACTCGGCAGGGACCGTCAGCTTGGAAACAAAGAAAGCAATTTTGACTGCTTTCTAGCGGCTCTGGCTAACATTTATTTTTAATTTAAAATCCAATTTGCTGAAACAACTAACTACCAGTTGAAGGAAGGCCAGGCCAGCGCCGGTGCTACACGATGACGCTAGTTTGATTTACACCTGCGATGCGGGCTCGTAGGTGTGCAAAAACGACAACAGCCGCAACGGTGGCAGCAGCGCGGCGTCGACCGTGGCGGTCGTGGGGCCGGCAACCATCGGCCTTCGATTTCAAGAGGATCGGGATGTGAGGCGGCGAAAAAAATCCGACGAAGAATTCGAAAAAGCCGAATCGGGATCAGAAAATTGAGAGATACAAATCGCCTATGAGTTGCTGGAATCAATGTGCTGCCAATCGGGCGCACTCCACTCCGGGTTGCGGTGGGCTGTGTAAGCGCCAACCGCAGCGATGCTCCTGGACATGTCCTTTGAGAAGACACACACACACACATGGACACAGACTCACCCCGTGCACACCGTCCTAACCGAATTGATTCAGTTGGTCGTGTGCAAATATTCGCGGCGGAAGCGGCTCTTGCTGGGATTAGAAACCTGCTGGGATCGATGGCGAAGGCGCTGGAGGATGATGGGCAGGCGTGCCTGCGTGGGCGCAAATTAATTACAACAAAACGGGGATTGCCTCCTGGAGGTGATTGACGATTGATCTCAAGGCTGGCTGGATGTGGACTTAATTGGACGAGCGCTGCCAAGACTCTGGCAACAATGGCGACGACCCACGAGAGGGGCCATTGTTAGGACGACTTCTGTCGGCTGGGTCGCCCATTTCCGCGAATTGCAAATTGGTTCGACTCTCAAGGAAGCAGACAGACTGTGAAACCAATTGAATCCCTCCCCTGGACCAAACCCCACAAATTGACGTACAAAAAAAAAACCGCCCCCTTATTCGATTGCATGTTTCCGTTTCCGATTGGCGACTGCATTTGTCGATGTCGGTCCTTTGTACGACACTTGGTGGGAAATTTTAATTTACAACTCGTTTGATTGTTGCACGCACATCCGATCGGCCGCAGACACACACGCACCCTGCCACCCTCCTGTTGTCAACAGATTGAATCTCAATATCATAATTATTATCCTGTACAAGGACCAAAATCAAACACTGACTGCGCGCCATGAGAGGCCACCGCAGCCCGCGGCTTTTGAGCAATACATTATTACTGCAGTCTGTGGTTGAGTTTAACGGTTTACAAAATGAAACACGGGCAAAAAAAAAACGCACACAGGTTTCAGTTGACATAATGAATTCGATTATGCGGTCGCCATTATGGCATTAATTGGCTGTTTTGTTAAACAAAGAGCAAACTTAATTAGGGTCGATTGCAATGATTAGTCGCCTCGGGCCTGTAATTGTTTGGACATTTTGCTAAAGCCTACCGCTCGTCCTCCTCCTCCACCTTCCAGGCTTGACATGCGTGAGCGTGTGTGGGTGTTAATCACGATTTCTAATTAGCCAGGTTAGCAGTAAAGAAGCCAAAAAGATGGCTTGCTGAGTGGAGGGCGTTGGGTAAACACTGAGCGGGAATGATTGAATTGATTTTAGCGCTTGTCGGTTTTGCAGTTTATTCAGTTAAATGAACCAGACAATTAAGGCTAGCGGCTAAAAATCTCAGTTGGAATCGATGCACCAGGCGGCTTCAGACGGAAATCCAGTCTAAGCTGGGCCAGAGAATCATTCAACAGTCGCAATTGATTTCCCCCCACGGGTAGAGGCAGAATATACCCGAGGTAAGGCATGCCTGTCCTAAAAGGCGACTAAGATCCAGAGCTAATGGTTTAATAAATGACCAACTCCATTGCTTGTCAAAATAATGGTTTCAATCTTGCAAACGAAGGAATAAACGGTAAGTGCATTATCTTATTATAGATATTGCACAATAAGTCTTCGGCTTTATAACAATGGCAGCCAGTCCCGGGATGGTTTGACATCCTACTGGTAACTTGAGCAGCGGCTATAGTCTGGTGCCACGGGAGATCAGGCTCATCGCATTGAGGTTGGCCCCCAAGTGGGAGCGTCGTGATGGCTGTGGTTTGAAACGCAAAGTGGCGGGAAGAAGTGGAGGTATATGTACCTACATGTCTGGGAGTTTATCTTGTCTATAAAGGCAATGGGTATTCGCGACTCTCCGACGTGAAGGGTAATGATCCAAGTCTATATGGAGTCGCAGAGAACAACCAGGTGCAGAGATGTTAGAAGGGCCTCGCCACCATACCAGGGTGGAAAAATAGGTCCATACGCTTATTCCTAAATTAGGACCTTGAGATGCCTACTGAAGACGTCTGGTCCAGCGGTGTAAAATGGTCCAAAGTTTAAATGTCTTGGTGATATAGGCCTAACTGCAGGATATCACGTACAACACTTATTCTATCTGTATCAATTGATTCTGACTGGCACATAAAGAGATGCATTGTGGTCTGAATTGAAAACAAGATCAGCCGAACAATCAGTTTTGATACCTGATCTTGGAACTTGGAACTCACACTAGCGTGGGAATCCTTGGGATACTTCTTCTTCTTCTTTGCGTGACGCTACAGTCCCGTGTGGACCGGCATTCCTCACCAACTACCACGATCCTGGGCTAGGCGCCTCCAGTTTCATACACCCAACTGATTAGGATCTCTTTTCAACTAGTTATGCTCTCAGCGTCTCAGCCTCGAAGACTTTCCCAGCCGCAGCTTTAGTGGTCATTCTCTCTACATGATGTAGCCATCTTAGCCGAGACAATCGAATTCGTTTCACTAGACCAATGTCGCTGTACAACTTGTAGACATCGTCGTTCAATCTGTTCTTCCAAAGTCCTGCTTAACAAACACTACCGAATATGCTTAAGGATTTTCCCCTCGAAGTGATCAAGCATCTCTTCGTCCTCATTTGACATTGTCCATGCTTTATCAAGGTCGTATATAGGGACAGTTTGGTTTTCCGAGACAATACCTTAATTTTTCAATTGCCCCCTAAGTCGAAAGACACAGCTATTGGCCAGGGTTATCCTTCTTTTTACCATCGCAGAGTGGACAAAGAGTTCAACTAAATAAAAGCTGAATTTGTCTACAGTATGGGGTGAACCTGGGCCTCAGCCCACAACTTTAATCGTGCAAATGCGGGACGTGGAGTCAATTTAGGAACGGTTGCGACATGCGCCTGAAAGGCAGCAATTGTTGGCACTCGGGACTATTTCATTGGCACGAGAACATACATACGAGAAAATGTAGGCTCAAATTTGTTCACTGTGAATTGCTTATTCACTGAGACGAGACCTACGACCATCCTCCGCAGTTTCCTGACGCTACATTGGAAAGCACTGTAGCTCAATCAAATTGAAAACACTTACCAAGGTTTGATTGCCATCCTTGTCCACTGGTTGAAAGATTTCAATTAGTTCTTACCGGAACCCAACCTCATTCATGCCCTCAACCATTGCATTTCATTCCAAACTGAGCAAGCAAAACAGACAGAGTGTCTTCGCGCGATTTATTCTGCTCGCAAGTCATTCGGTGGATACCATCGAACAAATAATAATCACAGCCCCCGAGTCTATCCGTGCAGTGGCTCCATTTCCAAAGCAGCGCTTGCTCAGCAATTACAATCATCCCCGTCACACGGCTAATTAGATTGCACCACTCCACCGACTCCCACTCACGGCCTGGGCTCTGGCAAGTGATAATCGGTGAAACCGATTCATCCACAGGAAATCCTTCCTTTCACACCAGCTCCTGCTCCGCCGCCGGACCGCCCTCGAATTACAATACGGTTCTCGTTTCATTGTAAGCAATTTATGCTGCCGTCCACGGCCGCTCCTCGCTCATTTTCTTCCCGACTGGTTCGCGCTGAAGCCCCACCGGTTGCCGGCGAGGAGCTTGTGCTGACGAAAAGAAAAAATTCTCAAAACCCCCGGTTAAGCACTAAATGCGAAACAACGCGGCGCAAGAGACCTGAGCTACGGTTCACTCGCAGTTGGCGCGGGTGGTTCGTGCCACTCCACTTTGGGTTTAGTTTCCAGCGGGGGCTCGGATCACCGCCTCCTGCCGCGACGGCTGCCCGAGCGAGTGTGATCTATTGCACAACCGCCGTCGACGAGGCTAAACAAGTGCGGCTCTCCTTTCTGTGCCCAAAAATCCGGATGCAGATGGGTCGGCAGTCCTTGTCGGAGGCATTCCTCCATCACCTGCCATCCTTTATTCCACCCACCCTCCCACACACATACTGACTACGATGGTTTTTATTGTTGCTGTAGTGAACGTTAGCCGCCATCGCCATCGCCGCGACCGAGACAGCAATGGAGACGAGGAGGCCGCGCCTCGCCGGTGGCTGTGCCCCTGTTCGCTGTTCGCCGTTCGTCGGGCGGTGTTGCGCTGTGCGCTCCACTCGCTCCATTCGCTTGTTATTTAGTTAAAATTTTAATTGGCTCTCTAATTAATTTGCTTTATCTTTTGTGCAAATAAAAGTTTTCATGTAAATGGAGGAGAGATAATTAATTCGGGGATCTGAAAATGTTTTCCAACACAAATTAAACATCCTGCCTCTTGGTGTGTGTGTGTGTGCGTGTGGGAGCCAGCGCGGGGGTAGGAATGGCCAAAAGGGACTAGCCAGACTGGCGTGTTTGCTTACAGCGAACATGAGATCATTTGGTTGCAGGCCTAGCAATTGAAGTTTTACTGCGACGCGAACTCAAGATTCCTCCAATTACAGGGAAATAGCTTTTTTCTAGGTTTCCAAGGTAGGGTCCACTCTATGGTGTTGGCAGCGCGTTCTGGAACCAAGGCTGAGTCCAGGATGGGTGAAGAACTGCGCTTCTTTCGACGCGGCAGAAGTATGACCGACCAACGTGAGTACGGAAGTGTTCAGCAGGAGTGGGGCATTTTTTGTTGGACTTCCTCAAGCTCCTACGAAGTAGACGTTGCATCTCCCGCGAGGCGAGGCACATTTGGGGGCTTGAAGGTCCTCGAATTCACCTTTCGGACCTCCATCCAGTGCGATCTCGTTAGTTTGATGAACGTATGTGGTGCTGCTGGGCTGTAGGTTGCCATTAACAAATCGGAACTTAGGAGTATTTCCGGTACCCACCACGTTGGTCTCGTTGAAGCGGATGGAGAGAGTTAAGTATCTTGGCGCATTTCTAACTAATAATCGAAAAGCGTTGAAATTTGAACGAAGAAGCAGTGTAAAAGCGCGGCAACAGCAATCGAACGAGTCCCAAAACGGGAGATGGATGTACTGACTTAACCCAAGGATTGAAACTTGGGTAAGTCGAAAACACGGCGAACTAGATTGCTATCACACTTACTGATTGGTCACGCTTTCTGGGAATACTAACGGTATGCAAATGAAAGGGTCATATTACGTGAAAGATTAGGTGAACGGATTTCCGATCTTTGGGTTACAGTGAACGATGCAGTATGAGCTACCTTATCCTTCCTTGTATGGCGTTACACTCCGAGGTGGCCTTGGGCCTCAACCAACAATCCTTTTTCTCTGTGTAGCTGTCTTCACTTTGTTGAACCATCTTAAACGCGGGCTTCCTCTGTTGCGTTGCCTCACAGGTTCGGACTCGAAGATTCATCGGGCCGGAGCTAAGTTGTCCATACACTCTACATGGCCCAGACAATGCACATCCGTAGACGACTGGCGAGGCTTCACAGCCCGTACAGTTGATGGTTGAATCTTCTCTTCCAGAAACCATCCACGAAGAGGGGATCAAAGATGGAACTCAGCGCTTTTCTCTAGGAAAGACCAAGGGCGTCTTTATTCATAATATATAATATAAGTGGTGCCACAGTGGGCCTGGGCCCAGCTTCTCAGCAACAACTCGTGTTGTGCGTGCTAGTTTAGTTCTCACACGAGTGGAAGGAACCTACAGTTTTATGCCGATTCAGAACGGCAAAGTTTGAGAAGCCTTTTCTAGACAGAAAATACTCTTTGAGCATTGTCAGTGACTCACAGAATTCCGCGCTATAGAACAGGACAGGGATGATCAAGGTCTCAATTTATGCGAGATGAGTCCTTCGAGAGGGGACTCTATTATTCAATGTACACCTCTTAAGCACAAAGAAGCAGAAGTTTGCAAGAGCTTACTTACTTACTTACTTATCAGGCAGACGAACCATGAAGGGTCTGAGCCTGAGCAATTGCTGCCTTCCATCGGTGACGGTCATGGGCACGCTGCTTCCAGTCATCAAGGCCAAGCTGTCTTACATCCGCGATGACTTGGTCTTTGTACCGGAGGTTCGGTCTTCCTCTCCTTCTCGAAGCAGGAGGCTCGGATTCGAAGACCCTCTTTGCTGGAGCGTTGTTGTCCATTCGCTCGATGTGGCCGAGCCAGTGTAGTCGACGGATTTTTGCCTTCCGGACTACATGCACATCCTTGTACAGCTCCGCGGTTGTGTCATCTCCTCCATTCGCCTTCCTCACAGTCGGGACCATATATCCGACGGCACCAAGAACCAGCCCTGCAGTTCTACTTAATGTCCAGCTTTCGGCTCCATAAAGTAGGACTGGCAGAATAACTGTTTTATAGAGCATGACTTTGGTTCTTCGAGTCAGGAGTTTCGAGCCCAGTTGTTTTGACAGACCGAAGTAGCATCGGTTGCCAAGGGCGATTCTACGTCGGATCTCCACTACGATGTCATTCGTGGAGTTTACATTTGCCCCGAGGTAGACAAACTCCTTTACTACCTCCAAATTGTAGCTGTCGATTGTAACGTTTTGGCCTAGGTGGCGTGCGGGGGATCGTTTTGTGCTCGACAGCATATATTTTGTCTTCTCCTCGTTGACCCTTAGACCAGCTCGTTTCGCCTGTTCCTCAATTGCCGTGAAAGCTTCTACTACGGCCCGTTGGGACCGAGCGATAATGTCGATGTCATCAGCGTATCCCAACAGCTGTACTGACTTGTAGAATATAGTGCCTTCCGTGTTTACAGCCGCCCGCCGCACTATCTTCTGCAGTACCAAATTGAAGAAATCACACGACAGCGCATCTCCTTGCCGAAATCCGGTGCAGGTTTCGAACGGTTCAGAGGTTTTTGAACCGAACTGCGCTGTGCATAGAGGATGTGTTAGCGTGGTGCGACACAACCGGATCAGTTTTCCCGGGATCCCGAATTCAGCCATCGCTTCGAATAGCTCCTTGCGATGAATGCTGTCATATGCGGCTTTAAAATCGATGAAAAGATGGTGAGTATCGATTTGTAACTCGCTGGTCTTCTCCAGGATCTGCTTTAGTGTGAAGATTTGGTCTGTAGTCGATTTGCCAGGCCGGAAGCAGCACTGGTACGTGCCGATTAGTGCGGTGCAAAACGGCTTTAGACGTTCACACAGTACGCTGGATAGGATCTTGTAGGCGACATTGAGCAGCGATATACCTCTGTAGTTCTTGCAGGAGGTAGGATCGCCTTTTTTGTGGATGGGGCATATGGAGCTGATATTCCAGTCGTCGAGCATGCTTTCATCTTCCCAAATTCGGCAAATGATTTGGTGCATGCTCCCAACCATTACATTACCCCCAGCTTTGAAAAGCTCCGATGGTAAGCCATCTGAGCCTTCGGCTTTGTTGTGCTTCAGTCTTTTAATGGCTGTACCGACTTCTTCAAAGTTAGGTGGGAGGACTGAAGTTGGGATTTCCTGGGTCCCTATCACTCTCTCTTGGTCAGGCCCGCTAAGCAGCTGTTGGAAGTGCTGCTTTAACACATCCACTATTCCCTGGGGGTCCGTAACTAGGTGCAAGAGTTTCCCTACGCTTGATTTCAGTACTGATGTTGTTGTACAATTTACTCCGGAACGGTGGTAGGTAAAGTCCTTGACTACCTTGAGACGCTCTGTTCAAAATGTCGATGTTGTATGTCCTTTCTTGAGGACAGCATATACTTCGTTTTGGCGTCATTAACCGTCAGACCCATATTAGCCGCTTCCGTCTCAATGTTAGCAAAAGCCTCATTGACGTCTCGCTGAGTTCTGCCAATCACGTTAATATCATCGGCGTATGCTGCCAATTGTACGGACTTCTAGAAGATCGTGCATCTAGTGTTGGAGAGTGAGTTTTCAAGGACATGTTGAAAAACCACACGACACCGAGTCACCTTGCCTAAACCCTTTATTGACATTTAAGATCCCAGTGAGTTCGCTACCGACCTTGATGGAGCAGCGAGAGTTCTCCATTGTCGCCTGCACAACTTGACGAGTTTGGCAGGAATGTCAAAACGTAGACATGGCACTGTATAGTTATTCTCTATGCATGCGGCTTTGAAATCGACGAACATATGGTCTAAGTTTGTGGGACGGAATCTATCGTATTCCATTGCGTGAAGTTGAATGTTTTGCTTCAGATCGTTATTGTTATCCCCTTTTCCGTTAAACAGAGTGGATGGACAACTCAGCTTCGGCCCGAAGAGTTTTTGATTCTGAGCCAACGCAACAGAGAACGTTCTCGAAAGACAAGTGACTAGCTGACGGAAACTGGCGAAATATCGTGCTGGCTGGAGAGGTATCTTGGTTGAGGCCCAGATCCACCCCGAACGCGCCAATGAAAGAAGAGGAAGTAAGACTGGTATCACTGCCCCAGCCGACATTCAAGCCCCCACAACACGGCCTAACGAACCACTGTCTATACCATAAATATTGAAATACGCATACACCCTCTTGGCCAAGAAATGGAATTAAATGAAATCATGGTAGCTATCAGTTCCAGTAAGAATAACAAAGCTGTCACACGCAACACATCGTGGTCGACACATCTCATTCAAAGGCTTGCTCAAACTCAATGTATTTGCTTAGAGAGTCTTTTCTGTCTAGAAACATGGTCTTTCGGAGTCGGCATAAAACTGTAGGTTACTTCCACTCTTGAGAGAACACGTACAACACGAGTGGTTGCTGAGAAGCTAGGCTCTGGCCCTCAACGAGCTAAGAATGGTGATTGTCCGGTTACTGGTGCACATATTTTTTTTTTTCTGTGTGAGTTCGCACGGTGCACCACAAACGCAACTTACTCCTTGTGCTTACATCGTATTGTTAAAATCCGTGTGTCCATGTTGGTCCTTTGCGATTGGGAATGAGGGAATGATGTGGTTGCTGTGGTAGAAGCCAGGCAGCTCTTTTTTGGACGTTGTAGCGTTATCTGTGTGTTTCTAATTTCCTCATTACCTCGTTTGGATGATTGTTGATATCTTGGTCTAGACAAACGTCTGCCAAGAAGGTCGTAGCCACTGTTGCTTTTTTTGGCTGGCTTCAAGATGACAAGCGCTGGTGCTTAAATATTTATTTGGAGCAGAAACGGCAGCACTTGGCGAATTTAATAGTGACGACGACCATCAAGATAATGTACACGAGTTTCCCGTGTCCATTTCCTGTTCCTCCTGGTTCGAGAAGGAGAGGAAGACCGAACTTAAAGTACAGAGACCAAGTCATCGCGGATATAAGACAGCTTGGCCTTGATGACTGGAAGCTCAGGACCGTCACCGATGGAAGGCAGCAATTGCTCAGGCTCAGACCCTTCATGATTCGTCTGCCTAATATGTAAGTAAGTAAAAAGTGATTTTTCGAGATTCTTAGTATTGATTGCGGCTCTACTACCAGTTGTCAATTTTCGTCCCGACAGGCTTCTGTCCGAGTTTTAAATCCATTGGATAATTGTTTCTGCATTTCTGGAAAAGACCCAAGAAATGCAAATCGACACTCACCATCTATTCGTCGATTTCATGGCCGCATATGACAGCGTGCATAGAGACGAGCTATACAACGCCATGTCCAGTTTTGACATTCCTGCCAAACTCGTCAGGTTGTGCAGGATGACGATGGAGAACTCTCGCTGCTCCATCAAGGTCGGTAACGAACATACCGAGACCTTCAATGTCAAAAAAGGTTTTAGACAAGGCGACGCGCTGTCATGTGATTTCTTTAACATCGTCTTGGAGAAGATCGTGCGAAACTCACACGCCAACACTAGAGGCACGATCTTCCAGAAGTCCGTGCAATTGTTGGCAAACGCCGATGACATTGACGTGATTGGCAGAACTCAGCGAGCCGTCAGTGAGGCTTTTGCTAACATTGAGACGGAAGCGGCTAAAATGGGTCTGGCGGTGAATGAGAGCAAAACGAAGTACATGCTGTCCTCAAAAAAGGACATACAACATCGACGTCTTGGACAGAGCGTCACAATGGGCAGCTATAACTTCGAGGTAGTCAAGGACTTCACTTACCTCGGCTCCAGAGTAAATTGTACAAATAACATCAGTACCGAGATCTAGCGTAGGATGACTCTTGCCAACCGCTGTTTCTTCGGCCTCAAGAGGCAATTGAGTAATAGAGCCCTCTCTCGAAGAACCAAGTTGACTCTATATAAGACACTGATCATCCCAGTCCTGCTATACGGCGCGGAGGCATGGACAATCTCGAAAGTGGATGAAGAAGTCCTTGGTCTCTTTGAGAGAAAAGTTCTACGCCCGATCTTTGGTCCTGTTTGTGTTGACGGGTTCTGGAGGAGAAGATTCAATCACGAACTGTACGAGCTGTACAGCGACATGAGCCTAGTTAGGCGTCTACGGATCCAACGCCTACGGTGGCTAGGTCATGTAGAGCGTATAGACACCACAGCTCCGGCCCGAAGAATCTTCGAATCCGAACCTGTCGGGCAACGCAACAGAGGACGCCCGCGTTTAAGGTGGCGCACCCAAGTGGAGAAGGACCTCAACCAACTTGGTGTGCGAAACTGGAGAGAGCTAGCCAGGGATCGCGCTAGTTGGAGAGGCATGTTGGTTGAGGCCCAGGTCCACCCCGGACTGTAGCGCCATACAAAGAAGAAGAAGGATAATTGTTTCACCCTCTCCATCTCCTCGACCGCGCGTTTCTCATCTTCTTACAGAGACTTTCTGGGAGACTCGGTCGGCAAAGATCCCAGCAGGACGTTGCGATTGTAGCTTTGCGACGTCAAACCGTGGTGTTCTTCCTAGAATCCGTTGTTCTCTTGATATCCTGATCCTTACCTTGGCTACAACAATCAAATGGTCCGAGTCAACATTGGCTCCTCGGAACGTTTGGACATCAAGAATACTGGAGGAGTGTCTGGTGTCGTTGGAAAGGTGATCAATCTGGTTGAAGGTTGATTGATCTGGGGACAGCCATGTCCCTTTATGAATGTTGAGGTGTGGGAACCGCGTGCTAGCAACAAAGAGGTTACGTCCATAACAAAGTCCACCAGCCTTAGTCCCATACTGGACGTGGTGTCGTGTAGGCTGTGTTTCCTGATGACCCTAGCAAAAACTTCTTCCTTGCCCAGCTGTGCGCTGAAATTTTCTAGAACGATCTTGGTGTAGTAGCTGGGGCATTGATTGTATGTTCTTTCTAGGAGATCTTAGAAGTCATCCTTGCTGCTGTCATCTTAGTCCTCTGTCGGGGCGTGGGCGCAAATCAGGCTGATGTTGCCGAATGTAGTCTTGGTGCAGATTGTTTTGAGGCGTTCGCTTTTAAGCTTAAGACTTCTTGCCTAAGTCTGCCTCGAACAACAAATCCACATCCAAATAAGCGCCTCTCTCTGCTGCATTCACCGCAGTAGATGTCGCAGTTTTTCATCCTCTTCTTGCCCGGCCCATTCCATCGCACTTCCTGGATGGCGGTGATATCTGCTTTATAGCAGTCAAGGGCCTCCGCGAGTTCTTCGGCTGCATGTCGCCTATTGAGAGACCTCACATTCCATGTGCAGAACCGAAAAGCTTGGTCATTTTTTCGTAGGCTGAAGTCGTCAACAGTAAAACTGTCAGTATCCGAGGCATTTGGTTGTCTCTGAACGGGTTGTATTTTTACGCGGTGAGGGCGTTAACCTCACGCACAAGCCGCAGTTGGGAGGCCAGGCCCATTTATTTTACCCTTGGGCGAAGGGACCGGATGACTCCGGAATCGGTAACCTCGCAGCGATTGTGAATGCCGCCGTTGACCCTATACGATAGTGATCCTCCGCCGCCAACTCTACACCAAAATCCCAACATGACCTTGGAGGCACCCTTTCGGGTCTGAGCACCGGATATGTCAGAGTAGCTCTAAAGGGGGTGTACCAGGTAGCTCCGGTTGTCGCCGTTGGTTAATCTGGTGATAAGCTCCTTCACCGCCATCCATAAAGAGAGATGAGTCCTGATACAGACTCACCAACTCACACCAATGACGTCCCACGGGGGTTGGGTACCTCATCTTCAGTCAAAGGTGCTCGGCTCCCGGATTTCACCACGTGGAGATGAAATTCATTGACAGGGGCTTAGTGCAGACGCCTGTGCCTGCATAAGTCGCTTGTCAGCGCTTCGAAAGGAGGACTATCTTGGAAGAAAAGGCTTACTCTCCCAAAAAGTCACAATTACTACAGCGAGCCAAACTACCCTTCAGACCTCGTTTTGGCGATTTTTTTTCCCGCCCCCTGTTCATGACTGTGTTGACAACTGCTTTAAAGGACACGGCTCTTAGCACCACCATTCCACTCTGAATTTGAAAGAAATCACCCTTACTCTTGACTTTCTGCTAAGCCTCCCGAATGGCTTTGCTGATTACACGATTTGAACAGATTGCCCATAAGTAACCACCAACATCACATCCCTCATCCCCCAGCGCACACCGCACACATTCACATCAGTAATTAAGATCCTTCAAGCTCAGATCTCGTCTGCATCCCAATTTCATGCGCTCCATTAGGACCGAGCCGATAGACAGATACCGTCACAGACCATGACATGTGGGCTTAAATTGACTCAAAATCGACCGCTACACATGGGGCCCATCGTAAGCCATGCGTTCCAATGCAGATTACTTAAAACAAACAAAGGCCCCTCCCAGCCACCAGCCACCAGCCACCCCCCTTCCACCGATCGATCGTGTGTGTGTGCGTTGTGCATGCACCTGCAGCATAAATCTTCCAGAAAATTTTACAATCAAATTTCGAGAGGAAATGGCCCATAAAGCTTTGTTCATTTATTGTTTGTGACAGCTCTTATATTGACGTAGTTAACTTAAAAGCACCCTTGGGGTGTTTTACCAAAAATTACGTGCAAATAGCCCTTGCGTGCATCGGCCAGGGCCACATGCCGAGGACACAGAAGGGCTCCCAGGATGGACAGGATTATTCAGGAATTATGAAACTTTCAAATTGTTCACTTTGCGTGCGCGCCTGTGTGTGGGTGGGTGTGTGTGTGTGTACGTCAAGGGCTGAAAACACATCAACAGCAGCCACTAAACATAGGCTTGGCACCCAATTATTATTTCAAGCCAACAAAAACACCGTAAGGACACCGGGTGGCAAAGAGTGCCATCAAACCTTCAGCCTCAGCTTGGGCTCCCCTGGCAACCCTCGCCGCACCGCAGAGCGCCACCGCACCGCACAGCAATCTATTGATAAGCTGTTATTGTGTGTGCGTCTGAAATGGAGCTGAAGCGGTGGAGTGAGATGGGGTTGGCGCTGAGGGTTGGTAAATGGAAGTTGTGGCATCCCTTTGAGCGTTTATGTGAGGCTGTTATCAATTACACAAGGTAATTAATTTTGAAACAAGCTCTTTTGAGCTATAATCATGTAATTTCGTGTGTACGGGGTGGGCGCGAGACGGCGGCTGGGGGCCGGTCTGCTTGCGAGTGAATTGAAACGTCCGCGCGCGCCTTCGGTGTGGGCCGCACGCCCCAGCCGACATCTGGGGGTAGTTGTTTCACTTTGTGAATTTAATTTAAGATGAGTTCGGAATGTACGCGAACGCCTACTGATGAGGATGGGTCCTCCATCCTGATGCCACCGCAGCATACCAAGTTCAACGCTCACCCCCGCTCGCACGAGTGAATTATGCTGCCGACAAATGTAAAAAGCGTGCGTCTGTGTGAAGTGGTATACCTCTGGCAGGTAATTTAATTAAACTTTCCTTTGATTAATCATTTGGTTATGTCGGTTGCCATTTTGCGGGTGGTGTCGGTGAGCTGGAAGATGAGATAAGTGGAGCAGTGGATGATACCTCACGTTGTTTTGTTTTAGTTTCCATCGTGCGCCCCCTCTCGGGGGCGGTTGTTTGAAACTTATTAAAGATTTTATGGCCATAAGCGTGTAATTAGTGGAACTAGCTGGTGGCTATTTTTTTTGTGTGTGTTCGAGAATTGGTTCTGTTCGCTTGGTGAATTGGGTGGTGTTTGGAGATCACTTCTCGGAGGCATTTGAGGGTGAACAGAGACTGAAATGGACGCTCACATTCGGGATTATCGCTTTGAAGGTGGGTCGCTGGACAGACCACAGCTGTGGAAGGGGGGGATGGGTATTCGATGGGTGGAGTGCTTTGATCTGGTGTGGAGAGTTGCGCAAGTACAGCAAGTCGGACAAGTCGCAAGCCGGAATAAGCAATTCTGCATCGACGTAGATATGCGGTCCTGGAGCCCTCTTGGAAGCGGATGTTCTTAAGTTCACTTTCGGTGGATGACATCTCGAGTAGACGTATCAGCGACAAACTGAACTTCTTCTTCAGCTTCTTCTTTTTCTTCTTCTTATTATTTTTCTTCTTCAAATGCCGCTACAGTCCAGTATGAACCTGGGCCTCAGCCAACAAGCCGCTCCAGCTGGCACGGTCTTTAGCCAGCTGGATCTAATTTCGGAGTTACCCAGTTGGACGAGGACCTTCTCCACTTGTGTGCGCCATCGGCTTCGTAGTCGTCCTCTATTTCATTGTCCTGCTCGTTGGCACACAAAGACTCTTCGGGCTGGAGCAGTGTTGCCCATGCGCTCTACGTGGCCTAACCATCTTAGGCGTTGAATCCGTAGACGCCTGGCTAGACTCATGTCGCTGAACAGCTTGTACAGTTCGCGGTTGAATCTTCTCCTCCAGAACCCGTCAACACAAACAGGACCAAAGATCGTGCGTAGAACTTTTCTCTCAAAGAGACCAAGGACTTCTTCATCCGCTTGAGATTGTCCATGCCTCTGCGCCGTATAGCAGGACTGGGATGATCAGTGTCTTGTTTAGAGTCAACTTGGTTCTTCGAGAGAGGGCTCTATTACTCAATTGCCTCTTGAGCCCGAAGAAACAGCGGTTGGCAAGAGTTATCCTACGCTTGATCTCGGTACTGGTGCTGTTGTCCCTATTTAATCCAGAGCCTAGGTAAACGAAGTCCTTGACTACCTCAAAGTTTCTGCTGCCCAATATGACGCTCTGTCCAAGACGTCGATGTTGTATGTCCTTTTTTGAGGACAGCATATACTTCGTTTTGCCCTCATTCACCGTCAGACCCATTTTAGCCGCTTCCGTCTCAATGTTAGCAAATGCCTCACTGACGGCTCGCTGATGTCATCGGCGTATGCTAACAATTGCACGGACTTCTAGAAGATCGTGCCCCTAGTGTTGGCGTGTGAGTTTCGCACGATCTTCTCCAGGACGATGTTGAAGAAATCACATGACAGCGCGTCGCCTTGTCTAAGACCTTTTTTGACATTGAAGGTCTCGGTGAGTTGAGTTACCGACCTTGATGGAGCAGCGAGAGTTCTCCATCGTCTTCCTGCACAGCCTGACGAGTTTGGCAGGAATGTCAAAACTAGACATGGCGCTGTATAGCTCGTCTCTATGCACGCTGTCATATGCGGCCTTGTAATCGACGAACAGATGGTGAGGGTCGATTTGCATTTCTTGGGTCTTTTCCAGGATCTGACGTAGTGTGAATATTTGGTCTGTTGTGGACTTTCCTGGCCTGAAGTCACACTGATATGGACCTATCAGATTATTAATGAACGGCTTCAGGCGGGTACACAACACGGCAGAGAAGACCTTATACGCGATGTTAAGCAGACTGGTCCTTCAATAGTTAGCGCACTCAAAGGGGTTTGCTTTCTTGTGGATCAGATACTGAGTTTCCACTCGTCGGGCATGCTTTCCTCAGACCATATCTTGCAGATGAGCTGGTGCATGCGCTCTGCCAGATCATCTCCTGCTGCCTTTAATATTTCAGCGGACTGAAGCTGCTGGAGTGGACGGTTACTCCAGCAGCTTTGTTGGACTTCCGTCTTGATATTGCTACCTTCACCTCGTCTAACTCTGGGGGACGGAATTCTCGTCTGTTATCGTCCAGATTGTATGGAACACTCTGCCTCACAGCGGTATGTTGGTCCTCATCGCCATTTAACAGTCTACAGAAATGATCTTTCCACATTCTCAGTATCGACAGCGACTCTACTACCAGTTGTCCATTTGCCTTTCGACAGGCTTCTGTCCGAGTTTTATATCAATTGGATGATTGTTTCACCCTTTGGTAAGACTCACGGGCGTCGCTCCTGCCATAACACCTGGCACCTGGCGCGCTTCTCATGCTCTTTCCTTTTTTCTTCTGAGAAGCCGGTTCTCTTATGTTCGTAGAGCTCACGAACAGCCCTCGTTGTTCGATGTATCGTTGCCTTGTAGGCCTCCTGCTTGGCTGCATGTGCCTGCCTGCACTCGTCGTCAAACCATGGGTTCCTTCTGGGTGGTGTCGTAAAACCCAGCACATCAGTGGCAGCTTCTTTGATGGCTTCTTGCCAACGACTCCATTCTTCTTCGATGGTTTGTGCAGGCGGCGTCGAACTTACAGAGACTTTCTGGGAGACTCGGTTGGCAAAGAACGCAGCAGTCCGTTGCGATTGTAGCTTTGCGACGTCAAACCGTGGTGTTCTGTCTCGACTCCTTTGTTCTCTTGATAACCTGATCCTTACCTTGGCTACAACAATCAAATGGTCCGAGTCAACATTGACTCCTCGGAACGTCTGGACATCAAGAATACTGGAGGAGTGTCTGAAACGTGATCAATCTGGTTGACGGATAATTGTTCTAGGGACCGTAATAGTAAGCATATCATTGCCATATCATCCTCTATTGGTGAGCACCAACTGTTCCCCTACGGTTGTGGTTTTGCTAATGTCGAGTCAGTTGAGGTTATGTAGAAAAGTCCTTTTTCAGATCTACCTAAACCTGCGCATGGTTCCATCATCTTGCTTAACAACGCTCGACGCCAGATTCGCTTCAACTTGAAAACAATTTGATAATTTCAAACCATATGTCTATCTTCATTTGTTATAATCGTTGCCTCTCGTTGCTTATTTTCAGTTTTCCAATGAGAACAAGTCGTTAGCTAGGCCTCCAGTCTTCCCCTTCACACTACACCCAATAAGCTCATTTGTTTCTGTCTCCGAAAGGGACCTTGATGGGAAACTTACTCCTGCTTGGTGTGTCACAAGCTAATGAGGGTCTCCTTCTTCTCGTGCAACGGCCTGTCCGCTTTGGGCCCTCTGTCACTCCATCAGTGTGATTTCTGACATGATACGGCCCTCTCCTGCGACTTGCCACTGAATGAAAGAAATTGAAAAAAAAATCGTGTGCAACCACGCACATCTTCTCCCCCTCTCCCTCCCAAACATATCTCAAATAAATAAAAATTCCTCCACAATTGATACTGTCCTCCCCCGTCCTATGCTCCACCCCCACTCACTGTGACGTCCTGAAACTCAATCGCTTAGCTCGCAGTCCAATGCCTCCGTAGTGTGCCTTGTCAATAAGAAGTGCGCGCCTGGCGACGGGGAGGGCTGCAGAAAAATGTAATGAAATTTATTTGGCAGCTACTAGTTCCCGGGCCCCGCCAATTGCATGAGTTATCTCTTAGATGCGAATTTGAGCAATATTCGTGATTAATTTCAGCTAGACTCGAGGAATTAGCAATCAGCTAAATGGCATCGCTCCCACTCCGCAGCGCTGCTTGTGCCGCTCAACGCCATCAATGGTCGCCCGGTCACACTCTCTTCGCCGCTATCGATGTGCTCCGTCGATGGATTGCGAACCCTTGTAGGACCAGTCGCACACACCCGAGCACACACGGGCATACACTTCCGTGAATTTATTTTTACCAGCAATCTCTCTAATAGCATTCTTTATGGCATATGTGCCACCGGATGTTTGGGGCACGTCATGACTACGGCAGCAGCAGCGTCGTCGTCGACGGTGGCGGCGGCGGCGGCTCTTGGATTATCATATATTGACGGACGCGCGAGAGAGTGAGAGGGAGAGATTTCTGCAGCGAATACCTTCAGGCGGAGTTCGATCTTGGGCTGGGAGTGGCCACTGACTGGGCGCGTTTCTTGGAGTTAGTTTTGTGAAGTGTACTCCGAGATGTTCAGTGAAGTCAAAGGAGGTCACTTCAAAGGAGTCACTTTTACAAAAAGGACGTACAGAACTCGCGACGATGTCTATGAAAAGTGAAGGCTTGAATCGAGTCTAATGCTTCTTAGAGGAGACTACAGCTGAGGATGAATCTGAGTGCCCAACGGTACCAGGTGTCTTCAGCCCACATCCCACTGTTCCTGATGCTCTTGAGATGCGAACGCTAATTCGACATGAATTAGGTGTACAAAGGGGTAAAAAAAGCCTCTTCTGCACTTTTTAGCTGCAAAAAGGCCATTGGATGCAAATGGGGCCTACAACCTCGCATCGCTCACTGGATTTACACCCCTATTGTCAGACCGACACTTTTGTTTGGTGTCTCAGTTTGGTGGACAGCACTAAACAAGGCTATAAACTGCAATGCACTCAACCGAGTACAAAGACTGGCCTGCCTGTGTATCAGCGGGGCACTGAGAAGTACTCCGTCAGACGCACTGAATATTCTCCTCCACCTTCCACCTCTGGAAATATTCGGGAAACAAGCAGCAGCAAGTACAGCCATGAGATTCAAAACACTTCGATTGTGGTCCGAACTCAACACTGGCCACTCAACCATTCTCAAGGAATTCAACTTCCTACCTAGCGACACCGACCGCCTACTACCCCAGGCCATCTTTGAAAAGAAATTCTCAATCAGTATTCCCTCCAGATCGGACTGGATGACTGATACGCAAACACTGAAAGATCCTCTGCGCATCTTCACGGATGGTTCAAAGACAAAAGAAGGGGTGGGTGCGGGTGTCTATTCACAAGACCTCAACATTGCTATTTCCGTGAAGCTTCCTGATCACTGTAGCGTTTTTCAGGCAGAAACCATAGCGATTGAATAGGTGCTGTCATGGCTCAAAAACAATGTGATATCAAAAAGGGATATCACCATCTGTTCCGATAATCAGGCCGCCATAAAATCCCTGGACAATGTCATGTTCTACTCTAAAACATCCCTTAATTGCAGGCTGTCTCTTAACGAGATGGCCGAGCATTTTAACATTCACTTCAAGTGGGTGCCGGGACACTGTGACATACCAGGAAACTGCAAAGCCGACGAACTCGCTAGATGTGGTACAACTTCATCCCTATCGATAGAAGGGGTACCACCTTCCATGCCGATCGCTACAGCCTATCATCTTGTAAAGATTCATACAATTAAAACCACTAATGACAAATGGCTAGAAGGCACCACATGAACTAAAACATAAGAAATCTGGCCATCACTTAGCCTAAAACGGGCACTCAGTCTACTTGGACTCAGCAAGCCCTCAGTAAGGACCCTTATAGGAGTCATAACCGGGCACTGTGTAATTGGCACTCATGCTCGCAGGATGGGTGCACCATATAATGATTTTTGCAGAAGCTGCATGGATGAAGATGAGGAAGAGAACACTCATCACCTTCTCTGCTCCTGCAGTGCTCTTGCCAGTCGTAGGTTCCTGCATCTAGGAGCCTACTACTTCAGCGATCGTAACGAGCTAAAAAGTGCCAGTATTGGCCAACTAAATCGGTTCATCAGCAGCACCGATTGGTTCCAGCGTTAGGAGAAGTCAATCCGCGTGGTATCACAATGGGCCTACTCTGGCCTAAGTGTGACTGCTCTGCAGCAGTCAGCCACTACAACCTAACCTAACCTAGGTGTACAAACGTCATCTCTGAGGCATTCTCGGAATATTCTTGCTCTGCAGGCTCCTTAGCCAATGAATTTGTTCCTCTAATCCGCATCAACACACTTCCAAGCCATCTTTACACGATCGTGTTACTGTCATGCTTCAGCAGAGCAAGACTATTATTACCTTGCCTCTGGTGAATGTGGCGAAAAATTGAAATTGTGAAAATTGAAAGGAAGACAGCAAGAGCTGATGACTTAAAAATAAAACAAAGAATAACCACTTTCAAGACATTGACGATCACGTCGATCTTCTGATCGCACGTTAAGTCGTAGATCTTCTCATTTCTCTCATAGCGGCATATAATTTATTTCATCATCGGTTGGCGGCAAATTTGCTGTAGACGCTGTGTTCCAATGTTTTGTTTTGAGGCAAGATGATATGCAGAGGATATGTCGAAATGGCCCTAGAGCTCTGCATTGTTGCCAGCAAGCTTTGGGACTACAACTACATTTGGTCCACTGGTGGTTCATGTGTAGGTACACCGATCCTACTGTATGGCGTCGCCATATGATTGACACCTCTAAATAAAGGCATATACCTCCGAAAATAAGGAATGGCCTGTCCTGTCAGCGGATCATTACCCCTCGTCAGCCATGAATACACTCTTTAAACTTCCGTCTATAGACCTAAGTATTTGGCGAACATGCACGTGGTAGCCGATATGGAAGGAACTCAGAGCCCGATACTTCACTAGTCTTGGCAGATTCGGATCCATACCGGAAGACACCAACCTCATGGTAACTAAGTTCCTCTTCGAGAAAAATGTCTTAACCAGCACCTCTATATCGCGCTGGAATGCTGAACGCCAGACGGTCGACGGTCCTCTCCGAATTTCAGCAGATGGATCGACGAATGGCAAAAGTGTGGAGGCGAGATGTCTACACGCAACACAGTCAGTATGAGAAGACCAAATCTCAGTACTCTTCTCGGCGTTATTACAGGACACTGCGCTATCGGTACCCATACCTCCCGGTTCGATTAGTTGCACATCTGGTTTTTTGCACATCTTCCGTGCAACAGCTCTCTCTTCTCGCAGGAATAACCACCTTCTTCTTCTTTGATTGGTGCTACCGTCCGGGGTGGACCTGGGCCTCAACCAACATGTCTCTCCAGCCAGCACGACCTTTCGCCAGCTGCCTTTAGCCGCGCACACCAAGTTGGTTGAGGTCCATTTCCACTTGGGTGCGCCATCTAGTGCGAGGACGTCCTCTGTTGCGCTGTCCCAATGGCTCGGTGTAGAAGACTCTTCGGGCCGGAGCTGTGGTGTCCATCCGCTCTACATGACCTAGCCATCTTAAGCGTTGGATCCGAAGACGCTTAACTAGGTGCATGCCGCTGTACAGCCCGTATAGTTCGTGGTTGAACCTTCTCCTCCAGACGACATCAACGCAAACAGGACCAGAGATCGTACACAGAACTTTTCTCTCAAAACAACCAAAACAACAACCTCTTCATCCGCTTTCAATAGCGAAATAGCCACCTAGACCCTAAATATTAATGACTTGACAGAACTGAGCACAATAGCTAGAAATTAGTACCAGCCATCCCCACCAGATCCTATCCAGCGTACTGTGTGAACATCTAAAGCCGTTTTGCACCGCACGTTCCTGCGCGGCTTCCGGCCCGGCAAATCAACTATGCACCAAATCTCCACACTATGGCAGATCCTGGAGAAGACCAGCGAGTTACAAATCGATACTCACCATCTTTTCATCGATTTCAAAGCCGCACACGACAGCATTCATCGCAAATAGCTATTCGAAGCGATGGCCGAATTCGGGATCCCGGGAAAACTGATCCGGTTGTGTCGCACCACGCTGACACACACGCGATGCACCGTGCAGTTCGGTTCAAAAACCTCTGAACCGTTCGAAACCTGCACCGGATTTCGGCAAGGAGATGCGCTGTCGTGTGATTTCTTCCATTTGGTATTGGAGAAGATAGTGCGGCGGGTAAAAGTTGACACGGATGGCACTATCTTCTACAAGTCAGTCCAGCTGTTGGGATACGATGACATCGACATTATCGCGCGGTCCCAACGTGCCATAGTGGAAGCTTTCACGGCAATTGAGGAACAGGCGAAACGAGCTGGTCTAAAGGTCAACGAGGACAAAACAAAATATATGCTGTCGAGCACAAAACGATCCGCCGCACACCACCTAGGCCAAAACGTCACAATCGACAGCTACAATTTCGAGGTAGTAAAGGAGTTTGTCTACCTCGGGGCAAACGTAAACTCAACGAATGACATCGTAGTGGAGATCCGACGTAGAATCGCCCTTGCCAACCGATGCTACTTCGGTTTGTCAAAACAACTGGGCTCGAAACTCCTGACTCGAAGGACCATGCTCTACAAAAACCCTTATTCTCCCAGTCCTACTTTATTGAGCCGAAAGCTGGACATTAAGTAAGGCTGCAGAGCTGATTCTTGGTGCCGTCGGATATATGGTCCCGTCTGTGAGGAAGGCGAATGGAGGAGAACACACAACCGCGAACTCTACGAACTGTGCAAGGATGTGGATGTAGTTTGGAAGGCAAAAATCCGTCGACTACCCTGACTCGGCCACATCGAGCGAATGGACAACAACGCTCCAGCAAAGAGTGTCTTCGAATCCGAGCCTCCTGGTTCGAGAAGGAGAGGAAGACCGAATCTCCGGTACAGAGACCAAGTCATCGCGGATGTAAGACAGCTTGGCCTTGATGACTGGAAGCAGCGTGTCATGGACCGTCACCGATGGAAGGCAGCAATTGCTCAGGCTCAGACCGTTCATGGTTCGTCTGCCTGATAAGCAGAAGCATCTCCATCGATGCATTAATAGCTCTTGCTCTAGTGGCTTGCGAGACAGGATCAATTTGAATTCGCGTGGTAACACAACAAGTCTACTCTGGTAACTGCCACTTACCGGCAATAGGCGTACCTAATTTGACTTACCTAGGGAAAAAATGCATCGATCTTACCACGAGTGCCATCGTATTTCTGGACTACCGCACTTAGTCCTTGCAAGAAAATGGTGCCCAAGTTGCAGTCACAGCAGTTAACGCATTCAGTTGCAGACATTAAATTGGTTGATTTACGGCTCTTGTTGGCTACGCCACCTTAGACGAGGGTGTCCTGTGATGCTTTGTTCTAAGACTGGGCACCATTATCGAAGGGCTCCACAGATCACCGAGGTAATTCACTGACGACTTTGAAGACAAAGCTGCCCGATGAGACGTTCTATCCAAGACGTCGTTGTTGTATGTCTTTTCTTGAGGACAGCGTTTCGTCGTTAGTCGACTCAGACTCAATGCCAGTGCGTCTCTACGCTTGTAGCGATCGGCCACTCATCACATTGACGATCTGTGCCAGCGAAGAGACAAGTAACTTTGTCAGACATCAGTCTTGATCATTTTGCCTGCACTTCGTCCAAGTCGGAGACGGCATTCTCGTAGGCCAGATGGCGCCTAACCTTGAACCTGGTTTCGTTGAATAATTGTGAATATACGGAGGTAACCAGCGGCTTCACGGCTCCACGTTCCAAATGATACATCACTGCTTGCAAGATCGTTCTTAGAAATACCATCACGCTGGCTTTGACTTCGACGTCATCAGTGGCTTGGTCTACCTCGGTGATCAGTGCAAGCACCATCTGGTTTCGCTAGAAGGCTGTGCAATTGGCTCGTGCTGCAAAAAACCCGCCTTATGGCAATGATTTGCCACAGAATTGTCAACAGAATGCCCTCTTCACTCATCTTCAGGGATTCCACATCAAAGAACCTCCCTCAGTTAAAAACGTAGAACGAAAACATAGAATACGTTCCACCCGCCACTGAGATCATCTCTCGGATTCCGTGCATTGCCCACGATCACTTCTCGCCTCCCAAGAGCACGACACGCAGATTCCCTCCAAGTCCAGTCATCAATTTCGAGGCGAAATAGCTTCAACGCACCCCTCTCCGACTCCATCCACCCCCTCCCCGACGAGCTGGTGTCAAAGTGTCGAGCTTCAGCTCCAGATTGAATTTTCATTCATCTCCTCATCACTAAGTACTCAGCGTCGTCCCAGTGCCCATGTGCGTGTGCCGAAGAGAGAGTGGATCCATCCTGCATGATGGCAGTTGATCCCTTTTTTCGTTTTCTTTTAACCCAAAGCACTCATGGCAATGACAATGACGACGTCGACGACAATGCTCCCAGCTTCTTGTCTCCCTCGCGCCTTCTGGTCGTGCACATCGTCCTCCATCACAGCCTGTACACATCATCCTTTTTATTTCGGATTGGGTGAGGTGCGGGGCGGTTGGGGGCACACAGCGAGACTAGATTGGAGTTGGAATAATGGAAATGTATGCGATAATGTAATTGCTTTGTTTCATCCCTCGAGAGAAGCCAGAAGCGGAGTTGCGGCAACGGGAGAGGAGGCTATCCAGAGAGTGAGAGAGCGAGAGAGTGAGAGAGGATTGAATTAGATTTAATGAATGAATTACAGTTCGGATGGATAAAAAGGATTGGTTATTGATTTTTATTCCGCCAGGATAATATATTACTCCATAAGTGATATGAATTGATTTGGAGTAAAAGCTTTTCATTCCATTCAAGGCGTCGCCTCGGTCGTACGTGCCTCCGCCGCCACCCCACGGGGCGTGCATGAAAAATGATAGAGAATTTCGTTTCGCTGAAGTGCATGCACATGGGCATCGAGAGAAGTGCAGCTATTCCCTGATCATTATTTGGATGGCCTTGCAGGGGGGTTGGATGGGGTGGGGTGGTTGCGATGGGAAGGAAGAACTGGAGTGGGGATACTGGCCCAATTTCGAGTCTGGGCACCTATTAGAGTTTTTTTTCGCGGGCCAGTCCTCTTGGGGATTAAATGTGTCGGAAGCCTCCTCCCACAGTTTTCACAGCATTTGACGGTCAATTTGAGAGCTCTGTCTGTCAGATTCTTTGGTGGGCAAGGTCTTGAGCGTCGATCCACTGCCACAACGATTGAACAGACCTACCAGTGACTTCTGTGCACTTCTGGTAAAGTTTTCTTACGTGTATTCATCAAATCAAGCGGGGAATCTTGGGTGCCCTGCACATTGATTATGAGATAGGGATTCGTCTGGCGGCAGCAGACCAGAGAGGCGGGGAGGAGAGCTTTGTGTCCTCTAATGCGCTTCCCCTCGCTAGGAGGCGCCAATGGAAGAACTCTCTAGATCGAATCAATGGTGGCGTCTACACTTCCAATCAAGTCGATCTTCAACTTAGTGAACCCCTACGACATATTCAAAGCCCACAGCTATAGAAGGCGGTAAACCGATCCCTTTCACCCAAAAGGCCTGGCGCTCTCGATTGTTAGTTGCTCATCAAAGTGATTGCCTGACCGCGTAAAAAACCCAACAGTTACGAAGCAGCAACGATTCTCGGAAAAGGATTATTCTACCTTGACGACCCAGGCGAATTCAAAAAGGACCATAATGTTCGGATCTGCGCGTGGAAGGTCACTGATCGACTCTCCCTTTATTGCCGCCGACATCAAGTGGAGGAGACCAATGACAATACTGTCAGGAGGCCATCAAAAAGCAAAGACCTCAGCCAAGTTACGGTAGCAATCACCAAGAAGAACAAGCATATAAGATCATTTCTGCAGTTTTGTGTAAGCGCCTGGAACTATACGTCAACAGACTAATTTTTCAATATCAGTGCCGGTTCAGGACAGCGAAATCCGGATATTAAGCAGATCTTGAAAAAGACTCAGGAGTTTCAAGTCGATACCCACCACGACATCATCGACTTAAGGGCCTCGTATGACAGTATTCATAGGGACGAGCTAGCTTTGGCATCCCTGCTAAACTCTGCTCAGCATAACGATGGAGAACGCCCGTTGCTTCATCAAGATCGGTAAGGATCATACCGAAACTTGTGATGTCAAAAAAGGCTTTAGACAAGGCTTCGCACTGTCACATGACGTTTTTTAACATAATTCTCGAGAAGATCGTGTGTAGCTCAGACGTCAACACCAGAGGCACGATCTTCCACAAATCTGTGCAACTGCTTGCATATGCCGATGCCATTGATTATGCTGTCTACGAAAAAGGTTCACCAACACCGACGTCTTGGACACAACGTCACTATAGACAGCTATAACATTGAAGTACTAAAAGACAATGTCTATCTAGGCTCCGAATTTAATACAAGCAACGACACCATCGCGGAGATAAAACGAAGGATCACGCTGACCAGTCGCTGCATTTTCACACTCGGAAGGCCCGCTGAGGAATAAAGCCGTCTCTCGAAGAACCCAAGACATCCCTATATAAGACCTTGATGATCCCAGTCCTGCTGTATGGCGCAGAAGAATGGACACTAACTAAAGCGGACGAGGATATTCTTGGTCGCTTCGAGAGAATAGTCCTCCGAATTATCTTCGGTCACGTATTTACGAATGTTGTTTGGAGGAGGAGACTGAACGACGAACTGAAGGGGCTGTACAACGACATCGACCTGGTCAGACGAGTTCGAGTCTCTCGTCTCAGATGGCTAGGTCATGTAGAGAGAATGAACAATAACGCTTCGGCTGTGATAGTCTTCGAGGCCAACCCTGAGGGACAACGCGGTAGAGGAAGAGCTCGCCTCTGTTAGTTTAAACAGGCGCTTAGCGCAATATCGCGCTAATTGGAGAGGAGTGCTGACTGAGGCCCAGGTCCACACCGGACTTTAGCGCCACTCAAAGAAGCAGAGAAGAATGCTCTTTTCCTTGAGTAGCCTAGTCTTAAATAGAGCACTGTCTCGTATATCTCGTCCATCCTTCCCCCTAGGGTTTCATTAATGAACAATGAGAGTTCCCACATGAATGTACGAAGTCCTTTAGTCAAGGAAATGGTGTGTAACTGAGACACAGCTGCTGAATAAAGCTGGTCTTGAAACCTTGCCGCAGTTCCATTAGTCGTATACCGTCAGGTTTTGTGGACTTGAAAAAATGGAAGCTGTTTACAGCCCAGAGGAGTTTGTGTAATATTATCGGAGATGGGGACTTTCCAACTAAAATATACAGCCCAAATAAATTAACGCCAATAATCCATTGCGCCTTCAACATATTTTAACCCACAAAAATGCGTATGCGCTTAACTTCTCAACAAGTTTCACATTGAAGACAAAGGCAGTTCATCCAATCGACATGCAACATAAATCAGACATAAATCAGACAGGGCCACGCTTTCCTTATTCTAATTCTGATTTTCGGAGTGATTGAGCTGACTACGCTCTTTTTTAATCGCCTCGGCCTGGGACTACGAAGCGCTTGCCTACCTGTTGAAGTAACATTTGAGGCACGCCTCCGATGGCGTAACCAGCTGGAGAGAGATCCTAGTCAGTTGGGTGTACGAAACTGTCGCCTAGCCCAAGACAGTGCTAGTTCGAGGAGCAAGTTGACTGGTTCGTCGTCACCTAAAAATGATCAACCCGCCGTCTGTAATGTCCACCCTCGAGCACCAAAATGACATCCCATCCCATGTTCCTTTCAGTAAGACTCGTCCAAGTCGCAGCACCATTGTCAGCCTCTTTCTGCCATATTTCTGGCTCTTCGTCCTCATCGATGCTGCCCTGGAAACGGCATCACTTACCACCAAATCAAAGTTGATAACCGAAAGTAGGTCGCAATTTGTCAGTGCCAGCTCCTCCGGCAGCCCGACTTGATTAGATGCCTCTGCCCGTGGAAAGGTCAAAGAGACGCTCCAGCAAAACAGAAAAGAACACCGACCGACCGCTCGTACAGTGAATGACAAAAGTCATAAGTGGAATGGCTCTGGCCATTTGGCTAATTGCTTCCAACCCAGCGACTCACTGCTCCTCACACACACGGGCAGAAACACACACTCAATCCCATCACGTTGAGATGTGATTACCAATTGATTCTCGTCCTCTCGTCCTCTCGTCCTCTCGTCCACATTGCCAGCACACACGCACTCTGCACTCGATGTGGGCTGCCTCCGCCCGGCTCGTCCGATCTGGCGTAATGTGACACAACCCTGTGCACGGGGAGGGGTGGTGGTCGGTTGGGGTTACATAACGAAATAACAATCCCGTAGCCGATTTTAGTAATTTAGTGCAATTAGCGAATTGAAAGGTTCATCTTCCTCTGGGACGGCCAGCCATCACGCACAGAATCAATGTAATGGGACGGACGGACGGCAGCGGCTGGGTGGGGCCCGTGTGCCTTTCAGCAGCCATGGCTCGCATGGAATGCGGCCAGTGTGCGCCTTGAATGGGATTTTCGTTATTAATTTGTTAATTGAATTAACGTTTACATCGGGGGGGTGGTGGATGGTGGTTGGTGAGGCCGTGCCATTTGGGGGTGGGGACACGCCTGGCGCACAGAAGGAGTGACGGGGGGACCAAGGGCTCTGCGGGGTCCTGCCCTGTTCAATGTCCTTGCAAATGTCGGCGATTAGGTGTGATTGAAAGTAACTTCTGTAATTAAAATGGGTTGAGGGTGGAGCCGGCGCTGGAGCTGGAGCGCGGCGCGGACCATCGGGTGTGGGCGTATTTTAATGTAATTAAAGCACACAATTTGTCATATTAGAGAGCGGCAGCGAGGGGATGATGCCGGGAATGCCCTTCAACGAGGCTTGGGGTGTAATAATAATTTATTGCACAGGTTGGTGCGTGAGTTTCGGGTGGGTTGCGTGCACGGCACCAGGTTGGGGTGAAAGTAATGAGAACAATCACTCAGGAGCACCTGAATTGGGTGTCATCTGGGGGGTGGGCTGTATGGTTTTAAGTGAACGGGGTGACGTCTTGTTTTTCGTGGACAGATGAGTTATGTCCGCGGAGAGGGGTGCGTGAGGAGCTTTCTGTAATCAAAGAAAGGTCTTGCACCGAGGAGGGGAGGAGGGCTTAATGCTTCACGATAATTCATCGGAAGAGTGATGAGGAACCGACAGGGAGTATGACCTGATAAGGATCTTGTAGGAAATTTGACTCGATGGGCATGGCTCGAGGAACAGACTGTGGGGAGTTTTGAGTGATTTCGACCGAATTCATTAATTAGAACTAAAAGTTGATTGTTGTACGATACATTTTTACTATGCAAAAAAATGGTCCAATCTTGTCCATTTGTCCATCATCGTCTATCCCGGCTCCGAAGTAAATTATACGAACAACATCAGTACCGAGATTAGGCGTAGGATAACTCTTGCCAATCTTTGTTTCCTTGGGCTAAAGAGGCAATTGAGCAATGGAGCCGTCTCTTGAAGGACCCAGTTGACTCTGGATAAGACACTGATGATCAGTCACTGACATCCCTGTCCTGCTATACGGCGCGGAAGCATGGACAATTTCAAAAGTGTTGAAGAACACTTTGGTCTCATTGAGAGAAAAGTTCTACGTACGATATTTGGTCCTGTTTGTGTTGACGGGTCCTAGAGGAGAAGATTCAATCACGAACTGTACGGGCTGTACAGCGACATGAGTCTAGCCAGGCGTCTACGGATCCAACGCCTACGGTGGCTAGGTCATGTAGAGCGGATGGACACCACAGATCCGGCCCGAAGAATCTTCGAATCCGAACCTGTCGGGCAACGCAATAGAGGACGCCCGTGTTTAAGGTGGCACACCCAAGTGGAGAAGGACCTCAACCAACTTGGTGTGCAAAACTGGAGACAGCTCCCACGCCTACACCGGTCTGAAGCGCCATAGAAAAAAGAAGAAAAAGAATAAATATTGCCCTTCAAGAAAGAACAACGCACTTTAATTTCTGAGCAATTTTGAACAAGTCGGTTCTATAAAATCGAAAGGCCTGGAAATCACAAATGTGTCAGAATCAACATCTTTACGGCAGACCTACCAGCTCTAGCTGATACAGTGAAATTTTGTCTGTTCGCAGATGACTCACTTACATACGCTACATCGATGTCACCACCAATCGCAGCACGGAGAGTCGAAAACCAAGAAATACAGAAGTACAACTACTACACTAAATGGTACTCATGTGCTTCAGAAGACCCTCCGAAAGGTAGATGCAGATCACTAGCAGAATGCCGCAGCATCAGGATTGTGGTTCCCAATGGCGCGACAGTAACACCAACTGACAAGGTGAAGTATCTCGGTATTAACTTCACCGAGAAACTAAAATTTAACAACCACTCGAAGCTGACTCTCAAAAAAGTCTGTTTCGGACTTTACCGCATCTACCCGCTCATGCGGAAACAAAATGGAACTTGCTACTCTACAAGCAACTCATTCGGCCAATCAAAGCATATGGGTTCTCTATACAGTATACCATCTCAAGCTTTCGATATTTGAGAGGAAGATACTCCGAATATGCACCGGTCTCACCTATGACAGAGCCCGGCAGAAGTACCCCAGCAACAAGAGACTCTACGAGGAAGCCCGCATCGTCCCCATACAAGAGTACTTAGTGACTTAGTTCCAGAGACAACTACATGACATCCGCAACCACCCAAGCATGGCTATCAGGGACCTGAGAAGTTCGACCCCCGGACAACGATTCCTCAAAGCATTGAATCTGCTTCAAGAGCAGACATTACCAAGGACATTAAGCAGCAAGCTGTATCACTTCTATCAAAGCAGGGATAGCAGTCACCATCGCGGCTAAATGAGTCGTCTTACCACCACAACATCCCTAGAGGAGTAACAAGGGCACACGAACTTGAACACCCCGATGTTAAAGATCTGCATTGACAACTGATCAATTTTGACAATATTGTAAGCTTTGTAAGCATTGTACATCCGTTGGACCCTATCCTCTATTTCGCTAGCTTAAGCTTTTAGCATGTAAGATCAATTGTCTAGTTTTTGTTCAAATAAATTGAATTGTATGCTTCAGAGTGAAATTAGCTTCGTTATCATTAATATTATTTTGCATCCCCCTCGGTGGCCCGTGGCGTTGTGGGTATGTGCGTCGACCCAAACCTCGGCGTCGCAGGTTCGATTCCTGCTCTGTGCGACGAAAACTATTTTCACGACCCCACCTCTTTCGAGTCACTGACAATGCTCAAAGAGTATCTCCTGTCTAGAAAAAGCTTCTCAAACAAAGCCGTTCGGATTCGGCATTAAACTGTAGGTCCCTTCCACTCTTGAGAGAACAATAGCACGCACAGCACGAGTGGTTGCTGAGAAGCTAGGTCCTGGACCCCTACGGGCTGTAGCGCCACCCATATTATATTATATTATATATCCTCTCGTTGCGTAAAAACCCACTAAGGACTTGCGTCAAACTTCGTGCTAAGCCACCCACATTAGCCCAAATGTAATGAGTGGTTGAGATATTGGTCATTAATTTTCGCAGGTGAGGAGGAAAATCAATCACGGTAGTTTGGTACAGTATCTAATCGACCTCTTTTTCTTTTTGTTTCGATTTTCATTTTTGCGTGGTTTTGAACGAAAATTAATTTCCTTGTTCAGCATACAGTCAGCTCTCACTAAGCCAAACTCTCTCTAAGTCGAAGTCCTACTAACGCGAACTAATTTGCATATGCCGTCACAATTTGACTTAGGAGGAGTTCACTGTACATACACACTTATTAAGCACGTCCCCTTTGACTTTTTTGATCATCAAAGACGAAGTTATAGATTGGATGGTGGCGTTAATGGCACATCAAATTTGCAACTGATTCATCGATTCCTCGGAATTCATCGTCCGTCATCGTCACCGTCCAAAAGTCGACTGCCACGATGTCTCACGATCGCTGTCTCGGCCTTAAACTTAATTTGCACAGACATCAATGAGAAATTTTCGCAAGAAACTCTCGTTTTGATTGCTTGTTGTGGCGAATCCATTGCAACATTGCCTGTTCACATTGATGTGTAGCCTGTCATCGCTCCATTATTTCTGGAAAATCGAACCAACTTTGACACACTTATCACGCAATGAGCTTAAAAAAAACCCCGTGTCACTGGACTACTTCTTCTATAAGAATACGATTTTAATGGCTCGAAGGAACCACAACTCTGTCGTAATTCAAATAAGAAGTAATCGAGTCAATGCAAAGAATAGAGTGTTGCTACCGCCGTGGAAATGCCTTAAATTCTGAAGGTGTATATCAAGCGCATGGGTGTGGATTGTATTAGAGGTCTGCATGCTCTCTAGAAACAACTCTAACACCAACTGCAGTGTTCTCTACTCATTTCTGTTTTATTAAGATGAGTACAATAATAACGATCTATTCGACAATGGTATGAACAATTATTGCATCCGTTTCTAGCGTGGTGGTCAATAATATCTCGGACAGCACTTAAATCCTACATCAAAAGAAGAGGTTACAATATATCTACAAGGGTCTCCATCACATCGATCATTTGATCCTTTGATCCTTTGATCCTTTGATCGTCGTGAATTGTCTTGCAAAGTAAACGGACGGATACATGGCGAACGGCCGAAAGTTATACAAAAAATATAGAATTTCCGGTAATGTTGTAAATGCGCAAAGTGAATTTCTCGATGAATACCCAGAAATGCGTATTCGAAGACAATCAGCTGAATCAGGAATCACCAGTCAGTAAACCGGGCTCATTTTGCGGTTAGGCTTGGTCCTACATCCCAATAAGACACTGACGCAAGAAGTTAAGCTGGCCCGTTTGTCTTCAGTCCTCAGTCTTCAGTCTTCAGTCTTCAGTCTTCAGTCCTCAGTCTTCAGTCTTCAGTCTTCAGTCTTCAGTCTTCAGTCTTCAGTCTTCAGTCTTCAGTCTTCAGTCTTCAGTCTTCAGTCTTCAGTCTTCAGTCTTCAGTCTTCAGTCTTCAGTCTTCAGTCTTCAGTCTTCAGTCTTCAGTCTTCAGTCTTCAGTCTTCAGTCTTCAGTCTTCAGTCTTCAGTCTTCAGTCTTCAGTCTTCAGTCTTCAGTCTTCAGTCTTCAGTCTTCAGTCTTCAGTCTTCAGTCTTCAGTCTTCAGTCTTCAGTCTTCAGTCGTCAGTCTTCAGTCTTCAGTCTTCAGTCTTCAGTCTACAGTCTTCAGTCTTCAGTCTTCAGTCTTCAGTCTTCAGTCTTCAGTCGTCAGTCTTCAGTCTTCAGTCTTCAGTCTTCAGTCGTCAGTCGTCAGTCTTCAGTCTTCAGTCTTCAGTCTTCAGTCTTCAGTCTTCAGTCCTCAGTCTTCAGTCTTCAGTCTTCAGTCTTCAGTCTTCAGTCTTCAGTCTTCAGTCTTCAGTCTTCAGTCTTCAGTCTTCAGTCTTCAGTCTTCAGTCTTCAGTCTTCAGTCTTCAGTCTTCAGTCTTCAATCATCAGTCTTCTGACTTTCATCCTCACTGTGACCGTCTTATTGTCCTCTTCAAAATCGACTTCCAATTGGACATTGATGTCGGAGAGTAATTAATTCAACAAATCGCTCGGATCGAGAGCATATGGGTTTTTTTGTGATGCCCCCTCAACTTCACCAGGCAACTACACCTTTTTGCTCATCTCGCCCATCGCCCCCTTCGACGCTAGACCCGCTCAGCACTTCAATTCAGCACCAATCCGACTTGCCTTTCGAACTCTTTCCCCGAAATCCATCAGCAGCCAGCGTCAAATTCATCTCGTCGGCAGCGCTCTCCCTTCAAAAGTGAATCTTTTCAATAACCCACACACACACCCCGACGTGGACCGCATCGTTCACCGACACATTCATGCACTTCTGCCCCCCCACACACACACACCAACGGCATTCACATCCATATTCCATGCCCACCCACACGCTCATTATGACGTGGCAATTTCAATTTAACCTCATCTTATTCCCACAATTGAAACCTGAAATGAGGGTAACTGAGTGAAAGACGTAATTAGTGTATTTGACGTTAATTCACTTAGAGCAGATTAATGAGCGGAGCATGAAGGATGTGTACCGCCCCGCGCCAGCCACCCTAACCACCCCCACCATTGGCGCAGCCAGTGTCGTTCTCTACCGAATTACTCGTATACCTTTGCATGTGCGGAGGGTCCTTACGTTCGTGTAGTTTCTCCATTCAAGGTGGATGGTTGGCTGTGGAGAGGAGCTCTGTGCCCCCCTGGATTGCATGTGTGTGGGTTGGATGGATGGGGGCTAAAAGTTTCAATGGAAACAAAAGGGGATAATTGCATCGAGGATAAATTGGATGAGTTGGACAGAATTCGTTAAGGCTCAAGTAGAGTATTTTTTTCTCGTTTTTTCGCCCGTTTTGCAGGGCGGTTGAAGGAGGATCGATGGATGGGTTACTGGATTGCTGTGCTCGGAGGGGGGGAAGCAATTTTAGTTTATACCCGTGTTGTAGGTACGAACGTATGTCGCTGGGGACAAGTCATCAGGAGTGGTAGAGCTTCCGAGCTACTAATTGAGCTGTACAAACTGATAGCTTTCTACTCACAGTTTCACTTTAAGATTGATCAGATTTTGTTTCAGGTACACCGCGTCAATATCCTCAAAGGTCTCGTCTAGTCTTTTAAAATGAGATTCAAGCCGTCTTGAATGTCGTCTCAGGCAAAACTTGAGAACTAGCCTGCCTGAACTGACTACTGAGCTGACTGAACTGACTGAACTGACTGAACTGACTGAACTGACTGAGCTGACTGAACTGACTGAACTGACTGAACTGACTGAACTGACTACAGAACTCACCACTGAACTGGTTGACTCTACCCGTCTGGCACGACTGAAGACTAACTTAAAAGGCCCCAAAATATGAACAAAATCTAATCAATTCCAAGCCACAGGGCATCCTAACTCAAGCTTAAACCCACTGACTGTTCATTCAAAGCCAGTTGAGGCACTTCACGGAATCCAAAGGGCTCCTTTAAGCCTGAAGCTGGCAACGACTTAATTAATTGCGAACCAAAATAACTTCTTCCTTTGAGCCCCCACCCCCAAGGACCTCCGCCCGTCACATCAATTTTAATTGATCCCAGTTCATGGGGAATTTATCATCAAATCATTACGCGCGGTGTGCAAATAATTAAACACCATCTACCCTTGAAACTCGCCCGATAGAAGATCAAAGTCTTCCAAATCAAATTACATCGCCACCGCCGCCCCCCGTAATCAATTGCTAAGTAAATCAACTGTAAATTCTCTTCTATAATTAATAACAACTTGGCCGCCCAAATCCTTGATCTAATATTGACCCCGTGCCTATCCGCGGCGCGATGCAATATTGAGCTTATCTCCGGCCGGCCATAACTACACTCCAGGCGACGGCGATGAAATCTGCGAGGACCACTCGCTGAACAAGCAAATTTCAACATTAGTACGTGAATTAATTAGCTAATTCAAACACTATGAATCTATATGTATCTGCGTGGTAATTAAATACCCACCAATCGGCCTCACTGTGCGCCCACCCACCCGCCGTGGCGGCAACAATGTTCTCGTCCACATCGTCGTCGTTGTCGGCGTCGTCGTCCTTGCGCAACCCCTTTCGCGTGATATCAGCGACGGACGGGCGGGCGTAGCTGGGGGGCCGACCTAACTTGCTCTCGCTAATGCCTCTAACGAGCTTATTAAAATTTAATGAAATTCCGTATTCACAAACAGCTCTCAAATAATCAATCAAACTAATTTGCTAGTTAATTAATTGCGATAAAAAGAGCTGCGCAAATTGACGAGCGGGGGTGGCCTGGGCGTGGGTGCGAGTGCGGGCGCTGGTGGCTGCCAGGCCGCTGCAGAGCCTGACTGGCAATTGCTGCTTCGTTATGGTTTTTTTCCCCCTCTTTTCGTCGGTTTTTCTTTTTCTTTTCGTTCATTCTCTCCGTCAGGGGTTGATGAGCGGAAGCACACGCACACCCTGACGCTGCATAGCTCGATGAGCAAGCAATCCCCCGGAGAGGGACGGGGGGTTTGGTACATGGAATTGTAGTTTTTCGAGAGGGGCACATAAGGGATTGTACCGTAAGTGCCTCAGAATGTTTGCGCTCCATTCACCTTGAGGATATAATTAAGCAGACATGTGTTCCTAATTGTGAGCGAAGGGTGTAAGCAGCCGTATGCGATGTGTAATGGAATATGGTGGGCGCCACGTTGGCTTCCTCATCCTAGTTGATGAGGGAGATGGGCGCCGGGTTGGGCTGAGGGGGAGGGAGGGGAAAAGTTTTTCCATTCATTCGTCAGTTAATTGAAGCAAAGTGGCAATCGGATGAGAGTAAATCGGATGTATGTACCTAACAACGGAACAGAAACACTGATGAATCGGTGGAATTAGTGGGACTGTGGTGCAGCTGCTAAGTGAAGCGCGGGGGGGGGGGGGGGCTATAGCCCCGGAAGATGATTCCTTGTCCGGCGAGAGGTACATTTGTGCATGTCCACAAGGTTTGTTCGGTGAATTTTCTATTATCTACGTGACATGGTAAGGATTCGTTGAATTTTTTTTTTCCTGTTTGGGGAAGTCTGAGACTTGTCACCATTAATTTGCATAGAATGTGGCTACATTTTTGGGGACGTACAGCTCAACCTTGTGATGCCCATAGGGGCTTGAGTGTTTGTGGAAGCGGTGGTGTGCGCCCCAGACTTCAAATCGATCGTTGCTTGATCTGGGTGACAAATTGCGATCACTAAACAGCCAACTTAAAATCTGCAAGACCCCACTTGACGGTGTCTAGTGATCAGGTGGCCACATAAGTTCTTAGGTTTCAAATCAAAACTTCGGCTATAACGTAACATGCACATCAGTATTTTTAAACAGGCAATGGCACTATTTCTGACCAGGACTGGCATGTACAGACAAAAGTTGTTAATTACTCCCAATCTGGCTGGAGACCATCAACGATCCCTGTGAATACTGTGATGCTCAAGTGAGCATGCATACTCCCGGCAGCGACCTCCTAATAGCTTCAACTGAAACCATTGTGTCTAGATAGAATCTAGACAATGTACGCACCTCTTGTGGGATCAGTCAGGCGGATGTGGGAATCATAGCTTGTTCATGACTGGGTTACGTAAACGTAATTTTATAAAAGGGCAACATGCCTCGAAGCAACGTCGAACTGAATCTGATTTCAGGAGTGCTCCTGGAAGGTGAAATCGGGTTTCAATCAAAGGCACTGCAAGAAATCTTCACAAGGCGAGTACTACAGCAACGCCAAAAACGAGAAGGAATAATTTTCGGCAGAGTTATCGGAGAGCACAGTACGCTAAGCAGGACCCTTGCAACAGAATCGAAACAAGAACCTAGAGATACCCTGGCGGGTCAGCCATTCACCAAATTTATCATGTGGTTGATACAGGGCATGTTTCAAATAACATGAGCTCACGAACATACTGCGAGGCAAATGCCGATTCTGAAGATGTCCGCATAGCAACATGATTCACAGCTTGACTATTTAATGTCAGCAACCAACAACGAGCCGCATTGACATTCTACGCCTGAGCACACCAGATGTTGCTAAAATGTGAGGAACTCTCTCTCAACTAACACTGCATATATTGAAGATGAGTGTGTATCATAACTCTTCAAACAAAAACATCAACGATACGTGGTTGCATTGCCGGTCATCCATCAAGAAGGCTGTTACAATAGGCGTGTTTTTTTTTTGACTACTCAGTACTCAGTGCAGTAATGATTCGCAATAAAACGATCTATTACTGAGTTAGTTGGCACGTGTGTTTACGTCCATTGTATTGTTAAAATACTCGAATGTCAAAAATAAATGAAAATACACAAAAATGGACAACCGAACAAGCAATATGAATGATTTGATATTTAAAAAAAACAAGTAAGATTAACGAGTAAGCACTTACAAATGTCGAAAAAATCAAATAGTTTCCTCTGAACGAGATTTTCCAACGCGTCCTAGTCAGTGATGATAGTGAAATTTTACTGAGTTGTAAGTTGTTTTGCTGTTCCTTTACGTGTACAATCTTACGGAGCTGAGTACTGAGCAGTAAAAAATACGCTATTTCCGAAAGTAAACTGAAAACACATGCTACCGACACATATCTCTATAAAAATGAGGTCCGGCAGTGTAAGGGGCCTTAAAATCGGGCGGAAAAGAGATTTCCAGTATCCACTTTAGACAAGAAGGTCTCTCTCAACGCAACAACTCAAGAGTCTCTAAGCATCAGTAGTCAATAGAAAAGGCATGCAGCTATTGGGTCTCTAACTTAGTTCGTGCGGTTTGCTAAGAGATGGCGTAACTTGTATTATTAAAAGCTACTGTCATTGTAAAAAGTTGTCATTCAAAAAGTCATAGCTTCAGATGGGCAATACTTTGAATTATACTATTGTACATGTTTTTCTTAAGTAAACGTTCAAATGTTGAAAGCAGCACGAGTTAAGTTGTAAACCAAGAATAACACTCCTACACCTTCTGTTGTTTGGCGTCTTAGATGTGATGAAGTGACGCTTCTTAAAGCTGACAAAGAGGAATGTAAAATGGTATCTAACAACAAAAAGTCAGATAACAACAAGGCGGCAAGTTCAAATTTCGGTTCATCATGCGTGATCCTAGAAGTTCAAATTTAGATCACTCTGATACATAAATCAGATACATCAGTAAAGTAAAGTAAAACTGGCTCAATCGACATGAATTGAGTTCGTCTAGGCAGTGAACCGTGACCAAAAAAGAAAGATTAGGACGCAAACCAACGATGAACTAGCCTCAGCACTTTGGCGAGAGTTTGTTGTACTCAGACTTACTAGTGGATGGTAGATCTACGCAAACTACTTCTCTCCGGCCTTACTCGTGGCACGACACCACACCACAATACAGCACAATGGAAAAGTCGGCAAGCTTCATTACAACGCGAGTCATTGTCTGACATAATACCAGCACACCACCAAATCTGGAGGTACGTCCTAACGTAGAGACAAGGTAATAAAATCAACAAATCAACATAAGCATCTTGGACGGAAAGGAATCCCCGTTTCTCAATGAGAAGGATATGAAGACCCTGACATGGGCAACTAAGGCCGAGAAAATCCAAGTGAACCCAAGGTCCCTAAGGAAGTGCCCTAGAAGTTTAGAGAATCCAGTCAGCATTTGCCATTTGGATCAAGTTCACAGCAGAATCATTGGATTTGTCGATCAGTGGCTGTTTAGGAACGACGACAACGACGACGAGAAATGCCGATAAGAAATTTAAACACAAGTAACTTCAACAAACAAGAAATTTATTTATTGCAAATTAACGAATATAATTAACATAATAATAACAATGTTGATCGCGGTGATATGTCCCGCGCGTTAAAATTCGGAGTGTTGAGATCGATCATCCATCCTCTATCGTTAACTACCAGCAAGCATCAAACGAAAGTTGAACACACATACCAGTGCACACATCCGTGAAAGCTTAACCCACATACCGATGACCGCACATGCACACATAAGGAAAGCTTTACCCACAGCTGTTGAAGGTTTGCTCCTGAGCCCTTCTCGCGACAGTACTCCCGTGGGTGCTTGGTGTGATTTTCACTGCGGCAAATTGTTTTTGCTGGTGGGTGGTGTGATCTGCCGATGGTGCTTGTGTACTACTGGTGCGATTGGCAGACGGTGCTGGTGTACGGATGGTGCGCGTGCTGTACAGTGACTCACAAGAAAATATGGACGAATACTAAAATAGAATTTTTACATATTAACAATCAATATCAAACAGTGGCAGTAGTCAGACTATTAGTATCACAATGGACCAATAATGGCCTAAGTTTGGCGGTTATTTTCCTGGTAGCCGACTAACCTCACATAAGGCTCCTAAGAAGACCGTCATTAATAAAATCAATGGCCCGTGATCGGGTGCATATGCCAGAGTCAGCCACACGGTACAACGCATGCACATCGCAGGCCTTAAGGCCATGAGGCACGCGGATGCCAAAAAATGCAGTCATAGGTAAGTGAGTGAGGTTCACCGAAGGCGGCTCGAATTTTCTAGAACGACCAAGTACTGAAGGTATGTCAAATGTTGAACTCAGACTGATCTAAAAAAAGGGCCAAGATTTCAGAAGCTAATAACGTACCAAGGGGCACCTACAGTGAGGTATCCAGAAACCCATCACAGCTTTCTATGATGAATTTCGGAAAGCCCAATCGTCAGGCTTTCTTTGAGTGTGGAAAGGATGCTGTTCCATGTTACGGCGGAGTGAGAAGACAGAAAAGCACACCATCCTCGACTGTAAAGACCAGTTTTCGAATGAGTTTCAATCGTTTTGTTGCAGCAATCGTTTCGTAATCAAAAGATGGAGCCAGCAAGGCATTTCTTTTCTATCTGCGAGTCAAGGCCTGCCTCTGTGGGATGGACGATCGGGAAGTTGGAAAAAAAGATGACTCAGACTCAGTTCAAGCTGCATCTGCTAGAAATAAACCTACCCTCGAATCTTTCGTCTAGAATAATCATTTTCTACGGTGATATTCAGCGCAGGCAACTGCGTATTCAGAAGCAGACGCGCAATGAACTTGTTCTTGAAACCTCTAAACAAATTGCCAATTGATCACTGTTGGTCCATTGTGATACCCATAGCCGGACACTACCACTGAGTGACAACTAGGATGATAGTGTGGTTAATTTGATCCAAACGGCAAATGGTGACTGGACTAAATTTGAAAACCAGATAAAAGCTTATTATTAAACTGAGTTTCGAACCGGTGACCAGACTAACCAATGGCAGGCACTCAACCAACTGCGCCATTCAGCCGTTTCTCTGACTAGGTTAGGGTAAGAGAACTGCTCGAACGAGTTCTTTGATGGCACCACCATTTGAAGAGCTATGTCGGTTGCTATTTCTCTTCTGAAATGGACAATCCTTCACACAGTCGCTCTAGCAAACTCACTATCTACCTTCTAATGGGTTTTTCAATAGGGACTTGACAACTTTTTTTTTCAATCATCAAACTGTCACCGAAAATTTATTCAGTAAATTCAACACTTCCATCATAATAAAGCAACTTCTGCAAATTATGAAAGTTTACCACCGACATTCGGAGTAGATGACGGTAATTTTCGGCTGTAATTCTCGCCCTAGTAGACAGTCAATAACAAGTTTAGGACAAACATTTTAGTCAACACATTCACTGTGTGATCTTGACGTGTGAGTGACACAACGGGTTAGTCGAAGTGTTGAAAGTAGTAAACGAACCAAATCACTCAATTCCACAGCGTTCTCTTAGAATTGGGCATCGCTAAGCTTACATTATGGCGTAGTTTGCGTAAAGATCTTGGTGGTGGCCCGTGGCGTTGTGGGTACGTGCGTCGACCCCAACCTCGACGTCGTAGGTTCGATTCCAGCTCTGAGCGACAAAAATAATGTTCACGACCCCACCTCTTTCGAGTCACTGACAATGCTCAAAGTGTATTTCCTGTCTAGAAATAGCTTCTCAAACTTGTCCGTTCGGAATCAGCATAAAAAAAAACTGTAGGTCCCTTCAACTCGTGAGAGAACAATAACACGCACAACACGAGTGGTTGCTTAGAAGCTAGGCCCTGGTCCTCTATGGGCTGTAGCGCCACCCATATTATTATTATTATCAATCATCATCGATGGACCATTTGAAGCGACGTAAGTTCTCTGATTGGGTTCTGGAGATGATGCGCCAAGGTAATGAATTTGATGGCAAAATCATCTTCAGTGAATAAGCTTATTTTTTACTCAATCGGTTCGTCAACACGCAAAATATGCATTATTGGTCGGGTTCACATGAATCACCACTTCATCCACCAAGTATAAATGTCTGGTGCGGTTTGTACAACGAACCATATATTTTCATCGACGATAACGATCGTCACGTTACTGTGAATGATTAGCGTTATCGTGCCATGATTACCGATTATTTTTGGCCCGAATTAGAAGATGTGGACTAGGACACGGTGGGACACAACCCACACAGCACACGTAACGATCGATTTTTTGAAGAGTAAGTATGGTGAGAGTGTTATCTCAAGAAATGGATCAGTTGATTGGCCGCCTCGATCGTGCGATTTAATGCCGCTGGACTATTTTCGGTGGGGCTACGTTAAGCCATTGGTTTACGCCAACAAGGCGACGACATTGGAGGAGCTCAGAGCCAACATTGAATGCGCTATAACGATCGCTTCAGTGGAAATGTACTACCGAGTTGTTAAACATTGGGTCCAACGCATAGACCGTTGCAAACGTGCCCCCGGTGGCCATATGAACAAAGTAGAGTTCGACTGATGCATGTTTTGTTTGTACTTCCAGCCGATAATAAAGTTTTCGAAATGTCTCAAATGGTTGTTTTTTAAAAAAGCTGTCAAGTCCTTCTTGGAAAACCCTTTATTTTCTATTATAATTCCACTGACTGGGCTACACATCCTCTCTGAAGTGAACAACGAACAACAACCGCCGCCGCCCCATTCGCGGTCACTTCAATTAAACCGTCAAAGCCCGTCGATAAAGCAGCGTGTTTGCTATCGCACAATAATCAGTCCATTTGTTCAGCCCAACCTGACAGCTGTCACTTGTAAGAAGTTCATTAAGTGAACACTGTCGCCGCCACCACCACCGCCACTGCCACCACCACCCACGACAAAACGTAACGTTTTCATGTGATAATCTCAATTAGAAACCAAAAATCAAATTGATTTACCACACCCACTGGCACAACGAGCAGCACACAAATTGCACCACCTACTCCGAGGGCTGTGGCCCTCCGCCATTCAGCCATCCACATCCGTCGTCGTCGCACGAAGGGACAAAAATCATATAATAACGAACAAATTTCCACGTAGTCCCCCGAATTTGGTCTCCATTCAGAGCCGGTTGCGGGTGGCCGAGGCGGGCAGGCGGAAGGCGCCACAGCCGAGCACCACCCACCCGGAGGCCTTGAATTCGACGTGCATACGCCTAGGGGCGCACCACGCTCTCCCATGTCATTCGGCTTAGATTGTGAATGCCGGTCGGCACACCAGGTCCCGTGTTGATGGCGCAGGAGCACCAGCAGGAGCAGCAGCAGGAGTGACTGGCGGGCCAACGCCGAGCTACAGAATTTCGTTTTGGCACAATCAGAAGCTGTAATTTGCCGATTCAAACCTCGTTACGAACGTTTCACGTATAGCCTCATGATGAGACGTTTGTTCTGCGTTCCATATAAATGATATTCCCACCATCATCATCATCAGCATCAACATTGACGTCGTCATCGCCATCATCAGCAGCAGCAGCAGCGGCGGCGGTGGCACCAGCACTGGGAACTGATTCATGAATCAAGAAGAGTTCAGGGGACACACTGCTGGGGCGGCGAACAGGAGCATGCCCACACAGCAACAAGCTCCGAGCGCGCCAGGTTTATAATGAACCGAGGCGGAGGGCATAACGTGATAGGTGATATCAGGAAGGGATGCGCCCGCCGCGCACCACCGACGACCGGCAGCATAGGCACCGGGTATTGGCACAAATGTAATGCGGTTAATTAGGAAAATATTGTTCTCTCGATGAGCATGTTATTCAATAGAAACTCCGAGCTGCAGTTGTGTTTGTTTAGTTGCAGAGACTCCGCCTGGAAACGAGGCGAGGCGACTACGCTGCGGTAATGGATTCAGTTCCATACGTGCGGCGGCATGGCCGAGGATAATGCCGGGTTACATCCTGTGTGTCGGGGCCCAGAGCTACCGGGGCTGCAGAGTTGCGCGAATGAATGGAAACCAAATTGGAAGACGATTGTTTCCACCCTAATGAACGGACGGATTGGTTCCCTTGCTGCTGCTGCTGATGGTGCGGGTGGTGGTGATGTGATGTGGTTTCGGTCTGGTGCAGGTTGAGTGGGTGGCGTCTTATGCGCATTTAAGCGCATTGTCCGCGTAATTGAACGAATCGAAGAGACCGTGTTATTTCTGACGTCTCGACGATTTCACAAAATGGAATCAGTGATGAGGACCCATCACCGACGACAATGGAGTCATCTTCGGAAGGACGAGGTGGTGTTCAAGAGCTCGATGTTTTGGAAGTTTTTAAGATCTCATTTTGATCAGAGAGGTCTAGGTGGGTGTGAGGATTGATGTGGAATGTAAGCCCAGGAGTCAGCTTTAGAGTGAACGACAGTTCGTGCAGTTTCAAATTTCCTGTTGAATTCATTTGACTTGACGGTGTAGAGCATGGGTGGGCTGACTTTTTCAATGTGACGGACTAGTATTAACCTTTAGCAAAACATTGTGGTACCCTTTGCAATATTGGTTCTAATTTCTGCTTTTTATTTCTATTTTCCTTAGAACTAAGGTGTTACTTTTTTAGACAGCTCTATTTCATCATCATCATTTTATGACCCACAAGATCCACTAAAGCACGCAATTGAGGCCTCTAGGCCACTCGATCCTCCGCCATCGATCTTAACTCATCAGATTTTATGACCAGGCGCAACAAAGCGCCTTTTTCTGGACTTGGTTCAACCACCTCGTCCTCGGTTCACCAAGACAAATCCTTCCTGATGGAGTCGAATTTAAAGCACGTTTCGGAAGACGTGATGTGATGGTGATATGTGCCCAAGCCTCGAAGCATAGCTCCTTCCGTTCGCAAAAGCTGCTCCACATTGAGTTCCTCGCGTACTGCCGCTTTTCTCACCCTATCCCGGCGAGTATGTAACCCTCACAACAGTACGAAGAAATCTCACCTAGACAGCTTGTGAAACAAATAATTTCTAATGCAAACACAAGAGAATATGAAAAAATTCAGCATTTCTTAAAAGTTGATGCATTGCACTACATCTCGTCGACTACGATTGCAAGCTGATTGCTAGTCTCAGGCGGGCTTCCAAGTTTTGCTTTTTTCTTTCTTATATTTTAATGTATGTCCTTTCGAAAGTGCACTGGGCAAATTCTTAAAAATAGATCCCAACTTAACCTCATGATTGGACTCGTTTTCTTCTAATTGAACTCTTCATTGAAGACTTCTAACAAGGACAGATTTGACGGCGGTCCTCTGAAAATTCCTTGGCCGTTGACCGCGATCGAGCATTTGCAGAGCCCTGGTGTAAAGTATATCTTGTCGACAAAGGGCGTTCTATTTGAGGGTGTATCTGGCAGAAGCAGTGACAATGTCATATGTTTAAAATAAATATTAAGTAATATTGCACATTGGAGGGCATGGGCCTGTGCATCCAGGGCAAAGTTGTTGATTGCTCTCAACCTGGCGAGATGCCAGCAACGATCCCTGTAAATGCACAGATCAAGTTGACATACAGCCTCCTCGCGGCGCCTCGCTCTGGATAACCTCTACTCCAACCGCTTAGAGGTGAACCAATTTCTGTATGTCCAGAGGCTTAAACCAGGACCCAGTCCTCCATGTTTGGGGCTTTCGCGTGGGGTTAACTTCCCCACCGTGTAAAACACTCATTAGTTCAGAGACGGCAACAAGCCTCGGATACGGATGACCCTACTGCTGACGACCATGGACAACGAAACAAGGACAACGATTTTCGGTTCTGCACGTGGAATGTGAGGTCTCTTAACAGACCACGTGTATCCGATGAACTTGCGGAGGCCCTAGAAGCGTATAAGGCAGACATCACCGCCATCCAGGAGTTGCGATGGGAGGGGCAAAGGGCAAAAAGAGGATGAAAAACTGCGATATATACTACGGCGATTGCTACAAAGAGCGAAGCAGCGCTTGTTTGGATGCGGTTTTGTTGTTCGAGGCAGACTTAGGCAAGAAGTCTTAAGCAACATTCAGCAACAACAGCCTAATTTGCGCCCACGCCATAACGGAGGACAAAGACGATGATACCAAAGATGACTGTTGGACTTCGTGACGGGGCGAAGCCTCACTGTATCCAGCATACGGTTCCCTCACCTCAACATTCACAAAGGGACCTGGCGGTTCCCTGATCAATCAACCGTCAACCAGATTGATCACATTGCGATCGACGTCAGACACTCCTCCAGTGTCCTCGATGTCCGAACGTTCCGAGGTGCTAACATCGACTCGGACCATTTCCTTATTGTAGCCAGGGTAAGGATGAGGATATCGAGAGAAGTTCGGAGTCGAAAAGAACTCTACGGTTTGACGTTGGAAAGCTACAATCGCAATCGACCGCTGGGAACTTTTCCAATCGAGTCTCCCTGAAGCTCTCAGAGAGTCCAACCCTGCCAGGCGAAACAATCGACGAATAGTGGAACCGTTGTCAAAACGTCATCAGAGAAGCTGCCTCTGATGTATTGGGTTTTAAAATGCCACCTAGAAAAAAACCCATGGTTTGACAACGAGTGTCGGCAGGCGCATTCAGCGAAGCTAGCAGCATATAAGGCGACGCTGGATAGAAGGACGAGAGCGGTTCGTGAGCTCTACGAACTTAAAAGAAGGGAAGAGCACCGGCTTCTCAAAAAGAAAAAGAAGGAGCATGAGAAGCGCGCGGTCGAGGAAATGGAGAGATGGTACGGCAGAAATAATGTCCGAAAGTTTTACCAGCGGGTGAAACAACTATCCAAAGGGGACAAACGTCGGACAGAAGCCTGTCGAAACGAAGAGGAACAGCTCGTAGTAGAATCGCAGTCGATACTGAGAATCTGGAAGGATCACTTCTGCAGACTGTTAAACGGCAAAGAGGACACCAATACCGCTGTCAGGCAGAATGTTCCACTCCACGCAATGGACGACGGTAGAAGAGAATTCCGTCCCCCCGATCTCGACGAAGTCATGGTAGCGATATCGAGACTGAAGTCGAACAAAGCTGCTGGAGCGGATGGATTGTCCGCGGAACTGCTTAAAGCAGCTGGTAGGGCGCATGCACCAGCTCATCTGCAAGATCTGGCCGGAGGAAAGCATGCCCGACGAGTGGAATCTCAGCGTCGTTTGTCCGATTCACAAAAAAGGAGACCCCTTTGACTGCGCCTGAAACCATTCGTCAACAACATGATAGGTCCCTATCAGTGCGGTTTCAGGTCTGGGAAGTCCACTATCGATCAAATTTTCACATTACGGCAGATCCTCGAAAAAATCCAACAGATGCAGATCGACACCCACCACCTATTTGTCGATTTCAAGGCCGCATATGACAGCGTGCATAGAGACGAGCTATACAGCACCATGTCTAGTTTTGACATTTCTACCAAACTCGTCAGGTTGTGCAGGATGACGATGGAGAAATCTCGCTGCTCCATCAAGGTCGTTAACGAACTCACCGAAACCTTCAATGTCAAAAAAGGTTTTAGACAAGGCGACGCGCTGTCATGTGACTTCTTCAACATCGTGTTGGAGAAAATCGTGCGAAACTCACACGCCAACACCAGAGGCACGATCTTCCAAAAGTCCGTTCAACTGCTAGCATACGAGGACGACATTGACGTGATTGGCCGAACTCAGCGAGCCGTCAATGAAGCGTTTGCTTGTATTGAGACGGAGGCGGCAAAAATGGGTTTAGCGGTGAATGAGGGCTAAACATAGTATATGCTGTCATCAAGAAAGGACACACAACATCGACGACTCGGTCAGAACGTCACCATAGGCAGCTACAACTTCGATGTAGTAAAGGACTTCGTCTACCTTGGCTCCCAAGTAAATAGTGCGAACAACACCAGTACCGAGATTAAACGCAGAATAACTCTTGCCAACCGCTGTTTCTTTGGGCTCAAGAGGCAATTGAGTAGCAGAGCCCTCTCTCGAAAGACCAAGCTCACGTTACATAAGACCTTGATCATCCCTGTCCTGCTGTATGGCGCGGAAGCTTGGACCATCTCAAGAGCGGATGAAGACGCACTTGGTCTCTTCGAGAGAAATGTTCTGCGTTCAATCTTTGGTCCTGTTTGCGTTGAAGGTTCCTGGAGAAGAAGATTCAACCACGAATTGTACGGGCTGTACATCGACATGAGTCTAGTCAGGCGTCTACGGATTCAACGCCTAAGATGGCTAGGCTATGAGCGCATGGACAACACTGCTCCAGCCCGAAGAGTCTTCGACTCCGAACCAGTGGGACAACGCAATAGAGGACGACCACGAACCCGATGGCGCACTCAAGTGGAGAAGGACCTCAACCAACTTGGAGTGCGAAATTGGAGGCAGCTGGCTAAGGATTGCACCAGCTGGAGAGGATTGTTGACCGAGGCCCAGGTTCACCGCGGACTGTAGCGCCACACGAAGAAGAAGAAGAAGTACTCTGAAACCTAGCCGTCAATAGCCTGTCGCTGTGAGGTTTCCAGGATATGAGACAACTTCGTTCGGCTGGAGTTAACACCAGTCCTACTCCAGATCTGCGCGCACTACAAGTTGGTTAACCAGCATTACAGTGCTTTAGTTGGCGAGATGAATTCGCCAGCATCCAACCACCTTATCTCGCTCAGCCCTAAAATTTCCTGAGTGTATACCGGGTGAACTCGCGTTCCATTTGGAGGAATCTGGCGTTTTTGTGGCCCTTTCTGAAGTGAGTCCATGAGAGTCTTAACGTTCCAGAATTCAATCTTTGTCCGTGTACGATAGCTAAAGCTCGTCATCAAATGTTCCGTCCGTATCCGAGACGTTGGTTTTCGTTTCGGAGCTAATCTTGTTTTACGATTGAGGCTCGATAGGCCCCAGATGACTGTAGTGACTGTAGTTGGACTTCGCGTAAGGTTTCGGTTATAGTCAAAAAGTTACTTCTCGGATAACACGCCTGTTTTGCTTTAATTCTATCATAAGCTGGGTAGATATAAGCATTTGAAGTTTCTTATATTGATCTTTTGTGAGTTTCAAGTCAGTTATAAGGGCCAGCAAACATTCACCTTCACCACGTGCTTCAGTCGGGATTCTCCACAGGAGCATGTTTGACGCAATTAATGCGGGAAAAAAATCCACATGATCCACTAAGGACGCATGATCCACTGAATGGGTCAGGGAGGTAAAGTACGCACTAGAGATCTGCAGGCCACTCGATCCTGAGCAGGATTTATGCCCAGACCCAACCAAGCTAGTTTTTTGACTTGGTCCAACCATCTGGTCTTCCAATGGGACGCCTTCCTGATGGAGTCGCATTTAAGACACGACGTGATGATGGGGACATTCGAGTCTCGTGTCTAAACCATTGAAGCAAAACTCTTTTCGTTCATCTACCGACCAAAACTGCTAAGAGACCATGATGCTTAGACGGATGAGGCGGCAGCATGACTTATCTCTTTATTAGTTTGTACGCTAAGTGGTTTGTAGTCACAAGGTCGGTAAGTCAAAGTAGGATGCCAGTGTTCCTTTGGTAGTTTTGTGTTGTCACTTTGAAGTGGTTTGAGTGCCAGTCATTCGTCGTTATCTTGCTTTCTGTTCGGACCTTGGAGACGTCACTTTCATTGACCATTGCTCCCATGAGGCAGCATAAGGAATCTGTTCAGGTACTTCGGCTTAGCAGCTGTCTACGTAGCTCTGAAAGAGACGCATTCGTCAAATGTCACAAACCAAATCCTGTCGGCCATGAAACCCAGGCTGTCCTCATTGGAAGCCACAGCATTGCGTCGACAATAGTCGCCAAGGAACCCCACACTCAGGTGATCAATGCCAAAAAGTCGATACCGCAGGTGGTAACGAAACGTGTCTGCTTTGACAGCGATATCACCGATTCGGCTCCCGTGCGCGCAAGTGTTCAGCTCGGTGCTCTGTTTCGAAGGGAAACGGCAACTTTCTGGTAAGTCACCTTGCCTCTTTATCTCCGACAAAATTACTGGTCATTTATTCAACAGTCGATTGTGCTCTTATTTCAGTTTTTGTCATCAAGCCACATGGTTAGCGTATTGTACTCTAAGCTTGAGTATCCATTCATCCCAGTTTGCCAAGACACCTGTCGTGTCTTATCGTGTTCTTAAACACCCTCAAATGCCCACCTCATTGGAAAGCAAATCACCTTCATTGAACTCGATTCGTTGAAGGTGATGTTGCATTTCCTTCCCCAGAGTCGGCGAATGGTTTGTCAGACCGTCAGAACGGCAAGTGCCTGTCTTGCTCGTTCAATCCAGAAGCCCCCACAAGTCGATCTCAAAATTCTCCACTCAGGTCTGGCCGCCTGCCCCGTAATCGCGCAATTCAATGGCACCTCGAAAGGGGTTGCCTAACTCACTTCGTTAGCCCCATTGTCGCCCCGAGTCAATGCTCCGGTATCCAGTATTAGCCAATTACGAGTCCCCCATCGGCGGCGGCGAGTCCACATGCGACCAACAAAAGCCGCCGCGCCATCATCATGGTGCAAGGACCGGAGGCGATGTAGCCCCGCACTCGGCGCTGTCAGAATGCGGCACAGTCGCTGTCGGTGAACCTCGCCGTCAGTCACCGTGGCTTGTGTGTATGAGTGTTTGTTGTGCACCGAAAAACGCCAGCTAATTAGTTCTCGAATAATTTCAGCTGAGTGCGGGCTAAGGCTCTGCTGGGGCCTTTTTGAACATATGCATGCACTCGTACATGTGTGCTGCTAGACGTCTCATTCAATTAGGTCTGCACGGCACCCAGAGACGTATGCGAACGGGGAATTAGCCAATTAAAACCCCAAAATCATATTTCGCCAAAACCACCCTTAGGACATCTACTCTCTGTGGGGCGCGCCTGTGAGTGAGTGTGTGTGTGTGGTGAGTTGCACGTCCGCACAGAGGATGATGCAGAGACGTTGTGCACCCGGAATGGGCTAAGTGCCTGGGGAGGAAATTTAAATTCATCTCATTAAAGGATTCCCATTCCGCTCGTGGGAAGTGACGGTGAAATCTTGGCACATCGACTTGGTTTATGATGCTGGCGCTCTGTTGGCGTGGATTTTATGCCGTCACTGGGTAGATTAGTCTTCTTCGAAGGGCGGTGGAAAATTAGGAGCAAGCTAGCTGATATTTTGGTGAGTCATGGGGATCCCGAGACTTTTCGGTAGCGTCGTAGGCTATGACAGCAAAGAAGGCCGGGATAAAGGTTCAGATGCTTAGCCGTCACAGACGCTCCCAGACTCAAACCCAAATGGATGGATATTAAAAGTGGAGCATCTGGCGCTTTGACCATGTGCACTTGCTTGATACAGAACGCAATTGGATCCTTCATGCCTTATAGTTGAGATTTTTCTTTCCAAGCTGCCATTACAATCCAGTTTGAGCTTGAGTCAAAACTGACTTTCATCGTTGTCGGTGTCAGGTCCACAATCGCTTGGTCTTCGTATCGGATTTTTCTTCAATCTAAGACACATTCATTGCTCGACCTAGTTGGAAAACCTCTCATCGAACTGCACGCTCAAGCGCGTGCATTAGTGTCGTGCGACGTACGCAATCGGTTCAATTTTCTTGGGAGGCGAGGTATTTCACGCATATCTTGGGCAAACCCCTAAACAACAAAAACAGCGCCTATTTGGATGTGGATTTGTCATTAGAGGCAGACTTAGGCAAGAAGTCTTATCGTTCAGGTCCGTGAACGAGCGCCTCACGACAATTCGCATCCAGGCTAAATTTGCCAACATAAGCCTTATATGCGTGGTGGCCCGTGGCGTTGTGGGTATGTGCGTCGACCCCAACCTCGACGTCGTAGGTTCGATTCCAGCTCTGAGCGACAAAAATAATTTTCACGACCCCACCTCTTTCGAGTCACTGACAATGCTCAAAGAGTATTTCCTGTCTAGAAAAAGCTTCTCAAACAAAGCCGTTCGGATTCGGCATTAAACTGTAGGTCCCTTCCACTCGTGAGAGAACAATAGCACGCACAACACGAGTGGTTGCTGAGAAGCTAGGCCCTGGCCCTCTTTGGGCTGTAGCGCCACCCATATTATATTATTATTATATTAAGCCTTATATGCGCACATGCCCCCACAGAGGAGAAAGATGACGACACCAAAGACAGGTTCTATGAGCTCCTGGACAAAACGTATGAGCAATGCCCTAGCTACGATATTAAAATTGTTCTTGGCGATTTTAACGCAAGGCTAGGAAGAGAGAACATCTTTGGTAGTACGGTCGGGAAGCACAGCCTACACGACACCACATCCGATAACGGATTTGGGCTGATCGACTTTGCTGCGGGGCGAAATGTTGTAGTAGCCAGTACAAAATTCCCACATCTCGATATTCACAAAGGAACATGGCGATCTCCTGATCAATCAACCGTCAATCAGATTGATCATATTGCGATCGACGCAAGGCACTCCTCCGGTATTATATATGTCCGAACGTTCCGAGGTGCTAACATTGACTCGGACCAGCATCTTGTAGTAGCCAAGGTAAGGTTGCGGATATCCCGAACACCACCAAGACAAAGAAATACTGTAAGGAAGTTCAACGTCGGCCGGCTACAATCGCAAGAGATTGCCAAATCCTTTTCCGACCGTGTCTCCCTTAACCTGTTAAGAAATCCTACGCCGCCAACATCAAGTAGTGAAGACCAGCATTGCCAAAAAGCCATCAGAGATGCCACCTCCGATGTGCTGGGTTTCAATCCGCCACTACAACGAAACCCCTGGTTTGACAATGAGTGTCGGCAGGCGAATGCAGCCAAGCAAGAAGCATACAAAGCGGCACTGCAAAGAAGGACAAGAGCTGCTCGGGAGCTCTACGAGCAGAAGTGGGGAGATGGTCGGTAAAATATGGTCGGAGGAAAACATGCCCGATGAATGAAACCTCAGCATTGTTTGCCCGATCCACAAGAAAGAAGACCCCTTTGACTGCGCCAACTATCGGGGGATAAGTCTCCTTAACATCGCCTATAAGATCTAATCTGCCGTACTGTGTGATCGCTTAAAGCCATTCGTCAAAAACTTGGTCAGTCCATACCAGTGTGGCTTTAGGCCAGGAAAATCCACCATCGACCAAATATTCACACTTCGGCAGATTTTGGACAAAACCCAGGAGCAACAAATCGATACCCACGACCTTTCCATCGATTTTGAGGCCGCGCATGATAGCATCTATAGAGACGAGCTTTACAGAGCAATGTCTAGTTTTGGCATCCCTACCAAACTCGTCCGTTTGTGTAGGATGACGATGGAGAATGCACGCTGCTCCATCAAGGCCGGTAAAGACCTAACCGAGACCTTTGATGTCAAAAAAGGATTCAGACAAGGCGACGCGCTGTCATGCTACTTTTTCAACATCGTTCTCGAAGGAATTGTTCTAAGCTCGAACGCCAACACTAGAGGGACAATCTTTCAAAAGTCCTTGAACTACTCGCATATGCCGACGATATTGACATTATCGGAAGAACGCAGCGTGATGTCAATGGCGCTTTTGTGGGTATTGCAACGGATGCCGCGAAGATGGGTTTAGCGGTAAACGAGGGTAAGACCAAGACAGGTGTAACTTTGAGGTAGTCAAAAACTTTGCCTACCTAGGAACCGCTATCAACTCAGACAATGACATCAGCGCTGAAATCAAACGAAGAATAACTCTTGCCAATCGGTGCTTCTTGGGGCTAAGAAAGCAATTGGTAAACAAAGCCCTCTCTCGAACAACCAAGATAACGCTTTACAAGACCTTAATCGTCCCAGTCCTGCTATATGGTGCGGAGGCATGGACTCTGTCAAAAGCGGATGAAGCAGCTCTTGGTTGCTTCGAGAGGAAAATTCTTCGGGTGATTTTCGGTGCCGTCTGCATAGATGGTGAGTGGAGGAGGATATATAACGACGAACCAGAAGAGTGAAGATCCAACGATTGAAATGGCTTGGTCATGTAGAGCAGAATCCACCCCCGAGGGACGGCGCAGTAAAGGAAGACCGCGACTCAGGTGGCGCACGCAAGTGGAAAGGGACCTTAACCAGCTATGCGTCCGAAAGCTGGAGACGCTTGTTGGTTGAGGCCCAGGTCCACCCCGGACTGTAGCGCCACCTTTAAGTAAGTAAGTCTTGGGCACGTGATCGCAAAATCGGAAGCTACTACCAAAAATGTTTTCCTTGCACTTGGCACTAAATTGTCCGAGCACGATCTTGACATCGTCATTCTCTAGAAGTCGTTTCAGAAGTCATAGAAGCCCTCTTCGATTGGTTGATATTCAGCCTCGTCGGAGATGGAGTGTGCACATTTGAGGCTAATGTTGTGCAATCGGTCTTGATTACGGATCACAGCCGATCACTTATAGGTTCAAGGTCGATTAAGGTGATCTTGTACCTTAGGCGAAATATGAGCAACCTTTAGCTGATTCTTACTTGTTCTATTTCGTTGGATCGCAGTGCTCCCCGCCTTGTAGCGCGTGATGATTGATACCAGTTGGTGAGTCGGCTAGTTTTCAAGATTGCAGGACTACTTCCCACCATTGCTAATCACTGAGAAGAGCTTCTATAAATGTGTGCCGGAACGAAGACAATGACAGGACCAAATGGGTAATGGCAGAAGTGAGACCATTTTTTGAACTGTCCCCTGGCGCTGGCGTCATCTGCGACCGCTTCGAGAAATCGCTTGCACTAAAAGACGACTGCAGCATTTTTCAAACTGAAATAGGCGTTATATCCGAGGTAACACTTGCGCTGGCGATCACAACGCAACCAACAAAACGATCACCAATTCTTTCTGATGACCTATTGGCAATAAGGCAATAATAACAGCAGACATTCTGACATCGAAGCTGATTAGGTTATGTCGACAGACAGGGCATCAGTGAGATGCTTGTTGAATCATCTGTTGGGCTCGCTGGAAGCCGAGAAACAGGATCTGAACTGGGAGCCTCTCTAACAACACCAATTGGTGTTTGTAGCGTTCTTCTTCTTTCTTCGTCTTGTTGCGCTACAGTCCGGGGTGAACCTGGGCCTCGGTCAACAATCCTTTCCAGCTGGCACGATCCTTAGACAGCTGCCTCCAATTTCGCACTCCAAGTTGGTTGATGTCCTTATCCACTTAAGTGCGCCATCGGGTTCGTGGTAGTGGTCTATTGCGTTGTCCCACTGGTTTGGAGTCGAAGACTCTTCGGGCCGGAGCAGTGTGTTTGTAGTCGTATTTCCTTATTCTGGGATGAGGTTTAACATGAACAAATTATAAGTTAGTGGCGTCTCAGAGAAGCAGGTGGATCATTTCAAATCAAAATAATAATAAATTGGGTGGCGCTACAGCCCATAAAGTGCCAGGGCCTAGCTTCTCAGCAACCACTCGTGTTGTGCGTGCTATTGTTTTCTCACGAGTGGAAGAGACCTACAGTTTAATGCCGACTCCGAACGGCCAAGTTTGAGGAGCTTTTTCTAGATAGGAAATACACTTTGAGCATTGTCAGTGACTCGAAAGAGGTGGGGTCGTGAAAATTATTTTTGTCGCTCAGAGCTGGAATCGAACCTACGACGTCGAGGTTGGGGTCGACGCACATACCCACAACGCCACGGGCCAAAACCTCTTGGTTTGATTACATTGCACGAATGTCTCCCTATCGTCTCTTGGATGCGATTCCAGAAGATGGACAACCACAGGGCGAGGTGATTGGACGAAGTTCCAAAAAATGGGCTGGTTGTTCGTCATCACTTCTGATGAGTATTAGGCGATGGCGCAGGATCAAGTGGCTGGCAGATCTCTCGTGCTTGCTATGCCCCGTCACACCTATAGTGGATGACATTGAAGAATGTTCACGAATACAAATGATTACCAGAGCCATATCGGGGAGCCAATGCAGACTTCTGTCCTTCTCTGTGGCTTCGCATGGCCTCTCATTCCTCATCGATGCTATTTTAACGGGGGCACCCAGCATCCCAAGATTATATGAGTACTTAGCCAGGACCTGTGTACATCCACTCGGGTCACTGAGAGTTCAGTTCACCACCTTTCTCTCCTAGTTGTGACGATCCAAAGAAAGGCATTAAATCCACCTCCAAAAACCAACGCCAACTCGCAGAGGTCACAGAGAACCACTTCGCTCGTCTTGCTCTCGCTCTTAACGACCCTCCAAATGGAAATCGATTGAATTTCGCCGACTAATCCTTTCCCCGGGCAGCCCGGGCACATGTTCCAACCCCCCCGCCATCTGGCGAGAACCATTAAAAATTAATTGCAAAAGTTTTCGATTAATTTTTACTATCGCCCAAGACGTATCGCATTATCCCGGTGTTCAGCCTGTCATCTGCTCAATTAGCCACTTAAGCGCCACGGCATCCGTCCGCCCTGCAAGAACCACCCCACCACCACCCCCAGCTGTCCGCATTCCTTTTGGCAATTGTAATCCAATAACGTGGAGCAGAGCGCAGCTCTCGACGATTTCGATTCCCCACCCGAAATTACCCGAAATAACAATTCAACTTTATCCACTTGTAATTGGCTCGAGCTAATCTTGATTTTGAAGTATAATAATGTAATATGAGCAGCGTCGTCGGGGCGATGGGTGGTGGGTGCACCGCGCCGCTGGCAAGTGGTTAGTGTTGAAAAACCGATTCGGAATCTTATTTGTTATCCTTTCCGCCGGGACCGCCTTGAGACGCAGAGAGAGAGAGAGCACTCCACCTTGCCGCAGGGCCCTGGCAGGACATACGGTCTTGTGGACACATGCACCGTTGTGGACAGGGAGGAGGTGACGGACCGTGCACGCTCGGTCAAACTAGCCGGAATGGCTCTGTGCGAAATGTAATTTTAAGCACATCCAAATGCGGCAAGGACACCTCGGAGGGGTCCATCGAAACGCATTACAATGGAGCGCTCACCCCTTTCTGGTCTGGGGGTCCTGGGGCGCTATCACCGGGACGGACGGACGGCGACTCAGACAAAGAGAGACGTTTGCCGTAACAATTTCCACAATTTCTGCGGAATGGACCGAAAGGAAGAAGATGCAATCATTCGGTTTATCGCAAATAACTTGAACAAACCCAAAGTTTATCTCGTCGAATCCGGCAATTTCACATTTTTCCCTTTTATTTTCGTTTTATTTCGCCTCGTTGTTCGTCTCCTGGCTGCTCGGTCGGGAGGATGTGAACTCTTTTTCCCTTGCAGCCGGCAGCCGGGCACTGGGCTGGGGGGCGGGCGACTGATGTCGGCGGCGGTGGTGGTGGTGGCCAAATCGCTTCTTTTGCTGGCTAATGCCAAGAGATTTCCCTCCAATTGGCCATTTAAAGTAGATTTGTTCGGAGCTGTGGCTGGTTGAGGGAACAAAAACCGACTAGTTGCCTGTAAACATGACGAGTTGGAGAGAACAATTTGCCCAATCGAATGGTTGTCTTACTTTGCATGGTCAAGTGCCTGGAGGTGGGGATGACGACGTGAGCCTAGTTTTAGGAGTAATTGACCAAAATGAGACTGCTTGCGACCGAAGGCATGCTGTGGGGCACAATTGAAGGGTTTCCTGAATCGCTTAATGGCCGGGGAGTGTGGGGGATGCTCTAACGTCTGTGATACGCTCACTTAATTTGCGGGTGCCCTGCCATCGCTTGAGAATTTGATCATAAACGAAATCTTCTGCTCATCTTAAATGGTTTCCGACAAGTACTTGCCGGTAATTGGCAAGATTCGACGTACCGATCTGCGTGCACGTCGTCCAAAGCAGCGACCGATTGGTAGCCAGTCTGGGGGCGATGGCAAGTTTATGACTAAACGTTGTCCGTGTGACTAGTGAACTGACAGGATTGTGAACGCACTGAAATGAGGGGGATTTAGGCGTCCCCCGTTGAACTAAATTCAGCTTAAACCCATTCAGTTGCTGAAGGACTGGCAGCTCTCCGTGTCTTTCGAAGTGCGACAGAGTTCAATTTGTGGTTAATCATCCTTTTTGGCGATAGAAGACATATTGTTTACGCTTAAGCACACCACACACCGCAATTGAGAAATGAGCCCAAAAGTAAATATTTTATCGATCTGTTTGGACTGATGAATTGGTCGCACGCATTTCTATGAAGTAATCTTTAGAAAAAAGCTCAACGAAACTGCCACAGATGTGCTGGGTCTTACAAAACCTCTAAATAGAAACCCATGGTCTGACGACGAGTGCAAGCAAGTATATGCAGCCTACAAGGCAACGCTGGATAGAAGGACGAGAGCGGTTCGTGATCTCTACGAACAGATGAGAAGGGAAAAAAACCGGCTTCTCAAAAGGAAAAAGAAAGAGCATGAGAAGCACGCGGTCGTGGAGATGGAGAGGTGTTATGGCAGGAATGACGTCCGAAAGTTTTGCTAAAAGGTAAAATAACTATCCGGAAGGTATAGACCTCGGACTGAAGCCTGCAAGGACGAAAATGGACAACCAGTAGTAGAATCGCAGTCGATGCTGAGAATTTGGAAAAATCACTTCTGTAGACTGTTAAACGGCGATGACGACACAAATTCCGCTGTCAGGCAGAATGTTCCACTCAATCTGGACGATGACAGACGTGAATACCGTCCCCCAGACTTAGACGAGGTCAAGGTAGCAATATCAAGACTGAAGTCTAACAAAGCTGCTGGAGCGGACGGTTTGCCCGCTGAAATATTTAAGGCAGCTGGAGATGACCTGGTTGGGCGCATGCACCAGCTCATCTGTAGGATATGATGTGAGGAAAGCATGCCCGACGAGTGGAATCTCAGCGTCGTTTGTCCGGTCCACAAGAAAGGAGACCCCTTTGACTGCGCCAACTATAGAGGGATCAGGCTCCTTAACATCGCGACCAAGATACTCTCTGCCGTTCTGTGTTAACGCCTGAAACCCCTTGTCAACAACCTGATAGGTCCTTATCAGTGCGGTTTCAGGCGTGGCAAGTCCACCATCGACCAAACATTCACTCTTCGGCAGATCCTGCAAAAGGCTTAAGAGATGCAGATCCACCACCTATTTGTCGATTTCAAGGCCGCATATGACAGTGTGCATAGAGACGAGCTGTACAGCACCATGTCTAGTTTTAACATTCCGGCCAAACTCGTCCGGCTGTGCAGGATGACGATGGAGAACTCTCGCTGCTCCATCAAGGAGCAGGTTTTAGACAAGGCGACGTGCTGTCATGTGATTTCTTCAACATTGTCCTGGAGAAAACTAGCACGCCAACATTAGAGGCACGATTTCGGTCCGAAAAACTGCGAGCATTCACCGATGGCGTAGACGATCTCAGCGAGCCGTCAATGCAGTGTTTGCTGGTAATGAAAATTAGGCGAGAGTCAAGAAAGGACACACAATATCGTCAACTTGGTCAGATGGTCACCATAGGCAGCTACAACTTCTAGGTGGTTAAGGACTCTATCTACCTTGGTTCGCAATTTAATTTATAAGCAACAATTTACATTCTTTTTACTATTGAGATGTACATAGGTATGGTTATTGTTAACCTTATTTATGAAAATTGGAAATGCGAGCACAATATGAATTTTACAAAAGAAAGGAGACGAAAGAAATGCTAATTAAAAACCTTCATCCAAGTTGTTGAACATTAATTTTATAAAAAAAAACCTTAAAAAATAATGTGAACCTCAAATAATGAAAAATTGTGTAACATCATATATTGTTTGCAAGTAAGGAAATTTATGTAATATACAAAAACAACAAAGTGACATTTCGATAAAAGGGAATGGAAATAACCAATAAAAATTGAGATATTCTTTATAACGATTTCGACACAACAAAGCGTTTTATTTTACTGTGGGTTTTCGAATTAAATTTCTTGGTTGCAAAGTGTGTGTAATTTGGATAATTAAGCACTGAACAAAACATTGACAGCGAATGTTGTCCCTTGTTGCATACACTACAGCTGTTTTGTGTTTTCAGTTGCTGTCGAGTTGTGAATACATTTTTCGCCTGTTTCCCGTGCACCTCAGGTTTCTTTGGGTTTTGTTTCTGGTCCGCTACAGCTTCAAGTGTTCGAAATCTGGCTTCCAAAAATGACGTAAACTCTGCGAATGTTGGCAATTCCTTTTGGGCACCCAGTTTTTCCTCCCATAACTGCTGAGTGATTGTGGGTAACTTCTGGAGCATAATGTAAATTAGGATTACATCCCAATTTTCTGTTTTGACTCCCAAGTTCCTCAACGCATGCAGACACTCCGTAGATACATCCAACAGTTGTTTCAAGGAGTTGGATCCTTCTACGTTTACCAACGGTTGATTGAACAATATCTTCATTTGAGTGTTTACCAGAACTCTTTTGTGGTCGTACCTGTTGGTGAGGATGGTCCAGGCAGTGCTGTAATTGCCCTAATCTAAACTTAAATGATGTAAAAGTCGTTCTGCTTCGCCGGTTAAGCTGGATTTTAGGTAGTGCAACTTTTCTATGTCGGTTAACGACGAATTAGTGTGCACCACAGAACTAAACATGTCATGGAACGACCTCCATATTTCATAACCTCCAGAAAATGATGGCAAATTGATCTTCGGGAGTCGCAGTTCCTTTCTGCTGGCGGTTGGATTATCGCTGTCTACTGCAGCGCCGACGGGAATCCTGTCTAGTGCTTCAAGCAGAGCCGATCGGTAGGTTACATACAACTTCCTGATGTTGTCATAAATTAGATCAAACTGGCTTCCATCATCATCGCCTGAATTGTACACGGCATTAGCATTGACGGTGACACTTGCCTGAAAGTTTGATTCCAAGATGGCGAGACGCCCTTGAAGATAATGTCTAGATGCCTTTGTTTCTTTTTTCGCCTTTTTGAAATTTGTTTCATCCTTTGTCATCTGTTCTAATAAATTCTTCAACAACTTCGAGCCGGAATTTGTATATGGGTGTGGCCTTTGTGGGCACTTAAGGAATGTATAGAAATTAATAAATAATAATGAAATAACTCAATGCATTGATTATTATATAAGACATATAATATCAAAGAACATTTACAAAATTAGAAACGAGGGGGTTATCTGATATATTACATGAGAAGAAAAAATATTCCGAAAGTCGAGCTATTATTTCTTTTACCGTTTCAATTGTGTCTAGTTCGTATAGTTCTGAATTTGAGAAATACCATGGTAGTTTAGGTCTTCAGTCAGTATCCGAGGCAATTGGTCGTCTCTGAACATATTGTTTTTTACGTGGTGAGGGCGTTAACCCCACGCACAACCCCCAACTGGGAGGCCAGGCCCATTTATTTTGCCCGAAGGTTCCGGATGACTGCGGTATCGGTAACCTCGCTGAGGTTGTGAGTGCCGCCGTTGACCCTATATGATAGGGTTCCTCCGACGCCAACTCAACTCCAAAATCCCGATATGACCTTGAAGGCAAGCTTTTAGATCTGAGCTCCGAATATGTCAGAGTGGCTCTAAAAGGGAGTGTACCAGGTAGCTCTGGATGTCGCCGTTGGCTAATCTGATGATAAGCTCCTCCGCTGCCATCCGTAAAGAGGATGAGTCCTGATACAGACTCATCCACCGATTGTAAACTGTACAAATAACATCAGTACCGAGATCAAGTGTAGGATAACTCTTGCCAACCGCTGTTTCTTCGGGCTCAAGAGGCAATTGAGTAATAGAGCCCTCTCTCGAAGAACCAAGTTGACTCTATACAAGACACTGATCATCCCAGTCCTGCTATACGGGTCGGAGGCATGGACAATCTCAACAGCGGATGAAGAAGTCCTTGGTCTCTTTGAGAGAAAAGTTCTGCGTACGATGTTTGGTCCTGTTTGTGTTGACGGTTTCTGGAGAAGAAGATTCAATCACGAACTGTACGGGCTGTACAGCGACATGAGCCTAGTTAGGCGTCTACGGATCCAACGCCTACGGTGGCTAGATCATGTGGAGCCTATGGACACCACAGCTCCGACCCGAAGAATCTCCGAATCCAAACCTGTCGGGCAACGAACCAGGGGACGCTCGCGTTTAAGGTGGCGCACCCATGTGGAGAGGGACCTCAACCAACTTGGTGTGCGAAACTGGAGACAACTAGCCAGAGATCGCGCTAGTTGGAGAGGCATGTTGGTTGAGGCCCAGGTCCACCCCGGACTGTAGTCCCAGCCAAAGAAGAACCAGTCCAGTCGGCAGTGTTAAATGTGTTTTTGATGTCCAATGTCACCACCGGACAATACTTCTTTATGCCACACCTAAAAGAAAGCCCTTCTATGGGTGCTGACAACTGACTGCATGGACGGTGGAGCGTTGCTTTCGGAATCCAATCTTGGGATTTAAATGGGCTTCCTTCAGCTCTGCTATAGACAGAAGTCTGTCGTAGATTACACGCTCTAGGATCTTACCCATTGGGTCTAGGAGACATACTGGCCGATATGACGATTTTTTTTTTGTATTTTTTTTTTATAATTTACGCGTGCTCAAGGGGTTATTAATACCCTTAATTGTCCGGGGTCAAGACACAGCACGGGCCGAAGGTATAGAGGGAGAGAGAGAGAGGAGGTACCTGTGCACATTGGTCTTAAACATCTGCGGGTTGTAATCTGTGGGAAATATTGAGTTGGGAAGAGCATTCCATATTCGTGTGGTGCGGCTAAAAAACGAGTCTCTAAATTTCACTGTGCGTCCGAAAGTAGGCTTAAGGGTAAACTGATGTGCATTCCTGGCGAGACGTGTATTGCGGGTGAATTCAAGGAGAGGAGGAATGCAGTTGGCTAGCTCACTTGAGCATCGTTTGTTAAAATAACGATAAAACACGGACAAAGAAGACACGGTTCGTCAATGTTCAAGCGAGTCTAATGAACTCGCGATATCGTTGTCTCCTTTAAGTTTTATCGCTCGAATTACGGTTACCCTTTTTGGGAGCAAATGAAAAACAATATTTTTCTTCTTTTAGAAACTTTATTTTGTTAAGACAACCTTCTCACTAGGACGATCTCTCTGCAACTGATCATAATTTGTATGTTCTATGCTATCAACTTAGAGTAAACACGAAAACAACGCCACCCATCATACCTCCGCCCCCAACAACCTGATCAACATGATTTGCTTGGCTTGGGCTAGCAGCATGTTGAAAAACAAATAACCTAACCGTTTGCATGATTGGCTTGGCTTGGGTGACAAGTTCTGTTGTACAGTCTGCCCGTTTCAGCTTAAGCATATATGAATGGATGAATGCTTGCTCTTCGATGTATGGACGATGGACTTAGGGATAGGTGACATACATAGAGTATATCTATTAATGTAACTCTCGGTGATGGCTGGTTATCAGGGGTTCCCTTTAGAGACAGCAGACAGCATTGAGTTTTGGAAGCATTGAATTCCACTCTGTTGTTCTTACCCCAGTTAATTATGCTGTCCAGATCGGAATTCAATGTGCTTGACATACGCTGCCGTTCCAACACTACGTCCCAAGGGCAGGGTGGTAAGTTTTGGAACGAATATGAAAAGCTGAGGGTGCTGTCATCAGCGAAGGAGTGGATTGGATTAGAAGTGGCAGACAGGAGGTCATTTATAAAAATGAGAAAGAGTGTCGGAGACAGAACAAAGCCTTGGGGGACACCAGCATTTACTTTATGAATATCAGACTTGAACGCACAACTTGGATTGAACGGTTCGAAAGGTAGTTTCTAATCCATAGAAGCAGAGATTCATCAACTCCATAAGCACGCATTTTCGACAAAAGAGCTTGATGCCAAACTCTGGCAAATGCTTTAGAAATATCGAGCGCAACAATTTTGCTTTCGCCTGCATTGTGCAAAGATTGGTTCCACTTTTCGGTGAGATAAGCTATCGATGTTTCTTCAGCAGGCTTATTTCCTTTGCGCAGTAGTACTAGGTGCTAATTTGCACGGTCCTGGGAACACCCCTTCCTCGAGCCACTTTTGCAGTGCTGCGATGAATGGATCTGGTTTCATTCCGGCAGCGGCCCTTAATGCCCTGTTCGGAATACCTTCAGGACCAGGCGCCTTTTGGTCCCTTATTCAGTTAAGATACCTCTCCAGGTCTTCCAATGTAACAGCTGGGATATGTCCTTCTTCTGTTGCCCGGACGATAGTGACCATGCTGCGTATACTTTTTGGGAATAAATGCTCGAGAATGCTTTTTAGCGTTTTTTGGCAAGTAACGCGTGGGGATTTGCAGGATTTCAGTTTGGACATAACCACTCTGTAGCGCTCTATGTGGTCCATAACTTAGGGATTGCTTGTAAGGTTGACGACGACAATGGTGCGAACAACAACGACAGCCAAGAAACCTAAATCTGGTTTATGACAGCCACACGTCTAGGAGCGCCACAAAAATCATCAACACACTACTGGCCTAACTGCTCAACCCTGCGTGCGGAGGAGAAAACTGATCAAAAACCGATTCCTCGACAATCCTCCGCTTCCGTTCATGAGAAAGAATCACCTCCTCAAACACGCTTGCGAGAAATTCCAGCCAAGCAGCATCCGCCGCCTTCCAACACCCGTCCAGACATCAGAGGGAAAACTTCATTTCAAAGCTCCATCATCCATTCATTCCACTCGAACAACTTCAGAGGCGAAAAAAAAGCAGCAAGAGGAGAATTTAATGGGTCCCTTTTAAGTTAATGGCATTCACACAAGCCAAGTCCTCCTGAAAGCCCAATTACTCCTCAAACAACCGCAATATTCTGACTTAATTGAATCCATGAGCGGAGGCCACACGCCTCCGTACAATGGCGCCGCATTGCATTCCTCATCGCCGGCACACAGAGGCAGAGAAAAAGAACTCCACAACCGACAAAAATGACGAAAAGGGCGAAAACAATGAAAAGGAAATTGATTAAAATTATTAAGAGCAGCTAATTGAAAGCAAACAACGTCATCATTGTCACAACTCACATGTGAGGCGAGGATGAAAGGATCACGGGCGGCACACACAGACGCACCCCGAGACACGTCTCGCTCACACGTGTGTGCAAATCCTCAATCGGCAATAGAGCGAGCACGCCTCGTCCATTCGGGCGGTGGGATGCGATGCGACAACGAAGACGACGACGACGACAACGTGTGGAGAATGGGGAAGCGGTGGGGACGATCCAGGCGCTCGGGGACGAGTATGTAAAACTTCATCCGCCGATGTACGCACGCCAGGCGCTCGGATGCTGCCACGGCCGTCCCTCAGTAGCCCCTGCCGAATTCTCCCAAGCATCGTCCTGCCGCACGTCCTTGCCAAGAATTGGTGGGGGGGGGAAGCAGAGGGAGCGAGGTACGGCAAAAAATAGGGGGGCGCAGTGCGCACACACTATCGTGCAGCTCCCACAGTAGTTTGGGTCGCCGCTAGGCGTCGAGCACCGAGTTGACCGGTCGGAGGATGGCTGGCAACCTTAGCCTCGGCACGGCACAGCATCGGCACCGGCATCAGCGTTGGCGGCGGCTGATTGTGTTGTTCGTCGAAAATTGCCAGAGAATGCTTAAATCCTTGATTAACGAATCCAATTAGGGCGCTTGTTTCAACATGATGCAGCGAGAATGGATCCAGGATTTGGAATATCTCGTGCAATGTGCGAATGCAATTCCTAGGTAGTTAGCACGGCTCTTGGCTTAAGGTACCACCCATCCACCTCCACCCACCATCCACCTCCACCCACCATCCACCCACCGCTGGGAAAGTCGAACTCAGGAGCTGTGCTGCTGGAATGCCGGGAGAATGCTGCTGCTGCTGCTAGGACCGACTACCGGGTGGCAACTGCATGGATGCATAGTTATCCACGAATAATTTCCGAGTACGTATCAGTGGTGGCAGTGATGGGGGGGGCAACACCCGAGCGCGCCCAACCCCCGCCCACGACTTTCCGACTCACCATCCAATAATTTTCTAAACCAACATGTTCTTGCACCCGCTCTGGGGGTTGGACGCAGCCAACTTGATTATAATCTAACATCGCCTCCACCGGTGGGCCGGGGCTGGGCCGGGGCTGGGCCGGGAGAGTGTGCGGCGGGGGACGGCAAAGGCGATTGCATCGTCGTTCCGAGGACGGGCGAGGGATGTGTTCCTATTCGTTTCGTTAGCACGTCGTGCACAAATGAGTTCTTGCGTTGTGCTCCCGCTGCAGTGCTGGTGCCGGCCGGGGTGTGCAGCTGTAGTTTCGAATAATAGAGAATCATTGTTGGAACATGCAAGCTGATAATTGAATACAGGCAGCGGGGACGGAGACAGGCTGACATTTGTTTTCGGCGGCAGTGTCGCCGGACGCAATTGGAATCTTCTCTGTGAACGCGACGGCGAACGCGCGTTGAATGCTCCGCTTTGGAGGCGGACTGGTGTCTTCTAACGAGCACTAACTTCGTTTTCTAGAACTGTGGCCGATTGCTGGTGTGCGTGTGGGTGGGTGTTGGGGGGACACCTTTCGCCTGAATGCGCCCGGGACTGAGGTGATTTTGTGCAGAGAGACGTGCGTATCAGCAGCAGAGGCACTTAGCGGCAAACTTCGTTTTCGAAATACATAAGCTTTCATTGGCAAGTCGGGGGACGTGGATGTGCCTCGGAAGTGCTTGAGGCTAATTTATTTATAAGCACAATTTAATGGCGGGAACATGCTCTCAGTGGGGGATTCAAGTGCGCACCATGGACGAGTGCTTTGATCTTGGAATGTGCATTGTCTCACATTATCGCAGGCCCCCTCCTGGGATTGGCTTGGCAGACTTGTGAGAAGACCCGTCAAGTTGTGATCAGGAGTTGGATGAGTTGGTTCGCAAATAGCTCCAAAGAGCGCCAATGAGTCAGATTAATGGCTGCAAGAAGTGCCAACGGAGGGAAGTGGAAATCGGGTGGATTTATAGGAATTCATTGAAAACAGGCGGAAGCGGAACTGCTTTTTGTTGGGTCCTAATATTGCCACTTCTTATAATGAGAGCCGAAACAATCGGTTTCATACCGAATAATGCAGATCGCGGACAAGCGAAGGAGAAATATGAAGAGTTTAAAAGAACCGGAAACAAGGCTTCACGGACAGAAAAAAGCTAGCCCATAGGGCAGCCATAATTTGACAATATCAATGCGGCTTCATTCCAGACAAATCAACAACTGATCACATTTTCGCTCTCAGGCACAGACAGATCTGAAAAATGTCTGGAACAACAATGTCGGTGTTTCATTGTAGCACCAGTTAACAAACCTTAAGGCTGAATGAAGGGAATACGAAATAAATGGCGACGTCGTCCGCGAGGAGAACACTTAGAGTTTGTCATCATCAATCAGGGTAGCTTAGCACATTTTTCATTTTAATTCATTTTTATTTCCTTAATCATAATAAGCTTACGTACTAGACAAAAATGCTTAAAACTAGTTTGACGCACAGTTTTACTAATTCTAACTTACTGGCCCTCGGCGGGCATTCTAAGCTAAACTTAATCTTATACTATGTCTTTCGACCTAACCTAACTATACATATGTTTAAATGTAAATGACTATAACTGCATGGGCTTATGTACACAGGGAAAAGTTGCTGACTGCACCCAACCTGGTAGGATGCCAGCGCGATCCCTGCTTGTCCATAAGTCAAGTTGACATACAGCCTCCTAGTGGTGCCCCTGGATAGCCATCACAACAACCGTTGTGTGGTGAACTAATGTATGCAGCGATCCCCCTCTGCCCGAGGGTCAAATAATGGGCCTGGCCTACCAGTTGTAGGTTGTGCGTGAGGTTAACTCCCTCACCACATAAAAAACCAACGGTTACGAACCGACAACAGGCCTCGGATATGGACGGGTTCAAAGTTGACGACCCCAGCAAACGATCAAAGAACAATGATTTTCGGTTCTGCACGTGGAATGTAAGGTCCCTGAAGAGACCACGTGCAGCCGATGAACTCGCGGAGGCCCTGGACTGCTACAAAGCAGATGTCACCGCCATCCAGGAGAAGCGATGGGATGGGCCGGGCAAAAGGAAGATGAGAAACTGCAACATCTACTACGGTGATTGCTACAAAGAGGGAAGGCAGCGCTTATTTTGATGCGGATTCGTTGTTCGAGGCAGACTTGGGCAAAAAGTCTTAAGCTTTGATTATATCAGCGAGCGCCTCATAACAATCCACATCAAGGCTAAATTCGGGAACATCAGCCTGATTGGCGCACACGCCCCGACGGAGGAGAAGGATGACGATAGCAAGGATGACTTCTATGATCTCCTAGAAAGAACATACGATCGATGCCCCAGCTATGACACCAAGATCGTTCTAGGAGATTTCAACGCACAGCTGGGCAAGGAAGAAATCTTTGCTAGAGTCATCGGAAAACACAGCCTGCACGACAACACATCCGGAAACGGACTCAGGCTGGTAGATTTCGACTCGGGGCGTAACCTCTCTGTGATGAGCACGCGGTTCAAACACCTCAACATCCGTAAGGGGACCTGGCGGTCTCCTGATCAATCAACCGTCAACCAGATTGATCACGTTGCGATCGACGTCAGACACTCCTCCAATATTCTCGATGTCCCCACGTTCCGAGGAGCCAACATCGACTCGGACCATTTCCTTGTTGTAGCCAAGGTAAGGATGAGGATATCGAGAGAAGTACGGAGTCGAGAAAGAACACTACGGTTTGACGTCGGAAAGCTACAATCGCAACTGACCGCTAGGAACTTTGCCGACCGAGTCTCCCTGAAACTCTCTGAAAGTTCGACGCTGCCTGCACATTCAATAGAAGAAGAATGGAAACGTCAAAAAGCCATCAAAGAAGCTGCCACTGATGTGCTGGGTTTCAGGACACAACAACGGAAGAGCACCGGCTTCTCAGAAAGAAAAAGAAAGAGCATGAGAAGCGCGCGGTCGTGGAGATGGAGAGGTGTTACGACAGGAAGGAGGTCCGAAAGTTTTACCAAAAGGTAAAACAAGTATCAGGAAGATACAGACCTCGGACCGAAGCCTGCAGGGATGAAAATGGACAACTAGTAGTAGAATCGCAGTCGATTCTGAGAATTTGGAAAAATCATTTCTGTAGACTGTTAAACGGCGATGACGACACAAATTCCGCTGTCAGGCAGAATGTTTCACTCAATTTGGACGATGATGAACACGAATTCCGTCCCCCCGATCTAGACGAAGTCAAGGTAGCGATATCGAGACTGAAGTCGAACAAAGCTGCTGGAGCGGACGGATTGTCCACGGAACTGTTTAAGGCAGCTGGAGATGACCTGGTTGGGGGCATGCACCAGCTCATCTGTAAGATTTGGTCGGAGGAAAGCATGCCCGATGAGTGGAATCTCAGCGTCGTTTGTCCGGTCCACAAGAAAGGAGACCCCTTTGACTGCGCCAACTATAGAGGGATCAGCCTCCTTAACATCGCTTACAAGATACGCTGCCGTTCTGTGTGAACGCCTGAAACCCCTTGTCAACAACCTGATAGGTCCTTATCAGTGCGGTTTCAGGCGTGGGAAGTCCACCATCGACCAAACATTCACTCATCGGCAGATCCTGGAAAAGACTCAAGAGATGCAGATCGACACCCACCACCTATTTGTCGATTTCAAGGCCGCATATGACAGCGTGCATAGAGACGAGCTATACAACGCCATGTCTAGTTTTGACATTCCTGCCAAACTTGTCAGGTTGTGCAGGATGACGATGGAGAACTCTCGCTGCTCCATCAAGGTCGGTAACGAACTCACCGAGACCTTCAGTGTCAAAAACGGTTTTGGACAAGGCGACGAGCTGTCATGTGATTTCTTTAACATCGTCCTGGAGAAGATCGTGCGAAACTCAAACGTAAACACCCGAGGCACGATCTTCCAAAAATCGGTTCAACTGCTTGCTTACGCGGACGACATTGACGTGATTGGACGAACACAGCGAGCCGTCAATGAGGCGTTTGCTGGCATTGAAGCGGAAGCGGCTAAAATGGGTCTAGCGATAACCCAGGGCAAAACAAAGTACATGCTGTCATCACAAAAGGACGCACAACATCGACGTCTCGGACAGAGCGTCCTATTGGGCAGCAGAAACTTTGAGGTAGTCAAGGACTTCGTCTACCTAGGCTCCGGAGTAAATAGGGACAACAACACCAGTATCGAGATCAAGCGCAGTATTACTCTTGCCAATCGCTGCTTCTTTGGGCTCAAGAGGCAATTGAGTAACAGAGCCATCTCTCGAAACACCAAATTGACCTTGTATAAAACCCTGATCATCCCAGTCCTTTTCTATGGCGCAGAGACATGCACGCTTTTGAAAGCGGATGAAGAAGCTGTTGGTTGTTTTGAGAGAAAAGTTCTGCGTACGATCTTTGGTCCTGTTTGCGTTGATGGCGTTTGCAGGAGGAGGTTCAACCACGAACGGTACGGGCTGTACAACGGCATGCACATGGTTAAGCGTCTTCGGATCCAACGCTTAAGATGGCTAGGTCATGTAGAGCGGATGGACACCACAGCTCCGTTCCGAAGAGTCTTCGACACCGAACCATTGGGACAGCGCAGCAGAGGACGTCATCGCACTAGATGGCGCACACAAGTGGAAAAGGACCTCAACCAACGTGGTGTGCGCAACTGGAGGCAGCTGGCGAAAGATCGTGCTAGCTGGAGAGGCATGTTGGTTGAGGCCCAGGTCCACCCCGGACTGTAGCGCCAATCAAAGAAGAGTAATCCGGGACAACCATCAACATCGACCAAATCGGCAAAACCAGATCGATTCGGCAAGAAGACAATGCTGTGTGTTTGGTGGGACCAGAAAGGTGTGGTGTACCACGAGCTCCTAAGACCTGGTGAAACCGTTAATACTGATCGCTACCGACAACAAATGATCAATTTGAACTATGCATTGATCGAGAAACGACCAGAATTGGCCAGACATTCCAGACAATGCACACAAAGCAAAACCGGTTCAGGATACAATCACAACACTTGGCTGGGAGCAGCTGCTCCACCCGCCGTATTCACCAGACTTGGCTCCTTCCGACTACCATTTGTTTTCATCGATGGGACACGCATTGGCTGAGCGGCACTTCGATTCCTACGAAGAAGTCGAAAATTGGGTGTCTGATTGGTTTGCTTTAAGATACGAACAATTTTATTGGCGTGGTATTCACAAATTGCCAGAAAGGTGGTCAAAATGTGTAGAAAACAATGGCCAATACTTTGAATAAAATGTTTTTACTTTCCCATTAATAATTAGTGTTTTATTTTCAAAAAAAAAACTCATTTCATACCGGTATACCTGTGTGTAATATATATGTGCATTTATAATACAGCTCGCTCTAGACTTGACTAGTTGAAGTACAAGGGACATCATCTTGAAGGATTGCGTTTCTTTCTTGAAGAACTGAGGAAAAGCTCTACGTAGAAAATATTAAAAGGTTTGTCTGAAGTAATACTAAGAAAGTATGGTGGCTCGTGGCGTTGTGAGTATGTGCATCGACCCCAACCTCGACGTCGTAGGTTTGATTCCTGCTCTGTGCGGCCCTTCCTCTCTCGAGTCACTGACAATGCTCAAGGAGTATTTCCTGTCTAGATAAAGCTTCTCAAATCTGGCCGTTCGGATTCGGCATAAAACTGTAGGTCCCTTCCACTCGTGAGAGAACAATAACACGCACAACACGAGTGGTTGCTGAGAAGCTAAGCCCTGGCCCCCTACGGGCTGTAGTGCCACCCATATAAAGGGTGATTTTTTAGCTATTATCTTTTTGGCAACACTGGTTTAAACAGCTGACTCACGTTTCGTGTTTTGTTTCACAGTCAAACATCTTCAGTTTGTTCTACAATTTAAAAATGAGTCGTCTTACAAACGAACAACGCTTGCAAATTTTTTTATCAAAGTTCATCGCGCCTTATTCATTCTTCATTCATCGACGAAGCTAATTTTTGGCTCCATGGGTACGTTGTCGATTTGGAGTGAATATCAGCCAGAAGCATTGCAGGAGTCACAGTTTGATGCGTTGGCATCATTGGACCGTACATCTTCAAAGATGATGCGAATCGTAACGTAACTGTGAAAGGTGCTAGTGCTATCAAACTTGTATTGGGTAAGATTTAAATGCAATATGTTTCCAGTAGTTTTCGCGTCACCTATGTTTGAATTCGTACATTGTAACTTCTCAAGGGTTCATGCACATGCTGCAAGAAAACTCGACAAAAACTAAAATGGTGAGTGTCCCAGCTAACCACGTAGAAAGTGTGTGGAAATGAACGATAGTATGTACATGCATCTGGGGAAACAAGTTCGAAGTTTACTCGTTAAGAAGCTTTATTAATACAGGGTGTTGTTTGTTAAATTATGTATGAGTCAAGAAGCTTAAGAAAACAAGTAATTTTGAAAATATATGAGTCCCAACAAAGGTTTTTGATAACAAAGTGTGGAAAATAAACATAGACACCAATGCTCCAGCTAAGAGGGTCTTCGAATCCGAGCCTTCTGATTCGAGATGGAGACGAAGACGGAACTTCCGGTATAGAGACCAAGTTATCGTGGTCTTGATCACTGGAAGCATGGTGCCCAGGACCGCTAGCGAAGGAAGGCAGTTGCTCAGGCTCGGACCCTTCATGGTTCGTCTGCCTGATAAGTAAGTAAGTAAGTGAATCTTTAGGTGTGAGCTCTAGGGGGATTGTTGGATCATCCATTCAATCATTAATTTATTCAATCTCAAAATATGCTCCATTTTCTGCTTATCGCACCGTGAACTTAGCATTTCGTAGACACACTGTGCTAGACTGGTACTGCGGGCTCACTGACTTATGCCAGCTGGAAGTCACAACTAATCGCCCAGCAAGGATCAGCAGCCAGATGTCCCAGCATAATGATAGTTTTGGCCAAGGTGGTGTGTGGCGGATCGTTGTTTGCTCGACAGCATATATTTTGTCTTGTCCTCGTTGACCTTAAGACCAACTCGTTTCGCCTGTTTCTCAATTGCCGTGAAAGCTTCCTCTATGGCACGACAATGTCGATGTCATCAGCGCATCCCAACAGCTTGACTGACTTGCAGAAGATAGTGCCTTCCGTGTAGACTTTTGCCCGCCGCACTATCTTCTCCAGTACCAAATGGAAGAAAACACACGACAGCGCATCTCCTTGCCGAAATCCGGTGCAGGTTTCGAACGGTTCAGAGCTTTTTGAACCGAACTGCACGGTGCATGGCGTGTGTGTTAGCGTGGTGCGACACAACCGGATCAGTTTTCCCGGGATCCCGAATTCGGCCATCGCTTCGCTTCGCATAGCTCCTTGCGATGAATGCTGTCGAATGCGGCTTTAAAATCGATGAACAGATGGTGAGTATCGATTTGAAACTCGCTGGTCTTCTCCAGGATCTGCCTTAGTGTGAAGATTTGGTCTGTAGTCGATTTGCCGGGCCGGAAGCCGCACTGGTACGTGCCGATTAGTGCGGTGCAAAACGGCTTTAGACGTTCACACAGCACGCTGGATAGGATCTTGTAGGCGACATTGAGCAGGGATATACCTCTGTAGTTCTTGCAGGAGGTAGGATCGCCTTTTTTGTGGATGGGGCATATGGAGCTGATATTCCAGTCGTCGGGCATGCTTTCTTCATCCCACATGATCTGGTGCATGCTCCCTACCATTACATTGCCCCCAGCTTTGAAAAGCTCCGATGGTAAGCCGTCTGAGCCTGCGGCTTTGTTGTTCTTCAGCCTTTTAATGGCTGTACCGACTTCTTCAAAGCTAGGTGGGAGGACTGAAGTTGGGATTTCCTGATTCCCTATCACTCTCTCCTGGTCAGGCCCGCTAAGCAGCTGTTGGAAGTGTTGCTTAAACACATCCACTATTCCCTGTGGTTCCGTAACTAGGTTACCCTCGCAATTTCGAAGAGCCTGGGTGCCTTTCCTAAAGCCTGTGGCCAGGCTTTTGGCATTTTTGTAAAAGGGCCGTATTCGATATCCTTGAGCTGGGAGGTTGCGAGAGACCTTTTCTTCAGGCGTAGAAGCTTTTTCTCCTCCCGTCTTCTAGCCCGGTACTCCTCTTGCGCTGCTCTTGTTTTCCGTTGCAGCGCTTTTTGGTATGCCTCGTCGGTTGCACGTTTTTTCTGCTCACACTCGCCACCATACCACGGGTTTCTTGTCGGGGGTGGTAGGTAGCCTACAGTAGTTTCCGCTACCTCTTTGATGGCCGAGCGGCAATGCAACCACATCTCGTTGGCACTTGACGTAGGCATACCGGAGAGTCTCTCACTTAATTGCTCTTCGTAGGCTCTGGCAATCTCCGGTGTGCTTAGGCGTCCAATGTCAAAAGTTTTCTTTGTCGGCTGGTGCAGCTTTCTGACATTGGACAGTCGAGCTCTGAATCTTGCTGCAACAAGAAAGTGGTCAGAGTCGACGTTTGCCCCCCTGAATGCTTGCACATCCAGGATATTTGACGCGTATCTTCCGTCAATAAGCACATGGGTTGCTGTGTGGACGTTTTTTGCGAGGGAATCTTGTGCTGCTTATGACCATATTACGTGCTGTCGCAAAGTCTGTGAGTCGGAAGCCGTTATCTGTTGTCGTGTCGTGGAGGCTGTGCTTTCCGATCACCCCGCCAAGGATGTTTTCCTTACCGATTTTAGCATTGAAGTCTCCGAGTACAACGATCCCTGTAAATGCACAGGTCAAGTTGACATACAGCCTCCTCGCGGCGCCCTATGGATAACCTCTACTGAAGCCGCTTAGAGGTGAATGTAACCAGGACCCGGTCCTCCAGGTTCGGGGGTTTCGCGTGGGGTTAACTTCCCCACCGTGTAAAACGCGCATTAGTTCAAAAACAGAAACAAGGACAACGATTTTCGGTTCTGCACGGGGAATGTGAGGTAATAACAGACCACGTGCTGCCGATGAACTTGCGGAGGCCCTAGAAGCCTATAAGGCAGACATCACCGCCATCCAGGAGGTGCGATGGGATGGGCCGGGCAAGAAGAGGATGAAAAACTGCGACATATATTACAGCGATTGCTACAGAGAGCGAAGGCAGCGCATGTTTGGATGCGGTTTTGTTGTTCGAGGCAGACTTAGGCAAGAAGTCTTAAGCAACATTCGGCAACAACAGCCTAATTTGCGCCCTGCGCCTTCTATGATCTCCTAGAGAGAACATACAATCAATGCCCCAGCTACGACACCAAGATCGTTCTAGGAGATTTTAATGCAAAGCTGCGCAAGGAAGAAATCTTTGCTAGAATCGTCGAAAAACACAGCCTACACGACAACACGTCCGACTCAGGCTGTTGGACTTCGTGACGGGGCGAAACCTCACTGTAGCCAGCACGCGGTTCCCTCACCTCAACATTCACAAAGGGACCTGGCGGTTCCCTGATCAATCAACCGTCAACCAGATTGATCACATTGCGATCGACGTCAGACACTCCTCCAGTGTCCTCGATGTCCGAACCTTGTTGTAGCCAAGGTCCGAACTTGGATATCGATTGTACAACGGAGTAGAGCAAGGACAAACATGAGAAGTGCGCGATCGAGGAAATGGAGAGGTGGTACGGCAGAAATAATGTCCGAAAGTTTTACCAGCGGGTGAAACAACTATCCAAAGGGTACAAACATCGGACAGAAGCCTGTCGGAACGAAGAGGGACAACTCGTAGTAGAGTCGCAGTCGATACTGAGAATCTGGAAGGATCACTTCTGCAGACTGTTAAACGGCGAAGAGGACACCAATACCGCTGTCAGGCAGAATGTTCCACTCCACGCAATGGACGACGATAGAAGAGAATTCCGTCCGTTCCGAAGTCAAGGTAGCGATATCGAGACTGAAGTCGAACAAAGCTGCTGGAGCGGACGGTTTGCCCGCGGAACTGTTTAAAGCAGCTGGAGATGATCTGGTTGGGCGCATGCACCAGCTCATCTGTAAGATTTGGTCGGAGGAAAGCATGCCCGACGAGTGGAATCTTAGTATCGTTTGCCCGATCCACAAAAAAGGAGACCCCTTTGACTGCGCCAACTATCGGGGGATAAGTCCTTAACATCGCCTACAAGATCTTCTCTGCCGTTCTGTGTGAGCGCCTGAAACCATTCGTCAACAACATGATAGGTCCCTATCAGTGAGGTTTCAGGCCTGGGAAGTCCACTATCGATCAAATTTTTACATTACGGCAGATCCTCGAACGGTCGACTTTAAGGCCGCATATGACAGTGTGCATAGAGACGAGCTACACAGCGCCATGTCTAGTTTTGACATTCCTGCCAAACTCGTCAGGTTGTGCAGGATGACGATGGAGAACTCTCGCTGCTCCATCAAGGTCGGTAACGAACTCAGCGAGACCTTCAATGTCAAAAAAGGTTTTAGACAAGGCGACGCGCTGTCATTTGATTTCTTTAACATCGTCCTGGAGAAGATCGTGCGAAACTCACACGCAAACACTAGAAGCACGATCTTCCAGAAGTCCGTGCAATTGTTAGCATACGCCGATGATATTGACGTGATTGGCAGAACTCAGCGAGCCGTCAATGAGGCATTTGCTAACATTGAGACGGAAGCGGCTAAAATGGGTCTGGCAGTGAACGAAGTATATGCTGTCCTCAAGAAAGGACACACAACATCGACGACTCGGTCTGAACGTCACCGTAGGCAGCTACAACTTCGAGGTAGTCAAGGACTTCACTTACCTCGGCTCCGGAGAAAATTGTACAAATAACGTCAGTACCGAGATCAAGCGAAGGATAACTCTTGCCAACCGCTGTTTCTTCGGGCTCAAGAGGCAATTGAGTAGCAGAGCCCTCTCTCGAAAGACCAAGCTCACATTATATAAGACCTTGATCATCCCTGTACTGCTGTATGGTGCGGAAGCTTGGACTATATAAAGAGCGGATGAAGACGCACTTGGTCTATCCGAGAGATAAGTTCTGCGTTCAATCTTTGGTCCTGTTTGCGTTAAAGGATGTACGGGCTGTACAGCGATATGAGTCTAGTCAGGCGTCTACGGATTCAACGCCTAAAATGGCTAGGCCATGTTGAGCGCATGGACAACACTGCTCCAGCCCGAAAAGTCTTCGACTCCGAACCAGTGGGACAACGCAACAGAGGACGACCACGAACCCGATGGCGCACTCAGGTGGAGAAGGACCTCAACCAACTTGGAGTGCGAAATTGGAGGCAGCTGGCTAAAGATCGTGCCAGCTGGAGAGGATTGTTGACCAAGGCCCAGGTTCAGCCCGGACTGTAGCGCCACCAGAAGAAGAAGAAGAATAAGTCGTCGTTGGGATTCCGTCCGTTCTTCCGAGGCTGCTTGCTCTTCCGTAACAGTTATTTTTTTTCGTGGGTGGGTTGTTAGCCCTCCACACAACCGCTGGGGAAACCTGCATGCATTAGTTCACCTCACAACGGGTGTTGTGAGAGCTATCCAGGGGGCGCCGCTTGGAGGCTGGATGTCAACTTGATCTATGCATCGACAAGGATCGTTGCTGGCATCCCACCAAGTTGAGAGCGATCAGCAACTTTGCCCTGTGAGCATAGACCCTACACTCCACCTAAAGATTCAAAGAGCCCCCAATTCAACAGAAAAACACCAACAATCTCTTTTTGTTGAATTTTTATTGTAATTCATTTTTAGAAAAAAAAACTCCAATTTTCCAATCAAATGAAACAGAAAAGGAAAAACAACGAAAACAAACAATTGCTTACGATCCACAAAACAAAACACACACACACATGTACATATGTCGTTTAAAACAAAACAAAAAAAAATCGATCATCTCTCGTGAAAGAAACTCAAAGTGAAGCAAAAACCCCGTGGAAAATCAGCAAATCGAGTGAACTGGCCCCCAACAGCTCTCAGTTGCGATCGGACACCGGCACCGTCACGGGCGGAGGACCACCTGCGGAAGGGAGTTTCACAAGAGCTTCGCTTTCTCTGAACTATCACTAAACGTTACATTTATTGTTATATGCATACACAAGTAAATATATGGTATATAAATTAGAAACTAATGTAGATCCTTGTTAGATTTTGCTTTACACTAATTGAATTGAATCTGAATGCGAAACACAACTGCGCCGTGGCCGGACATCCTGATGCACCCCACATTTCCATTCTCTGCTTCAATCACTTGTGTGTTCTCGTCGTCGTCGTCGTCGTCGTCGTCGACAACGCGTCATCGTCATCGTCGCTATTTTATAAATCTCTGCCTAAAGTCTAGGTTTACTATTTACAAACATTTTACAATGAAACATAACGGAAAAGAAGAACGAAAATAAAAACAGTAATAATTTAAGGACTCTAGAGAGTAGGGTCTCGTTTCTTTTGTTGCTGCGCGCCAGTTTCCCGTGCGAATTCTGCTCTGGTCTGGTGGTGTGGTGAACGAGCGCGTCTACTTGTCGAAGATGATCGTCTTGGTGGAGGTGCCGTTCGTCTCGGAGTGGCGCCGCCGCAGGAGGTCCACCGGCTTCAGGTGATCGAAGATCAGCCCGTTCTGGGCCTGCGAGTAGAAGAACGGCCGATCGAGGTTGGCCAGTTTGCCGACTATTTTTGGTATCTTATCACTCTCCGTGGGATGGTGATGGGCGGCGATGCCGCCCAGGGCTGAGGGTGTACTCTGGCTGTAGTAACTTGTACCGTTTTGGGGGCTCGGCTTCAGCAGGATCTGCTGGAATTCGGTGGGCCCCTTGAGGCTGGCCGTCTTGCGAATGTTGTTGCGGATGTTCTCGCAGTTCTTGCAGTTTTTCGCCTTCACTGCCTGTATGGCGTTGTTGCGGAGTGTTCGACTGCGTGTGGCGGTCATTATTTTGGCCGGCGACTGGGGCACGGTCGCCGTGGGTGAGGTCGGATTGCTGTCCTCCTCGCCGGTCGGGGGTGGTGTTGAGCCATTGCTTGTCGCCGAATTGGAATCATTCGAGAGGTTATCACTGTCCGGGGTGTCTGGGTGGGGAGCGGTGCTCGGTTCGCCGCCCTCGTTGCCATTGGGTGAGTTGTCCGCTGAGTCGCGGTTATTTGGTTTGTTTTGTACTTCTTGGGCTAATTCCACCCAATGGCGACAGTTCTCTCGTACTCCATCGACCAGGGGTTCCAGCTTGTCTGATAGATGCGCAAAGGCCTGCAAGAGTAAGATTGGTTAGTTTTTTGACTTGAGGGAATGTTGGAATTGGTGTGTCCATTGCTCTGCAGGGAAAAGTGGTAATTTGAAGGAATTATTAACTCATGGACGCTGGCTTTGGTGTTCTTTCGAAACCTTAAGGGATTGGATGATATTCTAGGAGGTTCCTTCTTTGTGTGGCGCTTTGGTCAAGAGTGAAGCTAGAACGTCAAACAACAGGTCGTTTTCTATTGCGTTGTCCCACTGGTTCGGAGTCGAAGACTCTTCGGGCTGGAGCAGTGTTGTCCATGCGCTCAACATAGCCTAGCCATCTTAGGCGTTGAATCCGTAGACGCCAAACTACACCCAAAGCCCATACAGTTCGTGGTTGAATCTTCTTCTCCAGGAACCTTCAACGCAAAGAGGACCAAAGATTGAACGCAGAACTTTTCTCTCGGAGAAACCAAGTGCGTCTTCATCCGCTCTTGAGATAGTCCAAGCTTCCGCGCCATACAGCAGGACAGGGATGATCAAGGTCTTATATAACGTGAGCTTGGTCTTTCGAGAGAGGTCTCTACTACTCAATTGCCTCTTGAGCCCAAGGAAACAGCGGTTGGCAAGAGTTATTCTGCGTTTAATCTCGGTACTGGTGTTGTTCGCACTATTTACTTGGGAGCCAAGGTAGATGAGTCTGTTCACAGACAGCGGGTTGTCGAGGATCATGGGATCTAGTTTAGACTACTTTGTAATGAGGGGATGGTGAATATAGAGAAGGTGGGAAATATTATGCTTGTTTTCTATGCCTGCAGCTTCCTCTCCACTTGGGAGCTATCTATTCCTGCAGCTTCCTCTCCACTTGGGACACATTTCTTCAACAGTCACGGGGAGCTACGCAATGCTGTCGTAAGCTCCCTTAAATTGGGGGCTTCAACGACTGTTCTTGCTGCAGTCAGCCACTTGTACTTAACCTCACCTAATGCATCATTCCCAAACAGCTTCTGTGGCCAATTTACCATACATTCACTAAGCCTACAATGCAATGGACAACCACACCAAACAGCAAAAGAAAAATCATGTCTTACTCCATAAATCGGCAAGCAAATCGACTCGATGAATCCCACTTGCATCATTGGCAGCTCATCCTCCTTCTCCCGGTTCATTATGTCCTGAAAAGCAAAAGCACACATTAGTCCACATCCCACGAGCCGATCGTTGAAGGCACACTTACAATCGGCGTGATATTCAATTCCTGCTTCTCCATGTCGCCCTGTTCGAAGAACTCGGAGCTGACCAGATCGGCAACACGCTTCTCAATGTCCCACGGCTTCGTGATGGCCGATAAATCACAGACTGTCATGCTCATGGCACGCAAGAGTGCCCGAGGCTCATCTCCCGTCCAATAGCTCATTGGTTTCTCCTCGACATACTTCAGGAATGGTCCACGCTTCCTGCAAAGACAAACATCACAGAGAAGATGTAACGCCGCCGGAAGAACGGAGAGTCCACGGGGTCTCACCTAAAATAGACGGCTAAATCAGTCGAGAGGATCGCATCCTCCAGGACGTGTATCACACGGCTGTAGTCCTCTGATGATAAATTCGATAAAATTTGATTTCCAGGACTGTTCAGGATCATGATGCACTGATCGAAGTGATGATGCTCCATCGTCGAGGTCGAATACAATTGCGCTAGGGGTGATGAAGCTCTGCGGGAGAGATACGGCGTGGTTATTGGAGCGTCCTCACCGGAGGAGAGGATCAAGCACTTACTTGATTTGAAACGAATTGTTGGTCCCCCGATGGTCCAGATCGTGGCACAGGCAACCAATGATTAAGGCAAGGCACTCGATCTCACCGAAGATATTCCACCATTGGGTGGCCTTCAAAAAGAGGGGAAAGAGAAACATCAAATGGATTGAATCTTCGGCTGAAAGGGGGAAGCTGGCAACACTCACTGTCAGAATGGCGAACATCATTTGAGCTACATTGAATGCGTGCCGCCAGTTGTGGTACGTCACGTTGCGATAGTTCTTCTTCACGCTCAGCAGCCATCGGCAGAGAACCTCGTAATCGATGTGGAATCGCTCGACAAAGTCCAGGTCTAGGAACATTCGTAAGCAGGCCTGCGGAAGAGAAGTTTAGACATGGTCTTGCCGACTTGGCCGGCTGGGGACTCACCTTGAGGGTGTCATCGTCTTCGAACGTGATGTCATCGAACTTGAAGTCATGCAGCCGGAAGTGGGCCGCCGATGGAACTCGAAGTTTCTGGAAAGAAAGGAGGGAGCAGTCAGTAAAGGGGTTGAATCAACTACGAGCAGATGGTTGGTTGCACACACGACACATTCTTCTAAACCACCCCCGGGGGCAGCATGCTCTTTCAGAGCAGAACTTCCCTCGGACGTCAACTAGGTTGGATCCGCGCAATTGGCTGCCTCCAGGGAGGCATTCGCAATCTCATCTGCCCCGCAGAGCCCACAGATGCACAGATGCACTGCACACATCACAGAAATCAAACAAGTTCCCCAGATGAGCGTTCTCGTTCCTGCGGTTGGCAGGACGCCGCGTTCAGGGAATGGAGAGCTCACAGCTTGCGGTGAAATTGAACAGTTCATTGGCGAAATTGGAAGCAGTCTCAACTTCAGATCCTCTGTTGGACCAGGCTGGGGCACGGGCACAGCACAGCGTGGCAATAAAAGGATGCAGTCAGCAGCCACGTGTCATGGGGGAGGAATAAAAGCGACTTTACGAGAATGGGAAATGGAATCGGAGGCAGTAATATCGCATACAAAGGACTTCATTCGGGTTTATTGAGGAAGCGGTCATGATTTGATGACGTAGTGGGGACCACACTAGATTAGGTGGCAAGGCAACGGCCTGGGGGATGCCACGGAATTCGAGTCGTCCTCTTCGGTGTTTCTCGAGTTGCCTTTGATGACGAGGTGTACGCACGTTTCAAGTCGTAAAAGTCGACGTGATTGGCGCGAGATGTGCGGCGCTGCTCGGTGAACTCGAGTGGCGGAGTTCACTGACATCGAGTGGATTTTTATTGTGGAAGCGCGCGGAATGATAGTCACTTGCCTTCAATCAGTTTTTTGATTGCTTTTCCTGAATGACTTTGTCAAATTGGAGCTTCATGGCTGGATGGCTGGATTGCCACTAAACAGGTCATGAGAGTTCGAATGAGAAGGAGGGCCACAGAGGAAGGTGGGGACGATAAGGAGCTGCATTTCGAAAGGCTCGGTTTAAGTGTTTGTTTTCTCGTCTTTTGTTCCATTTTTTTGCAGGGTCAGAGGCCTCGTTTTTTATTTCCGACACGAGAATAGAGAAAAAACCACAACACATCGCAGAAAGGGACAGTTTCTTGCATACACGTTGTTGCGTGAAAACGGTCAACTCGTAAATTCAATTCTGAAGAGCAGGACAGTGGGTCACGATCGCGAATACAAGCTGCCGAGATGAGAGATTATTTGTGTCGTTGTTGGATTTACTCGCCGGGACAGGGTAAGAAATACGGCAGTACGCGAGGAGCTTCTTGCACAGCTGCTTCTTCAAATGGAAATGGTGCCGCTTCGATGGTTTGTGTCCTCCATCATCACGATTTCCGAGGCGTGCCTTAAATGCTCCTCCATCAGGTGGGCAAGCGCTTCGCAGTCCCAGGACGAGGTGATTGAAAGAGAGCGTGATCGACTAAACCACTCCGAAAATCGGAATTATGAATTAGGATGAAGGAAAAGTGACACGCGCCCTTGCCTTCTACATAATAAGCCATTTACCTTGTACCAGCAACAGGCGAACGAACAAATTAGGGAGTTTTCTGGCTCTTTCGTGTCATTAAGATGGCCTGGCAGCTTGGTGAGCCCCCTGGCGATGAAGGAACAGGGATCATTGTTCCTCTTTTCAAAAAGAGGGACAAAACCAGAGGCGGGAAGGTCTATGCTAAGGTGTTGGAGGCACGCTGCGGAGCTATGGTCAAGTCCAGGATCTTGGTTTCACAGTGCGCCTTTCGTCCCGATAGCGCACGACCTACGTCCTTGAGGTAAACTTAATCAAAAAAGCCGAGCCTTGTTGTCAAAGCCAACTCAGGCTTTATTCCCAATTATGTGATGACGGATGGAACAAGATCGACGAGTTCAAACATTCTAATACCAAGGTTCCAAGGCTTCCGCGTAGGCCGATGGCGTGATAATCGCCAGTGGATTCCTTCCAACGGGTCAGGTAATAGAACAAAAGAAATAAAAATGTCATTCCGCTCTTCAAACTTCTAACAATCAACTGCACACGAAATAGTCGGCAAAAAACAAAAACTGAACCCTAAAACTATCCATTTCACTGTGGACAAACCATTGAACAAACTGAAAGTGAGTAGACTCTCTCGGATTTTGAAGCGTTGACAAGCGACTTATGCAGGCACAGGCGTCTGCACTTAGCCTCTGTCAATGAACTCCTACTCTCACCTCCCCGTGGTGAAATCCGGGAGCCGAGCACCTTCGACTGAAGATGGGGTACCCAACCCCCGTGGGACGTCATTGGCGGCTGCAAACAAGAGAGGGGGAGAGTGGATGAGTCTGTATCAGGGCTCATCTTCTCTACGGATGGCGGCGGAGGAGCTTATCATCAGATTAGCCAACGGCGACATCATTTAGAGCTACTCTGACATATTCGGAGCTCAGAGCTAAAAGGATGCCTTCAAGGTCATATCGGGATTTTGGAGTTGAGTTGGCGGCGGAGGAACCCTATCATGTAGGGTCAACGGCGGCACTCACAACCTCAGCGAGGTTACTACTTACTCCGATACCGGAGTCATCCGGCCCTTCGCCCAGGGGTAAAATAAATGGGCCTGGCCTCCCAGCTGGGGGTTGTGCGTGGGGTTAACGCCCTCACCACGTAAAAAAAATTTGTTCAGAGACGACTATTTGCCTCGTATACTGACCGATCTACTGTTGACGACCCCAGCAAACGAACAAATGACCATGCTTTTCGGTTTTGCACGTGGAATGTGAGGTCTCTTAACAGGCCACGTGCAGCCGAAGAACTCGCGGAGGCCCTTGACTGCTATAAAGCAGATATCACCGCCATCCAGGAAGTGCGATGGAATGGGCCGGGCAAGAAGAGGATGAAAAACTGCGACATCTACTGCGGTGAATGCAGCAGAGAGAGGCGCTTATTTGGATGTGGATTTGTTGTTCGAGGCAGACTTAGGCAAAGTCTTAAGCTTTGACTGTACAAGCGAACGCCTCATAACAATCCGCATCAAGGCTACATTCGGCAACATCAACCTGATTTGCGCCCACGCCCCGACAGAGGACAAAGATGATAGTAGCAAAGATGACTTCTATGATCTCCTAGAAAGAACATACGATCAATGCTCACGCTTTGACACCAAGATCGTTCTAGGAGATTTCAACGCTAATACTTGCTAAAATCATAGGGAAACACAGCCTACACGATACCACGTCCAGTATGGGACTAAGGTTGGTGGACTTTGTGGGACGTAACCTCTCTGTGATGAGCACGCGGTTCCCACACCTCAACATCCATATATGGACATGGCGGGCCCCAGATCAATCAACCGTCAACCAGATTGATCACGTTGCCAACGACACCAGACACTCCTCCAGTATTCTTGATGTCCAAACGTTCCGAGGAGCCAATGTTGACTCGGACCATTTCCTTGTTGTAGCCAAGGTAAGAATCAGGATATCACGAGAACAACGGAGTCGAGAACGAACACCACGGTTTGACGTCGCAAAGCTACAATCGCAGCGGACTGCCAGGAACTTTGCCGACCGAGTCTCCCAGAAACTCTCTGTAAGTTCGACGCCGCCTGCACAAACCATCGAAGAAGAATGGAGTCGTTGTCAAGAAGCCATCAAAGAAGCTGCTACTGATGTGCTGGGTTTTACGACACCACATAGAAGGAACCCATGGTTTGACGACGAGTGCAGGCAGGCACAGCCAAACAGGAGGCCTACAAGGCAACGCTGAATCGAACAAAGAGGGCTGTTCGTGAGCTCTACGAACAGAAGAGAAAGAAAGAGCACCGGACAGAAGCCTGTCGGGATGGAAATGGACATCTGGTAGTAGAGTCGCAGTCGATGCTGAGAATCTGGAAAGATCATTTCTGCAGACTGTTAAACGGCGATGACGACCAACATACCGCTGTCAGGCAGAATGTTCCACTCAATCTGGACGATGACAGACGCGAATACCGTCCCCCAGACTTAGACGAGGTCAAGGTAGCAATATCAAGACTGAAGTCTAACAAAGCTGCTGGAGCGGACGGTTTGCCCGCTGAAATATTTAAGGCAGCTGGAGATGATCGGGTAGGGCAAGATATGGTCTGAGGAAAGCATGCCCGACGAGTGGAATCTCTGAAGGCGACCCCTTCAACTGCGCCAACTATAGAGGGATCAGTCTTCTTACCATCGCATATAAGATCTTCTCTGCCGTTTTGTGTACCCGCCTGAAGCCGTTCATTATAATCTGATAGGTCCCTATCAATGCGGTTTCAGGCCTGGGAAGTCCACTATCGATCAAATTTTCACATTACGGCAGATCCTCGAAAAAACCCAAGAGATGCAGATCGACACCCACCACCTATTTGTCGACTTTAAGGCCGCATATGACAGTGTACATAGAGACGAGCTATACAACGCCATGTCTAGTTTTGACATCCCTGCCAAACTCGTCAGATTGTGCAGGATGACGATGGAGAACTCTCGCTGCTCCATCAAGGTAGGTAACGAACTCACCGAGACCTTCATTGTCAAAAAAGGTTTTAGACAAGGCGACGCGCTGTCATGTGATTTCTTCAACATCGTGTTGGAGAAGATCGTGCGAAACTCACACGCCAACACTAGAGGCACGATCTTCCAGAAGTCCGTGCAATTGTTAGCATACGCCGATGACATTGACGTGATTGGCAGAACTCAGCGAGGCGTCTGGGAGGCTTTTGCTAACATTGAGACGGAAGCGGCTAAAATGGGTCTGGCAGTGAACGAAGTATATGCTGTCCTCAAGAAAGGACACACAACATCGACGACTTGGTCTGAACATTACCGTAGGCAGCTACAACTTCGAGGTAGTCAAGGACTTCATCTACCTTGGCTCCCAAGTAAATAGTGCGAACAACATCAGTGCCGAGATTAAACGCAGAATAACTCTTGCCAACCGCTGTTTCTTTGGGCTCAAGAGGCAATTGAGTAGCAGAGCCCTCTCCCGAAAGACCAAGCTCACGTTATATAAAACCTTGATCATCCCTGTCCTGCTGTATGGCGCGGAAGCTTGGACTATCTCAAGAGCGGATGAAGAAGTCCTTGGTCTCTTCGAGAGAAAAGTCTTACGTGCGGTCTTTGGTCCTGTTTGCGATGAAGGTTCAACCACGAATTGTACGGGCTGTCCAGCGACATGAGTCTAGTCAGGCGTTTACGGATTCAACGCCAAAGATGGCTAGGCCATGTTGAGCGCATGGACAACACTGCTCCAGCCCGAAAAGTCTTCGAAGCCGAACCTGTCGGGCAACGCAACAGAGGACGCCCGCGTTTAAGGTGGCGCACCCAAGTGGAGAAGGACCTCAACCAACTTGGTGTGCGAAACTGGAGACAGCTAGCCAGGGATCGCGCTAGTTGGAGAGGCATGTTGGTTGAGGCCCAGGTCCACCCCGGACTGTAGCGCCACACAAAGAAGAAGAAGAGTAGACTCTCTCTTGACTACATACCTTGTCCCGTTGCTATTGCCCAACAAAGGAGAAGTGGCTCACTAATGAACTTATCGACAACTCGACCATACACGTTTATACGAATGGATCGAAGATGAGTAACGACACAGGCGAGGGCAGTTTCCCAGGCTGTTTGAAGCACTGTTCGACTGAAATCCCTGATTATGGCAGATTTTCTGGTATGTCCAGTATAATCGACAGTCAAGTCGAGGTGGTCATTGTTTGCAATTTTCTTCTTCTTCTTCTTCTTTGATTGGCACTACAGTCCGGGGTGGACCTGGGCCTCAACCAATATCCATCTCAAGCCAGCACGATCTTTCGCCAACTGCCTCCAGCTGCGCACACCAAGTTGGTTGAGGTCCTTTTCCACTTGTGTGCGCCATCTCGTGCGAGGACATCCTCAGTTGCGCTGTCCTAATGGCTCGGTATCGAGGAATCTTCGGGGCGGAGCTGTGGTGTCCATCCGCTCTACATGACCTAGCCATCTTAAGCGTTGGATCCGAAGACGCTTAACCAGGTGCATGCCGTTGTACAGCCCGTACAGTTCGTGGTTGAATCTTCTCCTCCAGACGCCAACAACGCAAACAGGACCAAAGATCGTAAGCAGAACTTTTCTCTCAAAACAACCAACAGCTTCTTCATCCGCTTTCAATAGCGTCCATGTCTCTGCGCTATAGAGCAGGACTGGGATGATCAGGGTTTTATACAAGCTCAATTTGGTGTTTCGAGAGATGGCTCTGTTACTCAATTGCCTCCTGAGCCCAAAGAAGCAGCGATTGGCAAGAGTAATTCTGCGCTTGATCTCGGTACTGGTGTTGTTGTCCCTATTTACTCCAGAGCCTAGGTAGACGAAGTCCTTGACTACCTCAAAGTTTCTGCTGCCCAATAGGACGCTCTGTCCGAGACGTCGATGTTGTGCGTCCTTTTGTGATGACAGCATGTACTTTGGTTTACCGCTAGACCCATTTTAGCCGCTTCCGCTTCAATGCCAGCAAACGCCTCATTGACGGCTCGCTGTGTTCGTCCAATCACGTCAATGTCGTCCAAACAGAGTTGAACGGACTTTTGGAAGATCGTGCCTCGGGTGTTTACGTTTGAGTTTCGCACGATCTTCTCAAGTATGATGTTAAAGAAGTCACATGACAGCGTGTCGCCATGCCTAAAACCTTTTTTGACATCGAAGGTCTCGGTGAGTTCGTTACCGACCTTGATGGAGCAGCGAGAGTTCTCCATCGTCATCCTGCACAGCCTGACGAGTTTGGCAGGAATGTCAAAACTAAACATGGCGTTGTATAGCTCGTCTCTATGCACGCTGTCATATGCGGCCTTGAAATCGACAAATAGGTGGTGGGTGTCGATCTGCACCATGCTCTAGACAATCTCTAGATCAACTATTGTGAGGTGAAGAAATGTGCACTTGCAGCCTACTTCATGGGCAAGTGTGTGTAATTCTAGTTCCATTTTCCTGGGAACCTCCTAGCATAAAGATCAGTGTTGGGACTTGCCACAATTGCGCTAGATCTACTTCTTTTTTGCCAAATTTTCAAATCTACCACATGAATACATAAACCCGATCTACCAAGTTTTTTTGTCAATCTATCACCAATTTTCTTCGCAATCCCAACACTGACAACGATATCGAAGAGGAGTAGAAGGCGGAACATTTTAAATGAAAGTCATGCACCTGGCAGCAGACCGACGCTTTCCACAGCTTCACTCTAGTAGGGATGGAACACAGAATTGCGAACAGGAAAGATCGTGGTCATCGCTTGTAGGTTCGAAAGCATGATGCTACGCAAAAAGGCAAATCCACTAAACGGGTCGCAGGTAAAGTGCACACAACAGATCTCCACATCAAGGTCACTAGATCCTCCACCATCGACTCCAACTCATCAGGATTTATGGTGCTTCCGAAACAAACGTCGTGTTGACGACGAAAATATGATTCCGCTTACGGAGAGAGTGAGAGAGCAACCGCGAACTCAAGGAGCTGTGCTGAGATGTGGATAAAATCCAACAATATAAGGTTTCGTTATTCCAACCCGGCCACAATGAGCATGAATGCGCCTGCTAAAAGAGTCTTCAAAGACGAGCATCGTGGTTAAAAAACGAAAGGAAGACAGAAGATGGTGCGCTGATGACAGCTTGTTCTGAATGACTGAGAGCGGGGTGCTCAACAAAACTTACATTTCCTCCCACTCTTCGATTGTAAAGGCTCGCCCCATTGTGTCGCTTTTATGGAAAACAATACTGACTTTGAGCAGGCAACTTGACAGGACTTGATTGCTGCCACGTTCCAGCAAACATTTTCTCACACGTCAAACGTCTTCACAAGAGACAGCCCCACAGTTCCGCTCCAATCCACATCCACGTGCAGTTGATCACAAAGCATTCTTCTCGAAGGCACGATGATAGATTAAACACACCTTCCTACTGACGCCCATCCCCTCAAAGTTATGCAAGTTGATCGTCCTTCGAGAAGGGCGATGCCTCAAGGGCCCCGAGGAGCATCAGTCTCTCGCAAAAACAATCGCCCAGCCTCAAGGTGAACACCGCTCAATGTCATTCCCATTGTTTCGTCTCAAAACTACTTGAGTCTATTCATAGAGTTCCATTAAAGGGGGTGCGCCCAGGAAGGGTGGACAGAGAGAGAGAGTGCCTCTCAAAAACTGTCACTTTTCCCAGCGGCACAAAGCGAAACTGATTACATCCTCAATTTACAAAAGCCAACACTTAGTCGTGCCCTTCCGATCAAACCACCTGAAGTGACAGTCATTCATTCCGGGCGTTGTGTAACCGACCTCCGTGCTCTCCTCCCGTCCCCCCCTCATGTGGTACAATCAAATTTCAAGAGGATTTCAATTCAAGAGTGTGCCATTGCCGCGCTTGGAGCGACGCCCGAGATGGTCAGCAGGCAAATGTGTTCTATTTTCAATCAGGAACCATTCTTCTGATGATGATATGACACACACGTGGGTGGTGGGCGGAGGTGGGTGGCAATGAAAAAATCGATTCACACCGAGGAGCGACGACGTCCTTTCCCTTGCTTCAATCACACTAGCGCACACACTCTTTCACACACTCACCCGTAATCGATGAGCATCGTCCATCGATGCGGATGCATGATAGCTGAGCACCTCCAGGGTGACGCTCTGCTTGGCCATGGCCACAATCGCCTTCTCGTACATGTGCGTATTGTGAATGCCCATGCCGCAGAAGATCGCGAACGCCTCCACGAAGTTCTCATCGTTTTTGGTAAAGATCTGCAAGTACAAGCATAGTCTCGGCTTAGAATGGGCACACACACGGGTGGTCAGGACAGGTCAGGTGAGCGTTACTTACCAGATCATCAAACTTATTAATTAATTGAATTACACCTATAATTTGACCTAAAGAATTCTTGATAGCCATACAAAGGATTGATTTGTGCTTGAAGGTCTGCGCCTCGTCGACGCTGGGGTCGAAGCGATCGTCCTCGTATGCATTTGGTATATTGACAGTCTGCAAGTGAAAACCCAGATGAGATGCTGTCGCGCGTGTGCACGCTCGCAGTGTACTCACCTCGCCCGTTGTGGCAACATGACCTGTAATTCCGACATTTATGGGAAATCTCGATTCAAATGGGCTGCAAAGCGACAAGCAAACGTGAGTTTAAAGAAAGAGGGGGACTCTCTGTGGATCTCTTACCTGGTTCGGGATGTCGAGTCCTCCTCACTCAAGTCGTTCGCCTCGAAGTCAAAGACGCGTGAAAAACTCCCCTTGGACGCCTCGTGGACCAGCAATATTTGAACTCTTTGGCATTGTATTAGACTTTGCATGTGCGATAGGATTCGGAATACCATGTGCTCAATGGTGCTCTGCTCCTCGAATATCATTCGGGCCAAATCGAGCAGCACCTGATTTCGCTTCACCTCCAATTGGGACTTCTCGTACAGTTGGGCATTCCGAAGGCCGATGCCGCAAAATTGCAAATAGGAAGCAAATACCTGGAAAGACACGAGAGGCGAGGGTGAGTTTGATGTTGATGTTCGAATGAGCAATTTCTCTTGGTTGCGGTGGGAGCGGCATCGGGGATTCAATTTCAGAAATGACGACGAAGACGAAAGGGGTTGTCCTTCCGCGTGTGGTTACGCTCGAGCTGGCGGCGGATGGGCGGATCGGCGTCCTCGCTTTTATGCGTGCCATCGCGATGGGCACGGGAAGAGAACTCGAAGCAAGTAGGTGAAATGAATCTTATCGTCAAGTGCAGCTGCTGTGTAAATGGGGCTGATAGATGATTGAACGGCGCGGCGATTTGGTGTTCGGCTCACTGACTGATTGGGTGAATACGTCCTTCGACACACGTGGAAGCTTATCCCGGTGAATCCTGACGTTCAATATTGGAAGAGCCTGCCGTTGTTTTAGAGTGAATCAATGTGGCCTTAAAAGGTGTGTTCGAGTGGAAACAGCAGATTCACAATTCCCCCCACGGGCAATTTCGGGATATAGCGACTGTAACTTACTGTGGAGGTGGGGTGCATTCACATTGAACTTCCTCGTGAAACCTCGTAGTACGACCGGGTAGTATAGACCAATTTGTACTAGATCGTACAAGTGTGAACGTTCCATGCGACGTCAACTTTGTCTCTCGGTCGTGAACAATAGTCGTACGACCTGGTGAACCCATGTTTCACCAGGTTCAATGACGATTACATGTCAAATGGTGCCGTCGCTGTGATGGAAATCACATCTTAATTTCTCAATAAGATCTCCCGGGTATCTTAACCTCGCTGAAGAAGAAAAAGTCTGTGGGAATCGATTGTACACCGAATATTGTGCTTCGCCATCTTCCACCCGAAGCAGTTCAGATCTACACAACATTGTTTAACAATGCGCTGAGTAATGCTTATTACCCGAAACAATGGAAAACAGCAGTTCCCTAAACGGGACAAAGACAGATCAATTCCGACAAATCTTTGGTGGATCAGTCTTCTTCCTTGCATAAGCAAGGCTTTTGAAAAGATAGTCACTCGAGTTCTGAAACAATGGGTTGAGGAAAATAATATCATACCGGACAACCAGTTCGGATTCAGGGCGGGGCATGAAACCATACATGCCGCGTCTAAACTAGTGTCCGACATTCAATGGAATAAAGACAAGAAACAATGCACGGGTGCTTGCCTGATTGACCTGGAGAAAGCGTTCGACACCGTTTGGTTAGAGGGCCTCTTCCTCAAGCTGGTCAGGCTCGGCATAAGTAAACCATTGCTATACATGATCTATGACATGGTAACAGGTAGAAAGTTCGTGGCGATGTAACATCTTAAACGGTCTTTGACATCAAAAATGGTCTGCAACAAGGAGCGGTTGGTTCGCCGATCTTGTTCTCAATATAAACTGCAGATCTGATAGGTTTAATGCCGCACTTAATTGCGTACGCCGACGACTTAGTGACTTGTTGCAACGTGACTTCGCACAAATTGAGCGATTTTGCGACGACAGGAGAAGTTCGAAACTATCCTTTTCAGGACCCCGTTGTACATGGCACAAACTGGCGTAAGTTCGGCATTGTTGACCCGCACGGACGATTGTTAGTTGTGAAAAATGTAGTCAGATATCTCGGCATTTGGTTGGATCAATTTCTGTATTTTGACAAACATATAGATATTGCTCTGGCCAAAGCTAAAAAGGCCTTTGCTGTGGCAAGGAGGTGTTTTACAGCAGCCAACTTTATACCAGGGTGAAGGTAATCTGCTACATGACTCTCATCCGGCCAATTATGGCATCCGGTTGTCCACTGTGGTTCAACGTGAGTCCTTCCCAGATGGAAAATATGAGGTTGTTCGAGAGGCAATGTCTTCGGACTTGTCTCCGTTTGTATCGTGCTCCCGAACCTGAGTACAAGAAGTACTATCCCAATGAGGTCTTGTACAACGAGGCAGACCTCAACAGGATAGATCCTTTTATTATTAAGCTGATCAGAAGGCACATTCCAACAGTCTGATCTTTGGGGCTTACTACCCCAACCTTACGTATCATGAGAGAGTGCGCCTTAGCGGCTCTATTCCTCCCGAGGCGTTCCTCTATCTCGACTCAATTGGCCTAATACAGGATCCATACGGATGTGCTGTAATCTTCCATGTCGTACGCCGAATAGTGGACAGGCGACTCCAGTACGAACGGGATGTCGCTCGCAGTCATGAGGATCTCCTCCGGATCTCCTTTTATTATTAGAGATTAGATGGAGATTCAACAAATTTGGGGAGCAATATGGGCTTTTTGAGAACTTTTGGAGGACGAAGATGGTAGAAATGACATGAAATTGGTTTGGAGCTGGAGTTGGAGTTGGATTGTTTAAGTCTAAGCACGACAAGGCTAGATGACACATCTAGGCAAAGACACATTCAGCCAAGGATCTCGAGTCGCTGACTTAAGGGCGTCACGTTTTCTTTATTTTTTATTAGTCTTAAGTCTAACCGGAGGTATTTAACAAGGACACTAGTTGCAAGCAGGATCCACCAAATCTTCGTTGCCTGAATCTAGCAAGTGCCGGCCGGTTGCAGAAGGAATGTGGTAAGGTCTCCCATTCATGCAATTGCCTAGTTTGACATGGCATGCTCCAGTTTTGTATTTATGTTGTATTCAGGCGTCTTTCTCTTATTGTTATACAACTTGTCAGTCTGGGCTATAGCTACATCGATACTAGGACTGATTCTGCCAACTATCTTAGAGCCAACCGTATAAAGTACGCCCTTAGGTTAGATAGGTACGAGTCGCTGACTACCAAAAACGGTATTCACACTTAGGTCAGAGTCGGCCCGTTGTATTACCACAAGGATCGAGTAGATCTTAGTCTGCAAGCCAGTTGGATGCTAACATTCTTCATTTCCGTCAAGTTGTTAAAGTACAGCGAGCCTAACCTAAGTCACGTTTTTGATTTCAATGAGTGAGTATCAGCGCGGATGAATGAACGTGAGATTTTAGTGTTTAGAATCGTATATTTATTTATGAGATCATCATGGTGCCCCGTGGGGTTGTGGTTGCCTTCGCCTCAACGCACTTGACCCTAAACGTCGTAGGTTCAATCCATGGTCTGAGCGACAAAAAAACAATCTTCACGGCCCCACCTCTTTCGACTCTATGACAATGCTGCTTTCCTGTCTAGAAGAAGCTTCTCAAACTTGTCCGTGCGGAGGCGGCATGAAACTGTAGGTCCCTTCTACTCATGAGAGAACAACAACAGCACGCACAACACAAGTGGTTGTTGAGAAGCTAGGCCTCTATGGGCTGCAACGCCACTCATTTTATTGTTATCATCATCCCTGAAGAAAGAACATGCGTTTCGATGCTGTTGTCACGAAACTACTCTCATAGATGAAGTCTGTCAACCGCGTTGTACAATGTGAACGCAAAGCATTTTCCGGTCGTTCGACCCGAGCGTACTGTCGAACGCCGCTTCTGGCACACGCAGAGATGCCGAAAAAAGCTGATCCACTTAAGAGCACACATTGGTCTTCCGATATGAACTTCAATGCGTTTAGCGATATTGGACGACAAATGAAAATGACCTACTCCCTCAATCCAATAGCAACAGAAACTGTCCTCTTGTGCAAAGCAGACAGTGTCCAACGGTCGGGTGACTCAAGGAGGATATGCCACGATAATGCTCGCAGACTCGCCAAAGGATACGTTGGTCGGGGGTTTTTTCGTGGTTGAAATTAGTGGTAGAATAGCAAAGATTATTATCCTCTAATTTTTTTTTAATATTCTTACAAATTTTCATTTCTCATTCTCTGCTCACGCGCTTGTCGAGCCCCGGATGTACACGTACTAGCACTTCTTTCCGAACGGCTTCCATTCTCGTAAATTTAGTCTTGTCTACTGTTTAGACAGTTAGAGTCATAAATTCACAGCATTCACATGATCACCCTAAACATTTTCACGTGAACACGTGCCACGTACGTATCGCTCGCATAAAATGACAAGTGATCACGCACGGGACATACTTGACAGTATGTATTCGCTGTTGTGAACGTCGAAAGTGGACACAGGAGAGGTACATGATCGAGAACAGTCTTGTACACTGTTTTGGACTGCCGTACAATGTTTCTTAACTCATTTAAAGTTGAACTCCGACTTCCATTATATTCGCATCATACATAAATTCCGCCATACTGATTGTCTCATCCACGTATGAACTAGGGGAATTATCGTCCTTGAGTCGCCCCTAAATCGATCAGTTTACTGAAGTCACAGGAGATCAACTGGCATGACTTAGGCAATCCCAGGCATATGAGTTCAGTTTCAGTCAAGCAAGGATCTAGGTTTGGTTGGTATCATGGCATGAGGCATGACACTTTTGCAAAGTGTCATAAAGCCATAATTCAGTTATCGCCTCATGCCACTTTCAAATTACAATATTTTTCTCATTAGGAAATAGTGAGGCAGGGAATGCTTTTCCAAGAATAGGAGTAGGTGCGAGGATGGATGTATTCAATGGGGGATAACTTTATGAATGCAGAGTATGTAGTGATGACCTAAAAGCACCTACCTTAGCGGGACCTTAATCGGATGAAGCGGGCCACAAGGGTCCTGAAGACTGAACTGACTGAACTTTTCAATGTTTCGACTGGATTTTTGAATGGTAAAATTTTGGTTATTGACAACATAAGTCCTTCTATGTCTTTATTTGCCCATATGTCGGTAAAACAAATATGGCCTCTCGACTATATTACAAAATGACATGACTCTAAAATGACCTTATGTCACTTTGTGAATACGGACGTATATCATGATAAACATCTAGATTGATTTGATATCCTTTTCGGATATGTCCATTAATTCGTTTAAATGGTAATCTCCCGCGATTTGTTTCATAATGGAGGCCAATGCAGGGCAGTTGCAGAGTACGTGGGAAGAATGCCCTTCTTCTTCTTAGCCCATGCATCTGATACAGAAGTCGTATGATAATACTAACCTTTCGGCTTATCCAAATTGGACACTCATTGCGCAATGTCTGAACAGCAAATTTACGAAAATCCGAAGCTAAGCTACAAGTTACTTAACCAAGAAATTTTGAAAGTGGCAGACCTTGGGAGTGTCGCTGACCTCGTGCAAGCAATCGAGTATGGAGAACCTCGACGCCTGCGACCGTGCGTTTGGCCCGCCGCCATGCATACGGGAGTTCGGCGATAACGCCCCCAATTAATCTGCCAGAGAATTACTGAGAAAAACAGGAGTGTGACGGATGCCACTGAGCAGATCTGCAAACACTGAAAAACGGTTCTAGCGATCAATGTCCAGCTACGTGCCATCACAAACAGAAGACACACACTTCCTGATCTTTGGGGCTTACTACCCCAACCTTACGTATCATGAGAGAGTGCGCCTTAGCGGATCTATTCCTCCCTAGGCGTTCCTCTATCTCGACACAATTGGCCTAATACAGGATCCATACGGATGTCCTGTAATCTTCCATGTCGTACGCCGAACAGTGGACAGGCGACTCCAGTACTAACGGGATGTCGCTCGCAGTCATGAGGATCTCCTCCGGATCTCCTGTAAGGACTCCTACTAGGTTACTTAGAATATGCCTATACTGAGGATGGCCCTTGTTCTTTGAATGTTCGTTTTTGCAGTGCTGTAACAAGGCACAAATATTTTGTATAACGACTTCTAACAGATGTCTAGACTTTTGTACTTTTGACCATTGTAAGTGAATGGAATGAATGTTGGCCCGTGGCGTTGTGGGTATGTACGTCGACCCTAACCTCGACGATGCTCAAAGAGTATTTCTTGTCTTGAAAAAGCTCCTCAAACTTGGCCGTTCGGAGTCGGCAACTGTAGGTCGCTTCCACCCGTGGGAGAACAATAGCAGGCACAACACGAGTGGTTGCTGAGAAACTAGGTCCTGGCCCCCTACGGACTGTAGCGCCACCCATATTAGTATATTATTAAGTGAATGGAATGAGATAGGGCCTTGAAGATTATTTTGTCGTACCTGCACTCGAACCTAGATACCGTACGTTCAAGGACGTAGGAGTCGTCACGTCACGGACCACCACAGACTTGAGTAATGCATCAAACAACACTACTACTACGCTTTTTTTTCAATTTTCCCCCGTTTTTCGCAAAATGGAAATGGTCCTCCGCTTCTCTGTCGTGGTCCATCTTCTAAAGGTGGTTCCTTGTGCATTATCTCCTCTGAAAGTTGGCAACCACAACTGATGGACACAACGTAATAATCCATCAAACTCAATCCGTGCATGCCCCATTTAGTTCCTTTCTGAATAAAAAAACATGGGGTTCCCCTTCATACCCTTGAGGTAGTCCACCTTAATTCTGATTTTTTCGTTTTCTAATCTGATTTGTATTGATTCTGAAACACGAGTGACGCTGATGAACAGCTTCTGAGAACGGAGCCATCATCAGTTCCTTTGCAACATTTCGCCTTTCTCTCTCCATGCCACTCCATGTTCAACCTCACCAGAGTCCCTTAATCCATTCGCCCAGATCGAAGAGACAAGAATCAAACGGAGCTGCTTCTCGGAACGACAAAGTAGTGCTCTGGCTTAGGTTCATTAAAACGCAATCACTTAATGAAGCACGCACACACGACCCCACCCCACCTCACCACACTCCCCGCCAGATAATCCCTCTCTCGGATGTGTGGAGGAGCATGCAAAACAAAGGATTTGCATGTGATATTTGCGGTTCCATTAGCAATCTCCGGAGCACAGTCATCTCCGTCCATGCGTGCAGATATAATTTCGTCGAACAAACACACGTCAGTGGTGTGGCCGACGGACCTGTTGTTGTTCTGCCCCTGCAGTGCCTGCAACTGCTGGCTGTTAATTCATGAATTGCCAATGTCAGTTCTTGCCACTGCACTTCCCCAGTGAGACACGATGTTAACCACCAATTTCCAGGGAATTCTCTCTCGGTCTGGTCACTCGTTCGCCCACGACGTGTATGGCCGAGGGTGCTGGCCAGCAATGCGTTCGAGTTCGCAAGATAAACAAAAATCCTTTGTTGTTGTGTCACTGTGCTTTCCTGACCTCGGTGCCGGATTCTTTTCGAGACCACTGACACACAATCGCCGCCGTTGTCAACGTGACGGCTGCTTTTGAAGGGTTTGTTTGGTTATCATCCTGCATGCCGGCGGGAATCACAGATGGTCACTGAGGATGTTCCCCTGGAACAGCGAGACATTAAACGCATGCCACATGGCAGAAAAAATCAATGCGCCCAGCGGTGGGGTTGCGAGTCTGAGAATGGGTCACGAAATGAAATCTACCACCGCACCGTGGGGGCTTATCCCCATAAAAAAGCGGCTGCGGATGTGACCAGGTTTCGGAGCCAATGCCGTGTGTGTTCGCATCGCGGCCAGTGTGTGGGCCCCAGTGTGAGTGATTTTATTTCCGCAAATAAATGTCTATCTCGGGCATGTGGCCAGGAAGTGGATTTACGAGACGGTGTGCTGAGCTGAAGGAGATTCGGCGGAGTGAGTGATGGCCGTTCTTGGAATTCGATGGGCAGCTTTAGGTGTTCATCCCGACGTGGGAGGAAGTTGTGTGTGTTCGGCTGGTGCTGGGGGCTACTTGGCGGTTGCTCTGGTGAGCTCTGGGATATCCTATTGCAACGAAAAATTCCACAGTGCTGGCGTTCGCTTCTGAGAAAAATGTCACCCGTCAGAAGGGAGTTAATATTAATTCAATGGACGAGAGGCATGACGGTGGAATTTAACTCACAATCGCTGCTAGTAGTCGGGCTTTTAAAGCATTGAAGTGGATAGCCGACAGCTGTAGAAGTACTTTAATTTGGCGCCTGTGAGAGAGGACACACAACACCGGTGACTTGGACAGATATAGACAGCTGTAGATGGAAGGTGGTCTATTCTCTAACATCATTGGCCACTAGCTTGGTGTACGAGACATAGTTCAAATATGTATATAGCGAGAGTGAATGGCCTGATCTTGTTGTGTTAGAAGAGAATATGCCATAACCTCGATAAGGATGGGGCACAATATCGTGGTGGCTAGCTAGAAAGATGTGGTCTAGATCAATATCACTGCTTACATTTATTTTACCAGCGGATGAGCACTTTGGTTGACGAATACAGGCAACAATCTTTTCAGTGCTGAACAGTTCTTGAAACTCTAAGTAAGACGTTGAATCGCTACGAAGGTAACCTTTCCTTAATTTTGCGCCGATTGCGCTAAATGCCTACGTCACGCCTTCACATGTTGCGATTATACGTTTTACATGGCCGGGATTGGTTGTGCCTTTCAGTCACACTCCAGTTTTGTTGCGAGGTACATAGCAGCAGTGGGAGCAGATTTCAAAGGAACTTCTGATTCTGCTGGCAATTGTTTTGTTCTGCGGTTCAATGAGTTTTAATACTCGCGAAGCTAATGCCGAACAAAATTGTGAACATCTTGCGAGGAGTCATGTGATCGTAGCAAGAAACGTTGGCAAAGGACGTGATCAATCGACCAGCTAAGTGGAAGAACAGGCACATAGAAGGCAATCAGGTCGTAAATGATGTTGAAAGTCTTTTTACATTGCCTACAGAGTAAAGAAGACAATCTGGCAACCTCTTTCTCCCTTGGAACAGACGTATTTCACAAGTCTCGCTTGATGCGACAGAAACAATTGGTAAGCACTTCGTGCCAGGTCCTTACTTTGAGGTGAAGGCATAAGAACCGTCTCATTGTTCTGGTGAAGCTTCTAACGAGACGCTATTGAAAGGTGTGGTCTGAGGATCGTCCTGATGGAACACAATTGATGATCATGTTCAAATTGTAAGCGCCTCCCTTTTGATGCAAGCTCCTCAATTGCAATGAAGTTGCCGCAACAGCTAATTTGTTAAATGGTAGAGAGCGAAATGCAGAAATAGGGTAGAAAGATGGTTACGAAGTAATGTAGAATTCACGTCGGCTTATCGACCTAGGAATATGATTTCATGTTTTCCCACAATCTAAAGACGTCATGATTCATCGAGACGATTGGCCAATCGAATCCATGGCGTGCTGTGTGGCACGTAGCACCGTTTCCAGTAGGAAGAAGTCACATGTCGAGCAGAGTCAGTTCGTAGGGGCTTCTGTTTCGCAGTGGGCACCATTGACGATAACGTTGCTCTCACGAATGAATCAGATTGCTCTGATGAAATTGCACTGAACAGTGCATTCTTTACAGTTGCATTAGAGGGTTTGGGTGGGGGTGCGGCATTGTGTATGATTCATACGGACTAGAACCTACTGCCAAAATAATGGACAAAATGTCACCATAGGCAAAACAGGATGTGTCTACTTAGGCTCCGAAGCAATGCAATGAAACCACCGCGGAGATTAAACAAATGATCTCACTTGCCATTCGCTGTGATCGCAGATCTGTTCAAGGCTGGTGGCGAAGTTCTGGTACGGACTATACACTAGATCATTTACCGAATGTGGTAAGACGAAAGCATGCCCACCGACTGGAATATCAGTTCCATATACACCATCCACAAAAAAACAGACGAATTTTCCTGCTCAACGTTACCTACAAGATTCTATCCAGTGGATTGTGTTTTGTACTGCACTAATCGGCACGTACCAGTGCGGCTTCCGGTCCGGCAAATGAACTATAGAACAAATCTTTGCCATAAGTCAAATCCCGAAAAAGATCCAATCGATACTCACCATCTGCAGCAATACTGTAGAGATGATTTTAAGTGACTTAGAAAGAAAAATTCCAAGTCGGATAGTTGGTCCCATCTGCGAGAAAGACAAAGCGAGGACCGTCATCGATGGAAGCAGCAATCAGAGATAAGAGCGCATAGAGATATTCGTCTTTCCAGGCCACCACAAATACTGCCTTTATATATGAACCTGAACTCACGTATTCTACTTAATTTTCACGCACATTGTTACCAGGTTTGGTCCCGCGCCTATTTTTTAAAAGAAATTTTAGGCCTGTGTGAATGACCTAAAAAACGCTGTCAAACGAAATCAAGGGGCAAGATACGAGGAAGTCGAGTATCTCTAGATCTCCCTCCATGGGACGCGTGCCTGATAAGTAATTAAGTGAATACCTCATTCAGTCTGATAGCCTACGTCTTTTCCGACACTTGGCCAGCTCTGCCTTCACCCAGAGGTAGCTAAGCACCACCTCATGTTCGCACACACTCGCTGATTGAATCTGTCAATAAGCAGTCACTCAAAAATCCCAAACATCCGTCCCTACTCCTCGTCACTCTCAGCCATCAAATTTGGTAGAGGACAAGCCTCACACTCAAACTACTTCAAAATCATATCACCGCACCATCACAGTTGTCAGCGGTGTTTCCGAAACCATCCCTTCACTCAAACCCCGCCGGAAAATGAACCTGTCAAGTAGTTTCTCCAGCCCTTGAGGAAATTCGCTGGTGTCACATGCATCCTTGCAACTTGCTTCTTCCCAAAATGGCAGAACCGGAAATCATGTTGGTGGCAATAAATCAACCAATTACCGAATACGTCATGAACCGGGTGACTGCCAGCCAGATTTATGAATCTCCTCAATCTGCCCCTGGACTCGGACCCACCACAGCTGCTTGGTCAGTCCTTACACACCGAACACATCCCGGACAGATGACAGCTGGAAAAAGAAATGAAAAATGAAGAGCTTACCTTCTCGTCGTTCTCCGTGAAACGTTCGCCATCCAATTTATTGATGACCTGTGCCACGCCAATGACATCGCCTGATGAGTCCTTTATTGGCATGCATAATAAAGCTTTGGTCCGATAGCCGGTAATGCTGTCTATTTCGCAATTGAAGCGGTTATCCTGCAACAGAGTGATAAAAGCAATAAATTAATTCCGCACGACCAAGGGACTTCCCCGCAGAGCGTGTGTGGACACACACTCACGCCCCCAGCCAGGGAGGGACGACGAGCAAAGGACAACAGAAAAACCGATGAACAAGGCGTAATTAGTTGTCGCATTAAGTAAATTGCTTGAACTTTCACAGCACACACGGCATCCACCCCTTGTAATGGCCTCGCGCAGGATGTGTCCTCGCGGGGACGGGGTGTGTTGTCATTAACCTTAAATATTTATATCGATAGGATAATATCTTTCTGCCGAAGTGTACTTTGACATGCCATCAATCTTCATTCCATGCTTCATCTGCTTAATAGACGACGCCTTGTGCGGGTGTGCGCGCGTGGGCGGTGGCGAATGATGCCTCTTCCGACAGACATTCTGTCAGATCAAAGACGGGCGGCGGAGTGAATGTATGCAAGGAAGTTGACACATTCGGGAGCAAGAGGGCAGGAGTCTATTAAATATTTATGGGTGCGTTCAGAGCAATAAAAATTATGGATCCTGGGTCATTATCGTGGAGAGCGGATGGTGCCGCAGGCATCGGGATGACGAGGTGATTTTAGATATTTTTGACTCGGCATCATCCTTTTCGTTGGATTTTATGAGAATTGGCGGGCCTGTGGGGGGCATTTGCTGCGCTGACAGATGGCAAGCGAGGAAGGTTGGTGTTGGTGGCCAAGTCTATACGAACTACATGAAAAATTGTCGGACCCAAATGGGGAATTCGACTTAGAATAGCACACTGGCTCTACATGGCATTAGTAAGACCAGTACTGGGTTTGTGGGGTGGAGGACGGTACTACTAAAAAAAATCTGAGGAAAGAGGGTGGAAGCAAGGTCTTTGCTTACGCTGACGATGTTGCCATTCGGAATCTGGTAAGTTTCTCTCTTGGAGGCTTAATACAAAATGTCTTCATGAAGATGGAAGCTAGCTACATAAAGGTGCGCACTTGGCGTCAACCCTGAAAAAAGGAGCTAGTACCCCCACTTTGACTCCCCACACTGTGCGGCACTCCTTTGCAAATAACCGCCAGTGCCAAATTTCTGGGTCTCATTATCTAACTGTCGACAATACGACCTGAAAAGCAAGCATCCCGAAAAGTCTTCGAATCCACCCCCGAGGGACGGCGCAGTAGAGGAAGACCGCGACTCAGGTAGCGCACGCAAGTGGAAAGGGACCTCAACCAACTATGCGTGCGAAATTGGAGACAGCTAGCTAAAGATCGAGCTGGCTGGAGACGCTGGTTGGTTGAGGCCCAGGTCCACCCCGGACTGTAATAATATAATAATATAATAATATGGGTGGCGCTACCCCGGACTGTAGCGCCACCTTAAATAAGTAAGTAAAAGCAAGCATCCAGAATAGGGTCAGGAAGGCTTCCTACGCCGTGTGTGGATCTTCACATCGATTGTCAGACCGTCAGTACTTTAAGGCTTCTCAGCAGTCTCGACAGCACTAAACAAGGCTACCAAATTTAAGTCACTCAATCGGGCGCAGGGATTGGCTTGCATGTGAATCACCGTGGCGCTGAGAAGTACACCGTCCGACGTGCTAAATAAACTGTTGCACCTTTAACCTCTGAATATATTTGGTAAACAACTAACAGTCACCACAGCCTTGAGACTCAAAACACACCGACTGTGGTCCGAACTTACCATCGGCCACTCAACCCTTCTCAAGGAATCCTAGCGACACTGACCGCCTAATACCCCAGGCTATCTTGGAGAAGAAATTCTCCAACAGCAGGCTTTCCAGATCCGATTGGATGTCTGACAATCAGACGCTGACTGAACCCCTGCGTACCTTCACAGAAGAAGACCTTCCCAATGCAACATCCTTGAAGCTCCCTGATTACTATGTGTTTTGACAGAAACCGTTGCGGTAAAGGAGGCACATTCCAAGGTTCGGACAGCCAGGACGCAATCAAGTCCGTGGACAATGTCATGTTGAATTCAAAAACATCCTTTAATTGCAGGCCGACTCTAAACAAAATGACTGAGCATTTCAACTTACACCCCGTGTGGGTGCCGGAATATTGGGACAAATCAGGCAATTGCATGGCGAATTTCTTGTCTGGGTGTGGCACAACCTTTTCTCTAACAATTGGAGGAGTACCACCTTCCATGCCGATCGCTACAATCACCAAATAGCTAAGATTTCTTTCTTCTTCTTTGGCTGGCGCTTCTGGGTGGACCTGGCCCTCAGCCGACATGCCACTCCATCTAGCTCGGTCTAGTGCTAGTTGCTTCCAGCCACGCACGATCAACTTATTTAGGTCCCCTTCTAGCTGCGTGCGCCACCGTAGGCGTGGTCTTCCTTTACCGCGTCGTCCTTCGGGGTTGGATTCGAATTCTTTCCGGGCCGGAGCATTGGCGTTCATTCGCTTGTCGTGACCTAGCCATCTGAGACGAGAGATTCGAATTCCTTTGACCAGGTCGATGTCGTTGTACAGCCCCTTCAGTTCGTCGTTCAATCTCTTCCTCCAAACACCATCCGTACATACGGCACCGAAGATAATTCGGAGGACTATTCTCTCGAAGCGACCAAGAATATCCTCGTCCGCTTTAGGTAGCGTCCATGCTTCTGGGACATACATCGGGACTTGGACTATCAGGGTCTTATATAGAGATATCTTGGTTCTTTGAGAGATGGCTTTATTCCTCAGTGGCTTACGGAGTGCGAAAATGCAGCGGGGGGCCAACGTGATCCTCCGTTTTATCTCCGCAGCAGTGTCGTTGTTTGTATTAACTTCGGAGCTTAGGTAGACAAAGTCTTTCACTACATCGAAGTTAAAGCTGTCTATAGTGACGTTTGTACAAGACGTCGGTCTTGGTGGACCTTTTTTGAAGACAGCATATACTTCGTCTTACCCTCATAAACCGCAAGCCCCATCTTGACCGCTTTCTTTTCGACGCTCACAAACGCCCCACTGACAGCCCGTTGTGTTCTTCCGATGATGTTAAGGTCATCGGCATATGCGAGCAGTTGCACAGATTTGTGGAAGATTGTGCCTCTCGTGTTGACATTTGAGTTCCGCACGATCTTTTCGAGAATTATATTAAAAATAAATAGCTAAGATTTACACAATTCAAATCTGTCTTAAAACAAACGATACACGGTCATCGCTTAACCTAAAACGCTCACTGAATCTGCTGAGACGAAGCAGAACTTGACTTATTATTCTCACAGGTGTCAACACCGGCACTGTGCATGTCCACAGAATGGATGTCATACATATATAATGATTTCTGGAGAAGCTGCATGGATGAAGAGGACGCAGAAACCACAAATCACCTACCCTGAGCGTGTAGCGCTGTGGCAAGTCTTAGGCACTTACACCTAGAAGCTTACGAGCTAAACAACGTAATGACTGACAGAATGACTGAATAAGATCGCGAATACAAGCTGTCGCGACGAGATTTCTTCGGGGTGTTGTGGGAGTTACTCATCACGTCTTCCGAGGCCTTCCTTAAATGCTTAAATGCGAAATCCGTCAGGAAGGCGTCCCCTTGGCGTAAGTTCAAAAATTAGTTCTGTTACGATTGGGCTTAAAACCTCTTGAGGACTTCGAATTGAAGTATAAGACAACAATCCCTTTAAGAAAAGAGCGGCAGAAAGAAATCGACTGCCGTGGAAATATACACGGACGGCTCCAAGACGGAAGGTGTACTCACTAGATCCCCAAAGCTATCCTTGTCACTCAAATCAATGCAGTGTTTCCCAAACACAAGTAAGAGATATTGAAAAGGCAGCACTTCAAAGACAGTCAGACCCTGGAAACACAATCAATAAACTGCAGCAAGATGGTAAAATTTAGCTTAAGTCTCTAAGGAAGGTAGCTCCTGGGCACAAGGGTATTCCGGATAACGGAAGAGAAGACGGCTTTGGCACAAAATCAGGAGACACCTGACCACCAACTGAAAGTTTTGAAAATATGCTATGATCATAGACGCCATAAACAGAACAATTCGTAGATGGGCGGCATATCACATCTGTAGAACATAGAAAAAAAAGTGCCCTACACGAGGTTCATCGACAACGAAAGGTCTCCTAGAAGTAGATAGACGACACATTAGTAGACTGCCTAATTACTGTACATTGCCTACAACACGACTTAAAGCGTCCTACAATGTCTTCTGTAGGAGCTGCCTAGAAGAGATGGAGAAGGACACACTACCTCAGAACCTGCCTAATTCTTCACAAATCCTTGAAGATCCTGAGAGCCCAAACATCAAAGACATCCTGATGTCAGGTGACAATCCAGGTAAACAAGAGCAAGCAAGTAGATCAACTGAGAGTCCGAAGCCGATATAGGGATAGCAAGATGGATCTTAAAGGTTTAGGTGAGGCATAACTTCCTTGGTTCCCAATCAGACTTACCCACCTACCTACACCTGACACAGTCTGAAAGAACATTAGCCATCCCAACCGTCTAACGAACCTCAACTCAGGTAAAGAAACCAACATTGCCAAACACAGAGATGAACCTTTGTGACCTCACAAAGGCACAGGGTGAGGCGTAGTCATTTTCAACTTTATTCGCACGTGGACACCCACAAATGAGCCACGAGTACCAGCGCTCCAAACAAGACGAAAAACAAAAAAATGTCATCACGTATCAAACAAGAACACTTAAATGAGTTTTAAGGCCAGCCGAAGATGTGCGCCGCCCCCCATGACGTGGACATGTCCCGGAAAGTCACGTATGATTGGAAAAAGTGAAAAGTTCAAAAATTACTTTTAAACAACGCCCGCTCGCCACAACGGAACACGTAAAATCATAAACTGCCTACGAAGCGAATGAATCGTGACATGTCAAATAGAAGTGCCTACTATGGTCTTTGCCGCCCCCATCCCCTGTCCTCGTTTGGGGGGTCTTTGATCTGGGAATACAAACCTTGTAAGCGTCGGGAATATTGACCGGTTCACCACTTTCGGCAACGTGTCCAGCGATGCCAGTGCCCCATGCGACGCGCACTTCCTCCTGTTGTTCCATTTCTTCGACCGTGCTGCGAGGACACACATCGAAGAGTTTCGATACCAGGCATCTGAAATGAGAAAAAAGAAAAGAAAGGGAGTTTGTTTAGAAAGATTGTGTGGTCATGGTATGGTGCCTAAGTGGAAACCCTGCGGCACTTCAGGCGATGAAGTGGGACAGGAGTCTGAAAAAGATCGTAACGTGTCCCAAACCATCTCAAAGCGATGACGAATGACTGCGGCAACATCGTCCTTTCGTCCTTCCACAAGACGCCGATAGGATGTTAAAGGAGTGAATTGCTTTTGATTGCGTTGAGTGCCTCTCCATATTTCAAACACTCCCCGGTTGACTACGACCATCTCAGCCATAAATCCAACGACCTCTCGCAGCGGCGTTCGGTCAAGCGGACGTTCCATCATCAAAATGCAGGCAATTTGTCAGCCGACAGCTTGACAAAAACGGCAATCATCTCGCAGTCCTTCAAGAACAAATGAGTTCCCTTTTCGGACTCACCCCGCCTCGGCAGCAATGCCACGCGACACTCCACCCAATCGAGCTCGGAAAGGGAAAAAATCCCGACTCGCTGTTTGTCATGTAAATAACTCCAAACTATCAGCATTTGTCACATCGCCAGCTCACCCGCCACCCGGGGGTGTCCTTTATCGTTGCTTGGCCATCTTTTATTCATTTCCCTCGTGCGGCGTGTCACGTACCATTTAAAACTTAAGACAGCCGAGAACATGTCCTCTGCGTCATGTCTCCACACACACACTCCCAGTGACCTCAGTGAAATAATTGGATGCTCGTTGACCGTAAAATTAAGGGGATCTGCAGGAATAAAATAGACCAGATCCCTTCGTCGCCGCCGAGACTGCAGCAGGTACACACATCAGCACGGCCGTCTGGCAATTAATTCCCTGTGCCAACAAGTGCCCGAGCAGCGATGTCAACGAAAAGGATTCCCTCTTATTAGTGGCAACTGCTGGCGAGCGACCGACTTAAGCAGCGATTCACAAGCTGTTCCCAATAACGTGTCACATGGTGGATACTGAAATGGACGTATACTCACTTCTTTGGTCCCTCGGAACCGTTGCATTTGCCTTGGACAAGGAATAATGAACCCCGGTCAGCGTTGAGGAGAATTGAAACGTTCTGCAGGATTTTATGACACAACGAGCGAACTTCCAGTTCATTGCAGATGTCTTTAACCTGAAACGAGAGGAGAGGAGAGAACGTTATTAGATTGGAAGCAGATGGCGGAGGAGACTACATTCGCTGAGGCTGGGTTCATGGGGGCGTATGTGGAATGTTTTTTTTTTTCCTCGTGAATTTTGTTGGGATGAGAGATGGTGGTGGTGTGTGTTCGTTTGTGGACCATTTGGTGGTGGGTGGAAAAATCGTTCAATTCCTTCGATTCAATTATAGTGAGCTTCATCAAAAATGGGGGAGGCCATGGCAGGGGGTTAAAATGAGGAGATGAACCATGGGAGAAGAGTGAAGCTGACTTATGACGGGTGCAATTGCTGATGTCATTGCGAGAATCAACTTCTGATTGAAAATTCAATAAAGGGGCCGGCGGAGATGCACAGCTTCTACCGCATCCATTTGTGTTGATGTAAGGCGGACCTATACACCAACTCACGGTCTGCCGCTGACGCCTTCGTTACTGCATTAGACTGCACATCCTATAAGGTAGTCAGTTTCCCAACAGGGAACCTATGCTATCCTAATGGCCACGACCAGGTGGAAGGGTCGAAGAATTTATGTCTGTAGCCACAGCCAAGCTGCGCTTGAAGTCAATCGCACCCCTTGAACTAATTTAGGATAATTCCGGAATTCAAGTTTTCTCTGAATTTGATCCACACTCTGAATTGGACACCATGGGTTTAGGAGAGAAAAGATAGATGATGAACTTGCTAGACTAGTCACAACAGGTACTCTTTGCATTCGGACTGCCAGTGCAATCGGTTCTGGCTTCGATCTATGGTTGCATTTGTGAGGGCACAACCGGAGGTTGAATGACTCCTTATAATGCAGACAAAAAAAGGCGAATGCTTTCTAAAATCCGCGTAATTCAAGTTGTCTATTGACAAGAAAGTGTATAGGCGCCTGCCTGGTGGAAAAAAATGATCATTATTTTAATCTGAATGCTCCTCAGACAAAAAAGCCACGGTGTCCAGCAATCAAGACTTCAACGCAATCGATGCAATATATACTATATAATATAATATGGGTGGCGCTACAGCCCGTAGGGGGCCAGGGCCTAGCTTCTCAGCAACCACTCGTGTTGTGCGTGCTATTGTTCTCTCACGAGTGGAAGGGACCTATAGTTTTAATGCCGAATCCAGGATCCGAATACAGGAAATACTCTTTGAGCATTGTCAGGGACTCGAAAGAGGTGGGGTCGTACAAATTGTTTTCGTCGCAAAGAACCTACGACTTCGAGGTTGGGGTCGACGCACATACCCACAACACCACGGGCCACCACCAATCGATGCAATAGCAGTTGAAATAGTGGAACGCACAATGTCAGTATCATGATGTCGTTTTATTATGTATATGCGGCCTATTCGGAAACGCAAACTTTGCAAAGCATACGATTTCCGAGGCACGAGCGACAGAGCAGTTAAAAACGTCAAAAGCATATAATTGCAAAGCATACTTTCGCCGTTTTCGAACAGACAAAACAAAGTCGGCGAATTTAAGAAGCAACATTTAAGTTTGCCTAATTTTGCATATATTTGCAAACAAGTATTTGCGCTACTGCTATTTAGAATTATTTGCTTTATTTGTGTATACATTTCCGAATGATAGGCTTTGCATAATTTGACCAAAATTAGGGTTTCCGTCTGGCCCTGTATGTATACTATTGTTTGACAAATAATCACACCTCAGAAATTGCCCCAAATTATCCAGCAGTATGTAGTGAGAAATGTTTTTCGTTCGCTTGGAGCTTATGGTGTTGTATGCGAATCCCACTACGCTCCTACATCATCAAATCCAAGCTCATGCAGAAGCTTAAAGAGCTGAGTAAGAGACACTCTGCTTGATACTTGGCCATACGGCTTTAGAGCCCTTCACACGCCCAATGTCATCAGAGACGAGTTCAGGGACTAGAAAGATGTTGCCGGGCACAAACTTGGAACAAAACTCATGCCATAATGCAGTCCAAGGAACTTTTAAATCAGGAAAACCGAAAGAGGTTTTAGGCAAGTATCAAAATGAGCAACAACCTCCTTATCGCAACGGGCTCAAAAGAAAAAAAGAGAAACTGCTGTCTCAGGGAGCACTTAACCCTTTCCTTAAAAGTTGGGGTACCGGTATACCGGTATGAAATTTCTAATATTTTTTATTATTAATGGGAAAGTAAAAACATTGTTTTCTACACATTTTGACCACCTTTCTGGCAATTTGTGAATGCCACGCCAATAAAATTGTTCGTTTTTTAAAGCAAACCAATCAGACACCCAATTTTCGACTTCTTCGTAGGAATCGAAGTGCCGCTCAGCCAATGCGTGTCCCATCGATGAAAACAAATGGTAGTCGGAAGGAGCCAAGTCTGGTGAATACGGCGGGTGGGGTACCTGCTCCCAGCCAAGTGTTTTGATTGTATCCTGAACCGGTTCTGCTTTGTGTGCAGGTGCATTGTCTGGCTGGTCTGGCCAATTCTGGTCGTTTCTCGATCAATGCATGGTTCGAATTGATCATTTGTTGTCGGTAGCGATCAGTATTAACGGTTTCACCAGGTGTTAGGAGCTCGTGGTACACCACACCTTTGTGGTCCCACCAAACACACAGCATTGTATTCTTGCCGAATCGATCTGGTTTTGCAGTCGATGTTGATGGTTGTCCCGGATTAACCCATGATTTTTTCCGTTTAGGATTCTTAAAATAAATCCATTTCTCATCGCCAGTAACAATCCGATGCAAAACCAATTTACTTACGTGTCTTTGAAGCAAAATTTCACAAGTGTTTTTTCGGTTTTCCATCTGTCTTTCATTCAATTCATGTGGCACCCATTTCCCACACTTTTCGATCTTTCCCATAGCTTTAACTATAAACGGTCAGAAATTGTTTGTTGTGCAACATTTAACATTGCTGCCATTTGCTTTTGACTCAAAGTGTCATTTTCATCCAATATCGTTTGCAATTCGGCGTCTTCAAACTTTTTTGGTGGTCTTCCACGTTCTTCATTTCTCACATCAAAATCATTATTTCTGAACCGTTGAAACCATCTTTTGCATGTTGCTTCCAATAGGGCATGATCACCATATGCCTCGACAAGCATTCGATGCGACTCTGCGGCACTTTTCTTCAAATTATCACTTTCTGGTACAAAATTCTGAGGGCAAAACGAAGTATATGCTGTCCTCAAAAAAGGACATACAACATCGACGTCTTGGACATAGCGTCACAATGGGCAGCTATAACTTCGAGGTAGTCAAGGACTTCACTTACCTCGGCTCCGGAGTAAACTGTACTAATAACATCAGTACCGAGATCAAGCGTAGGATAACTCTTGCCAACCGCTGTTTCTTCGGGCTCAAGAGGCAATTGAGTAATAGAGCCCTCTCTCGAAGAACCAAGTTGACTCTATATAAGACTCTGATCATCCCAGTCCTGCTATACGGCGCGGAGGCATGGACAATCTCGAAAGCGGATGAAGAAGTCCTTGGTCTCTTTGAGAGAAAAGTTCTACGCACGATCTTTGGTCCTGTTTGTGTTGACGGGTTCTGGAGGAGAAGATTCAATCACGAACTGTACGAGCTGTACAGCGACATGAGCCTAGTTAGGCGTCTACGGATCCAACGCCTACGGTGGCTAGGTCATGTAGAGCGTATGGACACCACAGCTCCGGCCCGAAGAATCTTCGAATCCGAACCTGTCGGGCAACGCAACAGAGGACGCCCGCGTTTAAGGTGGCGCACCCAAGTGGAGAAGGACCTCAACCAACTTGGTGTGCGAAACTGGAGACAGCTAGCCAGGGATCGCGCTAGTTGGAGAGGCATGTTGGTTGAGGCCCAGGTCCACCCCGGACCTCTTCCCCCAAAGAAGAAGAAGAAGAAGGTACAAAATTCGACATTTTTAACACGATGAAAAAATATGATTTTGTCTGTTCAATGACTTGATGTATACTAAATATTGTTCGCAGATGTCATAGCAAACAAACAGAAAAAAATAAGGGCTCGTTCACAACAAATGATCCCCATCCAGACATTTGTATCTGGACGCTCACTTCATACCGGTATATCATAAATTGTGCATCCTAAAGGCGATGAGTTACGTCCTACAACTACTAACTAACACAAAATTATTGATGTAAGTTCACCGAATGCATTGCGGTTCGAAAGGGTTGAAAAAAAGTTCGTTATCAGAATGTCTCTTCTAATTCTGTAAAGAGTCCAATGAAATTTCGCAGCACGTACTGGTATTCTGTGAGGCACTAGTCCACGAAAGACAGATAAAGTACCAACAAAATTTCCTAAACTCGTACATTGAATTCCAGAGGGCGCCACAAACTGAAGAATCTCAGTCGCGCAGTTAATACCTGATGTATAAAACTCATTCACTGTCGCGAACGACTTGTACAATATCCGTAAAGCGAGCATTAGAGACACGTCCATGACTATGAATTGGATCAGTCGCTAAAGCTCGCTTTGCGGATATTGCACAAGTCGTTCGCGACTTGATCAAGCCCGAAGACATGATAAAAGATCTTTTCATCGAAATATGTTTCAGTATCTACACTCTTTTGCGTGCATAAATCTTCTCAAATATGAATCATTTCTCTCAATTTCAACACTACACGTCACAACCATATTCCCACACACAAAAATTAAAAAATAAATAAACAACTAAGAAAACCAAAACGAAAAAAAACAAAACAATAAAACCTTGACAATACCTTACCAATTCAAAAATCAATTCCTTCTCGTCCAGCTGCTTAAGTTCCATTCTGGACAGCCTCTGCGGCCGATAGTATTGACCACCATTGTGATATCCACCAGGCTGGCCGCATGACGTGTTTGCTGAGCAATCATTTTGTGTGCCAATGCTTAAGAATGTCGGTGTGCCATCTATTGTGTTCACAATTGGTTTAAGTAGACCACCACGTTCGAACTCATGAGCTGATATTTTCCTGAGAAAAAAAAGGGACACAAGGGCGGTTTGAGTTATTATAAATATAAGCAACAACAAAAAAGCGGCATCACCCGCAGCACCGAATGCAGAATAAACCACAACAACAGCAAACAATAAAAGCAGCAGACGACAAATGTAAATATTAACGTTATATTTAACTTTTTTCATTCACTCTCTCACAGGCGGTGGATGGTGGAGCTGGGGTGAGGAGGGATACTTGGTAAAGGATTAAGGATTATATCGTATTCCGGGGGGGGTTATATTGGTTGCAGGAAAATCGACCAAAGCGGGGACTGGATATAATTGAGTATGACGACAGAGGAGAATACCATGTGTTGTGGGCGGCTTGGTGGGGCTGACTGGCTGGCATTGAGTTGGAATTCGTAATCGATGTCGCTGAGATGGAAAAAGAACAAGAACAAATAAAACCGGTAGGCCATTGGTTGCATGTGCCCGTGCGGCGTGGCTTGTGGGCTGCTCACGTTCGGTGATTGACGTCGATACGTGCCAAGGCTGACCTTCAGAATACACCTTGACGTGTGTGAAGGGCTTTGTCGAGGTCGCCTCTGCAAGCCGTAACATAAGCCCTTGAGATCTTAATCAATTTTAACCACTCCTTGCGGCCTTAATTCAAGGATAAATTGCTGAGGCAGCATCCAATCGAGGAGACTGCTTGGCATGCGATAGTGGTGACGACTTGCTTCTCAGGTATACTTCGGAAATGCCATTACTCAATCAGCTGAAGAGCTGGGTGGACTTAGCGTCAAGTTAGGAGGGGACAACAAGAGGCCGCGATAAGGTGAGTGTTGTTCTGACGGCATGTGGAGGCCCTTACGCTGCCGCAAAAGGCACTTTCAAGAAAAGTGTTATAACAGCATGACATTACGCGGTGAGATTAATTTGTGCGGTGGTAAGATTATATCGAAGTTGTCCGACTATCGCCCTCGATTTTACGCGACGGCCCCCAAAGTCTACAACGAATTGGTGATGTAGTCAACTTTGTGTTTTAAACGAGGCATTTCAACAAGACGCTATGTGCACCATGCTGCATGTTTCAACGCAGCACATTAGTTTAGATTTAATAGGAAGTGGCATTGATGCATTTGCACCAAAGAGGCCCATTATACCGCCATGTGGGCATGTTTCAAGAGAGGAAAGAGGGTTGCTGTGATTATCAATACCCGCTGGTATTTCACTGAGTTCCAGCTTATAACGACGTTCCCTGTTGAGCCAAATGCTGGACAGTTGCACAGAAGGTGTTGGATGCTTTCATCCTGACCCTCGTCTAGGCGACGACAGAAGTCGACAGAAGTCGTTAAAAAGAGGCCTAGACTTGTTACATGGAGGCCCAAAAGACAATGTCCGGTATTCATTACATCTGCAGTACCTACAGCTTTTAGATCTTGTAAGAGAGATGAGGCTATTTGACCAGCAGCTTTTGCTATGACAAGTGATGTATGTCGACCCTCTGGCAGAGATTTTTGAGTGTATAGATAGTTAAGCTGTAGCTTAAAGAAGGGTACTATGCTACATGAGCTGACAGTCTAGTGGCGTATTTAGCGAGTTCGTCGGCTCTATGCTGTGACACCAAGCACAGCAGTCGCGTTTACGTTGCGTTGGTGTTGTAAATTTCATTAAATTTTGGTGGCACATGAAACAAAGAGGTGTAAACTAAGGGAACCTGCGACTGTAGAGAAGCTGGTCCATTGTAGCTTACATTTGACGACATTTTATGGTCCTCCGGAGTAATACCAGTAGGACCTTTCGTATTGACGAGCCTACATTATTTGCTCGAACCTCATCAGCGCCGGATGAGAGGGAGTGTAGGACCAGCCAGAGACAGCGCTAGTTGGAGAAACCCACATTGTCCTCGGAATGCAACGTCATACAACGAAGGAAATCCAAGAAAGGCGTAACAATAGCTTTTATGTGTTTAGCGAACGGGAAGTGGCACGTTGATATGCCGCGTCGGTAAGCCGTGTGCAGTAGTTTCTGTCAAGGCAACAAGAAAGATTTCTTACAGACGTTAGGGAGCTGGTTTTGTCAACAGTCTGGAAGAAGGTCCAACGATCGATGTAAGCCCATCCAAGGACGCAGCTAGTCCCATAGTAGAGAGCTGCTGTCTTGTATAGCAAGTTGATCAGCGATCTCATTGCCCGCATGGTGACAAATACAAGCCAGACAAACCTTAACAAATTTAGATTGCCGATCAAATTCACACAAGACTTGCATATCTGAACCAACTTGGAAGAAAGATCTTTAGTACAACTTGGCTGTCGCTACAGACACAAAATGTTCCCTCTCTTCCACCTGCTCTTCACAATAAAGCTCGTAGCCATTAGGATCGCATTGGTTTCCGCTTGGCAAGCCAATTTACCTAATGAGTAATGAGGTGTGAAGCCAAATGTTGTCGCCCTCCACGAAGGGCGAAGACCCTTCCTTAGTCTTGGAATCGTTCTTAGTGCTTCGACTACAGTCCTTTCCTGGCGCAGATTCTGGTCGGAGTTAGTCCTAAGTGCAGGGACAGCTGACTTTGTGTAAGCTGGTTAAAGTTCTTTCATGAGGCGAGTCAAGTGTTGTGTCCCGTGGCGTGACTCATACGCACTTGAACGTGTCTAAATTCGATTCCAGACAATTTCAAGGCCCCATCTTCTTCGAGTCACTGACGATGGTTAAAAGAACAAGGGTCTAGGAAAAGCCGTTTCTCTGCGCACGAACCTTTTAAAAGTCGCTACGAATGCTGCTGCACTGAGATCGTTGACTAATTTTATGTGTATGGCCTTTGTTGAGGGACAAGCAAAAACACTCATCTACTTATATATCCTTTTGAACATTTATTTCACCTGTCCTGATGTGTGTATTAAGAGCAGAGCCAGACATACATGGGAAGCTCCCCAAGCAGAGACAGGTTTTTTTGAAGCGAAAGAAGCTGTTACGTTTTTATGCGAAGGCTTATTCCACTAATGCATAGGAGACAAGGCCAGTCGAATAAGACAAGCATAGTGGCAGTGAATAGCAGCGTTGTCCGATGAAGCGCTTTAACGTGACGGTACAACGCGGGGTTTTCACGTGGTTGCATAATGTGTTGGTATAGTACAACAGATCAAGAACGTAACGTAAAGCTTGGTTGTCCTGTTTAGTAGTGTTGCACTGTTGGCGGTGTAACGCGATAGAGCAACGAGGATGTTTGATACGCCAGTGGCTTCGAGGTTACACGTCGAATTTGGGGTTTCGTGGAGCTCCCAACGATGGACATCCGAATTTTTTCAATTTGGGTATTTGAGATAGTTTAAAAGGATTCAAGATGGTTTAAAAGGACTGCAAGATGAAGCTGACATCGGACAAAAGAAGCAAACCGCAGAGTTGATTCTTTATGTCTTCTTCTTCTCCATTGGTTGCCGCTCCTCTCCAGCCAGCACTATCTTTCGCCAACTGCCTTCAACTGCGCACACCTAGTTGGTTAAGGTCCTGCTCCACTTGTCGTTCGAGGACGTCCCCTGTTGCGCTGTCTCAATGGCTCGGAATCATAGACTCTTCGGGACGGAGCTGAGATGACCATGACGTTTAACTAGGTGCCTGCTGTTGTACAGTTCGTGGTTGAATCTTCTTTTCCAGACGCCGTCAAGGCAAACAGGACCAAAGATCGCACGCAGATCGTTTTCTCTGAAAACGACCGAGAGCTTCTACATCCGCGTATGCAGATTCTTTAAGCCGTTTAAATCAGAATTCTGCGTCGGATAAATGGTCCTCTGGGGAAGGTGATGGAACAAATTAGACGCACCAGCGAACCCTGTGAACGGAAGGCAGAAATGCAACAACTGCGCTGGAACGACCACTGGTCATGGACACTTGTAAAGAGGGTCTTTGAATTCGAGTCTCTTGCTTCGATAAGAGGCAGAATACCATGCCTTTGACGGGAGGCAGATTTGTTGATGACTCGACTCAGTGTCGCCATATACCTTGTCGGCTGAAGACATCTATGACTCAGACGAAGATATTTCATGTGTTACCGGCTTCAAATGCATGTAAGTAGAAGGGAGCCCAAGCGAGATTCAATCAAAGAAACTACATTTGAATACGTCTTAGGATCTGGCGGTGGTCCTCTGTATGATGCAAGATTCCACTCTCTCCTCAGCCGCCACCCCATTCACCACAACTTCATCACAAATCATCCAAAAATTGCCCCGCTTCCGTTCCCCTTCGCTCGTCAATCTCAGCCAATAACGTCGGCAAACATGTTGACCGCAGAACTGCTCCGCTATTTATTCAAAGTCGCAAAATATTCCATTCACATCACCGTGCGGGAATCCCCTCGAGGTACACCCCAATCCAACGCCCGCGCTCAATCACAACAAACCACAAACACGCACTAGTGCTGCTAGAACATTTTGAAAAACTTACCTTACTGGTGTGGTAGCACCAGATCCACCGCGTGATGAGCAGTTCTGTCCATTGCCGTGTGTGGGTGAACCAACGATCTCATTCCCGGCGGATGTTGCATGCGAAACCAGCCATGCGTCCACCACCTGACGTGTTGCTTTCCTGCAAACGAAAAAACAAAAATTGTACAAAAACTGTGTTAACTGATAAAATGCACAAACGATAGACTGAACCCCCGAGCGACGATCCAACGTGTTCATGGGCACGTTAGCGTGCTTCACCTGAAGCCCACCCACCCGCAAGGGTAACCGCAAGTAACCCTCGCTCATTCGAAGCCACTCAAGATCGGTCGCCCAAGTAAGCAACCTCACACACGAGTGGCCGTCGAGCAGACACGCACGGGGGCCGGGCGGATGGGACAGATAATCTATTTTCGGGGGTATGAGCGGTGCTCCGCCGCGCGCGTCTTGCCGCTGGTTAATTTTAGCCAAGCACCAGCGACAGCCTTCGATGGAGACCACCGAATATTGATTTCATTTCTTCCTGATGGCGCGTCGCGTCGCGGCGGACGTGCATCGCTCGGAGAGACTCTCTGAGGAATTTCCGTGCTTCCTCTTCAGACCTAATAAAAGCTCCTTGATTACCTCGGCTCGCTTGCGTCAAGCACTTGGACTCATGGCAACATTGGTTCTATTTACATTCGCCTTAGCGAGTTCGAGTGCCTTGCGAGAGTTCGGTGGGTTCCCGAAATAGACCGATGGAGGTGGTGGTGGTGGTGGAGGTTGAGGCGGAGATGGGAGACGGGCGTGGTGGTCGGTGGCGGTGGTGGTGGAAGTGGTGTAGGGCTCATTGTGTTCCGAAAATAGAGGAAGCGATGTGCTGAACTACGTCCATGCCATTGACTGACACCTTTTAGATAGAGTTGCGTTGAGGCACAAAGCAACGGGCGGCGGCACTGTGCCGGTGTGGGATGAACGACGGCGACGACGGCGCTGGGGTGGGAGAGAGGGTGGGGGTTAATGAAATCATCAGAGAACACAAGCGTGGGCGAGATGATGACGGGAAGTCACACAAATGGTCATTGAACGCGATGACTTTGTGCACAGTAAGGGAGGGAAACCTTGCAAGGGGTTGCAGGTCTAGAAGGGGAGACCTGTTGTGGGGTGCCTGCAAAATGCTCGGTAGGGTATAACAACCGACTTGGCGTCGTTAACTTCCCCGAGCGTCATAGTGGACGTCAAGAGGAGACAAGGAATCTTATGCAATTTGTGACACAATGTGGTTAAAAATGACCAGAGGAGACGATGTAACATAGTTTCGTAAAGATAAGGGATGCGAGGGATGAGAGGGACTTCCGAATAAAAGACTGGAGGAAAACAAGCGGCAGTCAAAGCAGATGTTATTTGATGACATGACCGAGGGAAGTGCGTTCGGAGGCCAAAGGAGGAGGCGATGAGAAACGGTGGAGAGCTTCTTCGACAATAAATGTAGTGAACTGCACTGAAAGGCTCATTCTTCTGGCACGGCCAGCGACTATGGTGGCTAGGCTATGCAGAGCAGAAGCAACCTGGCTCGAGCTGGCGAAGAGCTTTTGACTCCAAGTTAATTGGAAGAACAATGATAAGGTATCACACGCAGCCTTAAAATCGATAAATTGGTGGGTGGAGGGTGTTCATTGACACTTCCACTACTAAGATTTCACTCGTTGGGCATTCGTGGATCTGACCTTTTTCTTCCAGCTACTCAGCAGCTTTGTTAGACTTCCAGTGTTGATATTGCTATCTTGACCTCGTCTTAATAGGGGAGACAGTATTCTCCTTCATTATGGTCCAAATTGGATAGAACACTTAATCTGATAGCGGCGGTAATCGCCGTTTAACAACCTCTGTCCGAACTTTATCTCCGTCGGACAATTGCTGCACCATCTCCGTAAGCCCGCACTTCAACGATTCTGTCCGTGGGCCTCGTTAGATATCGTTGTTCATTGCAGCATGTCAAAACACTGGTTTTTCTTGGTTAGTATCCTAAAAGTTAGGGAATATGGCTTCTAGGCAACGCCTACAATCTTCTTCTGTTTTTTGTGCAAAGAGGCGACGAATGGGAAAGGAATGGGAAAGGATCCTTGGGGTGGGTTGATCACGAAAAACCCAGGTTTCTTTATGAATGTCGAGGTGTGCGATCAGCGTCGAGCTAAAGAGGGACTATGACACATTCGTGCAGGTTGTGATTTCCGATGACTTTAGCAAGGATGAACTCGGCCAAGCTTCACAAAAGGATGCAATGAAGATTTCTGGGCAGGCTCCGAGCGACAAGGTTGGAAAAGGTTTTCTGGTGAATCAGACTGAGGCAACATGAGGTAGGTCCTAAGGATGGTGACTCACAACACCATGCAACCTTTCCTATTAGCAGATAGAGGGTCATGCGGGATAAGGCCTTGTAAGCTCAGTTGCTTATAGAGAATAGTCGACGAATAAAGTCTCAGTAGTCAAGCAGTCGGTCTCTCAGTTTGCCGATGGCGAAATGGAAATTGTGGGAGAATACTTCTTCCAGGACTCTCACGATCTGAATGATATGGCAATAAAATCTCTTTGCAGTTTTTTTTTTTAGGACAGGCTGGTTCAACTTCAAAGAACTGGAGCAGAAGCCATCATAACGTTCATAAGAAATGGGTCTAAGAGCAAACCATCCCTTCAATGGGCATCGCAATGGATCAACAGGGACACAATTGTGGCGGGCTTCGGCTGACTTAACTAACCAGTTATACCGGTATGAAGTGAGCTCCAAGATACAAATGTCTCGATAGGGAACATTTGTTGTGAACGAGCCCTTATTTTATTTTTGTTTGTTTGCTATGACATCTGTGAAAAATATTTAGTATACATCAAGTCATTGAACAGACAAAATCATATTTTTTCATCGTGTTAAAAATGTCGAATTTTGTACCAGAAAGTGATGATTTGAAGAAAAGTGCCGCAGAGTCGCATCGAATGCTTGTCGAGGCATACGGTGATCATGCTCTATCAGAAGCAACGTGCAATGATTTTGATATGAGAAATGAAGAACGTGGAAGACCACCAAAAGAGTTTGAAGACGCCGAATTGCAAACGATATTGGATGGAGATGACACTTTGAGTCAAAAGCAAATGGCAGCAATGTTAAATGTTGCACAACAAACAATTTCTGACCGTTTTTACTTTCCCATTAATAATTAGTGTCTTATTTAAAAACAAAAAAAAAACGCTAATTTCATACCGGTACACCTAGGTTTGCACTGGTTAAATTGGGATTTTCCGTACGAGCCTAAAATGGCCTGAAATCACCTGCCACATACCCTGGTGAGTTTTTTGAAAAGTTGGGTTAAGACCTTCGATTCCGTCGTGGATTTTGATCGATAAGAGTGGGCCAGTTTGGACGATCTTCCAACTCAAACCCGAAGGAATGGTGGGGAGCCCGAAAGAAATGGCGACAACAGTCACCTGAATCATAGGCTTGTTCCAGGTTGGTTTAGCTTAGCGATGGCCTATTGCGAATGATTTTCACAATCGAATAATTTGGCAATTGTTAAAAATTGAATTCGATTGTCTCATTAGAAAACAATCGAATAATAATTGAATCGAATCAAATTCTACACTTTATTCTCAGTATCTACTACAATTAACAAACTCTCTCCGACTTGAAGAAACGGCGAATACACATATTCGTTGACGATTGGAATCGTAAATACAAAAATCGACTCCGCTCAATTTGAATTCGAATAATTGCGATTGCGAGTATAATCGAATTATTCGATTGTTTTTATTCGCAATTGCCAGTCCCTAGTGTGGCTTGAACATAAGTTGAATCCAGGTTGGTTCTCGTAGAATTCCAAGAACAACAAGGATATGGCAACATCATCTAAAAATGACCCGAGTTGGACATCGGACTAGCTTGTACAAAAACCATTCTTGATATGCGTGGAAAAAAAATCACACAAAATCCAGCGAATTTCTGACAAAAAAACTCACCTTAAAAAATAATCCTGTACAAATTCTTGATTCTCATCCATCCATGCTTCCATACGTGCATATTCAGCATCATAGCATTGTTGATTCGACGGAAGCATTTGCAACTGCAGGGGGACACCGGGGCGAGATCCCAAATTATCGAGTCCCATTCCTGTGCCCCCCTGCTCAGACGGCATCCTGTTCGATGTTTGCTGAGGCTCTTCTATACTACGTAAATGCAATCCTGAAATGACACGACAAAACAGAGGAATTTAGTTAATTTTTGAATAATTAAGAGAAATGCAGAAAATTCGAGACAAAAAAAAATATGAATAAAATAAACTTCAAACTAATTGAAGGATGTTCGAGTGGAGAGGAGCGAGTGTGCACAAGGGTGGATGCGAACTGTGAAGTGACAGAATTAATTGCATTGAGTGCGCATTTGATGCTTGCATCTACCTACTGGGTGTGGCTGTGGTGTGCTGTGTGCTGGAATGTGTTCAATAAGTGTCGTCATTTGCATGGCAGTCGTAAATAACTCGACAATGTCACGGGGTTTTTGCACGATCTGACGGAAGGATGGCCTGAAGCGTGCATAACCCGATAGCCGAGTGGACGTGAAGAGTTCGTGTGTCGTGTGACAGTCCCAAGAGACCTTCTGTCAAGGTACAGCTTGGACGCTTCACTGTCAAGGTGCAGCTTAAAGATAAATTCACTGCCAAGGTGCAGCTTGACGGGAAAAAATGGAGAGATAATGCCAGTTTCAATGCGTGACCCGTCGCTGTCTCCTTTGTCCCGTCAATCAGCAAAAAAACACTTTAATTTAGTGTACGCCAGACCACCGCCACACCATTCGGTGTTAAACACATTTTCATTAAGGGCGCCGTCGTTACACTACACCTTCCACCTGCCGGCAACCGCAGCAGCCCGACAAGTCGCTCAGACAGCAGCTCTGACATCTGACATCTGGCAGCGACGCATTCAATTATTCAAGCGTCACTCCCGAACAAACACCGCCCTCCTTTCTGTGTCCTTTCAGATCCATTACTTCAAGAAATCACTTAAAGACACCACTCACACCGCCTCGGCTGCACTCTCACACGCCGGCACTCTCGATGCAAAACGGGAAGTGATAAACGCTGTATCTGCTTCACTTTACAATCTCCGACACCGAAACCCATCCCCGGCGCGGGCGAATGGAATGTTTAATGCATGGAATATGCTAACTTCTAAATGGCTTCCTTTCTGCGCCACCCCCGGACTGGGTGTCTGTTGCGCGAATATTTTCCGATTCTATTTTCGTCTTGGCCGGGCTTTGATGGCTGATGGGTGCCTGTGCGGTCCATGGAAGACAAGCAAGCAAGTCTTTCCTCTCGAAGTTATGAGGCGTTAAAGACCAAGTGTCCCGCCGGGTGTGTGGGTTCACATTTCGTTATGCACGTGATGAGTCGCGACCAGCGCCGACGGGAGGGGTGGAGAAACAATGCAGATCTTAATGGCGGCGTAATGGAGGAACAATGGGGATAGTTATGTAAGCTAAGTGGCCACTTGGGTTGACTGTGGGGTGGGTTAAAGACTCTCTGGGGAGGATGATAATCCTTCGCAATGAACCTTGACCCGAGTCCAGAGAGAACGAAGTGACTTCCGGGAAACAATGTATCTCTCCGGTCGGTCGGAAGCAGGCAGCACGCTCGGGGCAGCAAGGCAGCGTGCATCTTGCAATCGAAGAGCATTTATTGGATTCTCTGCTCAAGGGATTTGTTGGACTTCTTAGAGGAAGTCCCTATGAGCGAATGTATCAGCTTAACGGATTGTCCGTCCGGCAGCAGGGGAGGAGGATGGAAGAAGTCGGTCTCGGTGGGATACGTGAAATGAGAAGATTCTTCTTAGCAAAGGGTAAAAAGGGCAAGTTTATGGTTTGCAACTTTGATTGTAATTTGATCTTAACTTTTTCTATTACGTCGTTAGCCGGAGATGTTGTGTTTCGACGCGGAGATTGGGATTAAGGATGGGATGGTGAAGGGGGAGGAAGATAGAGAGAGATAAAGTTGGAGAAGGGTGTTGCACTAAAGACTAATTGAAGTTCTTCGACACTGGATAAGATGCACGACTTTCAAAACTTTGACTATAAGTGTAGCTTTTTATTTATGCGATGTTTTTAAGTAAAGGCATCTAAATCTCTGTTCATTAAAAATTGCATCCATGGAGAATTGTAATGGTCTTGAATCTGGATTGGAACCAGTTTCGGTGCTCATTTTCTGGGATACTACTTTACTCCAAGTACCAACTCGTTACTTTTTTGTTATTAGTACTAACGACGAATAAACAGCCACTTTCTACCTTAATCGATACCCGACCTATCGCTAAGCTCCCGTGCAGAGATTAAAAAACAGTGGCGCAGCATTTTTGCGAGATTTTCTATGTTTTACCTTACCTCGGATGGGGATTCGAGCGCTGCGAAGACAACATAATTTTTTCTTTTCCACCTTAATTTGGACGTCCCTTAGGATTCATTCAAATATCATGCATGAATAGCCTCTTTTTAGACAACAGTTCCGTAGACTATTGTCCATTCTATGTTTTATAAATCACACAAATCGCATATTTCTGCATTTAATCAATCGCAAAAAAATCTATTTAAGACAGAAAATATCTCCCTTCATAATGTGCCCATTTTCGAACAGATCCTTCGAAGATCAAATTATCCATACACCAAATACCAAAAACAGACCCAAGTGGGTGGATTGCATATCGGAATAGTAAAATGGCATGAAATCAATAGAAACTATGCACAATCTTAATTAGTACTAGGATTACTACTACCACTCAGGATATGACAAAAATTGAAAGCGGACATGTCCACCTACTGACATCTACCGCTTATATATACCCCATCTTCTAGAATTAACATTCCTACCAGATCTGGAAGAACATCTGACAATCAGATGGTAGATGATCCCCTTCGTATTTACATGGAAGGATCGAAGACGTCTAAGGAATGGATATTCATTGAAGCCCCCTGATCGGAGTAGTTAATGTCAGTCAGAAACAAGAAGGCACTGTACTGACTGAAGAACAAGAACTCGCCAAGCGGCGAGTAAGACGCTGGGAGAAATCATGTTTAGTTCAAAATTTTAACAAACAACTCATGTGGGTGCCGGGCGATTGCAAAGCCGATGAACAATATAATAATAATAATATAATATGACCCGTGGGGGGCCAGGGCCTAGCTTCTCAGCAACCACTCGTGTTGTGCGTTGTTCTCTCACGAGTGGAAGGGACCTACAGTTTTATGTCGAATCCGAATGGTTTTTTTTGAGAAACTTTCTCTAGACAGGAAATACTCTTTGAGCATTGTCAGTAACTCGAAAGAGGTGTGGTCGTGGAAATTGTTTTCGTCGCTCAGAGGTGGAATCGAACCTACGACGTCGAGGTTGGGGTCGACGCACATACCCACAACGCCACGGGCCACCACAAAGCCGATGAACAACCTCTAGTATAATCCATCTCTCTTAGCACCAGAAGAAGATCCACCTTCCATGTCATTCGCTACGGCTTGGAGCACTGCATGTATTAAAACAAGGGAAATATGGCCAGCAATAAATCGCAAGCAATCACTTTGTCTGTTTAGACTAAGCAGAACCAAATCTAACCTACGAGTAATTACAACATTTACCACGAAAGGATCCTTTGATGATGATACAACCCTGATGAATCATTTCGCTTGATGTCATAATATTACATTGAAGAACATCCAATCATATCCTACAGTTGGACAGTAATTGCCATTGAATCATAGTTTCGCACATTTTCTTACTCGTCCTTGATTTGCGTAGACTTGCAGACTGGAAGTTGGTAAAGAAACTAGACAGCGGGTTTTCTGAGTATATTGCCCCGAATCTCGTCGAGAATGTTTAGACAAGCCGTGTGAGAGCTGACACACCTATCGACACTAAGTCTACAAATATGGTTGTTGGAGGAAAGGAGGAAGGATGCAGAAGAAATTTGGTGGGAAAGGGAGGAGGAAGTAAGGGGAAGTAAGGACAACAGTGCCGGCGAGGGGTTTTTCTTGCATTTGAGTATGTGAATTAATGTTTGACTTGGGAATCGAATGATCGAAAATCGAAAAATTAGGCACATATGGAAAAGAAACAGTGTGTGTTTGGTAATCCGTTAATGAGTACAGCTTTTCTAGTTGACATATCCATTTTGCATTGGTGCGTGGACACAATAAGTAACATCAGTAGAAATCAGTTGCCATTTCTTTTCTCTGTCAAAATTAAAGACCGGAAGCAGAATTCTCAAAACCAACTCTCTAGAGAGCGATTTATTTGGCTCTCAGTGGAAGAGGAAAACTTGACTATACTGTGAGAAGTATTGTGAAGTGTGTGAAAGTATGGATGACGAGGTGTGTTATTTCTATGAATTTGCTCTGTTTTAATTTGATAAAATTGTCTACGTTGTGCTTCAAAAGCCTCAGACAGAAATTGGACAAAATCCCAGCCCCCATCGTCAACTTGCACTTGCTTCCAATTTCATCTGTCATTTATGTATGTGTGTAGAGAGTGCTTGTGTCGTTCCCAGTAAACTATGGAAAAGTGAACGAATCCATCCAAACTGACATTCAGGCCAAGTGAGTCCCTTCTTTAAGTCTTAATGGGAGCAAGGGCCTGAATGGCAGCTACCTGTGTCCGACCAATCAATCGAGTGTTATGTGCACAGTAACAGTTTTCTCGACTGGAAGAGTCGTCTCACTAATATTCTTGTTTGAGTTTTGCATGATAATCTTTAGAGTCATATGACAGCGTAGCGTTCAAAATCGATGAGTACTTTGTCGATGGAGGACTACTGGAATGTCAGTCATTTCCATGCCATCGAATCCAAAACACTTCTCTTTGATACCGAAAAAAAACCGATCTAGAACGTACAAAATGACAACAACTTGGCGTTGAGATTGAGGTCATTTAAGCATTAAAATCGATGCCCAATTGCTTTTCATTGTGTCCTTGCGACCCTTATGTTGTATAGGACCCAATCTTCCCTCTTGTGGAATGCTTTCCCCTTAACTGTTAGACGCGCAAACTTTTTGGTCGAACGATTGTCTGCTGCTGATTTGGATTAAAAATTTGCGTTTTCGCTGCCCAACCTGACCCAGTCCTAATAGCATTGTCTCTGGCATCCTTAGAGAAATGGTGCGGTCCATATGGTATTCAAATACTGGGCACTGCTGCCGGAACATGGTTTGACTGGAGGGCTATGCTGGTTGATGGCTAGTTCCCCTGATGGACTATCAAATAACATGATTTTTCTGTCAGCCAGTTGCCCCTAAGTTGGTTGAAGTCGTTGTAAAGATCACCATGTCAGTGGTTGCCTCGAGCTGCATCCTCCTACTGAACTAGGTTCCTGCAGTAATGAACCTGCTTCCCCTAAGATCCAGCGTGGGTCGGTAAGGAATCGTACAAGTGAACTATACTTCATCGTCTGAAATTTCGCTAACAATTTGAAGGGCGTCAACGGTGGGTGTGGATTTGGATGGATTTCCCCTGAGGAACTAGAACTTCCCTTAACTCAAAAATGGGGGATCATCCGGACAAAAAACCCCATTCCCGCCGCCCCTTTAATCAAGGCACGCCATTGGATTCCCCCCAAAACGGAAAGAGGTTAATTTCTCTGCACCTCTTGGCGTCACAAAAAATATCCTTCCCGCTGCACTCTAATCGCAGAAAACCCATTTAGAGTTCACCTGATATCCGGCTCGCCCTCGGGTACGCAATCCGATTACGACTTCACGAGCTCTGGCTCCACTCAGCTCATCATCTCCCGTCTCCACAGTCTTACGCAAATGCCCGACGTCAGATCGCTGGGATTGCTTTCACATCAGCGGCAGATCGCAGACGTTCGCCGTCACGCTCCGGTTGGCCTGGGGTTCGTCACCTCAAAGCCGCAGACGGATAAAACGATTCAGATTGCGTGTGACGACGACGACGGCGACTACGATGGGAGGCCACAGCCGGTTCATGACGAAGCTCCCTGTTTGCGTCATACGCGCCAGGCACCGTGGAACCGCCCACCGTTGCGAGCGGAAGAGTTCGCTGCCGGCCTGCCCCCAGACATGACTAGAGCGCTGCATGTACTCGGCGACGTGATGTGAATCTCGATGCGCCGACTGGATATCCATCAGTCACAGACACGGCTCGGGTTCTGTGGTCTCAGCGGCGCGAAGTAGGTCTCGGCGAGCAACTGCTAGAGCGATCCTCCAGATGGTCGAGCCAAAGTTCGGTGTCACCGCTTTGGAAATGGCGCATCGTACGCAGAACCGGTTCGTGTGGATCACCGCCGCCGTTATCGCTTGTGACGCTAATCGACTGGGGTTCATGCTTTTTTTTGTTTTCGGCCTGTCTGTTTGTTATTTTGTTGTTCGTACGTTTTTCGGCGGAGTTGGTTCTGAGTTCGGCTACGGTTTTGATTGCATCGCTATAAACATTTTATTGCCCGCATACGTCAAGTCGGCTTCAATCACGCACGTTGAGATCAACCGAGGGGCCGGAGTCCGGAGTGGAGCCGGTTGCGTTGGTTGTTGATGCGGGCAGCGTCCGAAGTGGAGCGATGTTCACGCGGGGGAGGGTTGCACGTGCGGACGCGGTTAGCCATAAACGACTGCAAATGGCGGTGTTAAGCTCGGACAGCAACCAGTTGGGGGAAGTGAAGAGAGTCTGAATTTAGGGTGGACGAGGGAGTGATCTTAAGGAGACGGAGGATCACTCGGACGTCTGCCAAGGCACAGACGGAGATGAAATCTTCAGGACTTCTTCAAAGCCACTAGTCAAATTGAAATGGCGACGGAAGCAGAACTCTGTGGGAAGTGTTTGCACTCGAATCAACTGCGGAGTCACCGGAATTAGCTGCTTGTCGCAGTTCGTTGATAGCAACAGCAAGCTTTTCTGTTGACAAACCTATTAGCAGAACAAAAGAAACACCGTACCGTCTGAGGTCGCCGTTGGTAAACAATGCGATGTGGGATGAAGTTGAAATGACGTCGCTGGCAAGTGTGGCATTCAGGTGAAAAGACATAGACAATCAGAGGACATCTTGCTTCTGATGACGCGACGAAGACCGAACCTAGAGCCATCTTTACGGAGTGAGTTAAATGGCTTCGCTTCTGTTATTTTAAGCACGATATTGGCGAGTCTGGTGAATCAAAAAGATGCCCCAAGATTGTTTCAGTATTTTGAGCGGGCAGTTGATGATCACTTCGAATGTTCTATGAATGCGCAGTGCGAAGGACGGATCATATTCTACGATCGTAACTGACAGACTTACAGAGTTCCGTTTAGTTTTTTAGAATTTAAATTTTTGTACGCTGATCATCCCAGTCCTGCTATATGGCGCGGAGGTATGAACAATCTCAAAAGCGGATGAAGAAGTCCTTGGTCTCCTCGAGAGAAGACTTCTGCGGGCGATCTTTGATCCTGTTTGTGTTGACGGGTTGTGGAGAAGAAGATTCAACCACAAACTGCACGGGCTGTACAGCGACATAAGCCTAGTTAGGAGTCTATTGATCCAACGCCTACGATGGCCTCGGTCATGTAGAGCGTATGGACACCACAGCTCCGGCCCGAAGAATCTTCGAATCCGAACCTGTGGGGCAACGCAACACTGGACGTGGCGCACCCAAGTGGAGAAGTACCTTAACCAACGTTGTGTGCGAAACTGGAGACAGCTAGCCAGGGATCGAGCTAGTTGGAGAGGCTTGTTGGTTGAGGCCCAGATCCATCCCGGACTGTAGCGCCACACAAAGATGCAGAAGTACACGTATTGGATCCATACGTCTTCACCAATCTGCCTGTCGGATCGGTTTAGTTAGACGCTGCTGGAAGCAGTCCTTCAGCGCTTTACACTCGATTTTGAACTTGATGTCGTCGCTAAAGTTCCCAATTTTGGGCAACAATCTCTTAGTAGGTCTTTTCACATGTATCGAAAGCATCGTGACGTGATCAGAGTAAAATCTTGTGTAATTCAGTTGAAGAATTAATTGACCTAGTAGGCAGCAGAGCAGAGAGGGCGACTACGGTGAAATGGGAGGCCACAGCTGGTTCATGACGAAGCTTCCTGTTTGCGTCATACGCGCCAGGCACCGTGGAACCGCCCACCGTTGCGGCAGCAAGAGCAGAGAGGAACCCGTTTACTTGACTCCTAATAGGAAACCCGAGTCACACAAACATTCCACCCATCATCAGCAAAACCAAACGTCTTTAAGACCGCCACAGTCTTCAACGAACTCCTTATGAGAATAATTTAACACACAGATTATAGGACTAAGCAAACGCGAAGACAGGCCTTTATTCGAAGTGGTGACAGTTGTTCCTCTTCGTGACAGTGGAAGTCGGAAGGGAGATAGCTATGGGTTCTACTTGTCCAGCTCAAGATTAAGCTCTGCGTAGGTGGGCATGTATTTTTTTGAGCGCATACTGGCTCGTGGCGTTGTGGGTATGTGCGTCGACTCCAACCACGATGTCGTAGGTTCGATTCCTGCTCTGTGCGACAAAAACAATTTTCACGGTCCCACATCTTTCGAGGCACTGACAATGCTTAAAGAGTAGTTCTGTCTAGAATAAAAGCTTCTCAAACTTGGCCATTCGGCGTCGGCATAAAACTGTAGGTCCCTTCCACTAAGTGTGAGAACAATAGCACGCACAACACTAGTGGTTGCTGAGAAGCTAGGCCCTGGCCCTCTACGGGCTGTAGCGCCACCCATATTATTATATTCTACACTAAGCCATCTGTTTCTCTCGAGTCGAACATTCTGACTGACACTAGGAGAGGTTAGACTGGCTGAGTGCCGGTAGGTGACAGTCACACTTAGGCCAGAGATATCCATTGTGTTACCACACGACTCTAATCGAGTGTATTCCGAGATGAGTGATACTAATGTTCTTTAGTTCCCTGAAATCGTCAAAGTGTCTGACGCCTAATTCTGCAAAAAGAGAGAGCACTGCACTTAAATAGTAGATGTGCGATAGTTTCTTGCTCATATCTGAACCTCCTATAGAAGCCAGTTAGGGGGGACACCGAGTTAGGATATATAATGAGAGTTTTGAAATTCGGCCCACTCATACTGAATTTGCAAAAACAACGGTGTACAGACGCCATAACTAGGTTTAATAGCGCCGCTGTGGCAGTTGGAAGATGAACACGAAAATCTACAAAAATGCCTAACTAACCACTGTCCATTTTTTCAACCGAAAATTTCGATGTCGGCGGATACTTGCCAACGTCTTGGAATTGATTAATACACGTAAGGAAAGTTCAAGTTTGTCTGCTTTACAATTCACTAGAATGTCACTATCTTCCGAGCACCCACATCAGAAATAGTTGCCCATCCCGTTAAGAGATAGAGGGCAATTCAGGGAGACCCTTGAGTCAAAAGGTGTCTGTGATCAGGCCGCCTTAGACCCTCGGGATCCCATTTACGGGCTTGACGGTCAAGGTTGTGTACAAGGTTAATGGCGCATGAAGAGAGCAACGAATGGTGAAGCAGGGATCCAGGTACGAGTCCTGAGCCCGCTTGGTAATTCACTTATATGCACGACCTCTAGTTGTGCACCGCTCCAATCAACCCCTAGGCTACTGGTGAACTTTTTCAATATATCGGCTGATCCTTGGTCATTGCAAGACATAAGCTTAATGCGCTTCTGTTGGGAGTGTCAACAGTGTCGTATTGCACTGTAACCCGTTCACCGTATTTCACCATTACTTCTATATAGATAGGGTCACAGACTTCTTGGGATTTGCGGGAGAGGTGCCACAGACTGCGTGGCTTCTACCGATCACAGCGTGAGAACCACTAGTACCACCGATATAGAACGCCAGTGCTTTGTGCACTTTTAGCTGGCGTCTTTTGGGATATTTGACTTGGCTCGCCTGAACGTGGAGTCTGAGGTGGCATTTCCCGCATACTTCTTCTTTACCAGCTTAGTGACCCTTTCTGTGTATTTATTCTGTGATAGTATTTGCAAGAAGGTATTAGTTTTACTGCGCATAGACATTTCAGAAGCACTTGGGGGCAGGTGTCTCATTTAACGATATCGTGTTTTTTCTTGTTTTTTTTTTTTTTTTTTTTTGAGTTAGGCACAGGATCCCACGAAAAGCGGGGGAAGTAAGATCAGGCTACGTAGAGATCCGAAGTGCACGGCTAAGGCACGGCTGACGGAGTATAGCCAGATAGTTTTCGCACATTGCTCGCGACTGAGCCATTTTCTGCAAATAGACCTATCCTGGTCTAAGTGTGATTGCCCTTTAGCAGTCAGCCACTATAACCTAACCTAACCTAATCGCTTACAGTATCTTCTCTTTGGCTTGGCCTGAACACGAGTGAGTGTGACATGACCTATTCAAGTCCTAGTCAAATTTTCAATAAGCTTGACGAAATGCAGATCAACACCCAGCTTCTGATTTTCGATTTCACCAGTCACAGAAGGGAGCTATACAGAGCCTTGTCGATTCCAAGCAAATTCGTAAAGTTGGATATCTGATCAGACATTTAACGTTACAAGAGTTATTAGACAAGTTACACTATTATGAGTGCGTGTCGGCGGCGGTTCAAATAAATCTTATTAGCACTAAGTGGCATTTTGATACCACGGCTTTGAGTGTGTTTCAGTGAACCTTAATCCACCGTGCGACGACCAGCAACTCTAATAATTCTTTGATGCTCTTTTTGACGATCTGTCAAAGAATTCAAGGATTCAATGAACGATGTGTCCAGACTTACATGTCCAAAATCCGGGAATGCGCACAGGATCTGAATAAGGTTTCACGTGACATCATTCTGATGAAGATAAAGACACAGAACGTCATTTGAGCCACGATCCTTCGGAAATATGTGCTGCTTGGTATGCGCGGTAGGCACTGGTCAATTGTCAACAAGACATCTGCTGGTACTGCGACGAAGGTAATTATAATGCGGTTGGCGGTAAATGAGAGGAAACTAAAGCGTTTGTCGAGAAGTCGTATTGGATGAATTGGAGTATTCTCACTGACAAACAACACTTCATTAAAACGAGGCTCAATCACTGCCAGAATAAACCCCAATCTGTACGAGGATTTTGCGAGGATCATACACTTTATGATCAGACTTGTGTAAAATAAAAGCATGTCGCCTAGTCATTTTTGACTTAATGTTGAAAAATGTACGGAGCACGGCGGCAGCACGGCATCGAAGCCGACATTGTCCGCCTGATCAAATTCGAACTAAAGCTGAAGTAAGAATCCTCTTTTCTAGTGACAAGATATCATGGCTCGGTAGCTCCCGGCAGTCAATGTTGGCCCGATCAGCGACTGCTTCAAGATCAGGCGTTGTTTCTGATCAATGGTTGATTTTCGCAATATCCCCCACTGCATGTGAAACCAACAAGACCAGTTGGAGAGTGATCACTGAACACACTCCCTCCCTTGCAGACTGCTGTGTGACATATTTTCTCAAAAATAAATCGAATTCATTTGAAAAACACATCAAAATTCACTACAATCAAATGCACAAGCGAAACAGAAAACGAACTTTAAGCAAAAAGAACGAACGGAAAAAAACAAACAAGTCACTACACATGAAGCATTAACATCGAGGAGCAGCTAAATGGAACAAAGCACAGCCTACCTGAGCGATTCTTATGGGATTTATTCTTTTTGTAGCGACATCCATGAAATCGGCACATACTAGCAGCCTGGCCCATGGGGCCCGCCAGCAATGCAATGAATGCTAAACCCTCCGTCGTAAGAAGTATTTTTCACTAAAAGCACAATTTTTGTAAAATCCTTTAAACACTCGTCGCGTACACTCTTCACACACTCGACAATGCACTTTCATACTACGAACGAGCGGACGACGGAAGAAGTTTGTTTGGTTTTTCGGGGGGTTTTCTTGGTTTTTTTGTTCGTTTTTTTCGTTCGGTTTCTTCTGAGCGGGAAGTAGATGAGTGTGTCGCTAAGCGGCAACTGTGTCACACTAGACGATGCTTCCTCGCTGACCGACACCACGTGAGTAACCGCGCAGCGCGTAGAATGACAAAATCGTTTTATTTTATTTGTTCTTCAAATGAAACTTAATTACTGGTATTTCCATGCGTAGCGTCGTCTACTGATGTCCATTCGTCGTTTCTTGTTTTACGATTAATTCGCGCGCTTGTCGCATAAAAGTCTCTGAGCGGCGCTTAGTTCGGCAGGATTGCTGATTATCGGTCGCGCATCTCGAGCGCGGCTTTGGCTCGACATCGATTTGGGGTCTCGACCACCCAGGGGCGCGCAGCAGTTGGGCCCGCCCAAATGTGGATGCACCAAAGCGCTGCCCGTTCTTTATGGTCACGCAGTTAACGTCGCCGAAAATGGGAAGGACACGACCACACGCTTAGTCTGTCCATGCGGCTGGACAGCTGCGGAATGTGCTTCTGTTCGATGGCCGGCGGCCGCCCGGCGGAGTCTGCCTGAGCGGAATTATGTTTACAAGCTGATGGAGTGGTGGGCGCGATTCTGCTGGACGGGAGGGAGAAATGAAATCATAGAAATTCCTGGGACGGGGGTGGTGCTAATTAAAATCGTAATGAGAGTCTAAGTGGTCGTTTGCGGGGACGGATTTGCGAGAGATTTCTTCTTCTACTTCTGCAGTTAATGGCGTAATGGGATAGTTTGGAATGCGAAGTGCCGTTTCGGGCGGCGTACTACGTGAGGGTGGGTGGTCGCGGGTGTTTTTTCGTTTTTTTGGACGGACGATGAAAGTTAGGCACGCGTGCGTTTGGACGGTTTCGAAAGCCGCTAATCACTGATATCACACGCAGAAGTAGGTGTGACTTGCTGACGCAATTGTGAAGTGAAGTGAAATTCGGCGAGTGTGTCGTACAAGGGAGAACATTGTGTAAGTGGGTGGTGGAGGGAAAGATTGGGAGTATGTGTTGTTGGAGGTCGCAAAAATGGTCGTGAAAGTGTTGTGTACGTCGTTACGAATGTGGAGAAGGATCGTCGCTCTATTTTTGTGGATCAGCAACTTCATGAAGGCACAGACGGCGGTGCACTTAGATGACACTGATGACTGATAAATCCTAGTTCCTTTCGTAGAATAATGCCAAATATCAACATTTTCTCAGATTTCACGGCACCAACGCACGCACAGTGTGACGAATTGCTGATTTAGCGAGCTTATATTAAAGACGCGCACAAATAAATGCTTTCTGTTGTTTCTTTATTGGAATTTCTTTTTTATTCAAGAAATAACATAAGAACAACTCATTTGGTACCTATATCTAACAGGTACCTCCGTTCTCACTCAATAACACTGTTTTCTTTTCAGAACACTTGTTTAACTTGCAAAAAAAAAAGATCTGACGATGTGCCTCGATTGCTGCCGACTGCCGAAGTCGTTACACCGATTTTTTCACCAGCATAAGCAGCAGTGCTGGCCCGTAGCGTTGTGGTTATGTGCGTCGACCCCAACCTCGACGTCGTAGGTTCGATTCCCGCTCTGTGCGACAAAAATAATGTTCATGGCCCAACCTCCTTTGAGTCACTGACAATGATCAAAGAGTATATCCCGTCTACAAAAAGCTTCTCAAACTTGGCCGTTCGGAGTCGGCAGTCAGATTTCATTTCAAAAAGTTGCCAGCATACGAGAAGCAAAAATTAAGCAACTTTTGCTACTTCGACTGAAGCAATTCAAACGCTGGTTAAACTTAAAACATAACACATTCAAGATCAATTTAAGTGAACTATACCAACTAGGAAAATCAATCACGCATGCTACTTAGGAGCTCACAATCCGCGGCGGCCTGATGGAGCGGCGGTGGCGGCTGAAGCTGCAATTAGAAGCCCAGGTCGTGAGATATGCACACATCGTCGTTTTGTGATGCAATCGGATTTTCCCTTCACATTGAAATAGGTTTCGACAACACCTCCTTAATGAAAATACAACGTTGCATCCTCAGCACAGAGGCAGGTAAAACTACATGTAAATAAATTCAACATATGCTCAGTTATTGAATACACTGGGTAGTGACAAAATCAGTGATAAAACTGGAAAGGGAAGCCCTTCGAGTACTCTCTTAAGCCCACTGATCCACTCCTAAGTGTCATCCTCAGCAAAGAGGGCAAAGAGTTTTTCAAAAAAAAAAACACATAAAATTCAGAAAAATGCATGAAAGCTTTATTTGAATCGATAGTACGGTCCATACAATTTAATGTTTGAAGACTATTTCATGCAAACGTTGAACTTGACTGCGCCTCAAATGGTCCCTCCGCTTAGTCCAATTTTGGCATATTCTTTCCCACATTTCGGCCGGTATCTCACGAATAAATGCTTCAATGTTGTCTTCCAATGCGTCAATTGAAGCGGGCTTGTCTGCATGGACATAAGCTTTAACATAGCCCCACAAAAAATAGTCTAAAGGCGTTAAACCGCACGATCTAGGCGGCCAATTGACCGGTCCCGAACGTGAAATAAAATGTTCACCAAACTAGCCTCTCACTAAGGCATGTGGCACCGCATCGTCTTGTTGAAACCACATGTCATGCAAGTCAAGCTCTTGCATTTTTGGCAAAAAAAAGTTGGATATCATCTCACGATAGCGCTCACCATTCACAGCTACATTACGATGCGCATCATCTTTGAAGAAGTACGGTCCAATGATGCCAGCAGCCCATAAACCGCACCAAACTGTGACTTCTGGCTGATATTCACTCCAAAATCGACTATTCCGCTTACTTACGTACCCATTGAGCCAAAAATGAGCGTCGTCGATGAAGAAGAATAAAGAATGAATGAAGCGCGATAAGCTTTCATAACAGAGCACGCACTTTGATAATAAAATTCAATAATTGCAAGCGCTGTTCGTTTGTAAGACGATTCATGGTTAAATTATAGACCAAACTGAAGATGTTTGACAGTGAAACAAAACACGAAACGTGAGTCAGCTGCTTAAACCAGTGTTGCCAAAAAGATAATAGCTAAATAATTACCCTCTATGTCCAAAACTAGGCTGATGACTCACTCAGGCTCAGATTTCCTACAAAGAGCACTTAACTTTGTCGATAACTGCGGCGTTGAGGTTGGACTGAATGTCAACCCCCAGAAAAAGCACAATAAACATGCTTCGGCGAAATGATAGAATTCGCAAAAGAGATCAAATACTTAGGCCTACCACTAGACGAAAAACTCAACTGGAATCCACACATAGACAAAGCCAGGATTGCCTTGTTGACCAGTAACAGTCTCATTGGTAAAAACTGGGGTGTCAACCCCAAAATATCCCATAGGATGTACACAGCCGTCACCAGGCCAACACTTGCATACGTCTGGTGGTATAAAACAGAACAAGCCAAGTTCAACAGACTGCTAAGACTAGCATGTATCAGCATCAGAGGGACAATGAGAACAACTCCCACAGCAGCACTAGAAGTCATTACAAACATACCACCTCTCCATCTATAGCTAAAGAAATAAGCTAGTCAATGCCTACAGGACAAGCTCATCACAGTGATTGTTGGCAGGCTCATTACATTCTTAATGAACTGAACAGGCTTCATGCGTAAAAGATCTGTTTCCCCTCACGATATACTTGGGCACAAAATAGACCCATCTTCGGCCGCGAGTCCCTCATCTGGTGCACGAATCGCTCCAGAACAAATTAAAGCATTGGGACTAGAGTACAGGGAGTCAACACCAATATCTATATACATCACAGAGTGGAAAGTCACATCTCCGTATTACAAGCAGAGATAGACGTACTTACTTATCAGGCAGACGAACCATGAAGGGTCTGAGCCTGAGCAATTGCTGCCTTCCATCGGTGGAGCTGTCGGCCAAACTGTCTTGCAACCGCAATGACTTGGTTTCTGTACCGGAGGTTCGGTCTTCCTCTCCTTCTCGAATCAGGAGGCTAGGATTCGAAGACCCTCTTTGCTGGAGCGCTGTTGTCCATTCGCTCGATGTGGCCGAGCCAGTGTCGTCGACAGATTTTTGCCTTCCGGACTACATCCACATCCTTGTACAGCTCGCAGAGTTCGCGGTTGTGTCTTCTCCTCCATTCGCCTTCCTCGCAGACGGGACCATATATCCGAAGTAGAATTTTTCTTTCGAAGGCACCAAGTTCTGCAGCTCTGCAGTCTTACTTAATGTCCAGCTTTCGGCTCCATAAAGTAGGACTGGCAGAATAAGGGTTTTGTAGAGCATGACTTTGGTCTTTCGAGTCAGGAGTTTCGAGCCCAGTTGTTTTGACAGACCGAAGTAGCATCGGTTGACGTGGGCGATTCCACGTCAGATCTCCACTACGATGTCATTCGTGGAGTTTACATTTGCCCCAAGGTAGACAAAGTCCTTTACTACCTCAAAATTGAAGCTGTCGATTGTGATGTTTTGGCCTGGGTGGTATGCGGCGGATCGTTTTTTTGCTCGACAGCATATATTTGGTCTTGTCCTTGTTGACCTTTATACCAGCTCGTTTCGCCTGTTCCTTAATTGCCGTGACAGCTTCCACTACGGCACGTTGGGACCGCGCGATAATGTCGAACAAGCAGAGATATTCGCAATGGAAATCTGCGTCAGAGAAAATATATATATACTTGGCTTTTACTAACAAGCAAATATACAGTCAAAACCGTTTACAAAAACATCGGATATAACGACAAAATGGTTATGGCGACCAAACCGACCCTTGAACATCGTTGCAACTGCTTTTGACTGTATATCCTCTCTGACAGCAAAACTTCTCTTCTAGCTATGAGGGTCACATCAAAGCTAGTTCCTTCAACTGTCACACCAGCTGGTCAACAAAAGCGGAGCCCACCTCATTGTGGATACCAAGTCTCAGCAGACGCACAAGAGCAGACCTACTTGAAAGGAAAGGATCGCTGTTCATGATGCCACGGCCATTTTGAGGCACACCTACTCTTTAAAATACTGCCTCAGGGACATGGCCAAACATTACTGGACGCACACGGAAGGCAACAGAGATGCCAAAATACTTCTACCTATCTACGAAACAACTCCTCGGGCTCATCAGGAGACAGACAGGCTTTCTTACTGAACATTGTCCAGCAAACAAACACTTCAAAAGCACTCGTTTAACATAAGATGACACGAGGACAAGGAAAATGCAGAACACATCCTGTGTCACTATAGCTGCCTAGTCGGTACATGTCGTCGCCATCTAGGCGCTCACTCAAAAACATTCTAAGTTTCATTATGAACTCAGGTTTCCTGGCTAGACTCTGAATGGGACCCAGCACAATTGGCTCTTCAGAGCCCGCAGTGATCAGGTGACCACCACCAGCGGACTGATCTGACTGACAGCGCGATCAACCACCTAGACGGTTACATGTGTCCTCAGTTGAGCAACCTTCAGCTGAACAATATGAGACTTCGTTCCAGGACCAAAAGCGTTTAGATCGAAAATCAAAAGTATGACTAATGGGGTAACGAATGAGTAACAGTGACAGTCCAACCTAGTAGATCTGCCAGGGTCACCCCAAAAAATGCTACAATGTGAAGATCAACCACATCTTGACCACTCTGGCCACCAGTTCAATGACCGTTGGGGACCAGGATTCCCAAATCCAATCAAAAGCCTATTCAAACGAGGATCCACAGTCTAAAAGTAGATCGAATGAGTCATGGAGAAACCCACTGGCTAAGAGGAGACTGACTCACGCCGTACCTGCCGCAGATCAAATTCATCACTTTCAAATTCATCCAGAACAAGAGCTCCAACTTCTTCGAATGCAAACGACGTCGTCACAAGTCGAACTCGGCGCATTCCTTTCACCAAAGAATGCGGTAAAAACCAATCAAATTGAGTTTCATTCTTAACTTCAAAATAAATTCATTGATGGCCCAGACGTGAGGTCGTTAACTGGAGAGCTGTCAAGTTGATTCAAATCCGTCAGGGTGAGCCTGAATGAGGCAACTTCAAACGTCGCAGCAGACAATACGTGACATCTTTGCCACTCCAGATGAGCGGAGTGTCAAAACAGATGACGCATACGTAATGAACTCTCCCGAAGTCACTGTCAATTAATCAACGAAGTGATGGCCGACGTGGTGAGTGATGGTGGAACATGGTCGAAATAAAAGAGGTGACGATGAATTTGACCGGTTTCTTGTGGGCTTTGAATCATTTTGATGACAAAGGGAATCGTTAGAGTTTGAAGTGGGGCGCGATACTACGCGTTGCAACCATGAGTCAGTCCGTCGACAGTGAACATCAAGATTTGTCTTAAGGTGCCCAAAAGTGCTCAGGAGACTTGTTCAAGTATTCCACTGGTTTGCTAGATCTGGTGATGGTCATGACGACGTTGAAGACGATTAACAGCCTTCAAAGTCGACAATCTTTAGGAATGGTCCCTATGTCCGTGAGACTTAGATAGAGGAGATGGCAGTCATTCCTAAGAGTGCGGGTCAGCAAAAAGTGTTTGTTCCACTCTTATTTTGGACTGTTTAATATCCAACCGCGACACTCTGTAAAAATCATCATCCATTGAAAACTATTCTATGTTTTCTATGTTTTCGAATTAGACCAAGGTTTGCGTTTAAGGATTGCGAGTGATTAGTTTTTCGTCTCCGACTCTGTGGTAATCAATCCTCTGCATTCTATGTATTCTATGTTTTCTTGAAAGTCTAAGCAAAACCTTGCTTTCTTTCTTTCATGAAGGTATGTGATCAAGGAAGATGTCACTACGCCAATTTCAAAGCCAGAGGTGTTTAAAAACTATATCACCATCCGCAGTGTGTATACAAATACTGACGGAGAGTATTTAATTTCAACAAAAAGCTATAGTCCTTGTCAACAATGCACACACAAATTCTTCATATCCAAAATTTGCATCTAAAACATCAAAACTTTTCAATTTAAATTAAATAAATTTGATCAATTTTCTCGGAGTTTTTCAAAAATTCTATGTTTTTTCATTGCACGAACACATCTCCAGAGACAGAAGGGACTTCAAATCAACAAGTAAATACACGTTACTTCATATCCATTTACAAATTCTATGTTTTCTATGTTTTATTTTCTCTCAAAAGCCGAATCAAGCGAATGGAAGTAATAGCTACGTCCAACTGGGGCTAATATTCATACAAACATTTTCCATATATACTCACAGTCGGTGTTCATTTGAGAAATTCATTCGAACGATTCTGTTGATCACAAAAAAATTCACTACACACGTGCGGTAGCTAACACACAAAAACTGAAATATTTTCTATGAAAGAATGACAAATTCAAATTCTCCTCAACCACCCAAAACCAAAAAAATATGTCTCCTCGATGGTTTTCCACGATTTCAAATACCTCCACGGACGCGCAATTCACATTTGTATTCAGCCCCACTAATTGCCGCCAGCCGCGACAACTGTATGTTACACAACCCCCCAGCGCAGGAAGTCAGTCGCTTCCAAGAACAAGCGCGGTAAGCGAACCGTACCTGTCATAGCCAGCACTCTGCAAACCTAGACACGTCACTGATCTAACGATAACGCCTCAAACGACTCACTCAGCCGCACCGCATCGCACTCTCGGTCTGATTCACCGCGAGAGGAATTTCAAGAATTCGCTGGGGGTATTCCGACACTCCGAACGCGCCTCAATGCGACACTGATTTGAATTTCAGAATTTCCATTTCCCGTGCGAACACAGTACAGTCGCTGGGCGCTTGCTAATGTCCACTTCCAGGTAACTCGCTTCGAAAAACCCGTATCTGGGGTGGTGTCCAGCTGAGCGCTTCGGCCTAATTGCTCTTCCGACAGAGCGTGTGTACACTGTACACCGTGGCGCTTGTGGTGACGCGGCCGCGATCGTTCGATGGCCAAAAAGACATGGTCTGGCCTGTTGTTTCGGCCGATACCGGTTGTCAGCCACTTTACTGACGTCAATCCTGACCCCCTCCCGGCCGCCACCCGGGAGATCTATATTTCCATTCATTTGAAAAATAAAAGCACACACGTTGAGTGAATAACTTGAGCTTCTGGTGATTTCGTTAATTGCCCCGGATGAGGTAATTTCCGAAAAACACTGCACTGAGCAATAAAATCAACGTCGTCGGAGTACTTGTCTAGTTGGCAAGGTGGCGGCGGGGGGCATTTTGTGGATCACCACTCGGCGGCTCGGTGGCGGTGATTGAAGATTTCTACGAACACTTGCGGCCTGGTCGGCGAGTACTTGTGGGAATTGCACAAAAACTGTGAATTGCACATTTGTTAGATGGTTTCTATGAAACCATGACTCATGCTGATGGTGTGCTGCTTTTCTCGGATATCCGATGCATGAGCTTGCATGAATTTCCGATGGGGGTTGAGAGATAGAAAGTGACATGACGTTGCGCGGGAATGTTGTGCTATTCTTCAAGCATTTTATGGGACACAAGCGACAAGATTTAGTGGCAATTTGGTTATGAATGGTAAGAGTGGTTTCTGACGTTGTCATACGTATGCTTGGCTTTTTTATTTTTATATTAAGCATGGACTGTGCGGAGACGTTGACCCTGTTTGGAAAGACGGGCAATTCTTGTGAAAGGAGCTGGTAGTACATACTAACACTAGATGCATGTTCGTCTATGGGACACAAATGGCACAACATCGTTTGACCAATCGAGCTCTCCAAAGACACAACACGGCACACAGAGACGAGCGACGAATGAACAGTATCTTAATGCGTCTTTCGTATTACTCCATACTCATCCTCATCAATGACCTCTAGTTGTCCATCCTCGAAGAAGGCCATGTTGGGCATCTAAGACAACAGTAGAATATCTTGCAGCACAAGAATAGATCAACAAGGACTGACAGGGTCATTTGCATGACACAGTAGACCAAATTTAGTCTAAATGACGCTACTTGAGAGCTCAACTCAACACATGCGTTTTCAAATACTGAACGCTCTTCCACTTCTTCTCACGCCCTACTGTCCAGGGTATACCTCCGCCTCTGGCACTAGCGCGATCTCTGGCTAACTACCTCTCTCTCACTCAAGTTGGTTGAGTTCCTTTTCCACTTGGTTGCGATGAATTCATTACCGACTTTGATGGAGCAGCGACAATTCTCCATCGTCATCCTGCACAACCAAATGAGCTTTACAGGAATGGCGAAACTAGATACGGCGTGGTAGAGCTCGTCTCTATGCATACTGTCATATGCAGCCTCGAAATCGACGAATGAATGGTGAGTATAGATTTGCCCATGAAGTGTTTTTTGCATGATCTACCGAAGTTTGAAGGTCTGGTCTATTGCAGACTTCCTTTGCTGGACTGATGTGGAAGTGTCACATTATTAATGAATAGCTTCTGGTGAGAGAACAAAACAGAAGAGAGAAGACATTGTTCGCGATGCAAGGCATTTAAGTCCTTATTACTCCGTCTTTAGTTGGCGATCCCTACCGAGATCAGGAAAACAACACTGGATGCCTCTTCAAGTCTTAAGCAACGTTGTGACTCTAGACTTGGGTGCCCCGTGGGAACCAACAGCCGGAGCTGACCAAAGAGCTTTTCTGTCCCGACCTAATGACTGGTTTCTTATTTGATTCTAATCGAAGCTTGCATAGTCCTACATGACGAGGCTAAGTTTTCAGGATAGGAGTTTGCGCAGACCACGTTTTTTTCCGAATAGTTGAAACAGGAGAGGTGTCTGGTGTTTTATGGGCCTAGCTTTTTAAGCAAACATTCGTGTTATGAGCGCAAATGTTCTTTAACAAGTGGAAGAGAGTTACGGTCTTATGCCCACTGCGAGCGGCCAAGTTTGAGAGGTTTTTCTTAGACTCACTGACTGACATCTTTCAAGTCATTAAAAACCATACAAATTACTCTTACACAATTAATTACTATACACCACGGGGTCACGAGGGTATAAGTCGATGCACAGACCCAGAAGAGCTACGGCCGCGGTGTTCATCCATCTTCGTAAGAAGCTAAGTGTTCAGGGCTAAATTTGAAGCTTAATCCGAGTCCCTGAACCTGACTTCTCTGTCACCTACGTGGGGTTTATGTGTTTTTGTGCTCTTGTAAAGCAGCGGTGTCACGGTTTGCCGCCGCCTCCAAAAGGTCCATTTGGGATATTAGTCTCCTTATAATTTAGGAGTCTGAAAACGCGAATCCAGCCAGCTGATACGTAGAGTAAAACTGGGTTATGTATGTCCAAATTCAGTTGAATCGTGTTAAATGTACGTCAAATCGAATTGTCGAATCTAAAACGAATCACCTAGTTGAACAAGTGAAGTGAACACAAAATGAACACAAAATTTGCTTTCGGTCGCTTGAGGCAAAGTGAGAACGTGGAGATACACGTGAACATAGTTTGTGATCAAACCGAGTTGTTCTACTGATTCTGTACCTATTTGGAGTTCGCTCACACAGCTGGAAAATAATAAGCAGGTCGATTCTCAGAGTCCTAATCGGCGTGTTAACTGGCCTCTGCGCCATTGGCACACACACCACCAGATAAGGCATTCCCAACAATGACTTCTGCAGAAGCTGCAGAAATGAAGAGGAGGAGGAGGAGGCCATTGCAGATTCAGGGACTAAGATGCGATGTAGACACTTCAACAACTTGACGGAGCTAAAATATGTCAGCATCCGTCACCTTCATAGCTTTATTAAAAGCGACTCGTTCGTGTGTTTAGGTTAGGTGAGGTTGGGCTGCGAATTGTTAGCACACTTAGACAATTTTTGGTTCATTACAATACCCAGCGCCGCGGCGAATGGCTGGACTGGACTAGACTTGAAAACCAGATAAAACCAGCATTAAATTTGCTTTCACTGGGATTCAGACCTGGGACCATTATAACCAAGGGCGGGCACTCAACCAACTGCGTCATCCAGCTGTTCGATCTTGTGGCAACACAACGCTGCGATAGTATCATCTATGTTAGTCAGCCATTCGAACCTAACCTGTCGCGTCGGTTGCTTGAAATAAGATTCACGCGGCTATCAAACTTCGATCAACGTAATTATGGCCTACTCTCGCACCGAGGCAATCAATTGAAAGGAGCACCTATCCTTTAGGGCGAATGAGACATCTTGTCTGTGTCACCGCTGAACACTGCGATATTGTAACTCATGCTTCCAGATTTGGCCTGCGCAACAGCGACTTTTACAGAAGCTGCAGAGATGGGAAGAAGGAGGAAACTATTGAGCATCGTAACCCGTAATTGCAGCACGCTGTCTCTTAGGGACTTACTTTTTCAACAACCTGGTCCAAGGAAACAAGATTAGTGTCAGCCATCTTCATCGCGAATAGGCTAACAAGATCAACGGCGAATAGGACCGACTGGATTCTCATGTTTACACAATTGGCTCGGCAGTCAGCCTCGCAATCCTAATCGCGGCACGGCCAAAATTTGTGTACACAGCTCGGTGAAATATGAGAACCAGTTTCGGGCACTCTAGGCTCAATCTAACCAAACTGTGATGTGCCATCTTAATTGTGCCGCCGTTCTGATCACCGACACCAAAGATGACTGATATTTGCAACAAACTCATAAGTAATCGCTTAATTCAGACAATTTGTTCGTCAAATTGATCAGAATATTGACTCGACAGCATGTGAGAAAATTCTGAATTTCAACCGCGACACGTTGGACATGATGGCACTTTCAAGCATTCTTATAAGATTTAGTCGAAGTCAGTGTGTACACAGCCCTGAAATGCCAACACAGCCCTGAATGTGGTCAAATGGCGGAGTAATCCCGTGGAGGATGTAGAATAGACGACAGTCTGCTTTTCTAGCGAATTGTTTTGCTGCTGCAATCTTGTGGTTGCGACCAAGGCGACTTGTTGTCGCTGATCTTACATCACTTCGAACTGCGGTCAGTGATCGACGGGAACCGCAAAGTAAAAGCACGTACTTGTTCTAACGAGACTGCGAGCTGGGAAGTCTTGGGTGGCAGCGACAAGGTTACGGACTGAAGCACTAGAGCGTCAGTTAGCTTCGTTTTTTCGATGTCCACGGAGAAGCGTGGACATTTGCAATGATTTCGTGAAGTGCGAAAAACTGTCTGGGTTTTGGACGATGTGCTCCTCGTACTAAAGCCTCTGGATGTCATTTAAGGGGACATGGATTCAATCTTAAAAAAGAATGACCACAAGATCAACAAATCGCTGAAGATCTGTGGAAGGGTAGCTTCCGTGACATGGACAGACAGGGCAAATGGCAGAGCGAACGGGCAAATGGTATGCCCGAAACGAACATACTCCGTCAGCTGGCAGCAAATGCCAAAGATGCTGTCAACACTTCCGTTTGGCTTCAGTGGCCTTGAGCTAGACGCTCACTTGAAGTGCCTCAAGTCATACAAGCTGCCCCATGCCCCTGCTGAAGACTTGTCTCCTTCTCCCGTTGTTTTCGCATCAATCACATCCAACAATGTTCACTGGCTTGTTAAACTTCATTGCAACAAGTTACCATCTTCCCTAAGAGCGACCTGGGATCCTTGCCTCTGCCAAACAACAGAAGACGCCACTACCAGAAACCCGACAATTCCCACTCACTCCACGTCAAAAGCCCACATTCCTCACAACTAAACTCTCGGCACTTGATAATCCTTGAAGTTCCTTGTAATCCCTGCCCTCAATCATCTGCCTCATCCTCGAAAACTCATCAAGATCCCTCTCAAGCTCCTCTCAGGCATGCAAATTTATTCAACAAAACATTTCTCTTCAACTTCCAGCGAAAAAGACCACCGCCTTCCGCGGCTGCGAGCACTGAAGGGTCTCGCGAAAGCGGAAGTGGCATGCCAAAAAAAAAAAAAAAAAGAAAAGAAAGCAACCCTCGTCCAAGAACAGAGAAAAAACAGGTAATCCATTCAACCGTTTACCAGTCCACCACCAGGCTTCCCCGTCCATCGCGACGAGAGTACAAAAGAAAGCGCCGAATTTGAGAAGCGGGGAGTATCTCCAATTCATTATTCGTTCACATAGACTCGCAAGGATTTCCTTGACGGCCAGGCCCCCATCTCTGGCGAGCGGACCGTGGATGAACTTGTAACACCGTTGCTTTGAAATGAATTACGATGGTCGCTTGGGTGACAGATTTATTCGAAAAAACGTGTTCTGTGTTTGAGACTAAATTCGACTTTGACAGGAGGACTCGCTCGTGCCTTGGGCTTGGGCGCGTTTCTTTGTTTATTTCATTTTCTTCGTCAGATTGAACAGTGTGCTGTCAAATTTTTGGTGAATGAAGGTTTTCTGAAGGATTGTTGGAAATGAGAAGGGTGAAGGTCTGTCATTTGGTGGACGTCATGGAACTGACGCGTGAATGATGCGGGGTACGAGATGGATTAAGTCATATTGTGGCTTGAAGGCGACGTTTGAGGAAGAGATCGTTATCCCTTGAAGGCAGATTCGACTGATGTCAGGCATGCCATCATGAAGACTTGCTTCTAAGCCCAAGCAACAAGCTGACAGCGATCCCAACGCAATTTCTCAAACCGTTCTATCGAAACGTAAATGAATCACAAGCCGATTTTGTTGCAGAGAACAAGATAAGACTCAGCATCTTTAAGCCCTGCCACCACAGACCGGAGTTGATTTGGAGCCTCCCCGACTGACCAACTTGGGCCAGGTTAATTTTAAGTTCTGAACAAGATGCGGACACGAGCTTTACTGGCGTGGACCTCTAGAAGCGCTCCACCAAATTTGAGTTTAAATTTTATCTATCTGCGTGCTCAACGATTTTTCTCTTAAGATCAATAAATCATCAAGCCCTGAAGTCCTCAAGTGACCGTTCCACATAGTCGTTGACGCCAAGTCCTGTACAGAAGAGGATTTCCCACATAAAGTCATCATGGTCTTCATCAATCGTCGTCAAGCACTCCAATCATGAGCCATCGCCTTTGAACATCTACCTCTTGACTTCTTATACAATTTGTCTTCCGTCTTCCAAAAGGAATGAGGTCTCCTTTCTCCTGATGTACCTTTCCTTCCTGACAGCAATTGCTTCTTTTGCTCCGCTAATGCGAAGCCTAACTCTTAGGCCTAACAATCTCCCATGACATAGCGCTTCCATCATACCAAGGCTCGCTTACTGCGCCGTGAAGTCACCAGCTCCACACTAACAGTGACAGTCAGATAACCTCTCTAGACATGTACTAAACGAATCGATATGCAATTGAGCCACGATGTACTTGAGGAAAGTCAACATATCTTAGGGAGCCCAGTCCATAACTCGAACACAACAATGTCAACAAGAAGATGTGAGGTAAAGGTTTTTTGTCAATTGTTTTTGACAACTACACTGCTTAGACTTTAAAGCTGGCCTGTTGTACTACCGGCCAGCAACCTACTTTTTCTGCAATTTTGTGACGGGGTCCTCACATCATTTGAGCCAAATCGTGAGAGAGGCAGAGGAAGTGCTTTGCAGTGTTTTGTTGCAGGGTTTTCCTCGTTAAGGTCAAGCACTCTTAGGTATTTGGCGAAGATGTAGTGCCCCCCGGTAAGTCGTCAGCAGTCTTTTTTGTCAAGAGACACCAAGGAAGCCGCAGTTTCTTGCAGACGTTGGGAGCATGCGCTTGGTTTGTCTGCATGCTATAGAGTCACTCCACCTTAGGTTGTGCTCTTGAGAGTTCCCACCATCGATGGAACCCCTAATATGCGAGCAGTTCTAGCTCAGTTTCAAGTGCTGCGTGTACATCCTCTGATCCTTGTCTAGCAAGTTCATCAGCGATCCCATTTCCCGTGGGAGTCTTAGCGAATTCAGACTTCCTATCGAATTCAGAGAAGACTTGCGCAATCCTAAACCATCCTGGAAGTCAAGTAAAAGGGGTTGAGCAAGGTCTTAGGCACCATCACCCATTCCGAATGTTCTCCCCAATATAGCTCGCGGCCATTAGGATCGCAAGGCAAACTGACGTACATTTACGTAACCAATTCAGACACAGGTATGTTGTAATGTTGTCGCTCTCTATGAAGACACCAGCGCCAGCGTCAGACTCTCCCTTGCTCTTGGAGTGTAAGAAGTCGACGACCTTTCTTTTCCAGATTCAAGCCAAAGACAGTCTTGAGTGTTGGGGAAGTCGACGGTATGTGTGAGGCATAGGGGCCCGTGGCGTGGTGTATGTGCGTCGACCCCAATCTCGACGTCGTAGGTTCTATTCCTGCTCTGTGCAACAAAAACAATTTTCACGGCCCTACCTCTTTCAAGTGACTGACAATGCTCAATGAGTATTTCCTGTCTAGAAAGAACTTCTGAAACTTGGCCGTTCGGAGTATAGGTACATACCGGCCAATCTGTGGTGGTCATAGGCGCAGAAGCAGTCGTGTGATCCGGAGCTCAAAACATGCACAGATCAACACGACTTTCTGATCATGACAGTGATTCTTCAATAGATGATATTCCAATTCTGACTGAGTAGTCTGGACAGTCATGATCAGAAAGCAAAGAGCCAAGGTAGTCACCCGGCTTGACTTACACTCGAATAGTCTTTGCTGACCTCTTTGCTCCCCGGCCTCATGAACATGACTAGATTATGAGCAACTGGTGCCTATTGCATTAACCACTTGCGAGACCTCTGCGACACTGGGGACATATACTACAGCCACAGCCACAGCCACAGCCACAGCCACAGCCACAGCCACAGCCACAGCCACAGCCACAGCCACAGCCACAGCCACAGCCACAGCCACAGCCACAGCCACAGCCACAGCCATAGCCACAGCCACAGCCACAGCCACAGCCACAGCCACAGCCACAGCCACAGCCACAGCCACAGCCACAGCCACAGCCACAGCCACAGCCACAGCCACAGCCACAGCCACAGCCACAGCCACAGCCACAGCCACAGCCACAGCCACAGCCACAGCCAAGGACTGTCGTGGGCAACAGTCACTTTCAGAAATCTTCTGAAGGACCAATGGGCTGTGAACTGAACCTAAGACTAATCAATGATGACAATTCCAGAAGCTGTGCTGTTTCTCTGCAACCCCCACATTGAGTGATTTGGGATGAAGGCTAGGTTCTTGAAATTGCACATAAATCTCCATCAAACCTTTGCAGGTTTGTCGGAACGATGGGATGACTGCTGAGCACACAAGGGATGCAAGACAGGTACAAATCTTAAAGGGCAACCCATGAACAATGAGTGAGGCAGCACGGATCCTCCCAACCCAGCCCCGGAGCCATCAGCAGCAGCAAATGATGGTACTACGAAATACGACTTTTCTTCTAATCTGAGCAGAATCCTGAGAGAGCTAGACGACTGTTGTGTGGCATCTTAAATTTGGTCGTTGCCAAGATCGAGCCAAAATCAAGTTAAAGATAAGCTTTGTATGGCGCAGACTCTTGAGTCAAAGGCGTCTCGATAGACTTATGTAGAGTTGGGTCAACTCGAGTTGATAACGGAGTTGAACTGAAATTTATTTTTATGTTTAGTCAGTTATTTAAGTGAAACTAAAAGGAAACTAATAAATTAACATCAAATCTGCTCACAATTCGACTTGGGGTGAATACACCACGCGGTTGACTCTGTTTAACGACTGGGGTTGGCGATTTCTAGATTGAACATCAAAACTGCAAACGATGACGTGAACACACAATACGCCTTGTTGGTTAAGAGAAAGAGACTTGACCAGTTATACACACTCATTCAACACCTAGTTTGAGTTAGGTATTGGTTCTGTTTCTTATGAGACGCGTATGAATGAGTGGCCAGTGTGGCATGTTGCCTACTTGCTGTTCTCTCGAGACCTAGACTTATGACGCTCACAGCTTCTCATCCCCTCAACGCTAACAAGACCAAGGATCGCACGAAGAACTTTCCTCGAAGAGGAGACGACGTCTTCTTTATTCACTTATGGAATTGTCCTTGATTCTATGTCGTGCAGCTGGATTTGATGACCAATGTCGTTTTGTTAGCTTGCCTCTTCACGTGAGGCACCTTCCTGAGTCAACAGCAACATCGGCAGAAGTAGAAGCGTGCTCAGAGTGCAGGACGCTTCTTCCAGTTTAGACTCGCTTCCCGCGAAGTCCAAGGCAGAACAAACCGCACAACATGGGAGACATACGGACTAAAGGTCGACTTACGTCAATCCTCTCCACATGCAGAGCCATAGCCCTGACCTCCCTCAGTCTCATCACACCCACATCCTTCCACTGCACTCTGCAGCCTCCCCACCGTTTGACCATGAATCGGTCGAATTCAGGCCCACCCGGGTGGCAGCCTCCATCACTGCCCCACCAGACAATCTCACAATCCGCGTCGAATAATTATGAGCCCGCTGTCCCCCACGAAGCCGGCGCGAGCGCATCTCGAAAAAATTACCAAGCGGCACCGTCCGGCCGGCCGGGACAAAATTAATTACACACCAATTACTCTGACGTCGCATTCGCTCGCAAATGAACAGCCATGTCGCTCTTTTGTCTCTGCTCAAGAAATTAACTTATTTTCGGACGGACGCTCGATGCGACGACTTAGCATCTCCCAGTGCCGTCCGATAGTTGTGTGCGTGTGTCCTTGGCGAGCACACTTAAGCTGACGAGGTCTGGTACATTTCCACGCCTTCAGTTGCTTGACACCGGCCACGAGCGATGCACCGACACGCGAAATTTAATATCTCGGCCCAAAGGCGACAGCACTCACGGCGACGCATTCTCTGCTCATTTCGCTGCCCCGCTGATCGAACAGGCGTTCAAAACAGGCGGCCACAAGTCATATTGCGTCCGACTTCTCCGCGACGCGGCAGTCAATGTTGACACTTTAAGGTAAGTTAAGCTAATAAAATACAGTCCCATGTGTCCTGACCTTTTCTGGCTCGTCCAGTGGTGCCAGGGGGAGAAGGAGGACCGCACGAAAAGAAATTGCATTGTGCCACGGTACAGGAGCACAAAGGCAGACAATTGCTCGGTCGGTTTCTTTCTCCGCCACGTTTGCCTCGCCGTTCGTTCGTGTTTAAAGCGGTTAAAGCCACAACAGGTAGAGGCACTCGGCGAAGGCGCGCGGACGCGCCAACCACGAGCTTCGAGAAGTCCTTGTACAGTGCGCCGCGTTCGAGGTGAATAAATCGATTTCAATAAATTTGCTTGCCTCCACGGACTCAAGGATACCCTTGTGCAGGAAAGGGGTGTGACATTATCAACATTTAATAGGTCGAACACGATGGCAACGAGCGCCAGTGTCTGCTGGGCCGGCAGAGTCGGGCGGAGGGGCGGGAGGAGACACCAGGCGCGGAGCTTTGCCTGCGACGGCTTTGAGGCAAGGACATCCGATACGAAGGTTGAACGTTGCAATTTGTGGGTCATTGGCAACATGAACTCATGTGTGTTATCCGATGGTCCACGGAGGAGGAGTCTATACGGCGCGAGGGTGTATTTAATGCGCTCCATTGATTAGGAGATGGATGGATGCGATGCCTCTGAGAGCCTTGCGAGGAATTTTTCTTAAGGACGGGGTCCTGTGTGGGGGCAAGAATGCGCGGGATGGGTGTGGTTGAGGCGTCCTTGAGACGGCGGCACGCAAGGTCAAGCGATCGATGTGCTTGTGGGCTTCCATTCGATGCCGGCAATGACAAGCGATGGAAGTGCTTAAGGTGCCCATGGATTTTAATGCAGGCGACAGGCTCAAGGCTGCGCAAGTGCAAATTAGGGCCCTTCTTGCACACTTACAGGAGAGCATGGATGACAACTGAAATGTTTGCATAAGGCCAGCATACAAGACGGAAACATTATTCTACGTGGTCTACCACTGATAACAGGGGCCGGCGCGATAAGCGCATTGAAATGAAAGTTCGAAATGCAGGGCCTCAGTAATTGAAACAACTAGAAGCCCAATACCGGACGAAGAACAAGAAATGAGGGGCAGCGCAGGATAAGACGTAACAAGCGTCGGTACATGAACTGTCTAGCGCCAAGGACTGAAGAAACAGCGAATTGTTGGGACATTAGGATTGCTTACAACGTCCGCAAGGATCTCATCCGTGGCTGGAGCTCCTCCAACAACCCATTTGAGAGCGTAAGTGGTAGAGTACTGATTTCGGCTGATGATTAGCTTACTCGATGGAGAGAAGTCGAGGCGACAGTGTCGCGATATTTTCTCAACCTTCGAGCCCGCGCGCGCCTTCAGCAGAGCATTTTTTTTCTCAGCGAACCTCTCCTAACATACAACTGTAGTGGAATGATAATCAAGACGTGGTTCCGTGCTTAATTGAAAGACCATCGCGGACCCTCTGAAAACGCTCCGCAAAACCTCATGCGAGGGCGGACCACAGGTTGAGAATGTCTGACCTAGATGATGGCGGAATGTCACAACAAATTCCCGAATTCGCAACGGACCTCGTGGTAAAAATGAAGTGATCATGTTAACCAATCAAGTCCCACAAGAAAAACAAGGCGCTAGGTATTGATGGCATCCCTGCCGAATTGTTTCATGCCCCAATGAACATATTGGCGGACTTCCTGCATCCGGTGACATTCAAAGCTCGTGACTACGAACAATTTTCGCAGGAGTGTGAAAGGGGGGATGATCATTAATCCTGATAAAATGCGGAAACTCAAGATGTATACACGTTCTTCCAAGCTTCGTAGCTAGAGAAATTCAGGAAAGGATCAAAGAACATTAAAAATCAAAATTCACTCTCGACGCCGAACAAACAGGCACTGGATCCTCATGCAGCGACCTCGTCAACATCTTGCGGATCATCATCGATCATTGAGCAATGCATTGAGTATAGGTCAGTGTCAAAGATCGAGAAGGCTGTCGTTGAATCAAGACGCAATCTGGTTGGTCTTACGCAGAAGAAGCATTCCGAAAAAACACATCCTCTACTTCTACTAATGGCGCCACAGTTTGGGATGATCCTGGCCACCAGACAACAAGCCTCTCCGGATGCGATTTCTTAGCCAGTTACACGCCAAGTTGGTTGAAGTCCTTCTCCAGGCGCACTCAACGCCATCGGTTTCGTGGTCGTCCTCTTTTGCGTTGTCCCACTGGTTCGGAGTGGAAGACTCTTCGGGCTGGAGCAGTGTTGTCCAAGCGCTCTACATGGCCTAGCCATCTTAGGCATTGAATTCTTAGACGCCTGACTAGACGCATGTCTCTGTACACCCCGTACAGTTCGTGGTTGAAATTTCTCTTTAGGAATGGCCAACGACTGACCGACTGAGCGCGAAAAGATCAAGGGGTTATTCATCAGCTCTTGAGATAGTCCAGGCTGCCGCGCCATAGAGCAGGACGGAGATGATCAGGGTCTTATATAATGCTAGATTAGTCCTTCGAGAAAGGGCTCTAATACGCAATTGCCTCCCACTGATGTTCCTACTTTTTCTTCTACTTTAGCTTGAGGGCCAAGGTAGATGAAGTCCTTAACCACAGCGAAGTTATAGCTACCTCTGGTGACGTCCTGGTCGAACGCATAGCTATTCTAAAAGGTACATACGAGGCTAGTAAGTGTCATGTCTTGCACAACGATAAGTTGTCAGAGGATTTTTAGGTACAAAGTGGAGCGCGTCAAGGATGCATACTGTCATCATTATTGTTTCTGATGGTAATCGGCGATGTACTCCTGCAGCATTGACTGGTGGAAACTATGGCATTCGATGGGATTTTTGTTTTAAACACCTTGACTATGCAGACTATGTTTGTCTACTTTCGCATCAGATAATGGACCCTCGATTCCAATCTAGAAGCTGAAGCAAACAAAGTGGGGCCCAGAATAAATACAGAAAAAACCAAAGCCCCCAGTATTTCCTCCTACTGAACATATACACATCACAATTTAAGAAGAGAGTGGCAATGTATTGGATACACCCTACGGCGCGAAGTCTACTCCACTTGTCCTAGCAGGCAGACGTCCCAGGCAATGGTGGAGCAGAACAGTTGAGGAGGACAGTTGCTCAAACGCTTCACAGAACTTCGAACTAAATGGCGCAATCGTGGTTGACGCCCTATCTATCCCCGGGAAGTTAAGGGGCATACAGTGGATTCTCTTAAGTCGAATTTTCACTTGATCTTGATATCTTAGTTCGAGTTAGGGAGAGCTCACCGTAGGGAGTGTACACTGTTTATATGAAAGTCGAAGACTGGACAACACCAATCTCCAGCATCGTTGGTAAATTCAGGAGTTTGATGTGTTTAAGGTGGGGACCGATGTCGTCCCATCATGTCAGTAAACTTAAGCCGTTGAAGTGGTTAAAGCGTCCCCATCCGCAGGTCAGGCGACGGACAACATCACACTCTTATTTTCTGATGGTAATGAACCAATCGAGTGGTCTAGGGAAGCTTGGATTTCTCACTTTACTCATTCCGAGCACGATTTAATTCAATAGACCCGAACCCCATCCAACCATCCTCATGTTCAATATGCGACACTGCCCGCTGCTAAGCCTCCGATGTGGATATGTCCAAACGCGCAGTAAGCCCCAAAAAAAAAACACAAAAAAAAACCGACCCATAAATCATAGTTTTACGTTCCGAAGGACATACGCAGTGACGCTAGTCTCCGCCTGCAGAGCATCATCCAAATCCAGCGCCTGTGGCGGCAGCTGCACAGTAAAATTTACGACAATGCCCATTTACGAGGCCATAATTGGAGAGCGAGAGGGCAGAGCGTAAAACACCATCTGAGCAGCACATGAACATGATGGCCACGAAATTATTAATAAACTCCGTTCGGGATGTAAGGACATAAACAAATCTCTTCCTAATCCGCGGCACGGCATCGAACAGCCGCTCCGGGTGGGGACTGCTTCCAAATAAAACCGCTATATTGCGAGTTTATGTTCGGGTGCATCGCATAAAGTGATGTCAGAGGAGCCGGAGTAAGTGAATTTCAATGCGAATGCGGTCATAAAGGCTAACATCCGCATTGCAACAAGGATACAGTGGAATTGGTGGGTTATGTGGGCTGGGGGTGTAGATGGTCCCTGGCGCAGCTGAAGCAGTGTAAATGGAAATATTAAATATTTCGGCGCACGAAGCGATTTCATTTCCCTCGAACATCGAAAAACTGACGCTGAATCAGGAGCCTGCCACTCGTCACCTAGTCCTCGCATCCCACAGGACCCCATGGCAACCCCGTGTATCACTGAGCAGTGGCGGAGTAAATGCTCACCTCAACCGCCCGAGGTTGAGGTGATGGATGGTGATGGCGCTGGGTGGACGAAGCAAGAGCGGTAGGTGTGCGTATTATTTATGGTCCCTCCCCACTGACAGGTAACATCCGTGTTGGGGCGCAAAGCTCACAGGATACTTCCCAAATTAAGATGGATGGCGACGAGGACTTGTCGAATGAGGAGGTGGAGGAAAGCTCGTAATTAATTGATGATCACCGCACGCATGAGGTACACGGTTGTGTTTGGGTTCAGGCGAGTGTCGTCAGGAAGGGAACGTGCAATTTGCCCTGATTTCTGAGCAAAGCCCTGTGAGAGGAGAACACTGTTGCACATGGCATGGCATTAAGTCAAAGTTACTAGGTTTACTGACGTTTGATTGGGTTTTTTTGTGAATTCGGGAAGAAAATTTGTCAGAGAAGGTGACACTGAAGGGCCTCAATTGTATGTTGAGGTGCATTATTGCATTCCTGACTTTAGGCATTTATGACTCTACACGATTCGTGACTGCGACTATTTTACGGGGAACCACATAAGCGGCAAGAGGACAATGAAAGGACCGATGGGAGGTAACAGGAGACCAATTTGTAGACAAAAGCAGCAGTGCATCATGCACGCGGATAGATCTGCAGTCGTGGAGGAGACGAATCTACCACCAGCTTTTGCAGCAGCATGGTTCTCTTACGATTGGAGGTAACATACAATTCTATTCTTCTTCCGAGTGGCGACGCTTGAAGGGGTTTGTGTCAAAATTCTCATATTTGTATTTATTTTTCTGAATTTATTTCGTCGCCCTCGAGAAGGCTGAGTAGTCTAGGTGCCATGACACAGTGTTCTACCTCCGCTCTCACAACTTGAGGAGATCTATCCCACCAACCATGCCACTAGCTACATCCTACCATATTCTTTGACTTCACCCAATCAAAGCAACCAACCACAAGAGTACAAAAGGCACCAACTGCCATGAAAAAATAAATGGAATGTGGTCAAAACTTAATCTCAAATGATCACTCTGCCTCCTCTGAATAAACAGCAGACTGGACTCAGGATCAGGATGGGTTCTCTGTATAATAGCGACGGGCTTAATTGCGATTTTACAATCGCAGGTGGAAGTGCGATTGCGATTTGCTAATCGCAGTGCTTTTAAACAGCGATTTTACAAAAAAGAAAGTATTGGCTCGAGAAAGAGGGCCGGATTCGAACAGAGAACATGCAAGAAGCTCGAGCAAAGCGATACGCACCAACACCGCCAACACTCTCAATAAATCTCGAGCGAAGGCGATTGCCTCTGACATTGGAACCGCTTAAAACAGCGCATATTAGCATATTAGCATTCTTTTAAGCTGAATAGAGTTGGGGATGGAGTGAAATAGACCGTTGGCGAATGAACTGAGACGGAAGCGGCTAAAATGGAGAACTCTTGCCAACCGCTGTTTCTTTGTGCTCAAGAGAAAAATGAGCAAGAGAGTCCTTGACTCTGACACTGATCATCCCAGTCCTGCTTTACGCCACGGAGGCATTGACAAACTCAAAAGCGAATTAAGAAGTGCTAGGTCTCTTCGAGAGAAATGTTCTGCGTGCGACCTTTGGTCCTGTTAGGGTTGACGGGTTCCGGAGGAGAAGATTCAACCAGGAACTGCACGGGCTGTACACCGACATGAGCCTAGTTAGGCGTCTGCGGATCCAACGCCTACGGTGGCTGGACCATGTAGCGCGTATGGACAATTCAGCTCCGGCCCGAAGAATCTCCGAATCCGAACCGGCAACGCAACAAAGGACGCCCGCGTTTAAGGTGGCGCATTCAAGTGGAGAAGGACCTCAACTAACTTGGTGTGGGAAACTGGAGACAGCTAGCCAGAGATCGCGCTTGTTGGAGAGGCTTGGTGGTTGGGGCCCAGGTCCACCCGGACTGTAGCGCCATACGAAGAAGTCTGCCACAAATGTCGTTACTAGCGTCTGTGGTGCCAATTTTTTATGATGCACTAGAAAATTCAACAAAATTTGTTTCCGGCATTTAAAAAAAAAATCAAAAAGTGTCCCTTTTCCAGACAATTCTGGACAAAGTTGGCAAAGACATCACTACTGTAAGAGTCTAAGAAGGATAAACTAAAATATATTGATTTTTATGTACAGTCAAAACCGGTTACAACGACATCGGTTAAGGCGACATTTCGCTTATAACGACCGAATTCTTGATTGATTCAATATATTCTATAGCATATCACTTAAAACGATATACCGCTTAAAACGACCTAATTTTGTCCCTTTTTTGAAGTAAAATGTTGGTTATAACGACTGCTAACCGAAGGATAACCTCTTGATGATTATTGTTGCCGTTGTCCTTCGAGTGGTTAACAAAAAGAAAAACCCTCCGCCGGGTATCCTTGAGCAACGACGACAATCCGGGCGTCCGGCCTTGGATTTGGATTTTGGATTGAATATTTTACAGTTTACTCTATGTTCATAAACTGTTCTTTTGGTTTTGTTGTGCAGAGGATATTGGGACTACACATGTTTGTCCAGTGCTCTGACTAGTCGCAGGAACTCACGCCTAGGGCTTCAATCCAACAGGGCACTGGATACTATCAGAATAAACCACCACTGGGTCGCAAGAACCAGCTGGTACCATACCATGCAAATTACTCCAGGCAGTTAATTCGCGCCGTGTCTCAATGAGTATTCAGTGGCTTAAGTGCGACTGCTATTTACATCGAGCCACTCTCACATATCCTAACCCAGATAGGACGTCTCCGGAGCGGCCCCCTAGGCATAGTGGATAGTCAGAAGCCAATTGGTGCTAAGCCAGACAAATACCATGGATGTGTAGCGAAGAACCAAAGCATTGAGGAATTGTGCATTGTCGTGGTTGCAAACAAAGACTAGCCTGCCAGCAGTGTTCGACTGATGTATTGTAAATAAAAAGTGAGCAGTTTGGCAATTGTCACCCTGTCACATATCGTAGTGCAAACCTGGACCAGTAAACTTGAAATGGAATATCTAACCAAATGTCAAATCTTGACCCGTTCTTTCTCGAAAAGATGCCCCAGACTCAATCCTTTACTTACTCCCCTGCTGATGGACGATTAAGCGACACGGAAATAGCTCTAGCTCTCTTAGAGTCAGAAAAGCGGGCATTAGACACAGCCACATAGGAAACCAAGCCAGGACTGGGAGCACAAAAAGCATGGAGTCACCCTACCAATCTAGCCACCTAAGCAGCAAAAAATAGTACGAAGGAGCAGGCAACAATTAGGAGAGATGAGCGACTGCAACTTTCCTTCTTCATTCCCCGTAGTCCTGGACTTCAGCGCATCGTTCTGATGAATGCTTCAGTGCTCAGTCTTGGTCAATGAGAGTCCCACTCAGTGGCTTACCTAGGTCTTCAGTTGATTCGTCTTCTACCACTGAAATTGAAGTGAGAATAATCACTCAGCAAATGCAAGCTCCCCACTTTCAGCGTCAAATCCATCCATCCATGCGCCATCTGCATCTGCTCTTCAGCACTCAATCAACAAATTATTCCTCACTCTCTCCGCGCGCCCTTGTGGGTACGGTGCACCCGTCGAAAAATGCCTTTTGATCGAATTACAAACTTCGCCAAGCGATTATGGCTGCATCCTCAATTTTTTGTTTTCCATCCACAGCCCGTTCCCGTTCCACTTACGTAAGCACACATCTCGCGTTGCATTCCGCGCCGATTAACATCGCAGCGGTGCGGCGGCGTATGCTTCCGCCAGCAGACAGCAGCGCAGTCATCGCTGCTCAGTCAGCAGACGAAGTTTCCATAATTGAATGACGCCGCGCATTGCCGGCGTTTAATTTGATTGTTCTCGTGCACTAACCAGCCAAACTCAGCTCAACTATTCCCGCAAGGCCGTCTGCCACGCCCGCAAGCCGGCACAACGAATCCTCGACTCACTTGCCGCCCGACTCGCCCACAGGGACCCAGACTCACTTGCACGACCGCACCCCAACGTCGGGATTAAAATGTAATCACAAGGAGTACCTACGGAAATCTGTCCACAATGCCGCTTAACGACCACGGGGATACAATGTACCCTGACAGGCGCTGCCAAAAGCAGCCACCACTGCCAGGAGGAACCAGAGGAGCCGAGGAGCACTCGCGAAATAATAAATTGGAAACCGTCCAAGCATCCTCTTGATGATTATTGTTGCCGTTGTCCTTCGAGTGGTTAACAAAAAGAAAAACCCTCCGCCGGGTATCCTTGAACAACGACGACAATCCGGGCGTCCGGCCTGGGGAGCGGAGCGCCGGCTTCCCCCGATGATCCAGCTTCGCCCTTATGGACCGACAATTGCTGTTACCCCAGCCCCACGGCTTGTCATTCGCTAATTCCTTTCAAACCCAAGGCGGCCGCAAGGACGACAATACCGCGCGAGCTGTGTCTCAGAGATGAATGTGAATTTGGAAAATCCACTCGTACATTGTCCGGGCGTTTCCCGTGCGGAAATCGGCGAAAAAATATCATCGTCGAAATACTTTCGAAAATTGGATTGACTCGCGGGAAGTTGTCTTCGGCTGCGGAAGCGGATTTGACGGATTTCTCCAAACGACGGAAGTTTTAATTAAGTGAGTGGAATGGAACTTAATCAAAATACAGCCACACGACGCCAGGGATTCGGGACAGATGGTGGCCAAAGAAGTGGTCGTCCCTCGGCCACCACGAGTGTACATCAAAAATCAGGAACAGGAGGACCGCCAACAATCGACAAATTAAACGCACATTCATTCACGCCCCTCCTGTGAATTATAAACTCAATTACCGCCCCCAGTGGCGTAAGAAAACACAAAAGTTTGTCGAAACCCACGGGAGAACACCTCGTAACTTGATCTGATCTCCGCGCCACGTGGGCATGTGTAATGCAAGCAAGCACCTTACCATTTCCCGGAAAAGGTAATTAGGAGTGTTCTCAACTTTTCCGATTAACAGCTGAAGAGTGTTCCTCTAGGGAAGGGCGTGCTCTATCAGACACCATTGCTGGCTGGTGGGTAAAGCAGAGCTCTTCGAATGCTCCTGGATGCTGTTCGGTGGATTAATCCAAGCGAGATGTCATTCCGTGCACACAAAGGATGTAATGGATCGAAGCTAGGGTCGGGGGCCATTAGCCTCTTTGTTTGGCGCTCGGATTGGATTGGGTTGCGGCCAAGGTTCCGTTTTACTTTTGATTTCTGCATTTCGGTGGGATTTTGACGCTTAAGGGGGGCATGAGGTAACAGCTTGGTACAGGTCGGTAGGTAGAGTAGGGGAGAGCCATTTTTAGAGTGAAGCGAACAGGATAAACTGCCCCTGTGACCCCGGGTGGTGGCCAAGTACATTAAACAGTTCAAATGGCTTGCACAAAGGACAGGCTACTGGAGTCATGCCTACACTCTTTGTTCGAAAATTCTGGGAAGCGTTCTTTTCAACCCATCATCCATACTTGAATGAGTTTTGTGAATACGAAAAGTTCAGTGAGAGGAAAAGAGCCTTTAAAGCAAGGAGGCCTCCTCTAGTTGCACATCTGTAGTGTCACTAAGGTGGTTGAGGTACTTGGTAACTGGCTAACCAGCAGTGCACGATCTAGACTCCTTCCTGTTAGCCTGCCTGTTAGTCTCAAATGAAGGCAGCCCTCACAAGCATAGACATAGGGAAAGGATACGGGCACTCAACAGAAAAACAGATTTTAGGTAACAGCAGAGGTCAGGAGGACCACAGATAGGAGGTAGACTGGCAGTAGCAACAGTCAGACTGGAGGCGGTCAGGCTAGGGAAAGAGATACAACAGTAATCAGTAAAATAGGAGACGGCTAACAGGTGGACAAAAAGCAAGCAGACAGCAAAAGACATTACACAAGCTAGCGACAGTCAAGAGACAAGCAGCCATCGGTGGCAGCAGGCAGAAGACAGAGACGAAACAGACCAACACCATTGTTGACTCAGACTTAGTAAAACAAAAAACTCCTCACAAAAGGTGACTCGACAGGAACAACTTTTGAAGAACCTTAGCAATGATTACGATAAATATTATCGAACTACCTTTGGGCGTCATGATTGACCAAATTCTAAAAGACTGCGAAATTATATCATCCATCTAACACCTCTGCTACTCTTTGGGTCGTAGCACCCGGTTGTTCTTTGCAACTCCATAAAGACTTGGACAAAAACCTTTTACGGTGAAGAGTCCCAAATGCCCAAAGCCTTAGTAGACAAGATTAACTCCCAGACGGTGGCCCGTGGCGTTGTGGGTATGTGTGTCGACCCCTACCTCGACGTCGTAAGTTCGATGCCTGCTCTGTGACGACGCCACCTCTTTCGAGTCACTGACAATGCTCAATGAGTATTTTCTGTCTAGAAAAGGCTTCTCAAGCAAAGCCGTTCGGATTCGGCATAAAACTGTAGGTCCCTCCCACTCGTGAGAGAACAATAGCACGTACAAAATGAGCTAGGCGCTACCCACCCATATTATTATTATAACTCCAAGATATGCCACTTCTCCCCGCGGCTTTGGGTTTTACCACCACGACGCTCCCACTTGGGTGCCAACCTCAAGCGATCAGTATCTCACGGGCGGAAGCCTGATCTCCCGTGGCACCAGACTATAGCCTCTGCTCAAGCAACCTGTAGGTAGCTTTTGAGCGCAGAATTTTAGTCGCCTTTTAGGATAGCCATGCCTTACCTCGGGTGTATTCTACGACCCCTACCCGAAGGAGAAATCCGAGTACCAGTGAAATGTGCGTAACCACTAGATGCTTTGCTGACATTTGGATTGTTATCACTCCGAGTTCGACCGAAGTCGTTTAGACCGACCGAAGCCATTCTCAAGCGAACGACTTTCGTGCACATTATGCTCGAGGAGCTATTAACACAATCCACTTGCTATTTCAATTCTCAACAAGTTCTTCGAAGAAACACCTTCTTCTTTCTCAGACTAGGACATTTTTTTGAACAGGAAATCGAAAGCAATAATTTCAGAGCTCTCGTTGGTTGGTCCCTTAGATTGGTGAAAGTCTGCGAGGATTCTTGAGAAATAGTTCCTACAAATAGTTCCTACAGCATTGAGTGGAGACTGACTGTCAATCCTAGCCTCACAGGCCAACACTAAAGGTACGAACATCGAGATTTTCTACGAATGGATTCTATGATCTGCAAGTCTCCGCATCTGCTCGCATTTGGCATATGACATTTATATCACCACATGCGAACTGAGTGAGTCATTTTGCAAGCATAGAAAATGAAGCGGTTGAGATGGGTCTTGCTGTAAGGGTAAGATGAAGTACATCATAATCTTCCTCTAATAACGATACTTCTTGAGGAATAAAATAAAAAATCTGGGGTGAACCTAGGCCTCAGCGAACAAACCTCTCCAGCTGGCACGATCCTTAGCCAGCTGTCTCCATTTCCGCACGCCCCGTTGGTTGAGGTAATTCTCCGAAGTGCATGGTGTCTTCAAAATAGGTCCATCAACTCTTGACAAGACTCAAGCAAGGGCTGTATGGAATGCACAGCGACTTGAGCGACATTTCATCTCTGAAGTGCTTATTATACGCTTTTCGAGATAAGCTTGAGCCTTAACTAACAAGCGCTTCCTGTGCTGTGTCAGCTCAGCAAATTCACTAAGTGGCACTCTGTTGCTTAAACTGACAGGCCCACGGGTAGAGAGAAAGGAAAACCTTTTTCTGATTATTCTGGACAAAGTTGCCAAAGACGTCAGTGCTCTAACTCTTACCATTTAAGAGTCGAAAAGGACGAACAAGCAAACAAACAAACAAACATGATGTTGTCATTTATTTATAGAAAATAAGAAGATTGGATTTAACTTATAAGCTCTGTTACCAGTGCAAGACACGGTTCTTTTTATTCTTCTGGGAAGTATTTCTCTCATTTTTTGACTCGTTAATTGCAACAAACTCAGCTCAAAGATCTATTGATTGTTTTTATTAAGGTAGCACATTAGTTAGATGCTGCACACGTTAGACCTTTATATATAAATACGTGCTGCCCATTTTTGTCGCACGCTTATGCACCGTTCACTTGCACTTGCATCACATAAATTAGCGTCGATTTTCAACGACGGGCGAGCCTAGTATGAAACAAATATACGAACCGTTGACAGACAGTCGGAAAGTAGACAGCAACAGATACAGACAGGCATTTAGACTGCTTCTGCTACTGCCAGTCCGCCTCTTGTCTGTCGTTCGCCTGATGTCTGCCTGTCTACTGTTGTAAAAAAATCAGTTTTTCTCTCCCTCTCCTATGCCAGGGTTTCCTTTCTATGAATATGTCCTTGCTTATCGTCTCTTCTTGTCTGTTCGAAGACTGAATTCCGAGTGACCGGTCTAAGGTCGGATATCTGTCTGTCTACCTGCCCTTCGATCAGTTCGAAGACTACCCGTCTGACCATGTGTCTGCTGCTGGTCACCTGTGCCAATTTTCCGCCACTTTCCTGTTGGCTTTTTCTTTCAATTCATTTGTGAGCCAATCTTGGGCTCTGTTAGTGCCTGTCCTGTCATTATCCCTCTTTAAACTGGCAAAACACACCAAATGAATACCAGACAGAAAGGACAGCTCTCCCGCCTAAGTCAAACTTCACAGACGTCGCGTCGCCAACCTGTCCCAAGTATTTTGCTCACTTCACGTTTCAATCATAGTCCCATCCGCACTCTCGTTGCTAGACGTCCTTCAATCCCCGCCGCCGCGCTCTCGCTTTGATCACTCTCACAGGACTCGTCAAACACTCAGCCCTTTGAGCGGCGGAGGGAGGCGGCCGTAGTCATTTCCACGCGACATGGCACATGACATTTAAAGCATTCCCGGGAAAGGGCCTGTTAATGGATTCCAATCGAGTCTGCTCATCAGCAGCAGCATCATCGGCAAATTGCCTTCCCTCGCCCCCACCTCCTTCCCAACAAACGCCTGTTAAGTGAACTCTCAAACGAAGCCCCCCCTCACACAGGGGATGCGCAAAAGGATGTAATTCAATCAAAAAATACATTTTAAGCATTCTTTTGATCCGGAATTCCAGCGAAAACGAGTCCGCATCGCTGTGCCCCGACGGCTGTGCAAGGTAACCGCATTAGGCCGACCAATTAGGAGCGAACAAGGCGAAGAAAGAATTTAATTACAGCGAATTGCTTTGAATTAAGCCATCACGTCAGCCCACAAAGGATTTCAACTCCCAAGCGGCGACGGCGACGCACGGTTCCTGGAAGCGAGTTCAATTCCGTTCGCGTGTGCGAGGTGTGAGCCGCCGCCGGGCGCGCCGCAATCTCGCGTAGTCCCTTAATTATTTACAAGACCAATCCCACACGATTTGCGAATCTCATCTGCATATCTGCGGCGGTGGGCGGTGAGGCGGTGTCGCTGGCAAACATCAAACTATTGGCTCACGTTCAATTCGCACACGTTACACCGCATCCCGCCGCTGGGTGCGCAACGTGATTACGATAACACGACGAACGCTACGTGGAACGAACAAACGAACGACGAACGAACGGGCTTGTATCACACGCTGATTAGCATTCGGTTTTTCAATGGAATCTGCCAAGAGGCTTATTTGTCGAAGTCTGAGCGGAAATTAGAAGCAATGTGACAGACCGCACTCTGTTGACGTTCTCCGGCGGCAGTGATTCACGATGTGTTTGCTTGAATCGATACCACGAGGGCTTCACACGAAATCTGGTTGAGACTGCGATTGCAGTGACATCCGATCCGACTGCGACGCGCAGTCCTTGTGCCGCCACCAGCGGTGACATTGACTTCGGGAGAATAAATGCTAATGTGATGTGCGATGAAAGCATTGACATGCAAAAAGGCGCTGGGCTGCTGCTCCCTTTGAGTGACCTGTGAGATGGGTGGTGGGAGGGCGTTAGTCTCCTGTCCTCTGGGTCACATGGGATGACTGGCACTTGGACGAGAGCCAAGGTCGACCACCAAGAAGGTGTGCACGGGTCGGAGAAATTCAGGCGAATTTGAGGTTTTTTTTTTTCAGCGGAGAGAGGACATTAGTCTCAGCCGCTTGGTCAATCAAGCTAAGAATTGACATCGACTTCGGATGAAAATGGGAACAATGACGAAACAAGGGCCCGTCGGGGGAGGTGTCAGACATTAAAGAGGACAGAGATCAGGAGGAAGTGACTGAGATTGCAGCAAATTCCGAAGAAATTCAGGGAATTTGTGGAGGATTTCGGTGGAAGAGCAATCTTTGAGTTTTTAAGGTCAATCAAGGCAAGACTGTTGTTGGCAACGTTGCGAGATGTTTCCCGCGAACTTTTCCTTCACAACTCACTCTTACCGGTTACGACAGTCGAATTACCACACACGTTCCGAGCCAATTCTCGAATGCTGGTATTTCCAGCTAAAACGTTTTTAAGGGCAAAGGGAATAAATATAAGAAAAAAAAGGACATAAACTCACGCACGATGCGTAGATTGAGCTAACACTCAGCGCAAAAGAGCTGTGCAATCTCTCTGGCAATCTCAATGGCACTCTATACTTGGTGTCCATCGATCTATAGAAGGCCGGAAAAAAAACGGAATATACATAATTAACGTCATTAGAGCGGCGTACGAGCAGCTACCACTTCGAGGTAGTAAAGGACTTCATCTACCTTGGCTCACAAGTAAATAGTGCAAACAACATCAGTACCGACATGCTCAAGAGGCAATTGAGTTGCAGAGCCCTCTCCCGAAAGACCAAGCTCACATTATATAAGACCTTTATCATCCCTGTCCTGCTGTATGGCGCGGAAGCTTGGACTATCTCAAGAGCGGATGAAGACGTACTTGGTCTCTTCGAGAGAAAAGTTCTGCGTTCAATCTTTGGTCCTGTTTGCGTTGAAGGTTCTTGGAGAAGGAGATTCAACCGGGAATTATACAGCGACATGAGTCTAGTCAGGCGTCTACGGATTCAACGCCTAAGATGGCTCGGCCATGTTGAGCGCATGGACAACACTGCTTCAGCCTGAAGAGTCTTCCACTCCGAACCAGTGGGACAACGCAATAGAGGACGACCACGAACCCGATGGCGCACTCAAGTGGAGAAGGACCTCAACTTGGAGTGCGAAATTGAAGGCAGCTGGCTAAAGATCGTGCCAGCTGGAGAGGATTGTTGACCGAGGCCCAGGTTCACCCCGGACTGCAGCGCCACAAGAAGAAGAAGAAGAGCGATGTACGGTAATGCATGACCGTAACATTCTTCAGTGACTTTTAGGCTTCAGTACAAAAATAGGAGGATGCCCACCTCACATCAACTGTCTACAATTTTTGAAATTCTGAGAGAAGTCTCCATGCAAAGACGTGAAATAACTTCTTCTTCTCTCTCAAGCTCAGCTAAATTGGAACATTTCGCAAGATTAGCACAATGCGCCAGATTGCGGATACATTTCCAGATGAGAACCAACGTAGAACCACCCTTGGCAACCGATGTTACTTCGGTCTGTCAAAACAACTGGCGTCAAAACGCCTGACTAAGGATCAGGATCGAAGAACCAAAAACATACTCTACAAAACCCTCATCCTGCCAGTCCTGCTTTATGGAGGCGAAAGGTGGACACTAAGCAAACCTGCAGAGCCGACACTTGGTGCCTTCGAAAGAAATATGCTTCTTCTGCGAGGAAATTGGAATGGAGAAGACGACACACAACCGCGAACTCTACGAATTGAACGAGGATAAGGATGCAGTCTAGAAGGCACAAATCCGTCGACTATACTGTCTCAGCTACATCGAGTGCATGGACATCAACACTCCGGCAAAGGGAGTCTTCGAATCCGAGTCGCCTAGAGTTCGAGAAGGAGAGGAGGACCAAATCTTCGGTGCGGAAACATTGAGAACGTAGGACAACTTGTCTTGATGACTGGAAACAGCGTGCCTCAGACTGTCATCGATGGAAAGCAGCTATTTGTGTCGTCAACCTGATTAGTACGTAAGTGGATATGAGGCAGAAAACTTCATTGCAGGTGTAATCTCTTAAAGTGGTGGCCCGTGGCGTTGTGGGTATGTGCGTCGACCCTAACCTCGGCGTCGTAGGTTCGGTTCCAGCTCTGAGCGACCCCACCTCTTTCGAGTCACTGACAATGCTCAAAGAGTATTTCCTGTCTAGAAAAAGCTTCTCAAACTTGGCCGTTCGGAGTCGGCATTAAACTGTAGGTCCCTTCCACTCGTGAGAGAACAATAGCACGCACAACACGAGTGGTTGCTGAGAAGCTAGGCCCTGGTCCCCTACGGGCTGTAGCACCACCCATATTATTATAAAAATTGTGTATGGCAGAGGCCAGTTGATGTAAATAATAGAAAGAGAAAAAAATCAGAAGGGGTTTTAATAAATTGTCTTACATCAACTGAAGCATATTTTTTTTTGACTACAGTCAGAGTGCTACAGAGGATACTCTAAGTTTTGTCCGTTTATGGACACTGTCAGAGAGGATGGAGTGAAGGATGGAGTCGTTGTTTCATTCAGTGCATCAGTGTCGATAAGTTTCTCACCTACACACTTAATGCCTACCTGGTGTCCTCAATATCTGCGCCGTTGTGAGTTCGACTATCGGTGGGAAGAGCACCCGATTGCGTCCAGTCTGTGCCAGAGTTTCCACACTTGGTGTTTTGTCCGGGTAGAAGTAAAAGCTCAAATCCTTGCCCCCGTACCCAAGAAAGTACTCCAGTTTCTGCAATATTTTTCCACTCAATCCATCCGCCGTCAAGTCGCCTGCTTCTCTCGCCCAATTCCACGAGTCAATTCGATCCCTGATCAGCGCGCGTCAAGTCGAACATCCCTGTGCACCACGACCCAGATGTCTTCCGGCTTGTCGTACGCCGGAACCTCGTTTAGCGTAAAATTTGGGAATGAGGAAGGAAAACGAAAATATGCTTTTTTACGAGAATCGAAAATTAAACATTTTATTTGAAAACTCCAGGAAACTACACACAGGAGAAAAATGTAGGCCACATTTCGCGATTTGGACATTTGTGGTACCTACTTTTTCAAAGTCTAAGCCAAGTCGGAATTCAGAAATCTAAGGTCCGTGAAGGTGGTAGCCCGCGGCTTAGTGGATATGTGCGTCGAACCTAACGCACTTGAACATCGACGTCTAGGTTCGATCCCTGGTTTGGTCACTGACAATGCTCAAAAATTACAAAACCTTTTCAAAGATGGCCGTTCGGAGTCCGCACAAAACTTTATAAGCAGTGGTGTCTCGCCAGGGTTCGCAAGGTATGCATGGCATCTGTAACAGAAAGGCCGAGCTTGGAATCATAGCTAAATTAGTGGTTTTCAACTCAGTATTTGTCTCAACTATGGTCATGACATTTAGGCAATGACCGAAAGAATTAGATGGCGGATGCTGCCGATATAAAATTTCTGCGTGCTGTTGTGGGAGTTATTTTCGACATAGAGTAAGAAGGCAGCGCAAGGATATCGCGGATGCATTGTCAAGCAGCTACTCCTCCGAAGGGATGGAGATATGCGTCGATGGTTTGGGCAAGTGACACGAATGTCCTCATCGAATCCATAAGAAAAGCAAACCCTTGATAGACCCAGGATGAGGTGGTCGGAAGTCCAAAAACTCGCCTGGTTGCGCCTGGGCGCAGGAAAGGAACAGACCAAGAACTTTAAAGATCCGGAACGACCCAACTCTAAACCAAACTATAGAAACTCTTTTCTTACGAGGCAGATCGAATTTTGTCCTCACCTACGGAAAATGCCGAAGTTGTACGACCAGGAGTTACATATGAGTCTAAGGACCTGTGGCACTTATCCTCGGTGGCTCAATCAATGCAACCGTGGCGGCGTCATCTCCCATTTGTGTGTAGCCCTAGACAACGCCGTCAGTGACCGCAACGCAGAGTCACGCTACTTACCCAGAATCCCATGCGGAAGTTGTGCCCCTAAATAAATCTGTTTGAGAACAAAGAAACCAGAAGATGTCACTGAACATCTGCTAGGACACCCAGCGAACGGGAAGCAGATGCCCAGCACAAGCGACAGACGGCAACGTACGAAGCAATAAAATCGAACCAGCAAGTGACATGAAATAGATCCCCCAGGACACAACAAAGACTGCGAGAGTGGCTACAGGGACAACAACGACCATTGAACCGGATGCGAGCGTCGAGTAGACAACAGGTGGGACGGTGCTGGTGACACAGACAGAGCAGTGTACACAAACTGGTTGCCTGTCACGGGAGAGCAACAATGCCAACAAAGATGTCAGACGAAACAATGCGAGGCAGTGAGTCAGAGTGGCGATCGAAAACTGCTGATCGAACAGTGCGACATTCCTCATCGCACCCAGGCGTCCCTCTCGAATGTAGGTCATCGGCAGCGGCAGTAGCAGAAAATGCTTCCTCATCGTGGTGAGTTCATGCATTCCGGAGTCATACTTCACGTGTCCATAGCCAGGCCACCCCTTCCCCGGCAAACCTCGAACCAGAGGATACTAGACACCCGGCGATATCCTCTTCCGTGCCGCATCGTGTGTGGATTCCGGGGAAATGGATAGCTTGCCACTGGAGACACACACACTCGATGCGACACATGAGCATTTAAATTGCAACGCCAGTACGTGCACCGCCTGGGAAATCAACTGGCACCAGCCACCACTGGCGCGGCGTTCATTTAATGATCTCTTAAAGCGCACCGGGCCCACCTTTCTCGGATTGATGCGCCGCCACCGAAGAAGGAAGAAATACGATGCTCCGGGCTCTTGCACGTGGCACGCCATTTTATTGTCTAACCTTGTCGCAGGAAATCCGAAAATCTGATCCTCACCGAGAGGGAGCGGGAGAGGGAGAGTGCTCAAGTGGATTACGGGTGGAACCGCACAGCACAGCATCATTTGGTATGCACCCGATGAGACACAATCTGCGGGTGCATTTAGATGCTTCCTCTTGATTATGGCTGCGACGACGCGTCGCTCGCCCTCCCTGCGTGCGCCTTTCCGAAAACTAATTTCACTTTAAATACATTTGGCCTTGGCAGAGACCCTGGAAATTGAATTAGAGTGCAGTGAAAACGTTTTTGAATTGTTCTCCGGCGGCGGCGACGACGACGACGACGACGTCGGTGGTGGCGATGGTGAAGCCATGTGTCTCTGGAATGTGTGTGTCGCTTTTGTCTCGTGTTTCTTCCGCCCCTCCTTTCTCGGGGCTGGCCGTGCCATTCGTATGGAAATTTTCGATTGCATTTGAATGGGATTGGGGGTTGATCTAGTGATGAATATGAAATGAATTTGTGATGCGATGGTCGTGGAATTAGCATGCGATCTGCTTTGTCAGTGCTGCGCGCTTGACGTTCGAACGGAAACTGGGTTAGCAGCATCATCTGGAGAGTTCTAGGTCGCTCGCACAATCGGGAGCAAACAGCAAACAATTGGCGACCAATTGTCGGCCGGATTCGGGGTGAAATCTTGATGTGGCTCTTGAGGAGTGGTCTGACCTCTGGAGAGTGGAGATCAGTGCGTTGTTGGGTTCCGAACAGGTCTGCTTTAGAGTCCGCCCCGGGTGAGTGGAAACCACGGTAACAGTGGGGTGCAGCGTCATCGTCCACGGAATGGTGTTGTTGAGGGTGTACGTCTTTGGGGAGATCACAGAAATCGTCGTATGAGCCAACTAGAGGGGGGGACGCGCTATGGCCTCTTCAAAACTCACAGTCCAACTCTAAATCCATCTGCAAACGGACAGTCTTGCAGAAGATCGTGAAGGTAGGTAGATAGCAAGGTAGTGGCTGCACTTAAACCAAAATAGTAATTTCTACCGACACCTGGGTTTAAGATCGTCGCCGTGCTTAAGACAGCCAGTCATTTTTGTCAACAAATTGTGTGTAGTGTCTTGATCAGTATTTTTCTGAGATCGAGCCCACAGTGGCTTCTCTTGTGCTGACCAATATTGCACGAGGAATAAAAATCATCCCTTTCCACAATCGACTCAATTATCATTACGAGCCACCTCCTTGAGTAAAGGAGATAGTGGGCAACGATCGGGTGAATCGGATAGGAAGGCCACGGGCAGTCATCTTTGGTTCGCGAAAGAGTACAGTCGTTGGTTACCTCGTGATAGTAGGACATTTGCAGAGCACGTGCTGGAGGCTTTTCTCTTCAATCACGCCTACACAGCTTCAACGTTAGTCGTTATAGAGAGCAGGCCTAGTCTTTTTTTTGCGGAGGCTTGTCGGTGATCTGGGGTTCGCACAGCAGAACTAACTCTAGCTCTCTTTATGGTGATCCGGCTCTCGATCTTATTAGATCGGAAATGGACCAAATTTGTTTCGAGGGTCGAGACAAGTGCTGCCTGTCAACCATTTGGAATGGATTTTGATGTGTGTATAAGTTAATGAGGAGGAGTTTGACCGGCGTACAACCGCAAGCGTGCCGCCGCACTCCTTCTCGACACTGAAGCTACCCCCTTAGCCTGCAGAAGCAAAATGGGGACACCTATTTATGTGACGACAGATTTCATAAACTGAACGTCTAGTGGAATATTTAGCGACTTCAACGGCTTTGCAGTTCGCCGGGATGTCCATATTGGCTAGCACTCAACACAGGGGACTGTTGGACTGTTCGCACATATCATCAAATGATGCGCGGTTTTCGATTACTTTCGATAACTTTAGAGTTAATAGAAAGCGATGGATTTATTTGCTGATTAGCTATAAGCAGAAATTGCCATCTTGGCCAGGCTACGCTCATCGCCATTACTTCCGTTTGGAAAACGCAGCACAGAGTGGGTAAATGTACGAATTTTTTGTTCAGACACTTCGAGAAAAAGTCATCTTCCGCCTTGGATCCATCTATGTGAAAGATAACAACGCCACCGTGGCACAGGTCCCTATCCCAAATCAGGACTTCGACATTGTTCTCTGGGAAGTATCGTGGTGAAGTTTTCTTAAAATCGTGAAAAAACGAAAACATTTCCCTAGGGCAACGAACCGTGAATATAGCTTAGATTAACACTGCTACCGATGCGGCTAAATGGTTCGTCTGTGAGTGAAGAAAAACAACCCAAAAGGATTATTTTGTGAGCCACCTTGAGCCCAATTTTTTATTACTTTTTCGACCATATTAAGTACTAAAGGCCCATTCATATGAGGTCGCCACAAATTGCGAACTTCCAAACTCTGGCAATTCAATCTTTTGAAGTTTTCTCATTCCCAGAGAACTACGGGTGCAAAGTGACACTTCTTTGCGAATTTTTGATAGGTTGCATTTGCCTCTTTGTGCATTGCGATCTCAGTTTGACCATTTGAATCATCATTCGCAGGGAAGAAATTTAAATCATTAATAATGACACTAACTATTGTCGAGATATGTGTTGATAAATCAATCCTCATCTTTTTGCATACCAAGAAGTATGTACATATTTTGTTTTTTTTTGGAAAAGGATTGTTTCTGAAAGTTCGCGTTTGCAATTCGCGCTCACATGAATGGGCCTTAACCCGTGTCTTTCACTAATGACCCGAGTACCTCATTAATAACCCGTGTACTGTTGTCGTCCAAGGCTCGTCTGAGATCATGTTGTCTTAGTAACCACAGACCAGTGGGGAGCGAAAGCCAATCATATAAGGTAGCGTTTGAAGCAGGACACTTATGTTCGAACTCCACAAGGGGTTTGTCGGAGGTACGGAAAAAAAAGGTGGAAGCCTTACGTACTGCCGAGGTGTGCAAATCGGTAAAGGGAACCAGAGTTCAGGGCAGAGTAGCAGAGCGAGCTCAGACAAGAGGTTTGAGTCTAAGTCTGAAGCCGAGAGATGTCAGACCGTGGGCTATAGTTTGGGTGATCTTCATCGACAAGTCCAGTGGTACAACTCACAGCGATTTAAACGACAAAAAACAAGGGTAGGCATTTAGCCAACTGCAACACTATACTGATGATTACAAGTAAAGTGACGCAAAATGGCTCTCTAGCGGAAATCATGTTGTGACTTATCCAAACGTAGCACAATTACGGATTATGCCAAGAACTAAAAGTGCGGGTGAAGTCAATGCTCAAACGTCATTACGTTGCGACAATCGTCCGGTGGTGCGTTTTTTTACCAAGAGTAGTTACACTCGGAAGAGAAATAGCGTGGTGTCCACTTTTTAAAGAAAAGGACACGGCCATTGATAGTACCACCCTGAACTCGGGATGTAGGTGGAAACGACGGTAACAGTGTTTTATCGGCATAGATGAGTGATTTGAAAAAATGTTTGAGAAAATACTGACTTTTTATTTTTTAACCTTGAAGTTAAGCAGAAATGATTGAGTAAAAGGGTTCTCTCTCGAAGCACAAAGCTGACTATACAAAGCACGACGATCTTCCCACTCCTGTTCTAGGTTACATAGGTTATTTGAAAATCAGAAGAGGACGTTCTTAATCTAGATCTCTCGACAGAAGAGTCTTTTTTTGCAGTATGGAGAATATTGAACTATGAATGGATTGTACAGAAAAATGCATCTAGCTAAACGTCTACGGATCCATTGTCCAAGTTGTCTGACCTATGCGGAGCCCATGGGTAAGCAGGCTTCGGTTCGAGGAGTCTCTAACTTCCAGCCTTTAGGACAGACAATGCAACAATGAACACCCGTGTCTAATGTGGCGTACACAAGTGGAAGGCGAATTCAGTCAACTTGGTGGTCAACATTGGAGGCAGCTAGTTAGAGATGACTCTAGCTACATCCAGTCGTGACTGGCTAGAGACGGAATCAGTCAAAGGGGTCTCTTGTCCGGTCCTCAGCCATGGAAGCATTGTTCATTAGTGATTGATCAAGAGCAAACTCGTTTCAGATCCTCGTTGATTGGGAGGGCAATCGGAAGGAATGATGAGTGTGTATAATAGAATTGGACCAAACACTGAATCCTGTGGGACATCATGCGTTTGTTGGTTGAACTTTAGTTTTTGAAAGAAATGTGGTTCAAAGGCTCAGCACAACCTAACCTTTGCCATCTCCTTCAATGCCACTTGATTTTGAACTCTTTCACCGTCACTGGTCATTTGGCTCACATTCAAGACTTGGATTTTGTAAGCTTTCTATGCGTGCACACTTTGCGAGAAAGTGGATGGAAGCAGACAAAGTGACTGTGAGAACGGATGGAATAGACAAACTGTTTAATTCTTAAGTACGCTGTCTTTCCCTGCGCCACGACATTTTTGTGAAAACTACCACTAGCACGACGAAAAGCAACCTCAGCTGTGATCCAGTATTTCTCAATAATACCGATACAGAGAGACAGGGAAAGAGTGATACGAGCTAAATATCATGGCAGCTGCTCGTAGGGAGTGGACGAGGCCAGTCGTCACTATTGTTAAAATTAGTGTTTTTAAGTTAAGTTCCTTAGTAATAGAAAAATGCTTATTTATGCTTATAAATGCCCGCAGTACCATGCTTTTCGAAGCTTATTTCTCGATTTCATGTCATTTCTAATGCGGCAAGGACGACATTATTCTAGAGCACCTACTGTCAACCTTTCGGGAGGTCCCCGACGGGTTTGCAATACAACAACAGAAAATCTGCCAAGGAATAAATACGTTACTGGAGTTCCGCAAAAGTTAAGAAATTATGTTCTAGAGTCATTCCCAGACAATTCCTCATCAAAACCGTCCACTCGTGTAGAACCTATTTCCCGCACAAGTCCCCTACACGACAATTTCGATGGTTTTCTTTGTCCCGACATTAGACCATCCATTCACGCCGTTGCCGACGCCAGCTGTGTGACTGGTGGCTAATGGCTGAAAGCAACTTTCTCCAATTCACCAGTGCTCCACTGGCCAATGCCATCCCACCGACAAAGAAAGCCGCATAATTGACCAAACAAAACTCCGCCATACATCAAAGTGTGCTCGCATTGCTGACACAATTCGTCGGGTCCACCGTGGTGAACCGGGTGGCCAATTGAGGAGGTCGCCATCGCACTCGCTCCAGAAAAGATTCACTTGATTTGCCTGACAATGGACTCGACTTTTACTTTAACATCTTCGGCCTCTCTCTCTCGGTCGGTCGGAAATTTTGCACAACAATAGACCAAAACGAGCTCAAATTGAATCAATTCGCCGCTGTGTCCAGGTCCACGGTCGTGTCTAGTCAATTTGTCAATTAGTAGATTACTTTCCGATCAAACAGAACAACAGTCGGTGCGCGCTCGACAGGAAGATAAACGTCTGTCGATGGACAGACCGGCCGGACTCGTGTTACGGCAAGTGTAACACGAGTCGTTGGTATCGCCGCCATCGACACCATTTAACCACACAATGAACTCCATTGTCCACCACGGCCCCCGGTAGTCGATGCCACCGCCTCTCCGCCTCGGCCTTGGCCGCGCAACTACGTCACTGAAGCGACACAAAGCAACAAACCCACACACCGGCACGGATTGAGAGCGAATATTTATGAACGCAATAAAGCAAGTTAAGCAACGAAATAGAAAAGAAAGACACCGAGACGATTTCTTCTCTCTCGGCGGCCCATTAGCGGGCCCGCTTCTCATTCACCAGAAAGTTAGTGGATTCCGCTGAATGAACGACGGACGGACGACGTCAGAAATTAATCAGTTTCGCATAGTAATTCCTTCTTCGTCGTCGCACCAGGCAGGGTGGCGGTGGCCGGCAGAGGCACAGAAAATCAAAAGAGATACAGTTCATTGGCTCTTAATCGAATCGACATGCGTGCGAACGAACAGATACCAGAGTCCGCCGAGGAGAGTGTTTAGATACGCCTTTCTGTTGTGTGTTGTGTCGATTGTTTTGTTGTTGGTGAGGGGGGTCGCAACACAATCAGATAAAGACTGCACGTCGGACGACTGACGACAGCGGAGTGTGGGAAAAAAGGGTCGTGACGAATGACGAGCTCTTTGTGGCATTTCAATTGTCAAGTGAACTGAACCGGAATGGCGTAGGTACCCTTTGTGATTTCCTCTGGGAATACATGCCAATCTCTGAGAGCGCAGCGAAGGTGGAGAGGTGTTCAAGACAAGCTCACTCAAGCTCATGAGTCTCTCGCCGACACGACACGGGGCGAGTCAAGAGAAGCGTTTAACTCGTGGAGTACGCAGTTTAATGGGCAATGAGGATGGCTTTTTTGCTGATGAAAGGAACCCTCTCTCACCATAACACAGTTCCCCAACTTGAATTGGTCTTTACGCCATATCGCCAAGTATGGACTACCATTCACTGAATAATCGGCGCGGAGGCTAAGAAAATCGAGGTATTTGCGTGCGAATGAGTCCTTTTCAGAATCTTTTAAAGAGAGCCTCTGACCGAAGTGCCTCAGCACGATATATCGCAGATCTTACTTAGGTTCGCTGCTCCTGGAAAACCGGGATTGTCAAAGCGGGGCAGCTACATGGAAGGCGTGAGCTACTCACCGTACCTTCTCTTCGTGCAAGCACCGTCTGGAGATGTCACTCGAGGTAGAGCTCAATTTAGTCGTGCTCTTCGATGTTAACTACAGACCTCTTGACGACGCGAAGTATCTCTTGAACCAATTGGGGTTCGGGATATACTTGTACAAGAATAATGACGAACGGAAGGAGGACGTCCAAAATCGGCGTTGATTTCATTGAAGCATGCAAAGATTGCTTGAATATCTCAAGGTATGTCATTAAGTGCAACATTTCTAGGTAGAACGCATGGAAGTCGTGTGTCTCTGGCATCTGCCTTGAAGGCAAACACTTTCGTCTGTTTTATGGGCAATGTGAGTTTTTTTTCTGCTTTTACGGACCCTTTCTCGTGACTCTCTCCCTTATCGTAGTAAGGGAGCTTACTAGGATCCAGACTCTGAAAGGCGTTGACAAGTCAGGGTCACAATTATTGTACGGCCTTCAGACAGGGTTGCGGAAGCTAAGAGGCACTCCAGTGGTGGTGTGAGCAATACAAAGTAAACGACAAGCCAGGCAAAAGCACAACATTAGAGGTATGATTCGACAGAAAGAACTGTTCAAGACGTAAATCAGTTGAAGACAGACTTTGTGTTGTTGGTCGCATGCTGCCGCGAAGAGCTCACGGTTCTCACTCGCTCATCCCTCCATCACTAAATGCAGGGTCCTAGGACACAGGGACATAGCCGTGAAAGAGGCAGCACTGGCAAGAGCCGAAACCGATCTCCGGCGACCCTATGCATTAAAGCACCACCTGCGACTTTCAAAGGGAGAGCAGATAACTCGATCTTAGAGGAAGTTGATTGGTTAGTTAGATAGAGGTTTTTCGTTGGGAAGAGACGTTGATAATGCGGAGAAACTAATCAAATGTGTCAAATGTCCATAACCCCCGTAAGACCACTCGGATTGTTCGTCCCGCGTGAGCACCGAATACAAACTCGTACGGACTACATTACTTCCACGTTTGACTTCTACAACTCGACACAATTCCGTTTTCCTTCCATAGAGGACTAGAAGACCCAATCATACGCCTGAGAATATCAACTTCCAACACGGAAGTCCAACTTCTCGACGGATTTCTATATCTACCTTACCTTCACCCAGTTAACTCAAGTATCTTCCAAGCTGAAGTACTAGCGATCAGGGAGGCGTGTAAATTTCTCAGCAGGAGCTGTCCTAATGGAACAACTGCAGCGACAGCCAAGCAGGGCCATCACCTCAGCAACTACTTCCACTAAATTGGTGCAACAGTGGAAGGAAGAACTCCAACATGCCAGTAGTAAGTGCAACATTTCTCTCCTCTGAGTTCCAGAGCCATAGCAACACAAAGAGACCGCGTACGAACTGGCCAAACGAGGAGCTTCCGGCAATGACCCCATTGATTGGCCTTCCAAACAACCACCTCAAATACACCATATATGTAGCAACACTACTTGTCCTTAGCTAGTAGAAGGTAGATTAGGTCATCCAAATACAAAGCCAGGCTGTCTTACTCGCTGGGTAACCACCTAAAGCAACCAAGTTCGCCCGGCTGTTACCACGGGCAATGCATTATACCAACAGCAGCGTGTGATATTAATCAGCTGATCGGCAGTACCAGGGTTGTGAGCGGGTTGTGCACTGGATTCCTGAATATGAGTCGCAAGCAGTCTGGACGTAAGTCAGTGTCCTTTTAAAAAACTGAAATACCTATCTTTTCATCAGTAGGTACAGATTCCTGTCATTTCCTTGGAAATGCCTCGCAGTTCTCCATTCAACCATGGAGCAGGTGATCTACACGGGATTTTTCTCCCTTTTCAAGCTTCCTTCCCGTTATGAGTCTAGAAAGAGGTTCGATACGATACGACTATTAGGTAGTAGCATTCTTGCAATTACGCCAAAGTAGGCCCATTGTACCGCCACGTGAGTAATTCAAAATAGACTGGTGTATTACTAGTGTAACTTAGGTTGTCATAAAAGTAAGAGCCTGTAATGACTTTCCTAGTTGATACGAGAGCAGGACAGTCGCAGAGGAGGTGTTGGATAGTTTCCTCCTCATCCTCATCTCAGCAACTTCTACATGAGTCATTGGAGAAGAGGTCTAATCTTCTTGCGTGGGAGCCTATTGGCCATTGTCCGGTGATTATTCCCAAAGGTAAGTTTTGATCGTTTTAAGGAGATGAGGCTACTTGACCTCTTTGTGTCAATGTGAGATGATAATTTACTTTAAGGTTCGACAAGTGGTGCCTGTCGACCTGGCTTTAATTTCGTGTCTGTACATGTAGTTGAGCTGTAGCTTAGAGGTACGTGTAGGGGTACTATGTATGCTACAGGAGATTTCATAAGCTGGCTGTAAGGTTTCCTGAAATACTTCCACGCCATTGGCTGGGTGCCATGAAATGCGAATTTTGAACTACTCAGATGTCTTGCTAAGAGATGCGCGGCAGTCGATTACAATTTTTGAGTTTATAGAAAACGATGCGAGAAATTGAATGGGACCGGGACAGGACTTCATTTTCCTTGGCTCCCAGTACGAACACCATCAATACCGAGATTAAACGCAGAATAACTCATGCCAACCGCTGCGCAGAGCCCTCTCTCGAAAGACCAAGCTCACATCATATAAGACCTTGATCATTCTTGTCCAGCTGTATGGCGCGGAAGCTTGGACTATCTAAAGAGCGGATGAAGACGCACTTGGTCTCTTCGAGAAAAAAGTTCTGCGTTCAATCTTTGGTCCTGTTTGCGTTAAAGTTTCTGGAGAAGAAGGCTGTGCACCTACCCTCATGTTAGAGTCAAGTCAAGCGACTACGGATTCAACGCCTAAGATGGCTAGGCTATGTTGAGCGCAACACTGCTCCAACCCGAAGAGTCTTCGACTCCGAACCAGTGGGACAACGCAATACAGGACGACCACGAAACCGATGGCGCACTTAAGTGGAGAAGGACCTCAACCAACATGATGTGTGAAACTGGAGACAACTAGCCAGAGATCGCGCTAGTTGGAGAGGCTTGTTAGTTGACGCCCAGACCCCGGACAGGACTTCGCTAATCGCCATTACTTCCGCTTGGAAGACGTTACAGTGATTGGGGAGACGAACAGATTTGTTCAGGTTTAGGCAATCCGCTTCCTACCCCATCTTCTGTCTTGAAGCCGTCTGTGTGGAAGCGTATGACTTCAGCAAAAGGCATGATGCCGCCGTAACACAGGGCTATTTCTGGAATCAGGCTGTCTAAGCTGCGTTCCGGGAAGTGTCGAGGTGAAGTGTAGTCAAATTGGATGTCTGTTAGGCTTTGCTCGTGTAGCATTTTGGGTTGTCCTTTGGTGTAATCGCGCCTTTCAGAATAAGACTTTAGGCGAATAGCACAGTTGGTTTCTATTTGTTAAGCAAAGATATCCAACGGAGCGAGGTTCAAGCGAATAAACGCGAGTCGATGCAGGCTTGTCTCTGTACCTTCCTTAGTTTATTGAGGTGAGTGCCCACGTTTAGTTCAGGCCATCTCACGACCCCACCGTACAAGAGGATGGATCTGCTGACCGCCACAAAGAGCCAGTGTGTCATATGAGGTTGAAGGTGTCATTTATATCCAATGGCTTTCTTGTTCATGTTTAGGCAACACCATCCGGCTGTTGGTAGTCGGAACAGATGCCTATGGATTAGTGTAGGTTTTTTTTTCGTAGAGTTGGGTAACATTTCACCATGGTGTGAAGCACGGCAACTAGCGAGGAACTCATTGCCCAGTCGCGTTCGATGATGCGAACCAAACTGTATGTAATTCGATGGTTTGTCTACGTTGCCTGAATGTCATGAGCATTACAGCCGAGGCGTTCCTTGCATGCTATCAGGTAGACCCGACCGACTCGCCTGCTTGGGGCTTATTTAACCCCCTAATGAGTTAGAGTCGATGGCGGAGGATCGAGTGAAGATCTCTCAGCGCGGTCTCTTTAGTGGATCTTGCGGGCCACAGAAGATGAGAAAATGATGAAATGTGATGACGGTCACTCTTACAAGTTGAGCGCCTGCCCAAAATGCATCCAAACGCGGCAAATTACATGGTCGGCAGATCTAAAACCTGGAAATAACGTCAGGGGATGTGTATTACAAGGTTTATTGCTCTCTAATTTGGAGTCACTAAAATCACCATCAGCAGCACAGATTTCGTCATTTACCTTGAACGACTCCTGCCAAGAAAACTTCAATGCGGCAAGCCATACCATAGAAATCTGATTAAAAAAACCGCTCAACAACAACCAGTCTTCGCGCGTCTTTCCTCACACAGATGAGTCAGTTATGCCATCCAACTATCCAAAGTCCATCGGCAACGCACTCGATTACGTGACATCGCCGCGGCCGCAAGTTCAAGATCAATCAGTTGGCCTGCTCTCGATTGCGCTCGATTGCGCCCGCTTACGTCACCGCGTCAAGTTGAATAACCATCTCTTCCTCGTCGCCACATGTCAAATGTGATTAACACCTTTCACGAGAACACATCAAAAGAGCATTTTTTTTTACATGACTAATCGTGTGTTGAACACGATCGTTTACAACTCTGACAGATTTTTCGGTACATCCACCGCGAGAGACGCCGCCGCCTGAATATGTGTAAACCGCTGTCGGCTGCCATCAAATTCGTCGGCAATAAACTTCGGCGATTGTTTGCTTTCGCGTTTGCGATGTGACATTACGAGTTGCACAATAAAACAAGAAAAAAACGAGGAATTTCCAAAAAAATAAAATCAGAAGCAGAATGTACGAAGTAAACCTTTGATCCTCGGCGGGGTCGCCTTTTTTTTATGGACTTACAACATGGATTTTATAGCCTGACTTACGAACAGACCCCCTTATCGGTGCTATCTACTTTTTAATGACGGCTTTTCACTGTGAAAAACGAGGAGAGGAGGTTACGACGGATGAAGGGGGGATGGAGCAGGTTTAATTGACTAGGCATCCGGGGGCCGAGTTCATAACTTGACACCGAGATGGGTGACAGCTTTAAGTGTCATCGTTTGAATGACACATGACGGGTTGTGGAAGTGGCGATGTTTTTTACGCGTCTCTCTGAACGTCGCTGAGAGAACGGGCAATTAACTTCCTGTCAGCCATGCTGGTGGTAGATCTCTGAGTCACCACAGTGTTGACCCATTGGACCGTAGTCTTTTCCCGACGCCAGTTGTCACTTTGGAGGTGGAAGTCGCTCAAAATCTCACACACCCTACGCACCACAGGCACCCACTGCCTCAATCTCCACCCACCAATAGGCACTTCCTCCTTGACCACCCAACCCAACAAAATGGCCGCCAAGTCTCTTCCTCATAGACGTCACTTCAGCCCGCACACAACACACCGATCCAATTCAGGTTTAGCAACAGTCCCTCCTAACTGACCCTGGACACGGCAAACCTCTGGCGCCAAGCACACACGCAACTCTGCTCGCGTCTGAATCTGCCGCCAGTGCCGCGGGAATGACACTAAATCGCCATAAAGTCGCTTATCGGCGGTGAGCTCTGCGCTTCCGATGCATTAGCCCCGCTGAACTGACGGAAATTCCCACCTAAAATCGCGATAACGAAAACCTGAAACTCGACGAGCCGCACACAGGCACCACCCGACGCGCACACGGCTCCCCAGCTAGTAGACTCGCCTTGAGACTCGTTGAGCGGAGAATTAAGGCCAAGGACTGATAACGGAACCGAGAGAGACAGAGAGAGAGAGCGAGAGGTAACGTCGTTCGTCGATAAACAACCGAAAAGAGAGTTACTCGCCTATCGTCACTGAGCCGAGATTACGCTGCACACGGACTTGTGTGGACCACCACGAGGTGACAGCGGCGCACACTGGTGCGGTGTGTTCGTGTTCGGCCGTCGAGCGTTGGTGGTGGGGCCGCGCTCTCCATTTCATGGTCACGTAGGGCCGGGGGGTGAGAGTGTGTGTGCACTCGCCGCGATAAGGTGAACTAATTAGACGCCAATCCAGTTCGCAGTGGTTTGCGATAGTTCGGTGGGCGCTGGTGGGTCTACGCCTTCGGCAGAGGTCGAACGGGGGACACGGTCTAAGGTCGGCCGGTTGCCATTCGTGCGTACACGGAAAACCACGTCGACTTGGCATCACTGTGCGCGAACGCGTGCTGGTCTCACGTGACATGCCATGTGTTCTGGCGGCGGTGTACGTCAGTTGCTATCGTTGCTGCTGCGGAGTGACATGCGGTGTGGGTGTGTACGTGGGTGTCTGTGCGCGGTGACAGATTCGTCAAGCTAAGCCAGACGCCAATGACGACAGTGCAGCAGCTAAAGTGGAATACACGATGAGCAAGCGGCGAATGTTACATCGTCGCGCTTTGACATCACTCGCATTGACGGGCACGCTGCTTGAACGGATGTGCGAGTGTCATCCTCTAATTTTGACGCGGTGACTCAGACTGAAACGGAGAGATAGAAATGCATGATGGGGGAAGAATCCAGAAAACAGCGACTGATGATGCGCGATGGAGAGCGAAAGATGATGAGAATGCATGGATTAGATAAGGAAATCCTCCTTCCTACGGAATCAAAGAGACGAAAATTGCTGAGCCGTGCGGGGAGCCATGGCACGGCGCTTGTTGACGCTACCTGACGATTCAATGGGTGACTGCTGATGAAGATCCATATCACGGGACTATCGACGAATTGAAAGAATGTCGCTGATTGTGGACGACGCCGCGTGACTAATAGCTCCTGCTTCAGACATCAGATCTGATATGAGGGCGGGAGATACGGTGGAACACTCAGATTAGTTGACAATGACGCTGGCAATGAGCCGAAATGGCCGCAGAGACATATTGCGCGTCGGCAGGCGGAGAGAGAGAAGAGGATTCTAGGTTCATCAGGTGTAGAAGAAGACAGAATTCAACCACATTCGCTAAAGGAGCATGATCTGGCGAGTCGAAAACCTTAAGAAGAAGAATGGCGGCCGTAGCGTTGTGCGTCGACTTCTACGATTGAGCCTTGGCGTCTAGTTTTTCCCACTAGTTTGAAGTACGATGAGGAAATGCTACGCCCCAACCCTTCGTAACAGTAACAAATGTCTGTCTAGAAAAAGCTTTGCAAAGTCTACACGAAGTTAGCATAGAACTGTAAGTCCCTTGCATCGTGAGACGCACACGGCACAAGACGAATGCTGTCAAAGCTAGGCCATGGCCCTCGACTGACTGTAGAACAAGGAGGACACTTGATTATTTTCACCGCATACATTCATACTTTCAAGTGACTAGACTGAACTGGAAGTTAAATGGAATTGAGAGCGAATTTCTGGGTATCTCTGGAGTGGTTCCTACTAATCGATGATGATCTTAAGGAAAATATAAAATATACATCACTCTGGATGGCGTGACGCTACAATCCTGAGTCCCGACTTGCATTGACCGAGATATGACGTAAACGTGTCGGTGGTTGCGCCACATTGACTGCTAGTTCCGAACATGTTATCGCGTCATTGTCCAACGCCTATGCTAACAACTGAACGGTGTAGGAAAGCAGACTAGAGTTGCCGTCTCGCGTGAGTTTGGCACGATTTTAATCTCCAAACTGTAGAAATCAGATGAAGTTTGTCTAATATTCAAGTCATTGGTTAGATCGTCAGCGGCCTTGATGGAGAAGCGAGGATTCTTCACTGTCCGTTGCTCCTCTACATGCCACTAAATACCTGGGCCTTCGAAGTGGACAAATGGGTGATTCTTTTCTAATTTCCAGGCTCTGCCACGGCTCGGCGATGTGTAGATCTGAACTACATCCCAAAGTTGTGCGACCAATCAGACTGTTGATTGACAAGGCCGGAAGCGAAGCACATTAAAGACTCAGAGACTTATTACTCTAGAGTCACGACAGTCAAACGGGTAGAGGCAATTTGCTTATGATGTTCCATGAGTTAAGAGGGTCTTCGAATACGAGCCGCCTGGTTCGAGATATAGAGGAAGACCGAACCTCCGGTACAAAGACCAAGTCATCGCGGATGTAAGACAGCTTGGCCTCTATGACTGAAAGCAACGTGCTCAGGACCGTCACCGATGGGCAGCAATTGCTCTGGCTCAGACCCTTCCCGGTTCGTTTGCCTGATAAGTATGTAATTTCCATGGCTAAGTAAGACTTTCTTCTTCTTTGATTGGCGCTACAGTGCGGGGTGGACCTGGGCCTCAACCAACATGCCTCTCCAGCCAGCACGATCTTTCGCCAGCTGCCTCCAGTAGCGCACACCAAGTTGGTTGAGGTCCTTTTCCACGTGTGTGCGCCATCTAGTGCGAGGACGTCCTCTGTTGCGCTGTCCCAATGGCTCCGTGTCGAAGACTCCTCGGGCCGGAGCTGTGGCTAAGTAAGACACGATCAACAATTTAGGTGTAATAAGAAGAAATTCATTATTTGTGTATGGAATTTAAGGCTGAATTTTTACTCAATAGCACTCACAACAGCACGAGTGATTACTAAGAAGCTAGGCCCCGGCCTATGTGCGCTGTTCTGTCGTATTGTTTTTTGGCCACGTCCCTACTGACGACACTGACGAACTGAAAGAGACTTGTTTCACTAGCCCTTGCTTGAAGCGAATATTTTAGGTATAGACTATTGGCTGGATGCATAAGGAGTCCTCAATCAAGCTGCTGAAGCTTCTGGCGAGTTGCTATCGATTTGTGTGATATGGCGCTGTCCTGGTGGAGCACAATGCCTCTCTCACCGGCTAAAGCTGGACGCTTCTTAGCAATTGCTTCTTTTAGACGGTCCAATTGTTGATGTACATTACCGAATGAAGAATTATAGGAGATCAGCTCTTAGTAGAGAATTCACTGGCAATCCCAACAAACACGCGGCATGACCTTCCTGGCTGTCAATCCTGGCTTGGCGACTCAACGCGATTCGATCACGAACACGAACAGTTTTCGTTTGAAACTGTCCTAAGTGATCAACATTTCATCACCATCTGCTTCAAAAATGAGTCTAAGTTGTTGCGGTACAGCAGTGATTCGCGAACTGTCCGATGAGCAGGGCCTATGTATACATACATTTGGCAGTCCACAAACCTAGCCCAGCACTTTGGCAATCGAACCAATCGACAATTTTCATGATTTTATGGAACCAGTGGCATTCATTCATTCATTGAGCTCAGACAACTTGTAACATGTCGTATGCCAATTGAAATGTTCCTACATACTTCAGCAGGCAGCAGCCACTTGTAGTTGTTTGAAGTTGAAGACAGAGATGGTACATTTTAGCAGAGTATAGCGTCAAGAAATCGCATTATTTAGTCAGTGACATGATAGACAAGAATATTCAAAATAAACGCTTCATCGAATGAAGAACATGTTAACCATGGGAATACAGAAGGTATGGGACCGGCGTTTTGTCCGCTTTAAAGGGAGTATGTATACTGTACAGTGTTACCGCAGGGACTCTGTAAAGTCAAAAGGACTAATTTTTCTAGCCTGACTCAGGGACTCATGATTTGTAGATTTGACTCATTTTTTCAAAGATTTAATTTAAAATGCCTGAGAACGTCGTAGTACTGCAGCCAGAAATTGTTCTGGTTAGACTTCGAGCCAGGAAAGGAATGTAAAGGTATCCTCGATGATGGCTCCGGCGTTGTTTTCAAAGAGGGCGACAACATCAGCCTGTACAGCCTGGTAAATTTGCGTCCGTTTTCCAAGCGTAAATGCGGATGTGGACGACGTATCTGCGTCTGTTGTGACTGCCTTAATATGCTTCATGCCTTACTCAACCCTTTAAGGCCTTCCAAGGTACATAGTTTAGGAATGCAAATCATATCTGCCTTTGATTGGCAGTCAAAATGCACTGGAACTCATCTAGGTCCCAGGACACCATGCAATCGCTGAAAATGAGTCGTCGATGAACTTGCCAAACAAGCATCAGAGGAAACTTTCTCAGGACCTGAACTTACGATGGGACCACCTGCGTCTGGGGTTAGTGTTTCCCATGTTTACTGGACCTCTCGAGAGCACAATCATAGATGGCATGACTTTGCACAACGTAGACAGACCAAGCATTTGCTGCTAAACATCTGTAAGAAATCCGCGACATTCTTGCTGTCCCTTGACAGAAAAAATTGCTGACGGAATACCGCCGTAATAATGGGCAACTACACCTTTTGTTCTTGGTTTAAACGAAAATACGCCCGTGGAGAGGACGACGACGCGGCAATACCCTTCCTCTGTTGCTGGGATTAGGTGGCAGGACTTCTGCGCTGATGTGATGAGAGCTGATTCTGTAGGCACTTCATCACAGAAGCGCCTGCTGGTTCCCCGAAGGAATTGTAGGTTGCTGTCTGATAGTACAATGGACCAGTCTTGAGTCTGAGTGCTCCAGTGTCATTTCATTTTAATACATTTTTATTTTGAATTCATAACAAACTTACGTACTAGACAAAAATGCTTAAAACTAGTTGGACGAGCACTTGGTCTATATTCTAACTTACTGGCCCTCGGCGGGTAGTGCTCCATTGTCGTATTAAATCTTCCAAAAAACACACTAGTTTCTTTTTTCACATTAGGAGGAGTTGTGCTCTGAAGAACCTTTGTTGGGACTCATTTATTTTCAAAAGTACTCGTTTTTAAGCTTCTGGGACGCTGTGGCAACACTGACACTGTGTAACTCCACGAGGACATGAACAGGCCGACAAATTTACCAGCAATTTTGTGTTTAACGTCGGAAAGATCCAAATCGCAAATGGATGCTAAGACCTTTGCTGAACGAGCCTCCCAGGAGATTTCTGTAAGTTCGTCTCCACATTAAGTAGAATAATTGGAGTCATTGTCAAGAAGCTGCCAGTAACGTACCAGCAGACACTACATTGCTTGACAAGACAAAGTGAAAGCAGGCACATGCTTTAAAGTTGGAAGCTTAAAATGCAACTCCGCACTGAACATCCAGAGCAGTTGGTGAGAAAAATGAAGGAAATAAATCGATGATGATGTCTTCCAATCTGCACATGGTCAAGATTAGTGTCATTACGAGTATCAACACTTGTTGCAATGTCGTTGAATACGCTGCCGATTCCATTAGAGCTTGGATCATGATGGTCCTGGTAATGGTCTTCTGAGGGCGATGGAATAAGGCATTCAGTCGTATGTGACATTTATGCTTATGTTGTGTGTGTCAGTGCTGTTACAAAATATGGTGATGCTTGGAGTGATCTTACCACAGATTGAAGAAGATCAAGAGAACGATTGTCGACTTTGTAGATGAGAGCGACTGTAGACGTGGGAATGAGACCTTATTAGCCACCGGACTCTGTCCGTGGAAATCCTTTTGAAATGCAACAAAAGTGCTTTTGGACGTCGATTTGTTGAGCAGAAGTTGTTAGCCTGTTCAGCCAGTCAGCCAGTCAGCCAGTCAGTCAGAACGAGTCAGCAGAGAGCAAAAAAAGACAAGGGAGCCTCATTCGAAGAGGCTCGAACTGAACGTCTGAAATTGATGCTCAAATGAATCAAAAATGCCGCGCGCATAAAAAACGCTTCTGCCAGCCACCATCAGCATTTGAAGCTCCCAAGAAGCCTATCCAGCGTGTGATGTTCCATTGACCATCTGTGGCGAAGTAATTTTTTTTTATTTTTCAATTTCAAGGAGGAACCTTCGTAGTTCAACAATTTTGCAACTCATGGACATCAAGGGAACTGCACATCTCCTTCCGAAATAAAACCCTCCCCTCGGCTAATTCACAATCTCAACCCGTCACCAAAAGTCATTACCGCCGTCATCACGACCGAACGCGCCTTGGGTGCCGGACCTTCAGTTATCTCTCAAAGTTTCCTAATTACGCCCGAACCACTTGAAGCGGCAGACGGGTCGAGGGACTCCTCCTTACAACCTCTCCCCTCATTTCCACGCCACTGTGGCCTTTATCATTGTCAACGCCACGCCACGCCGGACTGTCAGCCGCAGAGGGTCCCCTCCATCAACTCTCAAGAGGCTGCCCCGGAACACCGTTCGACATGTTAATTTGTGCTGCTCCCGGCACATCCACATCGGGAGCACTTAGCCCAAGGGGACACACGTGCTGGGATATGACGAAAAACGAAGAAACCGCCGTCCGAGCCCGGAGTCTGCGGCGAGGGGGCAAAAATGGGTGAAGATAAAAAGGAAAAACTATTTTTCTTTTCTCCCGTTTAAAAATAGAATCAGCTATGTGCCGCCCCCTCCCACCCCTTCCGACCAACTGACGACGAAAACAACAAACACTGTCAATGAATTTCCCCGCCAGATATAAACAAATTGATTCGGTCACACCGCTGCCGCCTCTGTTTGGGTTTCGTTCGCTCGAATTTTGTTGAACCAACACCAGCACCCCGAATCAAGCGACGACTTTTCATTAATTCGATCCAATTCCGAGAAGAAGACAACTTGAGCGAGTGCCAGAGCGGCGGAGATACTCGCACTTCACCATCACCAACGCGCGCCATCGTCGTCGTGGTCGCAATCATCGTCCGGAGGCGGACTGGCGATGGTGTGAGTGGTTTTGTTTGTTTTGTGATTAACGCCAATTACAGCGCGGTGGTGGACTAGTGGTGGTGTGTGGCCTCTCTGGTCGCCTCCGTCACTGCGCCTAAACTCGATCATGACGAAACTACGAGCTGTCCCCTCGCACACGCAGCGAGACACGTTTATCGCCCAGCGACGACCGGCCAGCCAAAGCGTCTTACACTTGTCCGCGTGCGAGGGTGGTGCACAGCACACCGCGATGGGAACCCAAAAAAAAAAAACAATCAAAATCACATGGTCGCCGCGGGGAATTCGGCGACCACGAGGGAAGTGCCTTGATGTAACACCGTGGCCGAGATGAGTTGCTAGGTGTGCGCTGTGAGTGGCGACAATTTGCGGAAGCCCAGGGACGGGGGGAGGGTGGACTTGGTGAGGAGATGAGGAAGGGTCCACCTTCACGGCACCCTGGGTGGTCGTGTGCAGTGCGATTAATGACGTGAACGGGGTAAGGGGCCATGATTCACTGAATCGGACTGTGAACGAGATGTGAGGAGACGCTGCGATCTCGGAGACGAAGGATGACGGTCGAGTTGTATAGGAGAGGATCAGGTTTTTTTGCGTCTGGGCGGACAACTTTGACTGAAATCTGATGTGAGACTAAGCGAGCCAGAGTCACATCAAACGTGCCCTTGAGGACGACAAATCTTCGCTGTTGTTCGTCGCATTGTGTCAGTTTAAGGGTGATTTTATAAGCATTTGGTTTTAGGTTGTATGAAGTCTGCAGAAACATTGCAAAGGAGTACACAATTTGAATTGTCTGCTATTTATCTTTTGAAGATTCTGATTATTTCACATGCGACAATGTCTCTAGTCCAGAGAGTCTTAATTTCAGTCAGTTGTTCGGGCATAATGGCTGGTATCTCTGTGAAAAGACGTCTAATGGTGTCATTCAAGGCAACAATTGGCATTACATTATTAGCAGAGATACTGATTTCAAGTGTCCCCGTACAATAATCGTTAGGGATCCTTTCTGCCGGAGGCATCGAAACTACTGATAAAGCGTGCCACCGCACCCGAAACCCATACCACCTCCTCTGATCGAACATGCCTTGAACTGTAAGTGGCTTTGATCCGATGGCATAAGACCATTCGAACTGCAACTTGACCATGGAACAGCAAAGCCATGGTCGACAGCTATCTTTAGAAGCTGTCTAAACTGAGCTACAGTCCAGAAAGTGAATTTCATACCATGTTGGAAATCAAGTCAAAAAGAATCCAAAAGAACTTAGATCTTTCTCACTGCCATTGATCGTTCTTAAAACCCCAGAAAGGTTGGTGGACTTACATAAAAAGCACTCCATTTGAACCCGAATGCATGTAGCAGATACTCAACGGAAACAGAACACCGCTCTATCGGGCGGCATTGTCGTATCCGACCTTGCAAAGAAACTGATTTACAACAGCGAACTCGATGCGACAGTCAAGGCAATCTGCTACATGGCTCTTATACGACCAATGCTCACCTATGGCTGTCACGTGTGGTTCAACGTGAGGGCAAGCTTGATGGAAAAGATTCGGGAGTTTGAGAGGGCTTGTCTTATGGCTTGCCTTCGCCTTTACAAATCAGCAGTGTCCCAGTAAGAGATGGCGCACACAAGTGAAAAAGGACCTCAAGCAACTTGGTGTGCGCAGCTGGAGATAGCTGGCGAAAGATCGTGCTGGCTGGTGAGGCATGTTGGTTGAGGCCCAGGGCCACCCGGACTGTAGCGCCAATCGAAGTAGGGAACAAGAAGTGCCCCAGTACACCAGCGAAGGTGACGTGAATTCGAGGTCGACTGCAAGAGCGATGAACTCAGATAATAACCTGATCGCCGGGGCTTACTAAACCAATCCACAATACCACGGAAGGGTACGTCACAGTGGCTTCGTCCCGACAGATGCTTTTCTCCATTTAGACAGTCTGATACAAGACGTAAGTGCGGTACCGATCATTTACCACATAGCCAACCACGATCACTCCGTCGGACGACGAGCTGAGGAGGGTCACCTTCGGTTTAGTACAGCGGTATCGAGGCGGTATATAAGGGATGTTGGGAGCGAAGGATCTTGAGCTTCGAAAGATATAAGTTAATACAGAGAATATACAACACCATCCAGAAAAACAGCCTCAAATAACACCGCATCCGTTCCCAGCACAAGCAAACATCTGCACCACATGACACCAGTGCATTCCATCTTGTCCAGCGCGAGAACTCGAAGACACCTCTGGGAACCGCTGTACGGATCGACGCTGCGAGCTAGTATTTAAGGTAGTCTAGGATTTATTCTGGGTTATTCTAAGTTTGACATTGTAAGGGGTAACTCTGCCCGAATAGAGTTGAGGAATATACATTTTTTTATAAACTTAAAGTAAGTGAAACCTTAATTGGCGCCCGAGCGGGGACTCTTGCAAGTGTAACGCGTTAATTAACAAAGTGATATAAACAAAGTGATACGAACAAGTGGTCCTCAAGTGGTCCTCAAGTGGTACAAGTTCAATCCAAGTCCCCAAGTGGTACAGTAGTAAACCGTTTCGGTCAGGGTCCACGCGGTTATCAGTATCACCGGGTTCAAAAAAAAATAATAAAAAGAGGAAAACAATTTCGTTTGATAAAGAACTAGTATAAAAGTGCTATTGATTTCCTTCAAATTCGGGAAGTGGAGAGACGACATAAAGGTCCCCTCAGCAGCGAAGCAAACAGGACGTAGACAAAGGACTACTGCCGCTCCACAAGATGCTCGCATTAGTATCGTTACTCGCTTCATTAGGCGCAGCGGGAGTTTAGATTCTGGACTACACGAACGCGCAGCTTGTTCAGATCAACAAAGGTGACAACTGGAAGTGCGTGGGAGTGGATGGCGGGAAACCCAGATCACCATGACCACGAAATTTCAAAGAATAAAATAAATAACGTATTAAAAAATAATAATAAGCAAGTCGTCATCAATCGAATGATTGTCAATAGAATTAACGAAATGTCAAATAGCACAATATCACTGTGATAAGCAACCAACCAATCGAGGAAAGGGACACCGACGGAATACCAAGGTTACAAAGCCGGGTGGTCACAGCACATTGGACCACAGTTGCAACGGTCTGAGTGGATACGCAACTGGACGACGTCTCGATCATAACTAAATTGTCTGTTCTCTTTTCCTATCCTACAGGATTTCTCTTCTACTCCTGTCTTTAAACATTGGACTGCCACAGTAGTCGTGATAATCTTTGAAGAAAAAAAAGACCATCGTTTCCGCCGATTGAGATGGGTCAATAAGTTCCTAGAGAGGAACTTCCGCTTCGAAGCACATTTCTAGGGAACGACGCTTGTGACGTCTGTGATCGACATCAGGAATAAGTTTCGTTCATTTCTAGCTAGATCGGGTTAGGCTGAAGCACAATGGGCCTAAGCTGGTCTAAGTGTGGCTTCTGCCTTCTTTTACAGCAGTTAGGCACTTAAGACTAGGATAGGTTAGGTTATTGGGCTGCCAGCGAAATCGCCAGCACACTGGGACCATTGTTAGTCCATTGTGATACCCAGTGCCGTTAATTTGATCCCAATGGCAAATGGCGACTGGACTGGATCAGATTTGAAAACCTGGAAACCTGAGATCTCTATCACCAAGGCAGACACTCAACCAACTGCGCCATCTAGCCTTGATTGAGATGATGGATCCTGCAGTCCGTGATTCAAGATTCATCTCCCGTTGGTTGATGCCCCGGCCACCCCAACTGTAGCGCAAGCGTGAATGAGAAATCATTCAACCGGAAAATAAACTGAACGACAGTGTTCCATATTGTCGATGAACATACCGACACGGCGATCAAAGACCAAATCACACCGGAGCACTTCACCAACTCCAAGACTTCCCGTAATTGCCGCCGAGATGGCCAAGTATTTTGACATCCTATTCATGCGGGTGCCGGGATACCGTAATATTCCAGAAAAGCGGAAGATCTCCCTAGTAAGGGCAAAAACTCTGTACATTTTCCGGATGGCGACTCGCAAATCACAGATGTTCAACCTCTGTAGACATCTGTTAGACCTTATACGATAGCTTAACCTGATCAACGTGAGCAGGCCAGCTCTTTTGGTACTCACGTCTCTAGAATAGGCTACCCTTACAACGACTTCTGTAGGCGCTGCAGGGACGAGGAAAGAACTCATTGTGCACTTGTTATGCAAATGTGGTGCTCACTCATCCCCGAGATACAGATTTCTGGCAGCCCTACCGCTTCCACTTAAAAGTTGGTCCCTCACCAAAACAAGACATTTTTTTTTTTGGCATAGGCATAGGTCCACGTGCTAGCACAATGGGCCTAAGGTACATGAGGTCCTCTTAGAGAGAAGTCAGATGTCAGCACATCACCGACTTCTCTCCTAGAGGACTTAACCTACCTTAGGCTCATTGTGCTAGCACGTGGAGTCTTCGATAAATTTTGAGCTTCACGCAACAAAGCCTGAAACAAAAACTTAACAGAGACACCACAGAGGCTTGGGAAGTTCGACTGGAGCTTGACTAATTCCACACAGCGATCTAAGATTTGACGACTCTTCGTTTCAACTAAAAGCTGACTTGAAAGGTGAATCTTCGCCGAAGCCTAAAATGTGTTGACTGGTTCTTTTCTGAAGCTCGCCAGGAACACATTTTCCTCTAAATCTTGACAGAATTTCAGTTCGACTCGAGGTTTCATTCCAATCGCTCGGAGACTTGGCAGTAGGTACTAGTGATCGCACATTGATCTAAACATGAGACCAGAGATGAGTCTGAAGCTCGAAAGGGGCTGAAATGAGGACTAATCGTAACCAGCTAAGAGCTTGACTGTTATTTGACAGATGACCGATGTCAGACTTCAGTCCAATTCAATCGCCACCCCCAAACTCAGCCCCACCTCCACCTCAAACCTCGTCTAGCGTCGGTGCACGTGGCGACCGCATCGACTGATGACCCCTCAAAGCCACGAGCAATCCGCGATTAACCCTGATTCCCGCCGCGATCCACTTTCAATATTGATTTTGAGGAAATATTTAATTTTGCAACGCGTTAATTGACGTGTCCGCAAACAGCCGCAATTATGACCCACATGCTGATCCAGTCTCGTGGGCCACCGCACCGCTGCGGGGGAGGTTGAAGCCAGCTTTTCGCAACCAAACCACTTAAGTCATCCCATTCACAACTCCATGCGGACGGATGTACGGGCGAGGTAGACCCACCGCCCGTGCGGCTGCGGTGTGCCGGTGTGAGTGTGGAAGATCAAAAGTGTAAGGCGCCGCTTCGGTAACGCGAGCGGTAATTGCACACAAAAGAGCGTTCCAGCTGCTGCAGGCTGTGGCTGTCACTTTCCACTGTGGAAGGCCGGAGGCGCGATTGCGGCTGCGGGCGCCCACGGTTCGTGGATTTTAAATTTAATGACGGTGCACCGTTATATGAGCCGGTGAGAGATACAGCAACAGCAGCCAGCAGCAAGCACCCAGCACAGCGACATATGTCGCAACACGTGATTACGCCAACAAGCGCCGTGCGGTGCGGTGCCGTGCCGTGCCGCGTCGCGTCTCACCGCCTCACCGCTCCGCCTGAGCGCGCAGCTATTGCACAAAACGAAGTACGAGGTACGTATCCGTACTCTCAAATGTACATGCACGAGTGTAGTGTATCTGTATCTGCGACCGACCAACGGTGTAGGTACTTGGATTTGAGCATTTGTTTGTTTTTTGGTTTTTTTTCTGTTTTTTTTTGTTCGCTTTGCAGGAACACCTGGATGATGACGATGACGGGGAGAGCTAGGAGCTATCTAGCGTTCACATAGAAATAAATGTGCTTACATAAGCCGGCGGCTGTAGACACTCTCTGTCGGCCGTCTGACTGACGGGTTGCTGAACAAGAATATTCGATCGATGAATCGATGAATGGCGAGTGTTGGGGTAGGAGATACTTGTGTCCGCTCTCACAGCGAACCCTTTCACAAGTGAATGCAATATTGAATGACGACACGGTGACACACGAAGCTGCACGGTCTTTGTGTCTCCCGGTTGGGGCGGTGGGCGGCTTGGACGGGTGGGTGTGAGCGACTGTATTGCTTATCGATTCATGAGGATTTGCTCGAGATGGTTTTTGAATGGAAAACATCGAGAGGGAGCGAGACGCGTCGACAGCGCGCACCACCACCGCAGGCGAAGGCAACGAAAACAAAGAAACTTCATTCCAGATCGAGTGTATCTGCTTCGATTTATGTTTTGTGGATTTGCATGTGGTCGGTGCTTGAGGAACGATTTATTGTTTCCACCCGAACACCCACCTCGGGTGGTTGGGACGAGAGTGATTTGGGAAAAAAAAAATGGGGGGCCGCCTGGATATGGATTCGGTTGTGTGGGCGAACAAGCAGACACAATGTGAGCTGAGATCTTGAAGGAATCGGGCTCTGGATCGAGCTGTGGCGAAGGTAATGGTCGAGGCAATCTGGATGTGGCCGCATGACAAGGATTTTTCAAACAGAGGCTCAGGCGGATCACGCTCAGATGTGGCTATCTAGCTCAGGGTCCGGTCAGACCTATGACACGAATCTCGCTTGCCCTAGGAGAAGGATTGGACACTCTGGCTCGTGCTAATGTTCAGCCTGAGACTTGAGAGTCAGACAATCTGGATCAGGTTCAGAAGTAGGCCGATTGTGCGAGAATCTGCTCAGCTCAGCCCACGTTCTAGACCACCTGGCTCGTGCCGAGGCTCAGACTGAGACTTGAAAATGAGACAGCCTGGATGGGGCTTAGACAATCACAAGAAACCTTCGTTTCTGTGAACAAACTTCAGTCAATCTCAGTAAAATCGATCTGAGTGTGTACAACAATTGCGACAAAATCCTAATTTTTTGATTGGCGCCCGACAACTTTCATAAGCTTCAAGATGGCTACGAAGCACGAGCTCTTTGAGCACTTGCGTGCTGCATGACAAGAACGAATAGAGCCCAATTCACAATTAATGCAAGTTGGCAAGCCCACTTGAAGCTAAATTCTGACAAAAAGATTCAAATTGCTGAGTGGCGCCCAACGGTTGACAGTGAATTGACTGGGGTTTAGATTCAACAAGCTTTTGTGGACGTGGATGCTGTGGCAAGTGGCATGCAAGGCACACTAGAACTGAATCGATTTGGAGCGAGTATGTGCTGAAACATGCGTAGGCACTAACCAAAGTGATCGAGGAGAGGCTTGATCGCTTCGTGAGGAAAGCCAGCAGTATTTAAGGATCTTTGGTTCCTTAAATACTGCTGGTGCTTGTAGGAGGCGACTGTACTACGAAATGATTACCGACATCGATCTGATGGGAACGAGATCGATTCTTTCGTCTCAGAGGACTAGGTCATGTAGGGCAATGGGCACCATATTCCGACCCGGACAGTCTTCGAGACGACTCCAAGACATAGAGACACTACGGTAAAGGAAGGCCACATCTCCGGTTACGCAGCTGGAAAGGGACTGAACAACTGAACGTGAGCAGTTGGAAGCAACTGTTAAATGGCGGAGCATTTTGGCTGATGTCTAGAGTCACCCCGGACTGTAGCTCCAGCCAAAGACAAAGTAGACAATTTTTGATTGGCGCCCAACGGTGGTCCTACAGTAAGATCCATTTGAAACGGCTGGATGGCGCAGGTGGTTTGGTGCCTTGTTCAGATTCCCCGGTTCGAATTCCAGTGAATGCAAGGTTAATACGCTTTGATCTTGCAATTCTGGTCCAGTCACCACTTACCGGTGGAATCTAATTCTGAAGCACTATCACTGGGGTTGTCGATGAGTGGTAGTAGTCTGACAATGGGCACCACCAATGGTCTAAGAGTGCTGGCAATTTTGCTGACAGCCCAACAACCTAACCTAACTTACACTTACGCGAATGTTTCATTCCCACTCAAATAAGCAATATTGAACGAAATTTAACGAAACTCGGCAAAATGGCTGTGATCATCATCAATCCACTATTCGTCTGTATGATTTCTCTATGGCTTAATCAAATCCCAACCCCGAGGGACGATGCCTCTGGTGGCGCACTCACGGAATGGGACCCCAATCGGCTGAACGTGGGTAGCTGAAAGCAACTAGCACTAGTTCATGCGATATATAGCGGTATGTTGGCTGTGGCCAAGGTCCATCCCGGACTGCAGTGCCAGTCACATATTAACAGGATGTTCAGAAGTATGCACATTTATTTTTACTGGCGCCCGACTGTGGCCACAAAGTAAGAACCACTTGAGCTCTCAATGACGGATGATCGCATTAAATTCTATACACACACTATGTTAACTTAAAAAAATGCACTACTCTTAAATTCAATCGTGAAATCTGAAAATGTCACTGTCACTTAATGAATCCAAACAAAGTTACATTTTAAAGCATGTACTAATGTACATGGATATTAAGGAATTAATAAATGAAATGAAATGCTGTTACTGACTGTCTACACTGATTCTCTTTTCCAAGCTAGGCAGGTAGTCTTTGTCTCAACGTCAAAAAGTTCGGTCGAAGGCTTGTCAAAGAACAACCAAGTCACTTTAGCTCAGTACTCCCGCAGTGGGGTTCAAGAAATGTCCATCGGACTGTCCAACCAAGTTACTAGCTTGCCGTACTGCCCCAAAGGACTAGCCGAGAAGGCAATTCAAACATCCAAAGGAATACCAAACAAGTGCAATTACGACAACTCAGACTTTCAATTAGTTGCCACCAATTTCATGAGCACTCCCCGAGGGGATCGAGGGAGTCCTGCTCATCGCTTGTATGCAAGAAACATCAATCCAAGAATACTCTCTTCGTTCATAACATCTGAAGAACGGAAGGACGTCGACAAAGACCTACGCTTTGAATGCCAAAGACAGTATTCAACCAGAGAGACAAAGAAGTGGATCGAGTTCAAAGGCAAACCTCTTTTTTGACGTAAGTCTTTGTTGGAATCCTTCCGTTGCTTACCATAGATGTTATGAGCGAACACAGTGTTGTTGCGATATGTGGCCACCACGAATGCAAAGCAGCAATCATCGAAAGTAGAGCAGAACCGCGGTCCCAAGTGGACAAGAGCAGAGAGTAACAAATATGGTCGAAGCACTGGCCACATAAAACCAGACGCAACATAAAACTAGGACTTCCTAGATCGGTCGAATCCAGAGCTCCTCTCCTCTAAACCTTACTTGAAACCACCACCGGATGAAACCTTATTTGAAACCATAGGATCTCCGGCCTCAACTAACTTCTAAACTAACCATCCACTCTTCCATCATTTAATCTATTGCTCGTCGAAGGAAAGGTCTCCTGCAAAACGACGTCAGGCCGGATCATCAAGCCACCAGAACGATTTACTAACTATCAACAGAAAGAACAGCGCTTCAGAAGGGAGAAGCAATGTGGTACTGTCTTAAGCACCGAAGCACAACCTACTCGTCAAACTAGTCAGCCTGCATCCGACATGGTTGTCGTCCCTTGTAGCTTGTCAGCGAAGGGCCACATTATCGTCGCTCTTCGCCAATCTTACTTAAGCAGCCAGTAACCGTTTGTTACATGTACTTACTGAATTGTGAAATAATTGAAATTGAGTACAAAATGTCCAAAATGGGACATACCACCACAAGCAAGACCAGCAGTCGTTTTTGTATGCCTCTCGGCCAGGAGACAGAACCACGATCCACCACGGCCTCGGTGCGTACTCTTTTGCTTTCATTTTACAATTTTCTAGGTACATCAAGTAACATGAGCCCGAGGAGAAGACTCTGTCAATGTCATGACGCATAGATCAGTTTTTGACACAAATTAGAGAGCAACAAGAACTGGATCTATGCCAGAAGGAGCGTCTGAATGACGATGACAGCCTTTCAGACTAGGTTAGGTTAGGTAGTAGTGGCTGACTGCTGCAGAGCAGTTACACTTAGGCCAGAGTAGGCCCATTGTGATACCACGAGGATTGACTTCTCCTAACGCTGGAACCAGTTGGTGCTGCTGATGAACCGATTTAGTTGGCCAATGCTGGCACTTTTTAGCTCGTTACGGCCGCTGAAGTAGTAGGCTCCCAGGTGCAGGAACCTACTACTGGCAAGAACACTGAGCAGAGAAGGTGATGAGTATTCTCTTCGTTCTCTTCATCCATGCAGCTTCTGTAAAAATCATTGTATGGGGTACCCATCCTGCGAGCATGAGTGCTAATTGCACAGTGCCCAGTTGTGACTCCAATGAGGGTCCTTAATGGGGGCTTCCTGAGTAGACTACTAAGTAGACTGAGTGACCGTTTTAGGTTAAGTGAGTGGCAGGTGGTGCCTTCTAGCCATTTGTCATTAGTGGTTTTAGTTGTGTTGATCTTAAGAAGATGGTAAGCTGTAGCGTTCGGCATGGAAGGCGGTACCCCTGCTATCGATAGGGATGAGGTTGTACCACACCTGGCGAGTTCGTCGTCTTTGCAGTTACCTGGTATGTCACAGTGTCCCGGCACCCACATGAGGTGAATGTTAAAATGCTCGGCCATCTCGTTAAGAGACAGCCTGCAATTAAGGGATGTTTTAGAGTAGAACATGACATTGTCCAGGGATTTTATGGCGGCCTGACTTTTTGATATCACATTGTTTTTAAGCCACGACAGCGCCTCTTTAATCGCCATGGTTTCTGCCTGAAAAACGCTACAGTGATCAGGGAGCTTCACGGAGATAGCAATGATGAGGTCTGGTGAATAGACACCCGCACCCACCCCTTCTTTTGTCTTTGATCCATCTGTGAAAATGCGCAGAGGATCTTTCAGCGTTTGCATGTCAGTCATCCAGTCCGATCTGGAAGGAATGCTGATTGAGAATTTCTTTTCGAAGATGGCCTGGGGTAGTAGGCGGTCGGTGTCGTTAGGAAGGAAATTGAATTCCTTGAGAATGGTTGGGTGGCCAGTGTTGAGTTCGGACCACAATCGAAGTGTTTTGAGCAGCTGTGCTTGCTGCTGCTTGTTTCCCGAATATTTCCAGAGGTGGGTCTTTCACACTAGGACCGAAACTCCTTATAGAGAGCTGCGCACGAGGTCCAGTGGGCGATTTGAAGGCTTTCAATTGACGATTGATGAGCCATTTTAGACATTTACGTCCGCCCAAGGGTTTAGAATAATCCACCTTGATATCTGAACAACTAGGGATACACCAGGCCGATCTGCTGAATCTTGACAATACTCTTCCAAGCGAGGAGCGGAACACCATGGCGTAAGTTGCGCACGAAGCCCAGTGCGGTGCGGTTCGATTGACGATTGACGAGCCTTCTCAGGTGCAAGTTGCACACGAAGTGCATTGACGACGGATACGTCATTTTAGACGTTTAGATCCGTCTTACGGGTCTAAAATAATTCACACTGATGATTAAAGACCTCGCAATTGCCACCCGTTCAAAAATCTGCCGAAGAGCAGTGACTTCTACACCTGCTTCAACTGGCCCACCAAATGATGTTTGAATGTCTTTGAGATCAGATCAAATCAGATCAATTCAGCATTTTTTTAAACCACCCAGTGTCGACATCCATGCCCTCACCATCAGCAAAAGTGTAATCCCCCTCGAGGGCATATTGAAAACCTGCCGAAACCAACTTGTCCCCTTGTAATCGGATTTGCGGTGCGGATTAGGGCCGGCGCGCCACCTGTCTGTGACCGGAATTTGCCGACCGGCCGAATTGACGAACTGCTTGTGGTGCCCTGCCTGAAGGTGTTCAATTTCGCACAAGTATTATTCTTCCCACGAAGACATGTCCAGACACAGCGACGATTCGCAGAAGTTCTCGCGACGTTGCTGCTGAGGGTTGACTTTCAACGTTCGCGAGGGTATTGATGTCAGACAGACGTAAGCACACATTTCACGTGGCAAGTGTATGATTCGCTAAGGGAATGAGGCTTTGTTCCTACCAGACGTGCAAGCAAACTGAACAAAAACTCACACACACACTCAAGCACAAACCTTGTGTTGGAATCCGCTGCAGGATGCTGGCTTTGGGCTCCAATCACCAGACGAGGACTGCTGCTATCGCTGCTGACGCTGAGGCGGCTTACTGGTCGGCAAGAGTCTTAACATCCGAAACCGAACCGAAAAATGCACACAATTCGTTCAAAAACATTTCCGTTGCAGTTCGCAGGAGCTTTTCTCTGAAATCACTCGTTTTTCACTAGATTTGCCGAAGGAATGTCGAGATGTGCGGCGCGGCGTGTGTGGTTTGCGTGGGAATGGGGAGGCAAATCTAATTTCAATGAGAACAGGGTCTGGGATGTCTTTGAATGCACCGGAGCTACGAAAGGAGCAAGGACATGCAGCTTCATTCAGGCGGAAATTGGAAACAATCAGATTTGTGATGGGGACTTCCGGACGGAGTTCGAAGGGACTTGAATTTAGACGAGTGGAAATAAATGCCAGGTTTGATTGCTCGGCAGGAAGAGTTGCTAAGAAGATTACTGGGGAAAAATCAATCAAGGATTGGAGGTCACCTGGTTCCACTTTGAGGACTGTCTGAATTTTAAGATTAAGAACCGATTATCAAGGAAAGGGGCTTATGAATGTAAAATGTCAGAATAATGCCATCAAAAATGTGGAGACTACGGCATGATACCAGGTGTGGTTCGTGGAGTTTTGAACACTGAATGAGAGATTGACTAGCGATCCGTGTGTCAGAACCAACGAAAGTTGAAAAGGAAAAGTGAACATTTTTGAGGGAGTTTGAGGAACCTAGACTTCTTGGGTGTACCGACTACATTTCTGTCTTCCTTTAATTCGTAACGATTGGCTTGAATAACGTGTGCCTACTCTCTCACACGATAATGGACAAATGGCAACAAATGTGGAGAGGGAAGCTGAAGACCCAAAAGCTACTAAGCACCAAGCTAAGACGGCTTCGGCCCAAAAAAGACGTTTGTGAACTGGTGCTTTCGAGACATAGTAACTTCCTCAGACAAGCAGCTTCATCAGAGAACAGTTCAGGAACCTATAGAAGGCTAGGCACCACTAGTGAAAGGGGCCACTGCCACTGGATAGGTCATACCCTTCGTAAGTGCGACAATAGCAAAGCATGCGCTGCATTCGAACCCGCAAAAATGGCGGGTGGAGCGAGAAGTACAAGCCACCGAACAGTAGAAGAGAGCTGAAACTCTGCCTAAAATCGTGCACGATGGAGCGTAGATGTGTGGGAAAAGGCAATTGATGTCCACTAAGCTTCACGGGTTGGCTCCGGTAACGAAACGCCGAATTGAAGCTTAACAGAACACTGACCAGTTCAACTCTGACTGTCACAACGGATTGGTCTGAGTTTGGTGTCAAACAATGACATCCCCACATTTTTTCCATTCCACACCAAGTCGTCAGCATCTTCTAAGAATCGTTGATAAATCTCACTTTCTTGTACCATCGTGTGGGGGAATGGATAACTGGTGACTGGACACTACCTCACTGATGGAGTACCTCTTCTGTCAAGACCAAGGGTGGTCGGAAGAAACTCAAGAACCGTGAGATGTGGCACAATTTTCACGGCTTATCTAAAAGTTTTCAGCGAATTCGAACTGTTCCACCGCATGTAGAGGAAGAATTTCGACTGTTTTCAGCAACTGCCTCCGTCCCTGTACTAGGTGTTTGTGGACTAAAGGGCTTGAAATGGCACCTGGTGGTGAGAAAGAAGTGCAAGAAGACCTTAGAGATAAGAAAGGTCTCTGCTTGTGCACGAAGCTGTGAAGTGTCCTAGCTAAAGGGCGGTCTTGGCATGAGCTTTGGCGGTTAGAAAGGTATTCTGGCAAACCATTCGCCGACTTAGATGGAAGCTGGCCGACCTGGATATTTCTTGCTTTGCCCCACGACCCACAAGATGGACGGCGCAGTAGAGGAAGACCGCGACTCATGTGGCGCACGCAAGTGGAAAGGGACCTCAACCAACTATGCGTGCGAAACTGGAGACAGCCAGCTAAAGATCGAGCTGGCTGGAGACGTTTGTTGGTTGAGGCCCAGGTCCACCCCGGACTGTAGCGCCACCTTAAGTAAGTAAGCCCCACGACCTTTTCGTCTATCATACGAGTCGGACCACAGTCGGAAAGTGATGATAATAAAACCTTTCGATCCGAAATCTTGCATTCTCTGGACTTACCGTCTTCTTTGTGTCACCCTTTAGCTCGGGAGTGACATGTAACTGCTGACCAACATTCGGTGCTACTTGTTTGATGTAGGTCTCTATTTAGGGGCATAACATTATCCACTGTTTCATCGACCCACATGCTCGGAGTCCGGCTAATGAGTGTCTTTCATTAAAATTCTGCTCTGTGTTGCATGCAAAATGTAGATTGAGGTCAATTTTATAAAAATTGGCAGATACCACAGCGATCGACTATAGAAATGAGGACCAAGTAATTACATAGCTGCTTGAGCAGTAGAGTCCCCTCCGGTCGCAAAAGAACACATCTAGGAGCTCGCTAAAGGTCATCGTATTGACCAATGAAAGGAATGAAGAAAAAAAGCGCTGAAGCAACCAAAGGAGAAGAAAGTACAAGAAGACAATTGTCACGTCAGTCCGAGTTGAACAAGATCCTCGCTTTTCCAGTAACCATTCCTGTTGTGAGTGATTTTGAGATTATGAGGGCAATGCACCCATAGGCTTTGTCAGAACTTGTGCCGGATGGGAAACATGTTTTTGGAGATCCGTGGCTGCCAAGAAAAACACGGCTTTTGAAGCGAAGAACCCTTATTGCGTCTCGACAGACAGCGTTTTTTATACGATGTGTCTGCGAATACGCGTGAGCTGTAGTGAACAGTTGAAACCCTTCTCCAACTGAAGGTGAGTCCATGTATGTAAGAAATACAAGGGAATTCCGCTACTGTCTCATTTTTCGTGGTATTGGACAAGGGGTTATACTTGCCGAAGTTAAAAAAATTGTCTTAAGACACTAAAAGTTTGGACTCCCTATTTATTAGAAAAACACTCTTGATGGAAAATCTCACTTATTGCAGAGTGACTACAGTTTAAAGGAGCCAGCACATCAAAAGAGACCATCCCCATACGTCGCCAGGAATAATAGCGTAGTCGATTAAAGTTATGGCAGTCATCGACTTTTCTTCTAACTTGTAGTCGAACCTGATCCAAGTGATCTGAGCGATCGAACTCACCATCGTGCACAGCTCGGCAGCATCCAGAGCCAACGACGTTGCCGACTTTTGCAGAGGAGGACGATAACTTGTTTGCCAAAGTCTCATTCCACTAAGGATCGTGTAGATTTGCCTTCATTGTCAAACTTTCTTCAGACGACTGAGCAAATTCCCAAACTGTGCACTTCGAACAAGTTTAGTCGCTAATCATGTTCGAGGTCTCATCAACTGCGTGGCCACCAAGGCGTTGAATGGATCCACTTTATGACAACTTTCCTGGCAGCCTCTCTCTCGTAGTCGCAAACAATGCCCATTTTTCTCGAAATTCTCAAACTTAGACGTAGCACTGTAAGTCGCCTCGTCTCGTGGCATGTGGTTACAGTAGAGGCTAGTGCGTAGGTCAATCCGCCACCCATAAGGAAGATTTCAATTTCCGACCCCAAACTCTGCCCACGACTTTCAATGTATTTGCTTGAAAATTGCAAATGCGTCCATCAACGCAACCTCAGGCAGGTGCACAATAAATCACGAAACATCCCAACCCACCCCCGCCAGAGCACACGCTGACATCGCCTCCTTGCCATCGGTCTCATGCGTCATAATTCGCGAGGTGTTCCCGCGGAGATTTACACCCTAAATCATTCGGCGATAAAAACGTTCCGCATAAGAAACACATTTTCCGCGGAAAATTCATTGCGTTCAATAAAAATGAATAATTTGCGCATGTAAACAATCGTTTCGCCTCGCAAATCCGCAACTTTGCCGCAGTGCATCGCATAAATACGCCCGCATGTGCCCCAAACCTCAGCCGCGGCGTAGCTGCGTTACCTTTCTTCTCATTGAACGAAAAACAATTTTCATAAAAGAAGACGTATTCAATTCAAGGTCATCGTCATCACTTATCCCAGCCAGGCCGGAGGGGAATGGATGAAGATCTAAAAATTCTCCACTCCATGGCAGGACACAGCCAGACAGACACAATTCGACGTGCAAACGTACCAAATTGTGCCACTCCGCCAGTCGGTCCGTGCTTGCGTGGCGATTTATATTTAAACGCGCCGCAAATGCAAGAACTAAGAACGCAAAATCGTACAAAAAACAAGACGGAATCTTTTTTTAAACACGAGAAAACATCATAAATAAAGCGCCGGCCACGACATTTCTATTTTTCGACTGGACGCGCGGTTTTCGAGTGGAAACTTTCCGAGCACGACTTTGACGAACCGCAAGATTGGTGTCTGCCACTAGTTGAGTGGGTAATTAAGAGTTTAATTTGGCCTCTTCAAAGGGATCTTCGCGGTGGCTGTCCGGTGACGAGGATGGATGCCCGATGGGAGCGTCACCGCTTGGAGGGTCGTAAAACGTAAAAAGTAAAACGTCTGTCTTGCAGATGAATTTATGAAATCGGCGGTGATTACGCCAAGGTGGCTGCACTGCGGAGGATTGAATTGAAGAATTCGACAAGGTGTGCGATCGGAATCAAGGACATCACAAGCACAAGTGTGTTGGTGGTGGCAATGAATGAATGGGGAGAGTGGGAAATGCGAGTGATCTGCTGGCTTGCTGATCCTGCTCATTGCCCTGTGTTCAACCAAATTGAACGATCGTTTCGAATACTAGATCACAGCTTCTACCACTCGTAGTGCGGCCTGCTTATGTGGGGTCTTCCAATAGGGACCTTCAAAATTTGACAGTTGATGGCGGCCATATTGTTCAAGCTACATCTGTCAAACTAGCTGTCATTTATTCAGTCTGTTTTGACAGTGGGTGGGTATTGCGTTCAACAACACGTGAAAATGATGAAATTCTTATTTTTTTGGGTGATCTGTGCGATCATCAAAAGTCTTTGAATCCATCCCCGTTGAACGGCGCAGTAGAGGAAGACCGCAATTCAGGTGGCGCACGCAAGTGGAAAGCGACCTCAACCAACTATGCGTGCGAAACTGGAGACAGCTAGCTAAAGACCGAGCTGGCTGGAGACGCTTGTTGGTTGAGGCCCAGGTTCACCCCGGACTGTAGCGCCACCTTAAGTAAGTAAGTGCGATCAACATGGGGCAACGTTACGGTCGCCTTAAGATGAGTGACATATCTGATATCATGGGTACGCCAACAAACAAAACCACTTGAGATCCAAGAGCGTCCGTCCATCAAATTTGGACTGGAGACGTCGTTGATAGGTCAGACGATAACCAACATCAACGGCGACCGGTATATGTGATGATTACCAACTTCTTTTTGGCTTGAGTCGAAAGGTATAGACACCAACGACTTGTGGTTTCAACAGGACGGCGCTAAGTGCTACACAGCTCTCGCCAGATTGGGGATCCACACGAGCTATTCGAGGGCATGATCATCTCAGGAGGAGGTGATGTACACTGGCCACCGAAATCGTGCGATTAGACTTCTTCTTGTCGATTTTTCTTGAAGTCCAGCAGCTAAAGCACAGCGTGCGTCAAGCAAATTCAACCCATGCCACCGGTCAAATTCAGTCTGATTTATACGGCAGAGAAGCCGTGGATGCCATTAAGATGATGATGACCACTCATAACAGACGAATAGTAAATTTTACTGGTACCTCACACACACTTTGTTTTATTTAAAGTTATCGATAGCAAGTGCAAGCGCAAGATGGAGTCGCGAATAGTCCAAGTAAATCATTTTTTGCCATGCAATCAGAAACAGCCTGAACCGACAACATCGTCCCGGTAAGCCTGTAACTACAGTTGACAATAAGACAAATATGGTGGCAAAATATTTTTAACGTGTCAATGGACAGGCATGGACTTCAGAACAAAATATTAATAGTTGAGTTAACGAGAATGTCTTTAAGGCTGATAGCGTCAATGGTAGACCGCTATCCAAATTTGGGCGGTGGAATGAAAGGAGCCTTGAAGCTAAGGTCGTTTTCGTGTCATCATCTAACCAAACTGTCTTCAAGGCAGTTAGGCTAATCACGACGGAATGCATCACAATGGGTACGAGAAAGGGGTTAACATGAATCCGTTCTCTCTACTAGGTATGACAATGGGTCTACGAAGACCGACATAAGTGTGACAGGCTTCTTCACGTCAACCCACTTACCTACCCTAGCCTTAAGTCGAAAGAGAATTTTTCTTCCGCTGTGGTCGTGATGCATTCCACTCATAGCCCGCATTTTGTGTGTCTCTTCCTCTTATTGGGTCTTGGGAGTTGTCAATTTTTCGACATGACGCAACGCATGCATTGGATTCTGTGGCGATCGGCTTTAAAGGTCTACACGTGCGAAGTCACACCATCTAAGCGGCCAATCGACATGACCAGTTCTTGATAAAGCACGTTCGCCGAATGGAGCTTTCGATTTTTACACCCACTGAGTGACCTGTGGCACCGTCTGGTTGCAACCACATTCAAGTTGATGCATTTGTCCAAAGAAAAAAGGCTGCAACATGTCTCTGGAGTGATCTGCATTGAATGAAAAAGCTGACTGATTTTGATCAACGAAAAAAAAAGAACACGGCCCAATGACACCACAGACATAGGACCACAACATTCAAATACAATAGTTTCGGATGAAGCAGTGTTTTCTTAACATGAGCACATGAGGGTGTACGAACTGAATTTCCACAATTAATTGGTTGTGCTCAATCCGATCGTAAGTTGTGAGGTTGGGTGAGGGTGTACAACCCGTAGGGGGCCTGGGCCTAGCTTCTCAGCAACCACTCGTGTTGTGCGTGCTATTGTTCTCTCACGAGTGGAAGAGACCTACAGTTTTATGCCGAATCCGAACGGCTTTGCTTCAGAAGCTTTCTTTTCGAAAGAGGTGGGGCCGTGAAATTTATTTTTGTCGCTCAGAGCAGGAATCGAACCTACGACATCGAGGTTGGGGTCGACGCACATACCCACAACGCCACGGGCCACCACGAACGAAGCCAACGAAGTGAAAAATGATCTCGCACTGATCACGATCATGCGAAACAATTTGTCATAGTACAACCTGTTTAGACCATCTTCCGTCATCTTCACATGATCGAGTGGTTCTTGTTGCTGAGTTAACTTCGTCTATTAGAAGACTACACGCCAAGATCCTTTCGGAAAAATCCACATAGTGTGATCGTAGTGATCACCAAGACGTGACAGAGAATATTTGTAGAATCGACTGTTTTGGATCATTTGCGACGGGCGCTTGAAGGGTATACTCTCGGCACTTCGACCACCCCTTTGTCTCTCTCGGCCGTGATCATTCAGCAGCGACTTTAGACTCAAGTCTCTCAGTCTCTCAGTCTCTTGTTAACATCCTTTATTGATCGAAAGAGCCAAGATGACATTTTTTTCAGGATTGGACAGTGCGTTCACATTTTACAGGGAAAGCTGAAAGTAGTCAGGTTCTAATCGAAGTCCTGGATCAACATCACCTACAAGATCCAGTCAAGCGTGTCAACGTCTAGAGCAGTCTTGCATCGCAGAAGCAAACGCGTAGAAGTGCAGATTTCGGTTCAGCAAATTGACAATAGACCATATTTTCGATCAGCCAGTTTCCAGTCGACACGCAGCACATTTTCATCGATTTTGAAGACACGTAAAGAGCCATGGTCGAACTTGGGATCCCGAAAAACTCATCCGGTTTTGTTGCACTACGCTGACACATACACACTACACCGTGCAATTCCAGTCAAGAACCTCTGAACCTTTGGAAACCTTGACCATGTTCCAGAATTCTGGAATCAAGAAAAGCTGGTGTGGCAGGCACCTCCAGGACGGAAGGCAATATCTTCTGAAAGCCAGTTCAACTGATAAGCTACTGAGATGCGTCGATATCTTCGAACGTTCCCAACGTACAGGCAGTGGAAGCTTTTACGGCGACTAAAGAAGAGGCGAACCGAGCTGACCCTAGGGTAAACAAGGCCAAAACGAAATATATGTATGCTTCCGACCGAGAAACGTTCCAAAGAAGGCAACAAATCTCATCGGACGTATGGTCTCGTCTGCTAGGAAGGCGACCTTTACCAGCTGCAGCAAGATGTGGATGTAGTTCTGAAGGCAAAATACGTCGACTACACTGGCTCGGCCACATCGACGATCTCGAATTCCAGCCTCCTGGTTCGAGAAGGGGGAGGAGACAGAACCTGCGGTATAAAGACAGAGCCGTCGCGAACGCGTAAAAGCTTGGTCTTGATGACTGGAAGCAAGGTACCCACGAACGTCAACGATGGAAGGCAGCTATTGCTCATCAGGCTCAGAGGTTTCAGGGGTCTTTGGACTGGCAAGTAAGTAAGCCAATGTTTTACAGAAGCAAACGTCACTCATAATTAGCTCTGTACCATCGGCCCAATCGAAGTTAAAGTACATTATTTGACTTGAACACACCGAGTCGCTGCCCAATTGGAGAAGCCTCCTTCTCACCTAAATGGTTCCAATGACACTACTCTAGAGAAGCTCTGGGGCTCTGTACCGCGGCATTGAAGGTTTGAATTAAAAGAGCGATCCTCTCTGCTAAGTTAGGATAGGAAAGGTTCTTGAGCAGCCATGGAAATTGCACGCAAAACTTAGACCGTTGTTGGTCCATTGGGATGTCCATAGTCAGACTCTTTCCACTGATTGACAACCTCAGTGATGGCCCTTCTCTAGTAACACAGACACTTTAAGCATGATGGACGCTTCTAAGTCCCTACTATAGCGCGTTCAGCTGTCCGTCAATTTCACTAGAACAACCGAATTCAGCACAAGCCTCCGACTTCATTTGAAGGCATAGCAATGAACAAACCTCAAATTCTTCCTCATCTAGGCACAACGATCATAAAATCACGCGTAACAAATGAAATTGCGCATTTTCTTCGAACGACATGCCGACTTTCATTTGACAAATGACACCTGTCACCAGCCATCAACCGATGACAGCTGTCAACCAACATCCAACCATTGACCGGCTGTCAAAGTGACAAAAGACAACCGATAACTAACATCGAACACGGCAACAAAAAGTCATCACAAAATAAATCGAAACGTCAATTCCAATACAATTGTCATTCCCGTCTGACTGATCATTTGACAGTCGTTTTGCTGCGGAGCCCTTCCCGCAGTGAGAGTGATGCATGCGAGTTGAGGTGGGCGGAAGGCGGTCGAATACGGAATGAGAAATGACAAACTGGAGGTACGTGCGTGCCGTGTCACAGAAATCGTGTGACGACGGACCCTAGTACCTTCGTGATGCACATTCTCACATCGAATAGACAGGCTACCTCCCACCAACCCTCCCACACTTGTTGTTAGTTGGATCATGTTACACGTATTTTTTGGTTTTTCTAGTTTCTATTCACCTTTTTTCCGTTTGTCTTTTTTATGTTTTAGCCTCCACACACGAATGCAGTTTCCAATGTCGGTCTGTATGCGATTGATGACAGTGCGTGGTTGCTGTTGTTGTGACTGTTGTTGTTGTTGATGATGATGTTGCTCTTGTGTTCTTGTTGCTGTCGCCGTTGGCAATGTTTGTTCTTGTTGCTGTGACTGATTCGATTCGAATTCTTGCGGGAACGTGATGTGATGATGGCAATTCGATTCGATCTTGTAGTGTTGCTGATGTTGTTGTGAATGTTGCAAACGATGATGATGACAATGATGATGATGATGCGGATGACGTTGATAGTTTTCCGTTTGTTGTTGATGGGGATTGTTGTGATTTATGATTGTTGTTGTTGGTGTTGTGGATGTTGGTGCCGTCGTCGTCGTCGCCGTCGTTGTCGTTGTTGATGATGATGATGTGATTGTGTTGCTTTTGTATAGATTCATCCGTAATGAGATGCTCGCGCATTATAACACACACACACCAATGAGATACGAAAATTTATTTAAACACTCTCACACGTCGTACCGAACGAGAGAATATAGATGCTCCCAAAATAAGAAACAAACAAACGTTGCAAACAAATTTTTTTTTCAGTGTATTCTCAAATTCACGTTTGTTTTCCTCTACAAAATGAAGGGAAAAAAATGAAAAAAAAAAAATGCAACAAAACAAAAGAAATTCTTCACTTGTCGCTGTCGGCTGAAATCGGCGAGAGAACCCCGCAATTTTCGCCGCGAAAAACCTCACAAATCCACGCACACACACAGAGACGCGCTCTCAAACACAGGCGCAGGCACATTCGCCGTGATTTTATTTCATTTCAATTTACGCAAAACACAACGCGCGATCGCGATTAATTAGAGAAACACACAAAAGAAATGCGCTCGACTGAGGGGTGTTGAGGAGGCTTGACGGGGGGGCAGAGTACTCTAACAAGAAACGATTAGACGGGGGCGGAGAGGAACCCGTCTCAGGGAATTTTCCATTAATCTTGAATGAAATCGCCGCGCGCACTTACACTGGCTCAACGATCTCGTAGTGTGTCGCCGCTCACGATCGTTGGATGTGGGGTGGAGGGAGGGTGGGGATGGAGGGGGCAACTATACATGTGCAAATGGGGAGCACAATCGTCGAGTTTCACGGGGAAAAAAACCAAACAAACACATTTTTTTGGATTCACTTTTCCTCGGCGATTGCTTAATTCACTTAAATTTTTCCTCTTCAACTTTGCCACACTGTATGCATATGAACATGCCTTGATCACTCACAGATACACTCGCCGCGATCGCGCACACTCACGAAACTTATGTAATTTTTTTTTCTTTCCATTTTTTTTGCTGTTGATGGTGTGTGTGGGGGGAGGGGGATGGGAGGGGGGAAAGGGTGCGACTGTGTGTGTGTGTAGAAATGAAAGAAAACAATTTTGACTGAGTAATAGAAGATACTGTGCAATCTTTAGGGCACATCATTCCACACACTCACGCTTCGCGACCCAACTGGGGATGAATCAAAAAACAGACGAAAACAGACGAATGCCTCGAAAAAAGCTTCAGCGGGCCTATGTGAGGGCAAATACACAAATTCCTGTGTTCCTCTGATTAGACTGTAGGACAATTTCATCGATCGTCCGTCCAAAAAAAAATAGAAGCGCTGCCGCGAGATAAGACCAAGACCCGTACCCAACCACATGACGAATTCCGCCGCCACCGCCGTCGATGTATTTTTTTTTTTCAAATTCGCAGAAGAAAAACAAACAAACAAAACAAAATAAAAAAACCTCCCATGAACAATGAACCCACACAATCAGCTAGCGTATCCACCATTCGAGCACCATCACGCTGCGCACCGCCACACTCCGGCGATGCACTCTCCTCCCATTCAGCTGTCAGATCGGACTCGGTTGACAGTTGAAATTAGAAAGTACGCTTCTGATTAGAGGGTTCACAGGCTCTCCTACTCAAGCCGAGCGTTAAATTGTACCCCAAAAAGCAACAAAAAGAAAAAAATACACCGTCGGCTCGCGGCAATTCCTACTTGTTGCGTTTGTGTATCTTTCTTTCTGCACAAACAAACAAAAACACCTTACACACACCGCGCGCGGACCTTTCTTGTAACCAGAGCGAACGAACAAAAAAAAACGATACTCTTTCGATAGCTAATGGCCAACCTTTGAACCACGATGGAAATAAATGATTTTTGTTGTTTTGCTTCTTTTACCGAATTTTCAATGACAGTTGGAGCAGTAGCTGACGGTGGCTGGTATTCGCTCGAAATTCATTTAATTCGAATTTGTATTAATTTGCTTTGCCGTTGACGTTGTTGTTGTTGCAGCGAATAACATTCTCCGGTTCAGATGAGAATTGTTTATTTATTTTTATTTTTTTTCCTTTAATCTCTTTCTTTTATTTGTTTTTGTTTCTCTCTCGTTTTTTTTTGTTCGAAAATTTAAATGGTATCGCGCCGTGAGACGACCATCACTAGTCGAATATCGCTCAGATACTGAGGGGCAAATTAATCTTGAATTGAATGTACGGCGAAAATGTACGGACGAATTTCTTTGCACTCTCCGTCTGGCATGGCTGTGTGAGCGCGCGCATTTCGTTGTGTGTGCGTGGGGGAATTAGTGGCGGGTGCCTGTGTGCGATGTGCCGTTTTGTTTTGGGCCGTTTCATTGGTGTTGAGGAAAAACAAACAATAATACGAAATAAATTTCAAAAGTTCATTTGTTTATTTCTCTCTCGTCGAATGTACGAGTGCACACACAGTTGCACGCGAGTGTGGATTAATTCGCTCGTGAATGAGGGTGAGCGTGTGTGTGAGTGGCTAGTGGGGAAACGACTCGCTCTCGCATTGCACACAAGTTGAGAGAGAGAGAGAATTCTTCGTGGTTGAATTGAAACTGCTGGCGATGGTGGTCTCAGTGACGATGAGCGAGAAACATGTGCGCCTTTGGTGTGAGGGAGGAGTGGGTGGAGCATTGCCAGTTGCAATGGATTTGATGTATATATATTTATTTTTTCTCAACAGTGGTTTGCAATGAATTTTAGGTCGATACACAAAAGCGTAGACATGGCGCTCGACAGGGATTTTTTTAAATGAATTTTAAGAAAGGCCTACGTAGTTTCAGAAAGCGCATAAGAAGCAAAGAAGACCTTCTAAGGACTGGCAATTTTGGTCGTTGTAAGCGATAGATTCGATATCTATGCAATATATGTTCACCTATTGGGACCTAAGTATGTGATTGTTATAAACAATACGTCGTTAAATTCAGTTATTGAGTTTTTTCTTTCACATTTTTCTTAATTTTAAATTGTACTGTCAAATTGAATTATTTAATCATATGGAATTGTAAGTTAAGTCCAAAAATATATGTTCAGATTAAGTTCAGCTTACAGTGCTCGCCGAGGGCCAATAAGTTAGAAATAGAAACATTGTACGTCCAACTAGTTTTAAGCATTTTTGTCTAGTTATGAATGCCAAAATGCCAAATAAAAATGAAAAAATAAACGATAAGTCATTGTGATACGTTGTGAGGCATTTGGTTTTGTGGTTATGTGCGTCGACCCCAACCTCGACGTCGTAGGTTCGATTCCTGCTCTGTGCGACGAAAACAATTTTCACGACCCCACCTCTTTCGAGTCACTGACAATGCTCAAAGAGTATTTCCTGTCTAGAAAAAGCTTCTCAAACAAAGCCTTTCGGATTCGGCATTAAACTTCAGGTCCCTTCCACTCGTGAGAGAAAAATAGCGCGCACAACACGAGTGGTTGCTGAGAAGCTAGGCCCTGGCCCCCTACGGGCTGTAGCGTCACCCATATTATGTGATTATCAGAAACTTCCTACGTGAAGTCTATAAGAAGTTGTGGAATGAAATGTGGTATCAAAGTTGCTGCATACTTTGCATTGACGAATTCTGGATTCAAGTGGTTACACCCTTTACCCACGTTTCGAAAAAATTCACGTTTTTAGGTTCAAACCTGCAAGACCAGTCATTCTTTAACCACGCCGTTAAGTTGTTAACATTCATACCACTCTCTTTTGGTTACGTTATGACCCATAAGATATGTATACTGTGGTCTCTTAGACTAAATGTGTGGAAGACGTTAGTAAGTTTGCAATGAGCAACATAAGAGAACAAATATTTTTACTCCCAATTCGATACGATTTTCGATTACTCACTAGCAAAAAGATACAAGGAAATGAGCTAAGGTATGTGGACCTCTGACAAAGTACTTTGAACCCATGGGCAAGCGGACCACCATCTTTCAAGCAAAAATCTCTGCTTAGATCGATGTGCTCAAATTAATCTTGACTGAAACCAACTTCGACGTAGATTTGGTGTCTGACAGTCCAGCCGATGGCACTAGACATCTGCATCATTAAGTGGGAATTCCTACATGAGTTTACATATAACCTCTGCTGGCCACACGAAAACATGGACGACTCCCAGCCAGGAATGGCATGAAGCACGTTTAGGTCAGTATTTACAAAAGATGTTTGAGGCTTGTACTAAAATGAACAAGAACAGCCTCCACACGCTAAAAGACTTCCTAAGACAGGGCAATGCAGAGTCGGGGAGTACATAATGCAACTACTAGCATTAGAAGAAGGTCTCTGTAGATTTAAGCCCACAAAAGGCGAAGACACCAAAGCAAGCACCTGCCATCAGAGGCATAGAGAAAATAATCTAGATGTCACTTGACATTTTTTTTAGCACTGCTAGGCAGCTGGATGGGGCAGTTGATTGAGTGCCTGCCCCTGGTTATAGGAGCTCCGGGTTCGAATCCCAGTGAAGGCAACGTAGTAGTCTAACTATGGCTATCACACTAAACCAACAATCGTGTATGTGTACTGGCAATTTCGCTCGTAGCTCAATTATATAATCTAATGCCAGCCTGTCTCCTGGCATCACTCCAAGGCTCTTAAGCAGGTCTTCTTGCTTTATTGTCCGAATATCTGCATGTTTGCACTATGAGGCCTCTGCCTCTGTCTCGTGCTCAACTAATCCCAGGCCAGCTGACTCTAGCCAATCTTTTATCCTTTATCCCGTGACTACAGGACTGTCGTAACGGCTGGATGGCGCAAGTGGTTGAGTGTCTGCCCTTGGTAATAGGAGTCCCAAGTTCGAATACCAGTGAAAGCAAAAGTTCATATGCTTTTATCTGGTTATCAATCTGGTCCAATCACTAACTGGGCTCAACTTAAGGGCACTGTTTATCACAATGAACCAACAATGGTCTAAGTTTGCTAGGCATTACTCTGGTAGCCCAATAACCTAACCTAGCCTGACTTAGAGCCGCCAGACATGCCAGTATACCCCTCGAGTACCTGACTGATTAAATCAGAATCCCGTCTGCAGATTGATCCACTTGACAGCGACTTCTGACGTACAACAGAAAATTGAAATGCTGTCCATTTTAGACGTTCTTCAGTCGCTAGGGAACACAAAATATTCCATCGAATCCAGTATCAGATCGCGGTTCTAGCTCAATGGACACTTCGTCTTTAATACAAGGCTGTTCTAAGATAAAACAAAGTGACCAGAATGTAGGTTTACTTAGTGCTTGTCTTATGTTGCCAGACAGAAGCCGCTGTTAAGCGCCACTAACCACATCTGGCCACTGAATGATCTGGATTCAATTGAGCTGCGACTTACTCACCTCTCAACCAGAAAAATATCAATCCAAAAACACCCCTGAAACCAAGTGTAAAACCGAATCCCAACTCCCACTCGTCTGGCAACACCTACACGCAAACTTTCACATGATTCACATTCTCTCTCGAAAAGAAAGAAGGAGAAAAAAAGTTGAATTCGCCGCGCTCACACATCCAAAGGGCTCGTTCCATTTAAGGTATCTTCACACATTCTTCCTCTTTTTTGGTCTGTTTTTGTTTTGATATCCGTTCGCTCGACGAGATACGAGGAATGCGATGCGGCTCTTCTGAATGACGTTCGCGGAGCAGCTGAGAGAGGCGCTCCCACTGCTGTGCACTCGCGCACACTCGCGCAAACACCGCTCTATCGTCGTGGACTTGTTGCCCGAAAACGTCTCTCGGTTGAATGAACACAGTGCACCCCCCTTTCACCACACACGCACGCACACACAAGCACAGCGGGGAATTGTAGAACAAAAGCCGAACCAGCTGTTTGAGTCATTTGAATGCACCTCGCGTCGTCGTCGGTTGGTTGGTGGAAGCGCACAACAGAATAACGGAACATTTGAAGTCATTTCTCTAGCGGCGACTTGAGGAAAGTGTCAGAAAAAAGCTCTGGAAAGAGACGGAGGACGCGTGCGAGAGGGAGAAACGGCATGCCGATGGCAACACTTGAAATTGCTTGCATTGTCAATGTTGCGACGCGACGTTACATTGTGTAGGCACATCAGACGAATTTTGCCGCCTTTTACAGGTATCCTTTCTATTTGTGACGCACAAATGAGTGCCAAGGGTGTGAAGAGACTGAGGAGCACGTGTATCAAGTTCTCGTTAATCAATTCGGGGAATTTTCGGGAAAACTCGAGTAGGGTTTATCTGGCCGCCCTCGCCGAGGATGTCCACCGACCAGAAGTTGAAGTTGGTCTCTTTCTGAATGCTTTTTAATGACTTTCGGGGATGGTCCGGTGGGCTTTGGGAACACGGAAAGGGAGCGAGATTTGCGATTTAATTGGAATTTCGAAAACAACATTTAACAGATGCGAACGATTTGTGGGATGTGCAGAGGTCAGGCTTGGGTTTTACTGGGAATGGCTTTGTGTTGGGTGGTCGATAGCCGGCACGGGGTTAGAAGCTGACTGATGAATCCATCTCGGGGGAACACGCTTTGGGACGACATTGGGAAGTTCATTAGGAAGTGTATGGCGAAGGTAGAGTGTCGTACATTTTTGTGGTTCCGAATTTGAAATGGAACACATTTATGACTCAGATTTTAATATAGCTTGGATCTTGGAACTCAACGTTCGCCAGGGAGACAGGCAGGACTCAATTAAGTCTAGGGAACAGTTTTTATGACTTTTCGACACAATAACTCGTCCATAACCTGAGGACTAGACGCTTTTAAACAGACAAGAGTTCGGGGATTGTGGACATACTACTCCCATGTCGTTAATAAGCAGCGTCAAGTCATTATGACCCTGTGAAACTCTGAACGCGATCGCGGCATGGGCTTGTGTAACCAAGGCAGAGGTGTTGGCTGGACTCTATCCTATCTTCCTCTATCTCTATCAGGGTTGGCAAACGTCGACTCTGACCATTTTCTCGTGGCAGCAAGATTCAGAGCTCGACTGTCCAATGTCAGAAGGCTGCACCAGCCGACAAAGAGGACTTTTGACATTGGACGTCTAAGCACACCGGATATTGCCAGAGCCTACGAAGAGCAACTAATCGAAAGACTCTCCAGTATGCCTACGTCAAGTGCCGACGAGATGTGGTTGCATTCCCGCTCGGCCATCAAGGAGGTAGAGGAAACTACCTTAGGCTACCTACTTCCCCGACAAGAAACCCGTGGTATGATGGCGAGTATGAGGAGAAAAAACGTGCAACCGACGAGGCATACCAAAACGCGCTGCAACGGAAAACAAGAACAGCGCAAGAGGAGTGCCGGGCTAGAAGACGGGAAGAGAAAACGCTTCTACGCCTGAAGAAAAGGTCTCTCGCAACCTCCCAGCTCAAGGATATCGAAGAGTCTAGGAACAAGCAGAAAATACGGGCCTTTTACAAAAAAGCCAAAAGCCTGGCCTCAGGCTTTAGGAAAGGCCCCGAAAGGCCCAAAAGGCTCTTCGAAATTGCGAGTGAAATCTAGTTAAGGACCCACCGGGAATAGTGGATGTGCTTAAGCAACACTTACAACAACTGTTTAGCGGGCCTGACCAGGAGAGAGTGATAGGGAACCAGGACATCCCAACTCCAGTCGACGAAGTAGTCCTCCCACCTAGCTTTGAAGAAGTCGGTACAGCCATTAAAAGGCTGAAGAACAACAAAGCCGCAGGTTCAGATGGCTTACCATCGGAGCTTTAAAAAAGCTGGGGGCAATGTAATAATAGGGAGCATGCACCAGATCATGTGGGAAGATGAAAGCATGCCCGACGACTGGAATATCAGCTCCATGTGCCCCATCCACAAAAAAGGCGATCCTACCTCCTGCAAGAACTACAGAGGTATATCCCTGCTCAATGTCGCCTACAAGATCCTATCCAGCGTACTGTGTGAACGTCTAAAGCCGTTTTGCACCGCACTAATCGGCACGTACCAGTGCGGTTTCCGGCCCGGCAAATCGACTATAGACCAAATCATCACACTAAGGCGGATTCTGGAGAAGACCAGCGAGTTTCAAATCGATACTAACCATCTGTTCATCGATTTTAAAGCCTTCATCGCAAGGAGCTATTCGAAGCGATGGCCGAATTCGGGATCCCGGGAAAAACTGATCCGGTTGTGTCGCACCACGCTAACACATACGCGTTGCACCGTGCAGTTCGGTTCAAAAACCTCTGAACCGTTCGAAACCTGCACCGGATTTGGGCACGGAGATGCGCTATCGTGTGATTTCTTCAATTTGGTACTGGAGAAGATACTGCGTCGGGCAGAAGTCAACACGGAAGGCACTATCTTCTACAAGTCAGTCCAGCTGTTGGGATACGCTGATGACATCGACATTATCGCGCGGTCCAAACGCGACGTAGTGGAAGCTTTCACGACAATTGAGGAACAGGCGAAACGAGCTGGTGTAAATGTCAAAAAGGACAAGACAAAATATATGCTGTCGAGCAAAAAACGATCCGCCGCACACCACCTAGGCCAAAACGACACAATCGACAGCCACAAAGGAGCTTGTCTACCTCGGGGCAAATGTAAACACTACGACATCGTAGCGGAGATCAAACGCAGACTCGCCCTTGCTAACCGATGCTACTTTGTCAAAACAATTGGGCTCGAAATTCCTGACTCGAAGGACCAAAATCATGCTCTACTGCTCCTATGTTGCCAGTCCTGGCTTATGCAGCCGAAAACTGGACGCTGAGCGAGTCTGCAGAGCTTACTCTTGGTGCCTTCGAACGACAAATTCTACCTCGGATATACGGTCCCGTCTGGGAGGAAGGCGAATGGAGGAGAAGACACAACCGCGAACTTTACCAGCTGTACAAGGACATGTAATTCGGATGAAAATCCGTCGAGTATACTGGCTCGGCCAAATCAAGCGAATGGACAATAACGCTCCAGCAAAGAGGGTCTTCGAATCCGAGCCTTTGGGTTCGAGAAGGAGAGGAAGAACGAACCTCCGGTTAAGAGACCAAGTCATCGCGGATATAAGACAGCTTGGCCTTGATGACTGGAAGCAGCGTGCCCAAGACCGTCACCGATGGGAGGCAGCAATTGCTCATGCTCGGTCCCTTCATGGGTCTTCGGCCTGATAAGTGAGTCAGTAAGTCAGTAAGTCAGTAAGTCAGTAAGTCAGTAAGTCAGTAAGTCAATAAGTCAGTAAGTCAGTAAGTCAATAAGTCAGTTAGTCAGTAGGTCTGTAAGGTAGTAAGTTAGTAAGTCAGTAAGACAGTAAGTCAATAAGTCAGTAAGTCAGTAAGTCAGTAAGTCAATACGTCAGTTAGTCAATAATTCAGTAAGTCAGTATGTCAGTAAGTAAGTAAGCAAGTAAGTCAGTAAGTCAGTAAGTCAGTACGTCAGTACGTCAGTAAGTCAGTAAGTCAGTAAGTCGGTAAATCAGTAAATCAGTAAGTCAGTAAGCCAGTAAGCCATTAAGTCAGTAAGTCTGTAAGTCAGTAAGTCGGTAAGTCAGTAAGTCAATAAGTCAGTAAGTCAGTAAGTCAGTAAGTCAGTAAGTCAGTAAGTCAGTAAGTATGTCGTGTTCATAGAAGTAACTCCAGTGAGTGTTCGAAAGGCCTGCGGCCATAGCTGCTGATGCTGAGATGAAGGTTGTGGTTATTATTAGGAAGCCTGTTCTGAAATGTTGGCCAATTAGACGATATTCCGGCTGTTCGACCGGATAGGATGAGTAACACGGCAGTTCGTGTAGTACGTCCATCAGGGGATACTTCGAACAAAAAGGACTATGCTTCGATGGTTTGGTCGCGTGGCAATGTCGTCATTGTCGCGATTACTGAGCTGAGTGCTGAACAGCTTGCCTGTCCCATGACGAGGCCACTGAAGCTATACGCACTTGTGATTGTATATATAAAAGGCACCTCAAAGCTCTTGTCTCTTGTTGATGATGACTTCATAACAACAAACTCTTCCTGTTTTGCGCCCAACCTCCGCCTATCTTATCGACTTTCGGAAATTAATTGATCGATTCTTGTTGCCTTGTGTTGTTGCATGGTGTTCCCGATAACGTGCCTCGCCGTAAAACGCGTGACTCACTCCTCGATTTTGTTCCAGAACTTCTGCCATACACTGGGAAGACGATTTCAAGTCTATTTCAGTCGTTCTCCGAACTGGTGCGTTGCAGGAATTATGTATGGAAATAACATTCTGTCGAAACAAGCCTTGACGTCTCTGTGCACAAAGTTAACACCGTCCCAGCTGCTCCTCTCAATCGAAATCCCTTTCCAGTCTTGCACTTTTGTCAGCTGACTTCATTAATTAATTTCTAGGAACCGCCCACGATGTCTTACACACTCCCACCCATGTGCTGGGGTGCATTTGACACGTTTACTTAGCTGCAACAAAGGATCACGGACAACGTGTGTACGTCCCAACAAAGCTCTTCATTTTCCCGGAATACAAAGCAACCGTCAGTGTGCACACACTGCCTCCTGCCCGGATGGAGTGGGCGATGTGTTGACACACCACCTGCTGCCGTGGGTCAACACACAACCAGTTTACATGCAAAACCCTTAAAATCCCTGATTGCGTCTGCACTCGCAAACGCAAGAGCTCCTCGCAACACCGAGTTGGCCAAGCGTTGTGGCAAACAACTAATTTTGTGGAATTCTGGTCACCAAACAAAGACTCGCTTGAGTGGAGCCCAACTCGCTGGGGTGCGTTGGCGTGTGTGGCATCGCGTTGATAAACTGCGGCGCGCGGTGTGTGGTCGTGGCTTTGCTTGGAGCGGAATTCATAACCATAGCGGTAACCAACTGTGGAAGTGGAACAGTGACTTTGCCTGCGGGGGTCTGGGGGTGCGTTTGTTTCTGAATCCTTTCGGCTTTCAACAACAGGAGCAGGCCAAAATTAAAGTTTGTTTTTTTGTTTTTAAGAGCATGAGTGGTGCTGTTTGTGTGGAGTTGTTTAGGGGAGCCGAAGTAACACCGGTGGTTGAGGATGGTTCTACGTGGGATCCCCAGGAGGATGTCGTTCGTAGAGGTCAGGTTTATCGTGCAGTAGACTCTTGATTACATCGGAAGTGGAACTGAAGGCGGTATTGGTGTTGGATCAATGGTTCTCGAGTTTCTTCACTTAAGGCTGGCTTTTCAATTAATGGCCGCTGCACTTTGACAATTTGAGGCGATGTCATCTGTGTAACTCCATCTGACTTGTCCGTCTTTCTTCAGCGCCAGATGGAAGAAATGTTAGACCAGCGAATCCGGTGTTGGTTTGAAATTGCTCCGAATTCCTCGAGCATAAGGGAGCATAGGTCTTGCATCATCTATTTGTGCACAGTTTCTCCACCTTTGAGTTGTGCGGACTCCTAGCAACGAATTAACTCTCTCGGCCGACCCAACGTAGCTTCGGTGAAATGATAATAAGATAAATTGTTTTATTGAAAGACCCTAGCGGACCTCTGATAGTCCTCCGAGGACACCTGGGAGAGATCGTTGGCTGATCTTTCACATCGAATGGTTCCTTGCTACGAATGGTGTAATATGCGCTATTAAAGTCGATCAAAAGTTGACTCGTGTCGATCTTAAACTCACAAGTCATACATAGACATGGGTACTTATGGGCTCAGTAGTGGTCAGATGCACAAGGGGAAGCTAGTCAAATGGTTAGAGAACAACGCGGACAGCCATTCGTGACTTCGCTGCCCAAGCCTACCTTCCCAAGGACACCATAGGCCCGGGTAAGCATACTACCAGATATCTAAAATTGGGAGACGCTAGTGATTTTAGTGAATCCGACCCATAATTAACCAGAACCAGAACATTATTTTCCAACAGTCGACTAGAAGGAAGGACTTCGTCAAGCCACACTAGCTTCTTTAGGTCAACACTCGGTTTGGTGCCACACTGGTACTTGTTGATTAACGCGACGCAAGTCTCTCTGCAGGGGGCATGGGCTTATGTACACAGGGCAAAGTTGCTGACTGCACCCAACCTGGTAGGATGCCAGCGCGATCCCTGTTTGTGCATAAGTCAAGTTGACATACAGCCTCCTCGTGGCGCCCCTGGATAGCCATCGCAACAACCGTTGTGTGGTGAACTAATGTATGCAGCGATCCCCCTCTGCCCGAGGGTCAAATAATGGGCCTGGCCTACCAGTTGTAGGTTGTGCGTGAGGTTGACTCCCTCACCACACAAAAAACCAACGGTTACGAACCGACAACAGGCCTCGGATATGGACGGATTCAAAGTTGACGACCCCAGCAAACGATCAAAGGACAATGATTTTCGGTTCTGCACGTGGAATGTGAGGTCCCTGAACAGACCACGTGCAGCCGATGAACTCGCGGAGGCCCTAGACTGCTACAAAGCAGATGTCACCGCCATCCAGGAGATGCGATGGGATGGGCCGGGCAAAAGGAAGATGAGAAACTGCGACATCTACTACGGTGATTGCTACAAAGAGGGAAGGCAGCGCTTATTTGGATGCGGATTCGTTGTTCGAGGCAGACTTAGGCAAAAAGTCTTAAGCTTTGATTATATCAGCGAGCGCCTCATAACAATCCGCATCAAGGCTAAATTCGGGAACATCAGCCTGATTTGCGCACACGCCCCGACGGAGGAGAAGGATGACGATAGCAAGGATGACTTCTATGATCTCCTAGAAAGAACATACGATCGATGCCCCAGCTATGACACCAAGATCGTTCTAGGAGATTTCAACGCACAGCTGGGCAAGGAAGAAATCTTTGCTAGAGTCATCGGAAAACACAGCCTGCACGACAACACATCCGGAAACGGACTCAGGCTGGTAGATTTCGCCTCGGGGCGTAACCTCTCTGTGATGAGCACGCGGTTCCCACACCTCAACATCCATAAGGGGACCTGGCGGTCTCCTGATCAATCAACCGTCAACCAGATTGATCACGTTGCGATCGACGTCAGACACTCCTCCAATATTCTCGATGTCCGAACGTTCCGAGGAGCCAACATCGACTCGGACCATTTCCTTGTTGTAGCCAAGGTAAGGATGAGGATATCGAGAGAAGTACGGAGTCGAGAAAGAACACTACGGTTTGACGTCGGAAAGCTACAATCGCAATCGACCGCTAGGAACTTTGCCGACCGAGTCTCCCTGAAACTCTCTGAAAGTTCGACGCTCCCTGCACATTCAATAGAAGAAGAATGGAAACGTTGTCAAAAAGCCATCAAAGAAGCTGCCACTGATGTGCTGGGTTTCACGACACCACCCAGAAGGAACCCATGGTTTGACGACGAGTGCAGGCAGGTACATGCAGCCAAGCAGGAGGCCTACAAGGCAACGCTGCATCGAACAACGAGAGCTGTTCGTGAGCTCTATGAACAGAAGAGAAGGGAAGAGCACCGGCTTCTCAGAAAGAAAAAGAAAGAGCATGAGAAGCGCGCGGTCGTGGAGATGGAGAGGTGTTACGACAGGAAGGAGGTCCGAAAGTTTTACCAAAAGGTAAAACAAGTATCAGGAAGATATAGACCTCGGACCGAAGCCTGCAGGGACGAAAATGGACAACTAGTAGTAGAATCGCAGTCGATGCTGAGAATTTGGAAAAATCATTTCTGTAGACTGTTAAACGGCGATGACGACACAAATTCCGCTGTCAGGCAGAATGTTTCACTCAATTTGGACGATGATGAACACGAATTCCGTCCCCCCGCCTTAGACGAAGTTAAGATAGCGATATCTAGATTGAAGTCGAACAAAGCTGCCGGAGCGGACGGATTGTCCGCGGAATTGTTTAAGGCAGCTGGAGATGACCTGGTTGGGCGCATGCACCAGCTCATCTGTAAGATATGGTCGGAGGAAAGCATGCCCGATGAGTGGAATCTCAGCGTCGTTTGTCCGGTCCACAAGAAAGGAGACCCCTTTGACTGCGCCAACTATAGAGGGATCAGCCTCCTTAACATCGCTTATAAAATACTCTCTGCCGTTCTGTGTGAACGCCTGAAACCCTTTGTCAACAACCTGATAGGTCCTTATCAGTGCGGTTTCAGGCCAGGAAAGTCCACAATAGACCAAATATTTACACTTCGGCAGATCCTGGAAAAGACTCAAGAGATGCAGATCGACACCCACCACCTATTTGTCGATTTCAAGGCCGCATATGACAGCGTAGAGACGAGCTATACAGCGCCATGTCTAGTTTTGACATTCCTGCCAAACTCGTCAGGCTGTGCAGGATGACGATGGAGAACTCTCGCTGCTCCATCAAGGTCGGTAACGAACTCACCGAGACCTTCAATGTCAAAAAAGGTTTTAGGCAAGGCGACACGCTGTCATGTGACTTCTTTAACATCATACTTGAGAAGATCGTGCGAAACTCTAACGTCAACACCCGAGGCACGATCTTCCAAAAGTCCGTTCAACTGCTTGCATACGCGGACGACATTGACGTGATTGGACGAACACAGCGAGCCGTCAATGAGGCGTTTGCTGGCATTGAAGCGGAAGCGGCTAAAATGGGTCTAGCGGTAAACCAGGGCAAAACAAAGTACATGCTGTCATCACGGAAGGACGCACAACATCGACGTCTCGGACAGAGCGTCATATTGGGCAGCAGAAACTTTGAGGTAGTCAAGGACTTCGTCTACCTAGGCTCCGGAGTGAATAGGGACAACAACACCAGTACCGAGATCAAGCGCAGAATTACTCTTGCCAATCGCTGTTTCTTTGGGCTCAAGAGGCAATTGAGTAACAGAGCCATCTCTCGAAACACCAAATTGACCTTGTATAAAACCCTGATCATCCCAGTCCTGCTCTATGGCGCAGAGACATGGACGCTATTGAAAGCGGATGAAGAAGCTCTTGGTTGTTTTGAGAGAAAAGTTCTGCGTACGATCTTTGGTCCTGTTTGCGTTGATGGCGTTTGGAGGAGAAGGTTCAACCACGAACTATACGGGCTGTACAGCGGCATGCACCTAGTTAAGCGTCTTCGGATCCAACGCTTAAGATGGCTAGGTCATGTAGAGCGGATGGACACCACAGCTCCGGCCCGAAGAGTCTTCGACACCGAGCCATTGGGACAGCGCAACAGAGGACGTCCTCGCACTAGATGGCGCACACAAGTGGAAAAGGACCTCAACCAACTTGGTGTGCGCAACTGGAGGCAGCTGGCGAAAGATCGTGCTGGCTGGAGAGGCATGTTGGTTGAGGCCCAGGTCCACCCCGGACTGTAGCGCCAATCGAAGAAGAAGAAGTCTCTCTGCATATGACATAGTGCATATGGACGAGCTGTTAATCACCATATCATGTTGTTATGCAGGATGGCGATGGGAATTTTCGTCATTCCAAGCTGCTGATGATTGTGCCCAACACAACAGCACAGACAAGAGCTAATACACCGTCGACGATTTTCTCAGACAGCAGACACCGAGGTGGACAAGACTCTGTTCATCGGCACAGGCTACGCCGTAAGACATTCTAATTATATTCAAGCTGGACAGGCGTCGCAAGGGCCTCTTCGGTTCTCCGCTGATCAAAAGGTGTGTAGTTTCGTTGCCACTGAAGAAGATGTAGATATGGCCAGCCTCCGATTAATTTCCGGTGCTAAACGAAGGTCCAACAAGTGGGGTTAATTACACAGAGACTTTGAATGTCTATAAGACAAGGGACAAGGGTGTCTTTTGACTTTTCCAATGCCGTTGTTTAGATGATCGAAGAAAAGTCACATAGTCACAAAATTTCAGAAAGCTGCCTAGTTGGCATACTCGGGAAATGAGCTCCGGCGTTTGCTACCATAATTAAGAGCAAGACGAAGTATTCTGTTTTCAGTAAAGAACATACAAAATCTACATCTGGGACAGAGCTACCTTGGTCGACTGCAGATTAACTCTTGAACTCATCGCTGAGTAGTTGGGTAAATGATGAGTCTCTCGAGGAATCAAACAAATACAATTAGCCGAGGCATGGATATTGTACGGGTTATACGGCAACATGAGCCTAGCCAGGTGTGTACAGATCCAACGCCAAGTAGAGTGCGTGGGAAACTAAGCTACGCCCCAACCTCCGTCGGACAATCGAATAGAGGGCACCCGCGTTGAACGTGGTCCCCCCATGTGTAGAAGGACCTCAAGGCAACTAGCCAATGATCAAGTTAGCTGTAGAGTATTGGAGAGGCTGTTGCGCCTCATGAAGGAGAAGCCCGAGTCTCGAATGATTTCCCAACGAATCCCACAGCATGACAAAAAGTTAACAGCACGGCACATGAATTTGTTCTTCAGAAGGCTACAGCTACGAGCTAAGCTAAGCACACACTCCGATCAGCTTAGAATATGTTCAGAAAATTCATGAAAGGGTTTACAGGGATGAGAAGAAACAAGCTCAACGCTCATAAGACATTCTTCTTCTTTTTCTTATGGCGCTACAGTCCGGGGTGAACATGGGCCTCACCCTCTCCAGCTGGCGCCATCCTTAGTCAGTTGCCTCCAATTTCGCACTCCAAGTTGGTTGAGGTCCGGACCAAAGACTGAACGCAGATCTTTTCGCTCGAAAAGACTAAGCGCGTCTTCATCCGCTCTTGAGATAGTCCAGGCTTCCGCGCCATAGTGCCGGACAGGGATGATCGGAGTCTCATATAATGTTAGCTTGGTCCTTCGAGAGACGGCAGTTACTACCCTAAAGAAACAGTGGTTGGCGGTAGTTATTCTGCGTTCAATCTCGTTACTGATGCTGTTCGTACTATTGACTTGGGAGCCAAGGCAGATGAAGTCCTTTACCACCTCCAAGTTGTAGCTGCCTATGGTGACATTCTGAACGAGTCGTCGATGCTGTGTGATCCTGCACCACCTGACGAGGGATGTCAAAACTAGACATGGTATGGTGTAGCTCGTCTCTATGCACGCTGTCATATGCGGCCTGAAAATCGACAAATGGACATTAGTGATGCATTAAATTAAGAGTGACTCCGGATCAAAAATGGTTCACGAGATGGAATGGCGTGACAGAATGTTGCTCCGTTTCCTTAAGTACATCGAAGTTCAGCGGCTGTGGAATTTTCGGTGTTAAAATTTTCCAATAGATAGCCCAGCGCATAAGAGAGCATCCAGCCGTCACGATATATCTCCTGCTGGTTTCAGCTTGCACACCAAGTCGGATAATCCACCTTGTGCCTGGACATCCTCTGTTCCAGGAGATCCTTTCATATAAGCGATGTAGGATCCTTGAACCAAATGGTCGCCAGCTACAAGGCAAAATGTAGCGTTTTATATCGACACCCAACTGTGGTAGAAACTCATTAGGAAGCCTCTAAACCTCTTTAGTGCTGTAAAGTGGTCATTGGGTGTAACTGGGGTCCCCGGAATTGTACTCAGACTATTCATATGGGTAGTCAGGCCCGAAGTTGCTATGTGGTCGACGACGCTCTAGGCTGCAGTCAACTAAAACCCTGATAAGTAGCCAGCGCGACGATTTATTAGATTTCTTGAAATTATTGTGTTGTGAAACTGACTTGGGTGATCATGCCCCATCTTCTTCAAATTACATCGAAGCTACCACGACGCGAACAAAAATTGGTAGAAACTTAATAATGTGAGTGGGGCTACAGCCCGTAGAGAGCCAGTACTTAGCTTCTCAGCAACAGCTCGTGTTGTGCTTGCCCTCAAGAGTGGAAGGGACATACAATTTGGTAGGCGACGCCTAAGCTTTTTCGAAGCTGTGGCTCTCCGAAGCTTGGCCGTTTGAGAAGCTGTTTTCTGGACAGGAATAATCTTTGAGAATTGTCAGTGACTCGAAAGAGGTGAGGTCTAGACTCGTAGGGTCAACGCTCAGACCCACAACGCCACGCCAACCACAATCATACCGCCGTTCAAGAACAAGAACATGGGAACTCTTTTAGAGAACAGTGTTGAATCGACCACCAGAACCACTTACTCCTCAAAGTGATGATTCTTCAACAAAGCAACTGATTCCCATACTCGACGACTCGGACCACATTATTTCATTTAACCAGAAACCATCTTTTGACGAACTCCCTGAGTAAACCCAACGCCGTCAGTGGATTAAAGTGAATTTATTACTGCCATCACTGTCGCAGGGGCGTCCAGTTTCCATAGCCGCCAACTCGCCGAATCGTGGCATCCTGTGCACACTAATTTGCCGACAGTGAGAAAGGACTTCGGTTAATCCTGCCCGAGAAGAGTGCCTTTTGTGGTCCACTGTCCGCCGCCAACTCAAATGGCGAGGATTTAAATAATTACGGCGACCAGAAAGTAAACCCGCAGCGCCCATCTGCTCCGCAGCACTCGCCGTGCCTTCAAAAGAATCTCATAAATAATCCCTGGATGACAAGTTGCACTCACTTTCTCTGCTCAAGTCTCCTGCACTTCCTCGCTCCCTCTCGAGTCCTGATTGGTCGAGGCGCAGAGGATTCCAAGAGCGGATTACCGCCATCGGGCGCCACCACCTTTGTGCACACAGCGGAAGACCGGCTTGCATAATTGGAATTAATTATACGCCTTATTAATGACACACTTCATCTGATGTTAAATTATAGCCCAGCCACCGCCGGCGAGGAAGAGCAACTCAATATTTTTGTCATCCTCGCCGCCCGCGAACGCGACGATGGAGGATCAAGGAACAGCGAAGAAAATGGCAAAATATGAGACGATGCGAAAGGAGAGCAGACACAGAGCGTGCTCGGCGTCTGTGGAGGAGTCCTCGAGTCCTCGGATTAAAAGGATTCAAATGACATCATTAATCTTCGAAAAGTTCCCGAACGCAACCAAGCCAAAATGAAGAAGGATACGACAAGAAGTGAACGCAAAAAAAGGGAAAAAGGGAAAACGGATGAGGATTAGTGGATGCCGTCGGAAGCACAAAAACGTTGCGAAAGGACAACTCCTTGATTTTATTTAGTATCCTTCGCGACTGGGTGTCCCCTCGGTGGGATGTCACAACTTAAGTAACGGCGAATGAATTATAATTTTCGTCCTTCTTGTGGTCACATGGGACGACATTGTGGCTGTGGGGAAAGTGGACCCGGACCCGGACCCGGACTCGGAGTGTATCTTCATCTAGGCGGCGGGCGTTAGTTTGAGCACACTTTTGGATGTGTTCTATTTTTGAATTGAGATTTATTTCGCGATTGTTTCTCGTTAGGAGGGGGAGGGTTTAACAAAAACAAATGGAATTGCAAAGGACTGAGAGATTGGTGACTTGACTCGAGATGAGAGTGGGATTTTAGCGAATCAGTTTGTCAAGTGATGATGATGATGATTCAGTCGTTGATGGGAACTGAAGCGGTGGGTGATGAGATGATGGCTCAAGAATGGAGGAGGAGGAGGTGAACCATTCTGAGGGTCGTTCACTTGTTCGGTGAAACCTAATATGTACTGTGAATGAGGGCAAAACGAAGTATATGCTGGTCTCAAGAAAGGGCCTACAACATCGACGTCTTAGAAAGAGTGTCCCAATGGGCAGATATAACTTCGAGGCAGTCAAGAGCTTCATCTACCTCGGCTCCAGGGTAAATTGTCAAAAAAACATCAGTACCGAGATCAAGTGTAGGATGACTCTTGCCAACCGCTGTTTCTTTGGGCTCAAGATGTACTTGAGTAATAGAGTCTTCTCTCGAATGAACAAGTTGACTGTATATAAGACACTGATCATCCCATTCCTGCTGCACGGCGCGGAGGCATGGGCAATATCGAAAGCGGATGAAGAACTCCTTGGCCTCTTCGAGTGATCAAAAAACCAAAAAACCTCGATAGTCAAAAAACCACGAACTGTACGGCCTGTACAGCGACATGAGCCTAGCCAGGCGTCTATGAATTCAATGACTGGCTGGGCCTTGTAGGGCTTGTGGGCAACTCAGCTCCGGCCCGAAGAATCTTCAAATCCCAACCATTGCAGCAACGCAACAGAGAACGCCCGCAATTAAGGTGGCGCACCAGAGTGAAGAAGGACCTCAACCAACTTGGTGTGCGGAACTGGAGACAGCTAGCCAGAGATCCCGATAGTTTGTGAGGCTGGTTGGTTGAGGCCCTGGTTCACTCCGGACTGTAGCGCCATACGAAGGTGAAGAAGAATGAAATTCTAGGTCTCTAATGACAAGCAGGGGTTCCACAAGGAGGTGTACTTTGTGCACTTTTGTTTGTCAAGTGGATCCAAATAGTGCCGCCGTCCGTGTAATGAACGCACGTAAGATCTCTAGACCTCCCGATCATTATCGTTTTCAGTTGCACTAGGTCGTGAGGGATAAAGAAGGCGGGAGGGATTAAACAGGCTTCTCGGACATCCACCATCAAGAGCAGTGCTCAAGCGATACCAAGAGTGTTGTTGGCTTGCTGGGACTGCTAAGCGGTCAGCTACCCGATTGGCAATCGCATTCAACGTCCGCATCGCATGTCGTTCAAGAGGTTTTCACAGGAAAACCAACCTCTGGAGCCAGAAGCCGGTGTAGGCTACGTTCTCCAAATTTTTCCGCTTCCTCCCTATCCATACCACATTTCGATGAAGTCGTGTCTATTATCTAAGCAATCGGTTTCCTCGGATGTTACTGCTGAAAGAGGGTCACTGGCTCACTGTGGGCTCTTTCGTAATGGATAGAAAAAGCAGTCCACTTTCTTGGGTCGACACAGCTATAGCCTTTCTGTGACCAAATAACACGTCCTTATTACCTACCGTGCCAAAAGACACTGCGGTTGGCAAAAGTTATTCTTTGTGCATTCGAACTCGCAACTGACGTTGTTTGCAGGCTTCGTCTCCTGTTACAAATTCACGCAAACTATCATCATCAAGTGGTTTTGGAAAGCTTCAGTTTTGGTAAATATTCAGCAAGAAAACGATGGTGTCCCTCAAGGCTCTGCACTGTCTCCGGTATGTTTTCTGACTTTTTTAAATGGTCTTCTGGCTATAGTATGCATTGATGCACTAAGGCCAAGGAACAAATACCAAAGACCCATGGTAGTGAAACTTTTGTGTTTGCCCAGTCAGTCGTGTCAACAAATGTTACGAGTGCCTTGACTGGTATTTCACTAAGGTCGAGTCCATAATGACTTTCCTAGTTGAAGCGAGAGCAGGTCATCCTCAAAAGTGATGTATTGTGCTTTCCTCCTTATCCTTAGTTTTTTAAGCAGCTTTTGCAGAAGCCTAACATGCATGGAGGCTTAATAGAAAGTGTTCACTAATTGTTGTCGCTGCAGTACAAATATTAGTGTGTCCAGACACCCTCTTCGATTTCGGTTCCCTTGGTCAGAAACCCCTTTTGGTTAGCTTGTCCAGAAGCCCTTTTCGGTTCTCTTGTCCAGAAACCCCTTTCGATTCGGGCACAAGAGATCTTGCTATTTGATCTTTTAGAATCAAGTTGAGGTCAGGTCTGTTTTGAAGTTCGGGACAAGTGGTGCCTGCCAATATCGATTTTTTGTGTGTAGAAGTTTGAGATGAATCACCACCTCCGACGAGCTGAGTTATCTAATCGTTCCGCCGTCCTCCTACATTGAACCTATCCGCTTAGCCTACACCAACAAAATAGGGGTACCTATGTCACAAAGGATTCCATCAACTGGCAGTCTAGTGAGCTCATCAGCCATCATTCCCCGGGATGTCTCCATGGTCTGTCATCAAGCGCAGGCGTATGTTGAACTGTTGGCCATGTTGAGTCTAATCGAATGCACTCCCCTTCACTCTAGGGTTCAGGTTTATGTTCTTCGAAAATGGAAAGAGACTTCTGACCTTGACCACGGTTCCATGTTATACTTGTAGGCCAGAAAAAAAAGCATTTCAGACTTAGCCATTCGGGGTGTCCTGTACGTTCCACTTGTCTTGACATAACATTTGAATTTACAACACGCTCCCAATAGAGATGTAGAGACGCCTATACCTCCTTTTCAATTCTTCGCAATCCAACAAAGAATAAGCACGGCCCACTGCCCACGGTACATAAGGCTGAATAGGCAAGACTTATACAGCCTTATGCACCGTGGGCATTCACATGCTACGTGTCGTAATCAAGCCAAATGTGCCATTTTACTTCCTCAATGTTCAGTGTTCCTTAGTGAAAGACTGGACGCGAAACACTGTCGCCACCGTCCGGTGTGGACCTGGGTCGCAGTCAGCATTGATCTCCAATTAGAACGAACTTGGGCTAGGCGCCTCCAGATGTATACGCCCAGGTGATAAAAGTCCCTTTCCAGGCGGTTATGCAATCGGATGTGAGGTCTTTCTCTGCCGCGTTGTCCCTAAGGGTTAGGTTAGATTATGGTGGCTGACTGCTAAGGGCTGTCACACTTAGGCCAGAGTAGGCCCATTGTGATACCACGCGGATTGACTTCTCCTAACACTGCAACCAGTTGGTGCTTGTAGTGAAGGTATTTAGCTTCTCTACAAGGTGACGCTGTTTAGCTCATTGAGGTTGCTGAAGTAGGAGCCCTAGGGTATAGGAACCTACGACTAGCCAGATCACTACAGGAGTAGAGTAGGTGATGAGTGTTTGCTTCCTCCTCCTTCCATGCAGCTTCTGCAGAAATCATTATATGGACCATAATGTGGGACACCTATCCTGCGAGCATGAGTGCCAATTGCACAGTGCCGGGTTGTGACTCCCATGAGAGTCCTTAGTGAGTGCTTGCTGAGTCTGATTAGACTGGGTGGCCAGATTTGTTTTGTTTTAAGGCAGGTGGTACCATTTGTCATTAGTGGTTTTAGCTGTGTCGATCTTAAGAAGATGGCAAGCTGTAGCGATCGGCGTGGAAGGTGGTATCATAGGGATGAGGTTGTACCACACCTAGCGAGTTCATCGGCTTTGCAGTTTCCGGGTGTGTCACAGTGTCCCGGCACCCAAATGGGGTGAATGTTAAAATGCTCAGCCATCTCGTTTAGGACAGCCTGCAATTAAGGGATGTTTTTGAGTAGAACATGACACTGTCTAGATATTTTATCGCGGCCTGACTATCGGAACAGATGGTGATATCCCTTTTTGATACCACGTTGTTCAGGTTGAGCCATGACAGCGCCTCTTTAATCGCTATGGTTTCTGCCTGAAAAACGCTGCAGTGATCAGGGAGCTTCGAGGAAAGAGCAATGTTGAGATCTTGAGACTCGCACCCACCCCTTAGTTTGTCTTCGATCCATCTGTGAAAATGCGCAGAGGATCTTCCAGCGTTTGCCTGTCAGACATCGAGTCTGATCTGGAAGGAATGCTGATTGAGGATTTCTTCTCGAAGACAGCCTAAGGTATTAGGCGGCCAGTGTCGCTAGGATGGAGGTTGAATTCCTCGAGAATGGTTGAGTGGTCGATATTGGGTTCGGACCACAATCGGAGTGTTTTGAGTCTCAACCCTCAGGGCTTGGCCTCGAAGACTTTTCGAGCCCGAGCGTTAGTGTCCATTCTCTCAACATGACCTCTCCACATCTGAGTCGAGACAATCGACTTCGTTTGACTTGGCCAATGTCGTTGTACAACTGGTAGATAGAGAGTGGAACTAAGTCTTATTCTTCGAAGCTGCCCTTGTGCTTTCTAGACTGTTTACACGTCTGTACAGTAGCCAACATGGTCATTAACAAGAGATTTCACGGGAAGCTTCACTTGAGTCCAAAGAATTAACGATTGTCGCAGCCTCAGTGTAGAACACGTCTCTATCTGTTAACAGGTATTCTTGGAAGTCAAACACCTCCCACTGCAACCTCCAAGATCATGACTTCCCACCCGGAGCATCTACTTATTTCTGCTGCTCGCTGTTCTCAATTCAATTTAAAATCCCATTCCAAGTGCGTGCTCATCAAACAATATTAAATGACATCATCCACTCCCGTGACTAGATGGAATCCCCACCCTGTCCTCGGTAATCGTTATATGCGCTAATTAATTGACTTTCCCCGAGCACCCATCATCGTCATCGCATCACATTGACAACAAGTTGCCATCGCTTGCAATTAGTGGCGACAAGGAAGTACCTTCTGCTCCCAGCCTCTGCGACAAGCGGAGTCGAGCCGAGACATAATTATTCTCTCTCTTGTCGTGTGCCCTTCTTGCCAGTGAGTCGATTCATTATAAATTATTGTCGCCCCTAATCCTCTTTGCGGAGGAAATGTAAATACGGAATGGTTCTCTCTTCGATTTTTGACAGCTGTCAGAAATTAAGGCCGCCTCATCGCAGGGTCAACAAACCTCGGCGGGGGAGCACTGGATGGGGCTTCTCTTCAAAGTTTAATCACGTCGCCACGGAGCACTTCTTATTCATTGAGGGCGGGCCATGTCCTTGGAGTTCATCAGAGCACATGTAGGTGCTCCTTCTGCGAATTGATTAACTTGACTCTTTCGAATGCACACGAGGGTGGGCGGCTGGTAGACCAAATGATTTCGGAGTAAGTGCACGACCCGAGGCGGTGGATTTTGTGAGGACATTGAACTCTCTGTCGTTAGGGACATCCACCAACGATGGCCGTGGATTCGAATCGGAATTCTGATGAAATCGCTGGAGGGACTAGATGATTTGTGAACCTTTGAAGCGAAACGGCGCAGGAACTGATGTACTTCCTGAATTGGTGGCGCAGAGCAGGGTTGCCAAGGCACCAACGCCGATGATGACAAGAAGCGATGAATTGAGCACCAGCATGTCCTGGTTAAGGGCTTCATTTCGCCAGAACGAGGGGTCATACGGAGCGTCAAAAACACAAAGTCACCCACATTTCCCCCGTTTTACAAATTACTCCATAAACCAGTCGTCCTCATAATCCCCGGAACAGGACACACAGGAACAGCTTCGCCTGCACACAGAGCAAACGTCGACACAATGAATTGGAAAATCGCTGCCCTCGAAGGGCCGATTAAAGATTTTATTGATGGTCGGCCGGCCGTCCCCCGGCCAGCCCGATGGGGTATTTCATTAAGTGATTTATGTTAAGCGATATTACTTGTGCTCGCACACATTGGGCGCAGGACATCCATTTACGAGGCAATAAATTCACATTTACGTTACGAACACACTGCTTTGGACAGCAACAACAACAACAGTTGACTTGTAACACTTACCGACTTTTCTACGCGCGCGCCACAAGACGGGCGGTGCTGGGTTGTTTGAAGAAGCCAGCGTGAAGATGAACCAGAAACCTGAAAGAGAGAGAGAAAAAAAATGTGGTGAGATAACAAATTTATTCGAGGTCGGGTACTTGTGCGGAAGATGGGTGGAATTGATTTCAGGGGATGGGGGAAGTTTTCGTCTGGTGGGGGGACGTAAATGGGGAATGTGTGCAGTAAAGAGCATGCGAGGCCTAAGCCGTGAGTTGAACAATCACAATTAAATTAACAACAGAAGTGTATGTTCAGTTGGTCGTGACGGGAATTCGGTGAAGGAGACAATTCTAGCAAGGCAGGCTTTAGAAGGGCGGACTCAGTCATGCCCAAGAGGGATTGACTTCATGGAACTTCTGTGTTCCCTCTAGGCCTTGGCATCAATGCGATGGACTTCTAGTTGAACACGACATTATGCTTAACTTGTATAGGCTCCACTTGTACACCGCGGTACACAATCAATGAATGTAACAGATCTCAGATTTAACCTTCATATTACATGCTTCCACACCTTTGGGCAAATGTCTCTTCCGTAGACTTCCAGTCAGGGACATCAGTTATACACTGACTTCCATAATTCTTCTAAAAATTGACACGCTCTAAATGGGTGTATGGAGGGCATGGGCCTGTGCATCCAGGGCAAAGTTTGTTGATTGCCCTCAACTTGGCGAGATGCCAGCAACGATCCCTGTAAATGCACAGGTCAAGTTGACATACAGCCTCCTCGCGGCACCCTCTGGATAACCTCTACTGCAGCCGCTTAGAGGTAAACCAATGTATGCAGCGACCCCTTGTCCGGGGGTTCAAACCAGAACCCGGTCCTCCAGGTTCGGGGGTTTCGCGTGAGTTTAACTTCCCCACCGTGTAAAATATAGTCAAGTTCAGAGACGGCAACAAGCCTCGGATACGGAAGACCCTACTGCTGACGACCATGGATAACGAAACAAGGACAACGATTTTCGGTTCTGCACGTGGAATGTGAGGTCACTTAACAGACCACGTGCAGCCGATGAACTTGCGGAGGCCCTAGAAGCCTATAAGGCTGACATCACCGCCATCCAGGAGGTGCGAAGGGATGGGCCGGGCAAAAAGAGGATGAAAAACTGCGACATATATTACGGCGATTGCTACAAAGAGCGAAGGCAGCGCTTGTTTGGATGCGGTTTTGTTGTTCGAGGCAGACTTAGGCAAGAAGATACATAAGCGAACGCCTCACAACAATCCGGATCAAGGCAACATTCGGCAACATCAGCCTAATTTGCGCCCACGCCCCAACGGAGGACAAAGACGATGATAGCAAGGATGACTTCTATGATCTCCTAGAAAGAACATACGATCACTGCCCCAGCTACGACACCAAGATCGTTCTAGGAGATTTTAATGCAAAGCTGGGCAAGGAAGAAATCTTTGCTAGAGTCGTCGGAAAACACAGCCTACACGACAACACGTCCGACAATGGACTCAGGCTGTTAGACTTCATGACGGGGCGAAACCTCACATTGCGATCGACGTCAGACACTCCTCCAGTGTCCTCGATGTCCGAACGTTCCGAGGTGCCAACATCGACTCGGATCATTACCTTGTTGTAGCCAAGGTCAGAACTCGGATATCGATTGTACAACGGAGTAGAGCAAGACCAAAACAGTTTGACGTTGGAAAGCTACAATCGCAATCGACCGCTGGGAACTTTTCCGATCGAGTCTCCCGAAAACTCTCAGTCCAACCCTGCCAGGCGAAACAATCGATGAACAGTGGAACCGTTGTCAAAACGCCATTAGAGAAGCTGCCTCTGATGTGTTGGGTTTTAAAATGCCATAAAAAAAAACCCATGGTTTGACAACGAGTGTCGGCAGGCGCGTTCAGCGAAGCTAGCAGCATATAAGGCGACGCTGGATAGAAGGACGAGAGCGGTTCGTGAGCTCTAGGAAGGGAAGAGCACCGGCTTCTCAAAAAGAAAAAGAAGGAGCATGAGAAGCGCGCGATCGAGGAAATGGAGAGGTGGTACGGCAGAAATAATGTCCGAAAGTTTTACCAGCGGGTGAAACAACTATCCAAAGGGGACAAACGTCGGACAGAAGCCTGTCGAAACGAAGAGGGACAACTCGTAGTAGAGTCGCAGTCGATACTGAGAATCAGGAAGGATCACTTCTGCAGACTGTTAAACGGCGAAGAAGACACCAATACCGCTGTCAGGCAGAATGTTCCACTCAACGCAATGGACGACGATAGACGAGAATCCCCCGATCTAGACGGAGTCAAGGTAGCGATATCGAGACTGAAGTCGAACAAAGCTGCTGGAGCGGACGGATTGTCCGCGGAACTGTTTAAAGCAGCTGGAGATGATCTGGTTGGGCGCATGCACCAGCTCATCTGTAGGATATGGTCGGAGGAAAGCATGCCCGACGGGTGGAATCTTAGTATCGTTTGCCCGATCCACAAGAAAGGAGACCCCTTTGACTGGGCCAACTATCGGGAGATAAGTCTCCTTAACATCGCCTACAAAATCTTCTCTGCCGTTCTGTGTGAGCGCCTGAAACCATTCGTCAACAACCTGATAGGTCCTTATCAGTGCGGTTTCAGGCCTGGGAAGTCCACCATCGATCAAATGTTCACATTACGGCAGATCCTCGAAAAAACCCAAGAGATGCAGATCGACACCCACCACCTATTTGTCGACTTTAAGGTCGCATATGACAGCGTGCATAGAGACGAGCTATACAACGCCATGTCTAGTTTTGACATTCCTGCCAAACTCGTCAGGCTGTGCAGGATGACGATGGAGGACTCCCGCTGCTCCATCAATTTCGGTAACGAACTCACCGAGATCTTCAATGTCAAAAAAGGTTTTAGACAAGGCGACGCGCTGTCATGTGAATTCTTCAACTAGAGGCACGATCTTCCAGAAGTCCGTACAATTCTTAGCATAGTATGGACACCACAGCTCCGGCCCGAAGAATCTTCGAATCCGAGCCTGTCGGGCAACGCAACAGAGGACGCCCGCGTTTAAGGTGGCGCACCCAAGTGGAGAAGGACCTCAACCAACTTGGTGTGAGAAACTGGAGACAGTTAGCCAGAGATCGCGCTAGTTGGAGAGGCATGTTGGTTGAGGCCCAGGTCCACCCCGGTCTGTAGTGCCACACAAAGAAGAAGAAGCTTAATTCAATTATTCCTGTACTATTAAAAGAATACATGTATTATTCTTAAGGTACAGCGATATAAAATCAATAAACAAATGAAAATGAAATGAAAATAAAGACCGAATCAATTCTGCATCTGTGGCTGATTTATTAAAATTATTTTCCGGTCACCCTGTGCCTCGTCTTCGACCCTCGGTCGACCTCCGTCTCAAGTGGCATCCCAAAAAGAAACCATTGTCTGCTGGCAATCAACCCAAATTATGTCATTGCAAGCGCGATCGCATCGCGTCGAAGGTCCGGCAATTATCACATCACTCTGTCAACCTACTCATTTGCACGTTAGTCCAAACAAACACTGCCGTCGCTCGCCGATTGGCTGATGGATCGCCTCAAATGTCAAAAGTCTCGCGAGTCGAAGACGCGCCCCCCTCTCCTCGCCCTACTTCCCGCAGATCAGTGTGAGATCTTCGCCAAGGTCGTCGCAGATTGCTAGATCTTTTTTATTTCGCCCAACATCCGCGCATCGGTTTACGGGCCAATAAAACTATTCTTTCGATTAGCAATTGACATTAAACCGGCCCCTTCGCGCTCGCCTGCAATTCGACGGATCAACGAACTTGAGCGGCGATTTTATAGCCTCACCGTCGTTTAACGGCTTTCATAAAGTTTATCGCTTCGCCGCGATGGGGGCCGAATCAGGGTACCGCCCAAATCGAGAAGTTTCTCACGCCGATACCATCGCACCGACCGTGTGACGTGTGCCGGTCTGGCCGCAGCGCACACATTCCAAATGTCATCGCGCGTCACAGTGACATTCTGCAATTTATCCAATTTATGGCGCGGCTAATAGATTCGCCATAAGCGCTCGATTAACGTGTTTAGCGTAACTCGGCGCTAATGCTGAGTTGCCCCCAGTCACGGTGACTCGGTCCGGTGGGCAGCGCCCGATGGCGCGGTGCCCTGGGCACGGCTGTCGTCGGCGACGGCACGGATCGAGGGCCTCGCAGCGATTTGCTTGCGTAATTATGGCGGCGCTATGACGCCTATCCCGCATCGGGGGTCGCCGGGGTTTATCTCTGGTGAATGGCGAAGCCGACAGCAGTTTAATCGCTGCAACTTGCAATTATCGGCGCTATAGTTGTCCGCTTGATTGAGTGATTGAGGGGGGAATTAAATTGATGGACGCCGGACAAAAGATGGATCACCTCAGCCGTTTGCACGGACGCGACGTGCCGTGTGTGTGAATAGCAACGTGCCGACGTAAGTTGTGTCAAGTTGAATTGATGATGGTTGCCTCATTTCTTCCGTTCACTTTGGTCGCTGTGAATGGTGCTGCAAGGGGCATGTGTGCATGCAATGGATTGGTTTGTGCAGCGTGGGCCTGGGTTGGCATCTGTCGGCACCTCTTAGAGGATACCCACAGATGTGTAGGCTGTGGGTACTTTTTATTTAGTTACATCATTCAGCCCTTTGTGTTTCTACGGCTAAGCGCCAGAGTCTTCGCTTCGTTGAAGCTGCCTCATCGGCCGCACTCTTTTCACCACTGTTCTGCAGAAAGTTTTGTGTGACCAATCAGGCCTCCCACCGCCCTTCGTTAAAGGGTTTCGTGGTCTATTTCATGGTTAGCATTGAACCTGCTTTAGGTTCGCAAAGGATGTCGGTCATTTCAGTCACCTTGCGATGGTGTCCGCTGGTTGAGTGGGAACGTCCAAGACACAAGACTTCGAATACGCCATAAAACTGCCTGTGATGTGTTTACCACAGTTGTCTCCCGAGTGCTGACTACAGTACTGAGAATGTACTTACTTCTTCTTTCTTCTTTGATTGGAGGTACAGTACGGGGTGGACCTGGGCCTCAACCAACATGCCTCTCCAGCCAGCACGATATTTCGCCAGCTGCCTCATGCTGCGCACACCAACTTGGTTGAGGTCCTTTTCCACTTGTGTGCGCCATCTAGTGCGAGGACGTCCTCTGTTGCGCTGTCCCAATGGCTCGGTGTCGAAGACTCTTCGAGCTCGAGCTGTGGTGTCCATCCGCTCTACATGACCTAGCCATCTTAAGCCGTGGATCCGAAGACGCTTAACTAGGTGCATGCCGCTGTACAGCCCGTATAGTTCGTGGTTGAATCTCTTCCTCCAAACGCCATCAACGCAAACAGGACCAAAGAACGCACGCAGAACTTTTCTCTCAAAACAACCAAGAGCTTCATCATCCGCTTTCAATAGCGTCCATGTCTCTGCGCCATAGAGTAGGATAGTATGATCACTGCCTTATATAGAGTCGACTTGGTCCGTCGAGAGAGGACTCTATTACTTAATGGCCTCTTGAGCCCAAAGAGCAGCGATTGGCAAGAGTAATCCTACGCTTGATCTCGGTACTGGTGTTGTTGTCCCTGTTTACTCCAGAGCCGAAGTAGACGAAGTCCTTAATTGCCTCAAAGTTTCTGCTCCCATTATGACGATCTGTCCGAGACGTCCATGCTGTGCGTCGTTCCGTGATGACAGCCTGTGCTTTGTTTTTCCCTGGTTTTCCGCTAGACCCATTTTAGCCGCTTCCGCTTCAATGTCTCTTGTGCGCGATGTTGAGGAGGCTGATCCCTCGATAGTTGGCGCAGTCACATGGGCCTCCTTTCTTGTGAACCGGACAACCGACGAAATTCCTCTCATCGGGCATGCTTACAGATGAGCTGGTGCATGCGCCCAACCAGATCGTCTCCAGCTGCTTTAAACAGTTCCGCGGACAATCCGTCCGCTCCATCTTGACTTCGTCTTAGTCGGGAGCACGGAATTTTTGTTCATCATCACAAAATGGGTACCACCACTACAGAAATCTAAGAAACAGCGTAACACTCGATGCCCGTGAACCATCGGCACCCAGTGGTGCCTCAGGGCGGTTGCATCTATGCCTTCACATGTGAAGTTTCGAACACAAGAGGAATGAAAACCGCTCACCTCATTACTCTCAAACTACCTCATATGGCCGACATCAACGTTATAATCTAACCCATTTCTTAAACATCACAAAGGCGTCTCAAGCGCATTAAACCAAAGCATGTTGCACATCCATCCAAGGACAAAGTACAACGAACCATTCCCTCCCAGAGAACACCACTTCATCAGCCCGAAAGTGGGTGCAACAGTCAATTCGAACTAAAGAGCCAGATTGACCCTTCAGCTCCTATCTGTCACTCAAAAAAAGTGAATGTCATCGTCCTCACAGCCCTCACTGCCGTAGGGAAAGCAATTTTCGTAACGACTCACCCAAGGGGAAAATTACACATTTGCCGTGACATATCGACCGCTCAGATCTGCTGCCATCATCGTTCAGCATCACATGTCGGCCATCAATTCGAAATCAATTCCACGGGCCAGGATAAGGCCCATCCACCCCTAATCGTTGATGGCCCCCCTAATTCAATCGTCAGTGCAAGATTTATGATTCCAAGCAGCCGCCCACATCGCCATCACCGGCTGCTGGCCGCTGCCCTTTCCGGCGGGTATCACATTCGTTTAACATTTAATTGCGAGTGGTCGTGGTCGGCGGTCGGAGGTCGTGGTTATGGTAAATTCCAGCAGGCACGCACCAGCCTTTCGATGGAATTATGAAAATAATCGCCCGAGTGGAACTATCACATTCGCATGGCACGAGCCACGGGGACGCATTTAGTTTGATGCTGCGTGCTCGGAGGGAGGAACTGCTTTGCAATTCCATTAATGACATTTTATTTACAATTTCGATGATCCTTTTTCGGTTGACATTGAGCGCCACCCGCCGCCGGGCGGCCAGCCCATTAGGCAATCATGGGGGAAGGGTAATTGTTTCTCAATTGTGTGTACTCAGTGGGTGTGGGTCACTTTGGAAATTAGAAACGCTGTCACGGCACGTTGGAGGCGCTTGCTCCAGGGGAAGTGCCAATCAGTGAAGTGCCAACTATTGACCTCAAATCGGCACTGGTAACGGAAGTAACCATATTTTTGTGCATGTGGTCTTTTTTTGGGTCATTCGTGGAGACGATAGGTGGACGGATGGGCTTCGTCATGATCGTCTTGGTTTGGATGAAGGGATCTAGTCTGATCTGACGGAGCTGCTGCAGAATACCCTTTGTGGTAGGCAATCCAAATATGAACACGTCTTCGATTGGCGCAATTGTAAATGGTGGACATGCGCATCAATCAACAGCTAGCACGGCTGAGATCACCGGCAGTCGTAAACTTGGGCGTCAATTAAAACGACTCTTCAGCCAGGAACGACTTTTGGCAGCTGTTTAAAGTGACCACTTCCAAGATCAAATTTGTCTCTTTTAAATCCCCCGGTTGTACTCAGTTGTCCCAGTCGACTGCTCAACGTTCGAATCGATCCGTTCAGTGCACAATCAACCATCGTTGACATGTCTTGACCTATATTGCACGTGGAACAAATATCGTCCCTTTCTTCAATCTACTCAAATAGCAATTGAAACTCCCTTGAGATTGAGCAAAAGAGAGAGTGACTAACGATCGCGTGAATCAGTAAGAAGATGCCGCGACCATTTTCTTTGGGACGCAAAAGGGGACGGTCGTTGGTTTTGCTCGCGGTTGAAATTCGCCTTAATATATGAGATGGCGGGGACTGCTCGATGTACTAGGCAACAAAGTGAACCTCGGCGGAGTCTCTGGACACAAGGGGACTGCAGGCAATGAATCTACAGATGAGCTCGCGGGAGTTGGATCAGAATATGCTCTCATAGGTACTGAACCGTGCCGCAATGTCAATTGGACGGGGCTATAACGTTGACTGACCAATGGGTAACAAGACCATTGGACCAACGGTCACGGTCTAAGGCAATACAAACAGTTAATCAGGCCTTGTTCATATAAGTCAATACTCAGTCTTAATAAAGAAAATTTTAAGAATGCTAGCGAGCCTTCTTACAGGCCGATATTTCACGTTTCAACTAAATGAGCCCGAGTCAGAACAAGAAACGTCGCTAATGTGTGGAAGGAAAGGAAACGTTCTATCATATATCATGTGAATGATCGCCGATTTTCTGGTTAATGAAACGTGTCCTTTATAGGGAGACACTTAGAATTTAGGAATTTCACTATATTTCATAAGGGAAGTAGTTAGTCTTTTGGACTAGTCACAACTTTTCGATAAAATGGTGTCCTGAGGTCGTGGTAGGGTTGTTCAAGAGAAAAAAAAATGCCGGCCCTGCACTGTAGCTATGGCTCCCTTCCATCTTGGTGGCACATGGCTTTGTGGGTACGTGCGTCGGCCTCAATGCACTTAAACCTCGAGGTCTCGCACTATCCCCGGTCTGTGAGACACAAATAATTTTCACGGCCGCACCTCTTTCGAGTCACTGACCATGCCCAAAGAGTATGTCAGGGTATGTCTAACTGTCTGAAAAAAGCTTCTCAAACGTGGGGGTAGTTATAAAACTGTAGGTCCCTTAACGAGTGGTTGCTAAGAAGCTAGGCCCTTAACCTCTATGGGTTGTTGCGCCGCCCATATTATATTATTAATATGCCTTCCATCTTTGACCATCGTCGACACACTGCTTTCAGTCATCAAGACCAAATCAACTTAATAATAATAATATGGGTGGCGCTACAGCCCGTAGAGGGCCAGGGCTTCTCAGCAACCACTCGTGTTGTGCGTGCTATTGTTCTCTCACGAGTGGAGTTTAATGCCGAATCCGAACAGCTTTGTTTTAAGAAGCTTTTTCTATACAGGAAATACCCTTTGAGCATTGTCAGTGACTCGAAAGAGGTGGGGTCGTGAAAATTGTTTTCGTCGCACAGAGCAGGAATCGAACCTACGACGTCGAGGTTGGGGTCGACGCACATACCCACAACGCCACGGGCCACCAAATCACCTTTTTTGCCTCTTCCGCCATGTGTCAACCTCTCAGACAAGGTCCAATATTTGAGGTAAAATTGGATTTACTGGACTGGACACGACACGGTTTTGACAAAACTGGAATCACATCGGTTCACTGAGCCAGGCACTAAGCCAGAAATTGTCTACGATTAAGTTGGAGACTATTTAGCTCAGGCAACCTGTGGGTGTCACAGGTGATAGTGATCGGGATGGTATGCAGATTATCTGTCGATACCCAAGAAGCAGTCCTCGACCAAAGGCTGCAGAGAAGGAGGACGTCGCTGAAAAGGCCCCAGAGAACTTCCTCCGAGCTGGCAACATCTTAAACTACGTGATTTCCAAACTCTTGTCTCCCGAGTTTGGTGGTGGCGCTGTGGGAAGCGACAAGGGCCGGTATCAACCCCGGTGGTCAAATAGGTCAAATAGGCGACTTTGAGTTGATGCCAAACAGACATGACTACAATCAATACAATGATTGCATTAACAAGCAATTGCAACACAACGAAGATGAAAGTGGAGAAAATCCATTCAAGAAGAGTGGCAGGATCCAAAGGTTTCAAGTCGGTCAAGCTAGAGCCCCCCTTCACATTTCCATTTTCATAAATTTACAAATTTACAATTTACTAGGCTTTATTTGCCTAAACGCTTTCATTTAAAATGCCTGAGCACATACTATTATTATAACCAGCAATGGCTCTGACCAGATTTCGAGCCAGGAAAGACATGTAGTCGTATGTTCACGGATGGCTTCAAGACCAATTAAGGGTCCGGCGCTGGTGCTTTCGTATATGGTGACAACATTAGACTGTAAACCTTCTTAAGGAAATTTGTGTCGGTATAGTCAAGTAAATCTGGTGGTCAGGTCGACGTTTCTGTGTCTGTAGTGACAGACTTTGAATTTGATCGGCAGTCGTTATTCACTGAAACTCATCAGGGTCCCAGGACACCAGGGGATCACTGGAAATGAGATCGCCGATGAGACAATTATCAGAGGCACCTTTCTTAGGACCTGAGCTGCGTATGTGGTTAGGGCTTTCATTAATGATTGGGCCTCTCTAGAGCAGAATTGGAGATCGCATGACTCTACTGAATGTAGACAGATCAAGCTTGATGCAGAGAGAGAGAGAGAGAGAGAGAGACTTACCGGCATAATAACGCACCACTATAACTTTAGCACGCACTTAAATGTGCTTGGCCTAAGCGAAGATGCCCTCTGCAACGCCTGTGGAAAGCACGGCGACACGGCAGAGCACTTCTTCTGCTCGGATCAGGTGGCAGGTCCTTGGCGCTGATGTAGTGAGGGCTGATTCTGTAGGCACTTTATCACAGAAGCGCATGCTACAGCAATTATAGGTTACTGCCTGGTAAAACAATGGACCAGTCTTGAGTCTGAGTGCGCTAGTGTTGCATCAAAACCTCTAGCAAAAAATTAAACATAATAGTTTCTTCTTACACATAAGGACGCATTGTGTTTACAAAAACTTTTGTCGGGCTTCATTTATTTTCAAAATGACTCGTTTTTAAGCTTCTTCATCTCTAAACAAAAGAAGTGCAGGCTGTGCTAGCAACCAGCAACTACATACAACTGATGAATGTTTGGGGAGTCTCTCAACCACACATGGACAACCTGGACGTCTTTCATCCAAATCAAAGATTATTTCCACCGCTTCATCAATCTTATATGATTTTTGGAACGAATCTTGAACGAGCTCATCGGTAACGTTCCTTTGGAGCAGGTTCTCTCAAGAATTTGTGCTTCGGCTTAAAAACGCGGCCAAGTCCCCAGGTTTCTACCCACATCTAATCCATCTGCCAACCATGCTGCAGACGCGATTCCCCCTTTTATCACTGTGAAATTGTGCACAGCTCTCAGAAGGGGTTGTGATCGTCTGTAGTAGAACGTTAATCCATTGGCTGGCACCGGCATCAGCTGCATGGTTGAAAGCAACAGACGACGGAGCGGCATTAATCGCACCTCTCCACGTATCGGATAAGTTTTCAGCACCACAACAAATCACCCAAAAACCGGGTTAATTTCAAATTGCTTTCCGCTTCTGGATGGCCCGGATCAAGTTCATCGCTGCCCCACAAACAATCAGCATAAGAAACACCTATTGTGACAGCAACACAATTGGAAACGAGAAACCGCTCATTACCATGAAATAGAAAGCAAAAGCCACCTTTGACTGTGCGGCCGATGGACGGACGGTCTTCCGTGAGCCAAATCAAACATCTTCTGATATCTCGGCGCAACGTAATCCACATCGCCACCGGAGAGGCAGGGATGGCGAGCACCCATTGCGTCAACCACCCAACGCACAGATATGCTAATTGCACATGAATATGCAAACCGACTGGGCACCTCCCCCCCACCGTGCCACAGCCACTGAAATTGTGTGTTGAAATTAAATATTCAGGAGCAGCTCTCGAAATTAAGCAACAACGCCCCGGGACAAAACATCAAATATCCTCTGATCCCTGCGCAGACACTCGCCGTGCGGTGGGCTCTCCCGATTTGCATAACACTGCCCGTGCTGGCCGTTCGTCGAGCGATACAATCAGCAGACAACAACAAAAAATCGGTAAATGGAAATGGAAAATTCAATCGGGCTGTATTTGCAAAAACAGCCAGACACACACACGGGCGGCGCGGCGCGGCGCGGGTATCCATTTCCATTTGGGGAAAACTACACTCGTATGTTCCGCGTTGTTAATGAAGTATCCGAGCCGCTAATCTGGATTAAGCGTGCACCGGGCGTTCGTGCGTTGGATTTGCATATGCAGCGCGAGAGATTGAATTTCGTTCGATAACCTCAATTCGGTTGAACAACGGCAAACGGAAACCGATTGGTGCTCTGGTGCCGGGGTCGAGCTGGGAGTCACGGCGCAGTGTGGCTCGGCTTGGCGCTGTGATGCAACAGAGACACAAGCACCTCCAGTGTTGCGGAGGCGATGGAATCATAACCCGATTTGCAACGACGACGACGGCGGCGGTAATTCAATTCTTTTGCTGAGCATTTGGTTTATTTTTCCTGTTGCTCAAGTGGACGCACACATCTGCTGTCGAGATGAAATTCAATCGTGAGCGAATGGCGCAACACTTGCAGTTTGAGCCTGCGGCTTGAGAGTGAATTGAAAGTGAATCGACTTGACTGTGGTCGTTGAGGCAGAGCCGTCAGATGGGGAGACAATGGCTGGAGTGCGCTCAAATGAACGGCGATTGTTTACTCAGAAAGGCTCGGTGGTTGTGACATGGATCCTTTGAAGGGCGAAAATGCTTGCAATGGAGGGGATCAGTTGAAATGCGAAGCATGCTTCCAGAAGAGCTTCCAGAGCAACGGAAGAAATGCCTGCTTTCGTCAAAACTTGACACCTGTTGCTGGCGTAAGTGGGTGGATGGCAATCAGCACCTCATACGCCAAGTCAGTCAGGTTGGCTGTGCAGTAGTCTTCATCTGATTGACATGCTACTTGCACTATTAAGGCTATTCTGCAACTGTCTCATGAACTCCTTCCTTTGACACATTACTCATCTTTCCATGAGGAAACATTCAAAAAAACCTATAGAAGAACAAAGAATAGACCGGGCTCTCAGTTCTTTTGCTCGTTACTCCTGCCTGTTCTGAAGCATCTTTACACACGAAGCAACTAGTATTGCTGTTGCTTTCCACATTCATGGAGCCTAGCCACAAGCAGCTCTTGGTCTTATACAGACGACTTTCTACCCTAGACATAAACAACTTGACTCCTATAATATAATAATATGGGTGGCGCTACAGCCCGTTGGGCGCCAGGGCCTAGCTTCTCAGCAATCATTCGTTGTGCGTGCTATTGTTCTCTCACGAGTGAAAGGGACCTACAGTTGTATGCCGAATCCGAACGGCCAAGTTTGAGAAGCTTTCTCTAAACTCTTTGAGCATTGTCAGTAACTCGAAAGGGGGTCGAAAAAATTGTTTTCGTCGCACAGAGCAGGAATCGAACCTACGACGCCGAGGTTGGGGTCGACGCACAACCCACAACGCCACGGGCCACCTATACAAAGTCTTAAAATGTGAGGCGCTAAGTGAAAACAGATCAAGATAGTGTACGAAACTGAAGGCATTAAGGACATGATCGTTGACAGACTTCCATTCAATCCAACCCCGAAATGTTGAAACACAATTCTAGTGCAGAGTGCCTCCTCCAGAGAACTCCGAACACAGCCACTTAGTCATCGAAGGCAAGAGAAGACACTGAACTATGTTTTGAATGAGTTTAAACAATAAGCAATCTCTAGTGTTACCCCAGGGTTGAGTACTGGCTACTGTTTAGGATGGACGTGATCTTCTGCCATCAAAGCTCTCAATTTATCAGGAGTACCAAGCTCAGGTGTGTCTGAGTTTGAGCAATATCTGCCTTACCTAGGTGATGGTCCTGGCGCTGCTGCATCCAAGCATCAAGAGGCCTCAAGGTTGATGCCAAAAGATTGACAACTCACAAGCTCTAATGAGAGGAAGGGAGAATGTGGGCCACAAGTGGAAAGCAAACACGGCGGATGGAGTTGGCTTTTCACTTTAGTTGTGGTTGACAGATGTTTCCTTCGGATTTCTTGCGGATGCAATAGTCCTTTCGGGATCTTGGGAATATATTTATGCTTTTTTTATTTTAATAAGTATTTTTTGGGAAAATAATGTAGTTCGTAATAACAAAGAAAATGTATCAATTCAGAAAGTAAGTTGCCGTGGTTGTGACAGCTTGACAGTTCTGTGAACAAAATGCACCCGTTCGTTGACGTTTAGATTATTGTAGAAGTAGGAGTCTGCAATTACTTTTCTAGTTTAGGTTTTTTTTCTAGCGCTGGACAGTTGAATGGCGGTGCTGGATGTTTTCCTCTGCAGCTCCTAAGTGCAGAAGTCGTTAGAGAATATGGCTACGCTTTTCGCAAGAACGTCTACAAGACAGTGTCAGGTAAGGGAATCAAACTATTTGTTCCTTTGAATCAAGCTCGAAGAGTGATGCCTATCGTCAGTTGGCATTGTTTTTTTTTGTGTGTAGAGGTTGTTGAACTGCAGGTTAAAGGTAGCGATTTCTTTGGTACACCTATGGTCTGGGACCTCGCAGAGTCGAATGTTTAAATTTCGAGTATCTGGATAAGGGATACATACTCTTGCCAATCGCTGCTTCTATGGGCTCAAGAGACAATTGAGTAACAGAGCCATCTCTCGAAACACCAAATAAACCTTGTATACAACCCTGATCATCCCAGTCCTGCTCTATAGCGCAGAGACATGGACGCTATTGAAAGCGGATGAACAAGCTCTTGGTTGTTTTGAGAGAAAAGTTCTGCGTACGATCTTTGGTCCTGTTTGCGTTGATGGCGTTTGGAGGAGAAGATTCAACCACGAACTGTACAGTCTGTACAGCGGCATGCACCTAGTTAAGCGTCTTCGGATCCAAGGCTTAAAATGGCTAGGTCATGTAGAGCGGATGGACACCACAGCTCCAGCCCGCAACCGAGGACGTCCTCGCACTAGATGGCGCACACAAGTGGAAAAGGACCTCAACCGACTTGGTGTGCGCAACTGGAGGCAGCTGGCGAAAGATCGGGCTAGCTGGAGAGGCATGTTGGTTGAGGCCCACGTCCACCCCGGACTGTAGCGCCAAGCAAAGAAGAAGAAGAAGATAAGGGATGCTAAGCAGGATAATGCTACAAAAGTCAAAAGCTTGGTCTGGAAATTAAAGCTTAAGCAAAGGTACTGTGGCCATTGCTGAGCAAAAAGAGATCCACATCATAAATAATGCTTGTAGGAGTCCTTACCGAGCACTGTACCAAATGCATGCATGCATCGCAACTGAAAATACCACCCGACGACTTTTGAAGCAGCTGCAGAGATGAATGCACGGCAATAAAAACCAATAAATAAATGAACTGAAATAAAGACCTAATCTATTCCAACGTCTGATCTGCCAATGCCGAGTCCTGGAAAAGAAGAGCACTGCATAGGAAAGCACGTCTTTCCTTTATTCCTTCTTTGGGAATAAACCCGTACTATAACACACCTTTCAATGAAGTGAGCCACGGCCGCAATATCCTCTTTTGCATCATCGCACAGGCATCATCAAATCTCTTTCGGCCAAGCTTTTCTTTCGGTTTCTAAGGCCAAGTTACCTTAGATCAAGACCGGTTCAATCTTCTCATATATCGCAAGTTTTTCTTTAATAAAACTCCGTCTTGGTGGACAGACTTCAAATGAGTAAACAGTGGCTGCCATATCGTGGTGAATATATGTGTCGACTCATAAGCTGAAATTCTAAGCTCGATTCCCGGGGCACCAAATCTTAAATTCAAATCGTCACTAAGTATTGGGATCGCTGGCAAGACAAATTTGTCTTATACTGTTTCTCAAACTGTGTAGCTTTGACACTCATTTAAGACCGTGGGATGTCTACAACGCGGTCAGTTACTGTAGAAGATTGGGCAAGCCTCTGTGTGCACCTCGACGTCTATAGTGTAGAAAGCGGGTGGGGTGGGCGCAAATGAAAAATGCAAAAAATGAAACACTAAACTGACAGGCGGTGTTATCTTTTATTTCGCAACAAAGAGAAGAAGAACTAAAATTGCATTCCGCTTGTATTTATATGAAAGCGAATTCGGTCGATAACCTGATCAGATGGTTCGAATATTATTATTTTTGTCAACAGATGTCGCTGACTGAATGAACGAAAGCTTCAGTTCTGCACAGGGTGCTTTTTAACATTTCTCTTGAATTAGTATGTTCTTTTTTTCTTTTCGCCTACAATAGTAACTACCTTGCATCTTTAAGAAATTCGTGGCTTCGAATTTTGTATAATTCTTCTTCCAAGCAATCCCTCTGTTGGTGGGTGAGATTGTCTGACATAACACACAACTGTTAGCCTTTTATTTGAACTCTTTAGGCATCTAGCAAATCACTGTGTCTCCCTCGTTCTGGCGCCTTTTCATTTACAGCACCATGCACTGAACAGCTGCACAGGAAGACTAATCCAGTGTCATCACTTCCGCGATCACAAGACAATCCACCCCACAAGCACCACTGAAGGTGGTCAAGATGACACATTCCAGCCTCGAACCCACGATGACCGACGAAGAATTTGCTTATGTAAGAGCACTTAAGGGAACCCCCCAAACTTCGTGTTACAATTGACCAACACCCTCAGCGCGTAATGATCACAACAAGCCTACCTTTCGACGGCGACTCCCCGCCGTACACTTTGAAATTCCGCACGCACTTCACTGCCTTGCACCACTTCACCCAACACTCACTTTTGCGACTTTGTTTTTGTTTATTTCTTGCGGTTATCAAAATTGTCGCAATACACTACTGTTCGACTATCTCGGGCGGTCTGCGGCTCTTAACAACACTCCTTCCACATCGCGAGCCGCCTGCGCTTAAATACTGATTTATCGATCACCAGAAGGGGAGTACGTTAAACAAAAACTCTTGTCAATCGATAACTTCTTCGAAATGTGTGCCGGAGTTACAGTGTATCGGCGGGCGCGCTGATTTCGCATTCAGCTCACGGAAGAGGCCAAAGATACAATGTGACTCTCAACTGTCTGGTGGTTTGTTTATTTATTACCGCATAACTCTAACTGCCCCGGCATCGGAATTCTAAATGCACAACTGTGTGCGCGCCTTCCTGCTCCTTTCGATTGGCATGCCTCGGCCCCTCCACCTTCCCACCGCCCACCGGGCAAGAAGAACAAGCGCTCAATCGATGATCGCATATCGATGATATGAACATATTTTTGGGTTATTGTTCCTGCTCGACGACGACCTTACACATGCTCTTCGGGATTAGCATTCAGCAGTGGCTGCTGCTGCTACCGCTGCTGCTACCGCTGCTGCTTATCGATTGTTTATCGGGCCCGGTGGACTGCCCCCCATCTGGGGGCGGGGTGTAATTAAAATTTATCGCCGATATGCGAATGGTGTCGAAGCCATTAGTGCAGGCTTTTGTCTAGTAATCACTCATCCACCCACGGGCAGCCGCTGCAATCGCATGTGGGGCTTTTTTTCAATTGTCTCTAGGGGGGGCCAGTGGGTGATTCTGCAGCCACCAAGTATGGGTTGGTGTGTGACGCGATGGGGTTTTTTTCGCACCCCTTATTCCTCTGATAGGAGGTAATAAAAGGGATGAGGGTTGTGTGCTGCGGACAGCGCAGTGAAATGTGATTGCTAACGAGGCACCCTTGCCGCTGATGCAGTGATTAGGTGGAATTGCGTAAATTCATCGTACAGTGTGGGCGGGAATAATTCGAGCGGTTTGACAGTTGAATGTAGGTGTATCCAAGAGGGTGTATAGGGTGTCTTTTCGATTCTTGCGTCATTATGAAAGGGTCAACATGTGACCGTCCTTGCAAAGAGTTTTGACGATTGGAAGAGAGAAGGTTGCTGAGGGTGGATCGAGTTCTTTTTCCACTAATTGATAAAAGAGTACAGAGATCTTGAAGAAATTTCGGTGTATTCCTCTTGCTCGTACAGTCACCACATTCATAGCGCACCTTCCCATAAGCGGACAAGCTCGTCAGACGTGCCACCGCTCTGACCTTGCCCACTGATGATAAGTGCAGTTTCATCGCACCAACTGTAGGCTTTCGTTGCAGGCGACAGCAAGAGAAGATGGTCAAGAGGCACCCCGTACATTGTACATTGTACTGCACTCCGAGCGCTCAAGTCTCACTGTATTATTAATGTTCGGATGTCATACAAGAGGACTAGGATCTCTACGAAGTGGTTTCTGCATGATTTCAAAGGATGAATGAGAATGAAGTCGAAAATGTCTTCGGCCTCAATCGACACCCATCTACAAAGCCCTAGAGCACATTCTTTAAACGAGCTCTTTATTTTATATGGCAGCTACATGGGGACACTACACCCCTGTCCGATGACCATGGATGGACCGAACTGCTTCAGGCTATCCAACCGTTTCTTGTAGATAGGCCAAGCGTCATTGAGACGAATAGGTTTTCCTTTAGCCATGTATTACAGATGCCGTGAAGTTTTGAGCGGACGCACCAGCAGCTTGTTCGAGGTCTATACCTGATCTCATCTCGATCGGGGCAACGAAGTTCCCTCATCGTTCAAATTGAGGGAAAGCAATCAGTCTGCCAGCCCTTGTCGCCGTTTAAATGTGGGAAGCAGTTACACGTCTAAATTCTCTATCGACTGTGACTATGTTCGCAGTTCTGTCGTTTGTATCCGGCTCATTCGTCCTTGACACCTCTCGTCATCCATTTCAATTTGTTCGTTGTATGCTTCTGGCGTAGCTGCAAGTGCATGATCCCCGTGGCATCTCCTTCCACACTGAATACCTTTCTTCGTTTCTGCAGTCGGTCTTGAACTTGCGGCCTAGCGTTAGAATATCCAAAGCTGATCTTTATATTGATCGAAAGTCCTTTCTAGGAATTCATAGAACCATCCTTGTCTTCTATCGGTGCGTGAGTGTAAATCAGGTGCGTTGCAATCACGTTCGCTTTTGCAAATTAATAAAGCCTCGCAGAGCAATGGCGCATCCAAATAAGCGCCTTTTTCTAGTGCAAACACCGTCACAGTTTTGCATTTTCTTTTTGCTCTGCACACTTCGTCGAATTTTCTGGATTGCAGTGATGCCTGCTTTATTACACCCTTGGGCCTCTGCCAGTTCTTCATCTGCATGCGGTCTACTAAGGCGTGTCGAAAATTGTGAGCAAAGCAGGGGTCTTCAGGTGAATTTCCGTAAAAATCCGAGGCATAAGAATGTCTATCTATGTTCGTTTCCACTCCACGCAATGGTCGACGACAGAAGAGAATTCCGTCCCCCCGATCTAGACGAAGTCAAGATAGCGATATCGAGACTGAAGTCGAACAAAGCTGCTGGAGCGGATGGATTGTCCGCGGAACTGTTTAAGGCAGCTGGAGATGATCTGGTTTGGCGCATGCACCAGCTCGTCTGTAGGATATGGTCGGAGGAAAGCATGCCCGACGAGTGGAATCTTAGTATCGTTTGCCCGATCCACAAGAAAGGAGACCCCTTTGACTGCGCCAACTATCGGGGGATAAGTCTCCTTAACATCGCCTACAAAATCTTCTCTGCCGTTCTGTGTGAGCGCCTGAAACCATTCGTCAACAACCTGATAGGTCCTTATCAGTGCGGTTTCAGGCCTGGGAAGTCCACTATCGATCAAATTTTCACATTACGGCAGATCCTCGAAAAAACCCAAGAGATGCAGATCGACACCCACCACCTATTTGTCGACTTTAAGGTCGCATATGACAGCGTGCATAGAGACGAGCTATACAACGCCATGTCTAGTTTTGACATCCCTGCCAAACTCGTCAGATTGTGCAGGATGACGATGGAGAACTCTCGCTGCTCCATCAAGGTCGGTAACGAACTCACCGAGACCTTCAATGTCAAAAAAGGTTTTAGGCAAGGCGACGCGCTGTCATGTGACTTCTTCAACATCGTGTTGGAGAAGATTGTGCGAAACTCAGACGCCAACACTAGAGGCACGATCTTCCAGAAGTCCGTTCAACTGCTAGCATACGCGGACGATATTGACGTGATTGGCCGAACTCAGCGAGCCGTCAATGAAGCGTTTGCTTGTATTGAGACGGAGGCGGCAAAAATGGGTTTAGCGGTGAATGAGGGCAAAACAAAGTATATGCTGTCATCAAGAAAGGACACACAACATCGACGAATCGGTCAGAACGTCACCATAGGCAGCTACAACTTCGAGGTAGTGAAGGACTTCGTCTACCTTGGCTCCCAAGTAAATAGTGCGAACAACATCAGTACTGAGATTAAACGCAGAATAACTCTTGCCAACCGCTGTTTCTTTGGGCTCAAGAGGCAATTGAGTAGTCGAGCCCTCTCTCGAAAGACCAAGCTCACCTTATATAAGACCTTGATCATCCCTGTCCTGCTATATGGCGCGGAAGCTTGGACTATCTCAAGAGCGGATGAAGACGCACTTGGTCTCTTCGAGAGAAAAGTTCTGCGTTCAATCTTCGGTCCTGTTTGCGTTGAAGGTTCTTGGAGAAGGAGATTCAACCACGAACTGTACGGGCTGTACAGCGACATGAGTCTAGTCAGGCGTCTACGGATTCAACGCCTAAGATGGCTAGGCCATGTAGAGCGCATGGACAACACTGCTCCAGCCCGAAGAGTCTTCGACTCCGAGCCAGTGGGACAACGCAATAGAGGACGACCACGAACCCGATGGCGCACTCAAGTGGAAAAAGATCTCAACCAACTTGGAGTGCGAAATTGGAGGCAGCTGGCCAAAGAACGTGCCAGCTGGAGAGGATTGTTGACCGAGGCCCAGGTTCACCCCGGACTGTAGCGCCACAAGAAGAAGAAGAAGAAGAATGTCTATTAACCATACGATCTTTTTATCTCATTTCTCATTCGCTGTCGCCAAAAAATCCTACGGAGCTTGAGTACCACCTCTTCGGTCGGAGGTGTTCGGCCCCATGAAGTTTACTGGTACTAAGTTATTCTATTTTTCCCTATTGACTAACAGCTTCAATTTTGGGATCAGCACAGCTTCAAGGAAACGTCTGCCTCAGCTGCACGGGTTGCTTTATGTGCCTGGCTCTACTCTTGATGCCCTGCTAAATCTCTGCATCTTGGTATCCTCATTATGTGGGCTTCAATTCAACTTTCACTAGTGCTTTCTGCCGTGTGTCGGATACCAGTACTCCAGCTACGATGTACCAGTACTTAGGACTGGATTTCGAATGGTGGACCAAGGGCAATGAAGAGTCTAATGGAAGGCGACTTTATGGGAGGTGACTTTGTCATCAATGGCCAAAGGCTTCGATTTTTTTGTGAAGAACATTTGGAAGGGGACGAGTATTTGTGTCTGTAGCGGCAGCCAAACTCTGCTTGGAGTCTTGCTCAACCCTTTAACCAGGGCGGTTCAGCCAGACTTGTCCTGGGCCGCTACGGGAAATGGGATCGTCGATGAACTTGCTAGACAAGGATCAGAGGATACACTCTTAGGAACTGAACATGAGCTGCAATTACTTGCATCCTTGGATAGAACTTCCACTGGGGAATGGGCCACTTCATAGCACAAGCAACTGGAGTTTGCATGAGTATTCACACTGCAGACTTCTCTACCTCTAGACTGCAAACGATTTAGCGTCATAGTATCGAGGCACTAAACCTTTACCACACAACTTTATGTGCTCAGTCTAAGCGATTGCCGAAATTTTCCTCATGCATCTGTTGGCCTTAGAGACACCGTGGATAAATTTGCAGAACGATTCTCCAATCAAGCGGCAAACATCGTCCATGCCTGCTAAACAAAGATGTCAGAAACGAAACAGGAAACTACAGGCCGACTGCAATCCTACCCGCTGTTTGAGAATGCTTGAAAGGAGTACTTTTAAATAATGTCAATTGTTTTCTATCGGAAAATAAAGTACTACGCCCGAATCTGTACGGCTTCAACCCAATCACAGCTGGGGGAGTTTACAAATGTCGTCAATGGCCTTAACAAGAATCATTATGTAATTGTGCTATTTATCGACTTCAGTAAAGCATTCGAATCGATAGAAAGTGCAGAAAGGGTTTGAGAGAAGTCCTGGCGAAATGGCTCAAAAGCTATCTGACTGACTGAACTATCTGAAAAGGAAGTCAAAAACGGTGTGCCACAAGGGTGAAAATTGAGCGCCATTTTGTTCATCCTTGAAAAAATCTACTGCGTATGCGTATGCCGACGACGTAGCAATCGTGGCGAAACACCAAAACTTGTATTCAGCTGTGCAGACAATCCAGGACGAATTCAACGCTGTATCCGAATGGTGCCATGATAATGGCCTAGTCATAAATTCTACGAAAACAAAGGCGATGCACATTCGCACTCCATCAACACGTGCAGAAGTCTTCCAAATTTTTCATCGAATTTGCCCGCTGTCCGCAATCAACCAACAGCAACGAAATCGAAGTTACCATCGACGAGAACTTTCTTTGGCGTGAGCACATCAACGTCCTGCGCCTGCAACTTAAGAGCACCATCTTCGCAATGATATATCTTAAGCGTTACATGAACGTAGAAGTGCTTAAACAGGTTTATTACTCGTTGGCAGAATCGCGCATAAGATACGGCATTCTGGCCAGGGGAAACGCAGCAAAATCCCACCTGGATAAGATATCTAGCATACAACATCGTCTTATAAAAATTGTTAAGCACTCAACTTTTCAAGTTCTAGATGTCAAAGCTATCTTCCAGATGACAAACACTGCTGCGGTATATGAGAGACCCACGGTTCCAACAACCAAGACACACACTTAACACCGGAAGACCCAAGTGATGCTTGATGTTCTGAGAACATGCAACTTATACGGAGACCGAGAACTACGTTGCACCATCGTCAAATTTACGAATTCGCTGCCACAGTGTCTTAAAGTAATTCCAAATTTAAAAAAAAGAGCTAAAAACATTTTTAATGTAAATTCATTCCGTATCATAGTAATTTCAACTTGAAAAAAATGCCATTCAAAGTCACTTCAAAATTTGTAATTGTATTTATATTTTGTGTCAATAAAAAGCCTTTAAATGAAAAAAATATATTATAATAATTCCCATCGCCACTGTTCACTCGGGAATTCCCCCTCGTTTTTAATCAGAATTTCCCTTCCATAAGGAAACCAGAGAAGCCCAATAACTAACAAAACTCACGGCGGAAACTAAAACACCCCGCTCACGTATCCATGCACCTCGCAACTATTAGCAAATAAGGCCATAAAACTTCAAGCAAACCCAGTGAACGTCGAAGATGTTGTCGATGATGGAGGAGCAAGCCAGAGCCACTGCCTGCGAGTGTGTGTCTAGTGTGTTTTGGGCCAGCGAAGAGCAATAACTGTCTTTTTCCAGAAGTACACAAAGTTCGCCTTTTCCGGTGAAAGTATCGCCGAACATGCACCTAGGTCGGCCATAAACGTAAGCGTCTCCTATTAAAATTGAATTTCGTTACTCATCCAAGGATATGGCTATTGCCGTGCGGGGTGGCGGGTGGGTGAGCATTTGAAGTGTTTATCTGGCAGATAAACTCCCGACCTGAGGGTAATTTCCAGCGAATGACGCAATGGAAAGTGTTTAGGTGAAATTAGTTGTTTCGTTCTGTTTTTGTTTTTTTCGCTGTTGCGCAGAGGGGGCGGGGAGGGGAATTGAATTATCTAGAAGGGAGCATTCAGTGGATCTGGGTCAAGTGTATACTCACTTCATTCGGCTTTTAATAGCCCTTATAACGAGAGAACGCTAAACAAGCCTTAATGACGGTTCAGCTGTCGAAGTTAACATTGCAAGCGATTAGAATGCTGATCTTGATAAGGGGTGGGGAGGGTTTTGGGAAGTGAAATGGGCAATGACCTTTAACTTTGAACACGCATCGTTGTATTGTAGACTGTGTAGATTGAGTGGTGGAAGTGAAAGAGGGGGCTTTAGACTGAAGGCCGGAGACTATAAGCGACGTAGTCGATATGATACCACAAATAAGATGCCGAACTTTGGGCAACTGCATCGGCTGTTAGACTTCAGAAATGTTTTCAATTGACTATCGGGTTCGATGGCAAAGGAAAGGCACATCGCGACAAAGTGGTGCACGAGTACAACCTAGTCTACCTAGTTTGGCCATTCCGAAGGATAATGTGAGAATTGTGACTCAATTTCCAAATGAGCATGCTCACCATTCAGCTCAGCACCAAAATGGTCAGGAGCACTGAATCCATAGTCGACAGACTGAGGAAGGAGCTGCAGCGTGGTAGAATGGTGTACGGATGGACCAAGAACTGATGAAGGAACTGTGGCAGAACGTCGCATAAAGTACTAGTACACGGGGAAACGTACCAGCATTTCGCAAACAGAAATCTATTCCATAAACAGATGCGTTAAAATCAGTCTCTAAGTCTCTGTGGGAGCTATTCGAACTGCGATACAGTCGCGCCGCTGTCATTACCTTAGAGTCCTTCATTTTCAAATCCAAGCTCGTGCAATACCTGTAGAGGTTCTAGGAATCGAGTGGGAGAAACAAAGTAAAACTCTACTTCAAACGTGACCATACGGGTATAGGGGGCAATGAAATAGCCGCGTTCCTGGCTAAGAAAGAAGGATCATCCCTCTTCACTGGCCTTGAGCCACTCTGCGATGTAGGAGACCATGTTATCAGAAATGAAATCAATCAACCACAAAGAAACGAACCGAATAGAACCCTGGAACAAGACGCATGAAGCCAGCCAAGAAACTCTTAGGTCAGAAGAGGTTTTAGGCATGTGTCGAAATAAGCAAGAACAGCTTCCGTATCCTCACAGAATACTGCAGTCTCAGAGAGCACCTAAGTAAGCTGCGATATCGGAGGAAGGCCTCTATAGATTTTGAGGATTCCATGAGGCACTAGCCAACAAAAGACAAAGACAACTGGACAACACTTGCTGTCAGAAGAGGAAATGAACCAACGCATGTGAAGGGAACTAAGAACAAAGCAAATTATTAAAAGGGGGATAGAAAAGGCATCAAGAGGTCCAACGCCTTAGAAGGCCATCCCATGAAGAGCGTATGGACAACATAGATCTGTTCCGAATAATCTTCGACTCTCAGCCTGTGGGACAACGAAGTATAGGACGTCGGTGCACAAGGTGGCGTACACAAGTCGAGGGAGACTTCAGTCGGCTTGGTGCGCGAATATCAAGAAATCTGAAGACGAATGGTGCTGACCCAGGACTATAGCGCCCTAAGAAGAAGACGGGGAATATGGGACGCGCTACAACCTGCAGACGGCCAGGGCTTCTTCGTCTCCTTTAAATGCACATGTTGAAGGCTCAATAAATGATCGTAGAGTAGTCAAAGTCGTAGCTCAAGTACTCATTACAACTGCTGCTTCCGTAGCGCGATGTTTCGCAGGCAGTTTTCATGTTCAGTCGAAATCTGGATTATAAGCAGATCAGCAGAGTTGAGACTTGACACTCTTCGAAGGAAGGAGAATGGATGGGAAGGCACAATCGACGATCGAGGTAAAAATGCGTCTACTGCACTGATTCGGTCAAATTGAGCGAAAGGACACCTAACCCCCACTTAAGACTGTCGTCGAATTCGAGCCCCCTGGTTTGAGGACGATAGGATCCCCGGCATACAGACCAGAGTCATCGCGGGCGCAAGACAGCTTGGTTTTAATGTTTGGCAGCAGTGTGCCACGAAACGTCAAGGACAGGTATTGCTTAGGCATAGACCCTCCATGCGTCGGTAACCTCATAAGTAAGGAAGCTCAGTTTCGCCAACAAAGGTGGATCAGTTCCTTCTCCAAAATGAGAGCCTTAGTTGGCAGTCCACTGGTATATTGCGTCTCGGGCTTGGAATCGAAAAGCCTTTGGATTGGAACTTAGAGGTCCACCTTCAAACAGAGCCCAGAGTTCAATTGGCAAATCCCTGCCCCGTCCCGTCGTTCAGCTTGTGCAGTTCGTAGTGGAATCTTCCCCCGCCAACAGCTGGTCACAAGTAGAACATTGTCTTGGCGTGTTTAGTGTAAACATCGACTTCATCCCTAGAAGCACGCTCTGTCAATAGTCAACTATCTCATGAGCTCAAAGATGTAGCAAAGGTTGGAGTTAAACTCTGTGTCGGCGTTGTAAGTACTGCCGTCACACCTTGTTCAACGCTAGAACGCTTAGCAGCTTTCAGTAGATGACAAAGAACGACTGATTGACTGGGCGTAGTGTTCGATCCACCACGTCAGTTCGATTTGCATACGTTAACAGGTGACCGTGTGCTTGAATGGCCGTGTTTCTGGTGTTTGATCTGTGACGTGCTCCTGGACACCGACATTGTCACTTAGCCTCTGTACACGTCTCACACTTCGTTGTACAGTCTCCAGTCTCCATGGCATTATATTCCAATTGCTAGTACCTAAATTAGAGAAGTTGCTTCATGTCGCACACATTAGTGTGCGTCGTCGTGGACATTAGGTCTGCATGCTATGTAACCGCAGCCTCTGAGTTTGAATAAAGACCGAGCAGGCATCGTGCCATAAATGACTTGCAGTTTGCCTTCAACAAAAGAAGTTAAGGAGAAGCCTACATCCATGAGTAACATAAATCCCCGCAGAATTGTGCTTTCATTTTCATTCCCCCGTGAACCATGTTCATTGTCTGTGCCTTCGTGCGTGTGTCACACAGTTGCCAACTACAATCAAATTATCGTAGATACCTGGAAACGCAAATCTTACTTCCACTTCCTCTCTAATCGTTTCGCCGGACTCATGCACAAGGCCTTGGCTTTATCTTGACTCATCTCGGGATGCTGAATCATTGCCCGATGCGAGGTGACTTCATGCGGGTTTCCAAGAAGACCTTATTAAGCCTGAAGTTGCAGGGATGTCACTCTCACCACTCAGCTACCTGGTTTGGCTGTCTGATGCCTTCATGTGCTTTTGGGGCTGCACGAGCACAGCCAGGTGAAGCAAGTGGAACAAAGGAAGCTAAAACTGCCGCACAAAAGATGATTAATGCAAACAATCAAACTAGACACCGGCCGAGATTGGATGAGATTGAAAAGTGTGTCACTGGTGGCGACATCAGACGCTGGTTTTGTGGTGCGGTGGTGCGGTGGGTTTGGGATTGACTGCTGGGGTTGGCAGGTAATAGTATTCACTTCCGTGGTGGGGCTGTTTTGCAATCGTGTGCCATCGTGATAGACAATATAAGCAAGATTGGATCTTATAGTCTTCACTCCACTTACACCGACAGCGTTTCTTGTGCATTCGGTGTGAACTTAAAGCATTCAGGAGTACTTTGTTAATAGAGTTCCTTTAAGTTTCCTTGGCTTCTAAATCGAGATCACACTGCTGTCCTAAATCGGAGCAACTATCTGATCAGTGGAAGCAGGACATAGTGGGACTTCTACGCATTGGCAAGCCCGAATTTAATCGGAATAACCGACACCGGTTGATGCACAGCTTACTTTTGTTTCGTGACATGTCTTAAGTTCAAAGATGCCCGCTTAATTTTGCAAACAGGAAACTTTCTGGCACAGCGTCTAATATTCTCTGAGTGAGTGGGCTAAGGCTGGGAGAAGACCGGCTTTTTTGAGGCATCAGTTCTAGGCATGAAAGCGCAGTCAATTATAATCTGTGCCGCGCTTCAGCACACAGATGAGTGGAAGAAAACAGCAGTTTTATGCTCCAACCGAAAGCCCAAGTTTGAACAGTAACCGTCACTCAAAAGGGGCGCGCCCGTGGGGATCATATTAGTCACAGCTGGTATCAAAACTAGACAGCATTGGGTGGAGTGCGTAGGAATGGAAGGACATACCCACTGCTCCATGCTCTGAACAGGAACAGCCAAGGCATATGGAAAAAGCAATGTTTGGTACAGTTTTTGGTTTGGTGGAACCAGTTGTCCTTGCTTTTACAAAGATGACCAAGAGAAAAAGAAGAAGATGATTTCTTGCTTGAAAACCATGATGAGAGAATCTAATGCTCGTTGCCTTTCTTCAGAAGGTGGCTTGGGTCTTTCTACTGTATTGCCAGTGCGCCGTGACCATTTTTTTGAATTCAACGGTAACCACTGCTCCGGAACGACAAGTGTTCGACTTCACCCGAGTATACGTCGCTGGAGGAGCACTCTTTTCGCACTCAGAAATTGTAATTCAGGTCAATAGAGGAGCAATAGAAGCTCCGAAGTTGTCACGTATCCTGCTTTATTTGTTCCTTGGAAGCTTTGGAAGACAAAATTATGCGACGAGAAACATGCTGGAAATCGTAAGCCAATTAAAACACAGTCGAGGGCAACATTCTTCTTCTTCTATTGGCGCTACAGCCCGGGGTGAACCTGGGCCTCAGCCACCAAGTCTCTCCAGCTGGCACGATCCTTAGCAAGATGCCTCCAATGTCGCAGGCCAAGTTGGTTAAGGTCCTGCTCCACTTGAGTGCGCCATCGGCTTCGTAGTCGTCCTCTATTGCGTTGTACCACTGGGTGGGATTCGAAGACTCTTCGGCCTGGAGCCGTGTTGTCCATGCGCTTTACATGGCCTAGCCATCTTAGGCGTTGAATCCGTAGACGCCTGGCTACTTTTTTGTGTTGTTCACTCCAGTTTCAGTTCGTGGTTGAATCGTCTTCTCCAGAAACCATCAACACAAACAGGACCCATGATTGAACGCAGAACTTTAGCAACCACTCGTGTGATAACAAGCACGCACAACACGAGTGGTTGAGGGACCTACAGTTTTATGCCGACTCCGAACGGCCAAGTTTGAGAAGCGAAAGAGGTGCGGTCGAGAAGATTATTTTTGTCGCTCCGAGCTGGAATCGAACCTACGACGTCGACGTTGGGGTCGACGCACATACCCATAATGCCACTGGCCACCACCAGGGATGATCACAGCCTTATATTGAGGGCTCTAGTACTCAATTGTCTCCTCGAGCCCTAAGAAACATCGGTTGGCAAAAGTTATTCTGCGTTCAATCTCGGTACTGATGTTGTTCGCACTATTAACTTGGAAGCCAATGAAGATGACATCCTTGACTATCTCGAAGTTATATCTGGCCATTGTGACGCTCTGTCGGGAGAGAAGATCTTATAGGCGATTTTAAGGAGTGCACTTGAAGAGGTCTCCTTTCTTGTGGATCGCTTAATTGACGGTGGTCAACATTAACATGGAATAATCTCCATTCTACACTTTTCCACGGTCTTTGTTTGATGTGCCCTTGTTTTGACTAGTAAAAATCATTCTATGGAACAAGTCACAACCATATACTGTCATGAATGGCATACCATCTCAGGTGTTAGTGCAGTCCTCATTAGGGCAACCAGAATGCCTCCACCAGCATTCTTAATATTCAGCCTGAGTACAAGGAATTGAAGTTGGCAATTTTAAAAACCACAAACATTGACCGGTGACGACCACAAAAATGAAATCAAGTTACGGAGGCTGTCTACCTCAAGGCAAACGTGAGAATTCTTCAAATGAGATTCCAATGGGAATTCAGCGCAGTATTTTAGTTTGCCTAGACATTATTTATCATTACTCGACTCGAAGGACCAAATGTGTGCTCTACCAAACTCTGTCAAATAGATACCGATAGGACGACAAGTAGAACAGCACTTCCCGTGTCCTAAAATTAACATTATGTGCCTTCTAGATGGTCGTTCTTACAGGGAGAGGCTGGTTCAAGAACATCCCTTAATGGCAGGCTGTCTCTTAACGGGATGACAGGGCATTTTAGGACACCATTATGCAGTGAGATCAGCTGAAGAACTGTCTAGAGAGAAAACGGGTGCGCATATGGCTGTAACATGGAAACCTGGCTTACCTCATAGACTGCTTAGTGAGGGGTCATTCTAAGTCCAGGCCGAGTAATGAGATCGTGAAAGAAGACTGCTGTGGTCTTTAACAACTTTTAACAAGCCAATGATCGCACATGAAATCAATTGATTTGAGACCCAACAGTCCACCGTATTTTCGTTTAGAAGGACATAAAGTCGCCTGAAGTACAATTTTTGATTTCCCAGCAAGCTTGTAACAACAAGGCTTGATCTGGTGCATGATGACAGTCAGTCGCGTAAAGATGCCTTTCCTAACTACAACTGCTTTAGTTCCACACATCTTCATGCGATTACGCCACAAGATCGATTGTGTACCAAAAACTGCTGCCACCCAGCATCGCTTCCGGGACACTCTACCGCTCATGTCATACCCCGAATGTTATGAAGTTCCGGTCAAAACGATGTGACAGCCAACACATCATCCACCTATTCTCGGAAACACCGAATGCTGGCCAAAAAAGGCGCCCCCTCCAACTGCATCATGAAATTGCCGAAATTCCTCCGATGACATCTGTCATTTCCGATACCCACTCGAACCACCCCACCCATCTGAGATCATCCATCCAATTTTGCCAGCTCTTCCGCGAGTGCTCGACCGCCTTTCCCTTTCTCCATCTCCATCCCATCACGATCCAGTGCCAGCGAAACACCGATCTCTGCCCTCACATCACAGGCACATGCCAATGTTTAGCGTTCAGTTGTTTGTTGTCGCAAGCCCCCACGGCCGCAGCAAGACAACTCATGCGATTACACGAACACATCCCCGGCCGTTCTCGCAGATGGATTGCGTTCCCATTTCGAAACGTAATGGCTGTGCGCCATAAATTTTCCGATTCTCGCGAAGATGTATGACTTCGAACGACACCCGGGCGCGGGCGTGCATTCACCGGGCGCGAGGGGTTCACGGAATGTTTCGTCGGTCGCTTGTAAACACTCGGCAATCACATTTGTATCTCGAAACGTGCGCTGCGCTGAGCGGTTTTTGCCCGAGAAGGCAGCGCCGAAAGCAAAACGAAAACGAAAACGAACCAAAAACTCAGATATGCGCCTCTTATCAGGTCAGTGATCAAACACGAACTTATTTACTGCCAGCCTGCGATAAGAATTATGATTAGACGCGGGGGGTGGCGTTGCCACTCCGACGGGTGCAACGGTACGGAGAGGTTACAGGCATTCATCGCCCCCCGGAAGTGAGTTTTGTTGCGCTTGTCGAATGCGACGGTAGCTTGGACGCCTTGGGGAGTGTCACGTTTCTTCCGTCAAATTTTTGTGTTCGCGCGGCAACAACACAGATTGTTTTCTCTTGTGAGTCAGACTCGACTGGACAGCTTATCGGGCAGGAATTCCCTGAGGCTTTGGTTTCCCGTGAGGCTGTCTGGAAACGACCGCCTTTATTCAGATTTTTTTGAGAAAAACCGAAATGTCGTCGGGCTTAGTATAGGCCCTTGGAGCTGTGCTCTTTAGGGTGCAGATGCTGAGGTTCGACGACTTGCCGTGGATAACGACTTCAACCAACGTGTGTGCGAGCTGGAGACAGCGTGGCAGAGGAAGAGCTTGGATTAGGCCTACGGCCAAGCCGGATTGTAGTATTACAGAAAAGACCATCTATGGTCTGTGCCTGAGCTGAGGCTGCATTCCATTCCATGATCCTGTTGCCTGCCATCGAGACCAATATGTACCGCATTCATTTTGACTTCACACTTATGGCAGAGGTTCATTTTCTCCAGAAAGCAGCAGACTCTCGCTCTAGCCCGAAGACCCTCATAGCTGAAGTGTTCTTTCATTTAGTTCAGTTCAGAGTTCAGCGAATGTTTTTAATAATGTATGACTTCACACAGAGATTCGATCGCAGGACCGACTGTCAGACGATGTGACGGTACCACATCCTTCTTGAGCTAGAATAAGAGTTCCTTAATCGCTGTAGTTTTTGCCTGAAAAACTGTGTACTTCATCCGAAGGCCATTTGCTGCAAACCGAAAGGAGGATCCCTACTAAAGGAGTCTGCAATCCACACTTGCATTATATTGCCTCCTGGCAGCTTCACTCATGTGCTCTTCGTGGTTCAGTTTCCAGCTTTGTGTAGACCATGATATGATATGGTTTATTGTATAGGGTCAGTAACATCGTCCAAATTTCCACAAAAATAGCAGAAGTTGGCCAAATGAGAAGACTCCTGGTACCATCGCCATCGTCCGCTCTGCTATTCATGGTACCATCGTGATCAGAGCCTAAGCTAGCCTAAGTAGCTTTAAAACCAACTGAATAAAGCCCAAGTTGTACCTTCGTACTGCCGAGCTCATTACGAAGTATGTGCAGTGGCCCGTGGCTTTGTGGGTATGTGCTAAGTGCTCTTGAACCTAGACCTCTGGGTTGGACTCCTTGTCACTGACAATGCTCCAAGAATGCCTCTGTCTCGAAAAAGCTTCTCAAACTTGGCCGTTCGGAGTCGGAATAAAACTGTAGGTCCCTTCCGGTCGTTAGAGAACAATAGCACGCACAGCACGAGTGGTTGCTGAGAAGCTTGGCTACCATTCCATCAGCCACCAGTTGACTAATGTCGCCAATGCCGGGGGTGATGTAGCTGTAGTTGGTTCAGGCGCGTCTATTGCCACTGGTTCCATCTCAAGACTCAAGAAGGAAGATAAGAGCTCATCAACGACAACGAACGTGAATCCAGACCTCACTCATTCTGCCTTCGTCTTTTGCGCAATGAGTCACCAGAGTTTGAAAAGAGTGGTCCCTACTCTACCACGGACTTCAAAAGGCGGCTTCAAGTCAGTTGCAAGTAAGCCAAAATCGATAGCTTTCAAAATTTAGAAATGAACTCATTTGCTGGTAGATCCTGCAAAAGTGTTGTGCACACGACGCATCCTCATAGATTGTCTAATGCTAAAGCGAGTGGTCTCTGGCATGCAATTGTTTTTTCACGTCAGCCTTGAGAAGAGTCACAATTTGTCAGAAAAATATTAGCATACGCCGATGACATTCACGGGATTGTCTGAACTCTGAACACAGCTAGTGGTCAACTAGACGTTCATTGGCATTGTGACGAAATTTATCTGACAGTAGACGAGGAGCATACGAATACTGTCCTCAAGAGAGAGAGCTCACACGGCATCGACGTCTTTGTGAGCCGCCGGCTTTGTGGTTGATGTTCAGGTCCTGTTCGCACCTACAGTGCCACACAAAGGCATTAAAGTGGATTACCAGTGACTCGAGGCAAGTGGCGCAGCGAAAATGTGTCAAAACGAGGTGCTCTAGGGGATTGAACCCCGATCGACTCTCCCACATGGCCCATGTAGTATGCATCATCTCCTCTTAAATGGCCATTTCATATTGACGATAAACTGCAGTCAGGAGCCGTCACTTTTGTTGACCCACTTCCAACCAAACACAGAACATAACACACATGGACTGCCCCTGCTTTGGATGAGAAGAAAAATAAATTGTTGCATCGGCTTCTGAGTAACACTTTGCAACGACGCCACGAGGGCGGATGTTTTGGAAACATCCAACGGCGCATGCAAATAGGCTCTCAATACAAAGTATTTTCAAAACAGAAAAACACGTCTGATATGGCAGTGGAATACGGCGCATAAGTCAGAATCGTCTCTGTAGGTGGCAAGAGAGATGCCATTTTAGCTATTAACTACTAGTTGAGCCTTTTAGAATGACTCTGAGAAGGCCTAAGTGAGACGTGCTTTGGTTTGTCTGGAATCATGATGTGAAAGGTGATTCGGACTCGTCGACTGGAAGAAGTTAGTTGGGAGGCCTGAAGAGGTTTATTGGTGAATGACGAGGACCTGTGCGAGTCGTCACGCTTATTGGTTTACAGGTGGAGGTGGAAGTGGACGCCACACAAAGAAGAAAGGAGACACTTTCTCTAGGTCCTTGGCTGGATTATACAGAGTGCGCCATGTAGTGATTTTCTTGAAATCATTGTTTATTTTGACACTGGCAGTTGTTTGCCGCTCGAAATCTTGAAGTCAGTATCAAATCTCCGTGGAACGAAATGAGTCGCTTTGCCATTAAACAACGTTGCGAAATACAGAAAAAAAACCATTCATCAAACGTAAGTGGCCCAAACAATGTGCTTTTTTTAACAGAAGTTTTGGCCGAAGTACCTACCACGGCTGATGTACGCAAGTTTGTGCAAAAAGTTTGTGAGACTGGTATGTTAGTGGACAACAACCACGTCACCGTAGAGTGCGCGGATTGTGGAAAGGTCGTTGGAACTGGGCTGGGAACAACGATTCAGTCAACAGTGGGCATTGAAGATCCTTGTTAATCGCCACTTTGCTTACTATAGTTGAATGACAGTTGAAAATATGGATTTGGGCGACCTCTAGTTCATGCAAGACTTGCATCATCCCCCTCCATTATGTCAAATGGCCGTTTTGCAGCATTTTTTTGCTTCTTTGGACCATCAAAAAAGTCTTGAAAAATTGGGAAAACAGAATGCGCTTCTGCGACGCCAACCGACACAGTCACTTGAATGACATTGTATTTCATAATTAATGGGGAAGTTTGTTCTTGCTAATAAAGCCTTAATGCATTAACAAAAAAACGCATGCACCTACTTCTTCGCATTGTTGTTCTGACTTAGTGATAAGTGATTAGTGAACTTTCCAGTGGAACGACGCAGTAATTATAGCCCACGAAACAGATGGCTCACACAAGTGGAGAACTAAGCAGCTGGTTAAAGATAATATAATATAATAATATGGGTGGCGCTACAGCCCGTAGGGGGCCAGGACCTAGCTTCTCAGTTGGTTAAAGATAGTGCCAACAAACAAAGCTGCCTATAAGACCCCTGACCCATATCTGACTGTATGTGACTTGTTGGTTAATGTTGAGATCCATGCGTTCAGAGGAAGACGAAAAAAATGTGTGACTTGTTTCGAGTCCATAGCGAGAGAGGACGCTGTCCGATCGGCGTCTATCTCGCTGAGCCATAGATTCTTCACAAAGACTGCAAACGCAGGAAATGCAAATATATCAGATCTTTTGAAATTCATAAAGAGCACGGGGTGGTTCCGCCCACAATGCGACATGACAGATTAAAAGAATTGTGTACTCCGCAAATGGAAGGATTCACAGCGGGCCCTTTCGTCTCCGAATGAAATCAGAGGTATCACATTCTTCTTCCAAAACTTTAACTACGTTAGAATTTCAAGCAAGGGCCAGTCGTTCATCAATAACTCGACCATCCATATGTATACTGATGGCTCGTAGATGCAAAAACGCACCGGCGTGGGCACTTTTAAAACATACACTGCTAGATCAGAATTCCTAACTATGGCAAAGCGGAGGTCCTGACGGTTAGAGAAGCGGCCAAAATGATGTCAATGTTGAAAATAGTTTTATTGACAGTCAAGTCGCCATTGAAGAAACTTCGACAATAGAAATCTTTTCCAAACTGGTCGCACGTTGTCGCGAAGAGTTCACGGGTATTAGCACTTGATCACTCTACGCCGAGTCCCAGGTCATAGGAATATAGCCAGCAATGAGGTGTAATGTGAACTTGCCAGGAAAGTGGCTGGACCTACCCAACCTAGGCAATCGAATGGATTCAACCACTTCTAGCAGATGTCAAGAACAAAGTGGATGATTTGATAATAGTGGAAGCTAACAAAAGGTGGAACCCCCTAACCACCTGTAAGACAACTCTGATGCCATGGCCCAGTATTAACAGATCAAGACCCTCAATGTGGCAGAAAGCTACACACAATGTGGTTCGTTAATCGGAAGGTACGTTTTGTCTCTAGAAGTAGCATAGTCTATTCTTGAGTGTCTTAAGTCAAGCAAGCAATGCCATAATTTAGCGCCACGGGAGGTAAGCAGCCCTTCAAGCTATGTGCCGGCTTCATTGTAACCACGTAGTTGGTCGTCGTAGTGTCGCGAGCGCTGTAGGTCGCTGTGGGTTGAATACAAAGTCGAGGGGAGAGCTCGCATTATAGGTGCTATCCCTAATTCGCTGACGTATGTGACTTTGAGATGTGAATGGGATTGAGCAAGCGGGTGCTGCGGCAACAATTGGCAGCAAGATGTTTTAGAGCAGTCTTGCACGATATCAAGGTGCTGGGCCTGTCCCTTACCACTGAGGTAGGAGTGAATGCCTTGAGTCGACGTCTCCATTTGAATGACAACGACGACGCCTTGGTGGATGGACTTCATAGCAGGAGATAACACAAATTCATTCTCTTGGCTCCAATGGCACTGGCATGCACTACAATACAGACTCGTCAACATGCTGAATAATTTCCAAAATTAAGTGGGACGCCAAAGAACTTGGAAATGACCGATAAGCTCAACAACTGAGGCTCTTTGAACATTTGAAGTTGACGGGTATGGACTAACAAGAGTCCACGCCAGGTCTACCCCAGTTTAACCTCAGACTCGCTCAGGTCTCTGTTGCCGCGAACACAAGCAGAAGAACTCAAAATCCAAACCCCATCCAATCCTCAACCGACAAGATCACCAGCAAAACCATCACCAAAAACCCCGTGACCAAAGCCAAGTCAACAAAGTCAACAGAGTCAAGCCCCCAGAAAGAACGCAATAAAAACCGCACCCGACGACGGAGTCTCATGACATTTCGCAACTCACTCGCACGCACCGTCACATGCGAGCCCCACCGTCGCCGCAACGCAGCCGTAAACAATCCATAAATCAAGCAACTGTCAACTGCGCGTTGAGTTACGCTACATTCGATGTGCGCCGTGTAAGCTCGAGCCAACAAGGACGCCATCAATATCGAATTCACTTCTCGTTGCGTTCGCTTCCTATGCGCGCTCGCACTTCCTATCCGTTCCTGACCTTAGACAACCGCTTTTCATGCGCACCCATGAACTTCAGTTCGATCAAACGAGACCAACCCGCGCCATCGCCCGGCGAAAGAGAATCGTGATCATCATCAGGTGACTCACGAAAGAGTGGAAGCCCCCTCGGCCGCACCGCGACAAGCTTGACAGCAAATCCGAAATCACTTGACAGCTCTTATCGAAGCCTAATGAGTTCTTTATCTCCCCCTCAGGCAACAACACATCCGAAGGCGCGCAGTGTGTTAGTATGTCGCCACCGCCATGCAGGTCGACGCTGGTGCTGTGGCCTGTCACTTTGACAACTCGACGGTTCAGCTGGCACTGCCACTATAGCATTCTAAACTTATTTGCGATGTCTGCGAGATAATCGCAATCGATGGCCGTCGCTTTTGTTGTGTCGTTTCGGTTTTTACGACTCTCGCGAGGGGCACACAATCACAGCGAAGACAACATGTCAACCACTTGACAGTGAACACGTCAACAACACAAATAACAAAAAAAAAAAAAAAACACAAATTTGAGGTGCTTTCGCAAGAAGTACTGAGTCGCTGTCACGTCTCCAAGCTGGCGTTAGACGCCAACAACAACAGCAGCAGAACGAAGAAACTGAAAACAACAACATCGATCGGGATACATGGGAGAGCGTACCTTAAAATCAGGTTTTGTGTGCACAGCCAGCGGGTTAAAGTTTGCGGATAGTTTCCTTTGTTTCGGCGGCCGAGCGGCGACGTGTGACTTAATTTTCTCCTGTTTCACGTTTTCGCGAGCAGACTGGAGAGTGTCTCGCGGGCAAGTACCTTCGATTACACGGATCTCGGTCTGACGGACAAGAAGTCACTGCTTTGTGTACGAAACCACGACGAATTTCAATTTTTTTTTTCTTCTTCTACGAAACGTTACGCTATTGTGGGGTGAACTCTCTCGCCGAAGAACGCTTCACACTCCACCTTCTCGAACTGACAAGCGGGTATCAACTGGTGGTGGTTGGCGGACTGCGACTTGCTGCTCTCGACTCGACGCACACACACAGCCGCACACCCATGCATTCGCTCTCTGTATCGAAATTGGAAAAAAAGCTGAAAAAAAAGCCACCATCTGCGGGCCGGGAAGACAGAATTCATGGGCACACGATTCACGAAATGTCGCGCTGAATGGTTGGTTTTTTTTTTCAGCGATTCACTGGGGTTCGTGGGGCAGAGCGATGTGGGCCGTTGGGTCTGCTCAGAAAGAGAGTGAGGCGGTTGAGTGAAAATGTTTTCACGAAAGGCGGAGAGCGCGAGACACTACTGAGTACGTACTAGAGTTTAGCGAGCCAGTAGCGCTGAATTCAGTACGACGCTTGATCGGATCCAATGTGAACAGAGAACGCTGATGGTGTGTGTGTGGGTTGCTGTGGCTGTGTCTGTGGGGGGAGATTCAGTGGAGCAAGCAAGTGTTGCTGAAGCGGGCAGACGATCTGGTACTGCTGTGCCCCAATGAAGTCGTATCATCATAGCGTCGCATTACATGGTCTGAAGTTGCAGTTTGAGTTGAAAGAAACTCTCAAAGGCGAGCGTTGACTTATTTTGAAAGAAACTTCACGTAGATCGCTTTAGAACTGCAAACGGTACTGAGCTGTGACACATTTAGACAGATAGATGGAGTAACTGAACTTATAAAGATGTTCAGAAGCGGCTCAAACACACGTTTCGTCCACTTTGTAACCCCTGAGGGGTGGTGTGGTGAATAGATATCTGTCCTAAAGGTCTACAGTTCCATCGCGTTCACATCAACTCCCTTTTTCACAGCAGTACCACTCTCGAGTCATTTGGCAAAATGTATGGTTTTCCACGGAACAAATCAGATCTCCCCACTGCACATTTTTGGTGCTCTTTCCGTGTTGAGATCTGACATTCACACCTCTTGCTACTGCAAAACATGGCTTGATGCTGTAAACGATTGATCACATCAATATAAATTTGCTTGATGACATACGCTGGCTTAAAATGGTCATGACTACGTTTTAAATGGTTCTACAGAGAGTATTCTACTAGCCGATGAAATGTTCTCTTGAAATATTCCTCTTCCACTACATTGGGAAGACAAACTACTACTAGGCTACTTCATGCGTCGAGAGACTTTACAATGTTAGACCTTGTTATTTATCTCCCTAAAACCAGTTACCTCGTGGGAACATTTATATGAATGACTAGACTGCTGTCGCTACACAGCCCAAACAGTTTGTGGTTGAGACTTCTTCTCCAAATCTGTCAACTCAAACAGGACCGCAGAATAAACACTGAACCTTTTTTCGAATACCATAAAATATCGATGTCGGCCACTACATTTTAACGTCTCAGAATCCATGCCACCGCACAGTATAGCATGATTACTGCTTTATATAAAGTCAGCCCGGTCTTTAGGGCGAAGACTCTTCTAGTCAATTGCCTTTTGAGTCCAAAGAAACAGCGATTGGCAATAGTTTCTCTGTATTCGAACTCAGTACTGATGTTGTACTGCTTACTGCTGAGCCGAAGTAGGCGAAGTCCTTGTCGTCCTTTAAGTTATAGCTGCCTAGGGTGAGGTTCTGGACGAGTTGCAGATGTTGCGCGTCTTTACTCGACGACAACATACAGTATCAGACAAAATTAAGGACAATCCTCCAGCTGTCAATGTGAAATATCTTCAAAAAAGCTAAGGAGAGCATACGGACTTGCTAGTATCTTTTTTAGAATGCTTTCGCTTTTATCGTAGCTATCTCTTTAGCATAGACATAATTAGGTGGTCTATTATATCCATAGGCGCGCCTATCCTTGCATCTTCCATTGTTTCGTATTTACCTACCCCATCTTGACCGGAATTCTAAAAATAAAAACTAACGAACAGAATTACTTTAACAGAAAGAGTCTACAAGCTATCAGGACCTTCCACCCAGAGACACTATCCAACTTCTCAAGATAGATCAAAAGTCCTGAAGCAAGAAAGAGGGGCATACTAGTTCTATCTTGCTCTCTATAATATCGCATTAAATTAAAGAAATGGCAAATTTCTCAGCAGGAGATGGGGCTAGAGCTTATGTACACAGGGCAAAGTTGCTGACTGCACCCAACCTGGTAGGATGCCAGCGCGATCCCTGCCTGTCCATAAGTCAAGTTGACATACAGCCTCCTAGTGGCGCCCCTGGATAGCCATCACAACAACCGTTGTGTGGTGAACCAATGTATGCAGCGATCCCCCTCTGCCCGAGGGTCAAATAATTGGCCTGGCCTACCAGTTGTAGGTTGTGCGTGAGGTTAACTCCCTCACCACACAAAAAACCAACGGTTACGAACCGACAACAGGCCTCGGATATGGACGGATTCAAAGTTGACGACCCCAGCAAACGATCAAAGGACAATGATTTTCGGTTCTGCACGTGGAATGTGAGGTCCCTGAACAGACCACGTGCAGCCGATGAACTCGCGGAGGCCCTAGACTGCTACAAAGCAGATGTCACCGCCATCCAGGAGATGCGATGGGATGGGCCGGGCAAAAGGAAGATGAGAAACTGCGACATCTACTACGGTGATTGCTACAAAGAGGGAAGGCAGCGCTTATTTGGATGCGGATTCGTTGTTCGAGGCAGACTTAGGCAAAAAGTCTTAAGCTTTGATTATATCAGCGAGCGCCTCATAACAATCCGCATCAAGGCTAAATTCGGGAACATCAGCCTGATTTGCGCACACGCCCCGACGGAGGAGAAGGATGACGATAGCAAGGATGACTTCTATGATCTCCTAGAAAGAACATACGATCGATGCCCCAGCTATGACACCAAGATCGTTCTAGGAGATTTCAACGCACAGCTGGGCAAGGAAGAAATCTTTGCTAGAGTCATCGGAAAACACAGCCTGCACGACAACACATCCGGAAACGGACTCAGGCTGGTAGATTTCGCCTCGGGGCGTAACCTCTCTGTGATGAGCACGCGGTTCCCACACCTCAACATCCATAAGGGGACCTGGCGGTCTCCTGATCAATCAACCGTCAACGAGATTGATCACGTTGCGATCGACGTCAGACACTCCTCCAATATTCTCGATGTCCGAACGTTCCGAGGAGCCAACATCGACTCGGACCATTTCCTTGTTGTAGCCAAGGTAAGGATGAGGATATCGAGAGAAGTACGGAGTCGAGAAAGAACACTACGGTTTGACGTCGGAAAGCTGCAATCGCAATCGACCGCTAGGAACTTTGCCGACCGAGTCTCCCTGAAACTCTCTGAAAGTTCGACGCTGCCTGCACACTCAATAGAAGAAGAATGGAAACGTTGTCAAAAAGCCATCAAAGAAGCTGCCACTGATGTGCTGGGTTTCACGACACCACCCAGAAGGAACCCATGGTTTGACGACGAGTGCAGGCAGGTACATGCAGCCAAGCAGGAGCCCTACAAGGCAACGCATCGAACAACGAGAGCTGTTCGTGAGCTCTACGAACAGAAGAGAAGGGAAGAGCACCGGCTTCTCAGAAAGAAAAAGAAAGAGCATGAGAAGCGCGCGGTCGTGGAGATGGAGAGGTGTTACGACAGGGTGGAGGTCCGAAAGTTTTACCAAAAGGTAAAACAAGTATCAGGAAGATACAGACCTCGGACCGAAGCCTGCAGGGATGAAAATGGACAACTAGTAGTAGAATCCAATCGATTCTGAGAATTGGAAAAATCATTTCTGTAGACTGTTAAACGGCGATGACGACACAAATTCCGCTGTCAGGCAGAATGTTTCACTCAATTTGGACGATGATGAACACGAATTCCGTCCCCCCGATTAAGACGAAGTCACGATAGCGATATCTAGACTGAAGTCGAACAAAGCTGTTGGAGCGGACGGATTGTCCACGGAACTGTTTAAAGCAGCTGGAGATGATCTGGTTGGGCGCATGCACCAGCTCATCTGTAGGATATGGTCGGAGGAAAGCATGCCCGACGAGTGGAATCTCAGCGTCGTTTGTCCGGTCCACAAGAAAGGAGACCCCTTTGACTGCGCCAACTATCGAGGGATCAGCCTCCTTAACATCGCTTACAAGATACTCTGCCGTTCTGTGTGAACGCCTGAAACCCTTTGTCAACAACCTGATAGGTCCTTATCAGTGCGGTTTCAGGCCAGGAAATTCCACAATAGACCAAATATTTACACTTCGGCAGATCCTGGAAAAGACTCAAGAGATGCAGATCGACACCCACCACCTATTTGTCGATTTCAAGGCCGCATATGACAGGGTGCATAGAGACGAGCTATACAGCGCCATGTCTAGTTTTGACATTCCTGCCAAACTCGTCAGGTTGTGCAGGATGACGATGGAGAACTCTCGCTGCTCCATCAAGGTCGGTAACGAACTCACCGAGACCTTCAATGTCAAAAAAGGTTTTAGACAAGGCGACGCGCTGTCATGTGATTTCTTTAACATCGTCCTGGAGAAGATCGTGCGAAACTCACACGCCAACACAAGAAGCACGATCTTCCAGAAGTCCGTGCAATTGTTAGCATACGCCGATGATATTGACGTGATTGGACGAACACAGCGAGCCGTCAATGAGGCGTTTGCTGGCATTGAAGCGGAAGCGGCTAAAATGGGTCTAGCGGTAAACCAAAGTACATGCTGTCGTTACAAAAGGACGCACAACATCGACGTCTCGGACAGAGCGTCATATTGGGCAGCAGAAACTTTGAGGTAGTCAAGGACTTCGTCTATTTCGGCTCTAGAGTAAATAGGGACAACAACATCGATACCGAGATCAAGCGCAGAATTACTCTTGCCAATCGCTGTTTCTTTGAGCTCAAGAGGCAATTGAGTAACAGAGCCATCTCTCGAAACACCAAATTGAGCTTGTATAAAACCCTGATCATCCCAGTCCTGCTCTATGGCGCAGAGACATGGACGCTATTGAAAGCGGATGAAGAAGCTCTTGGTTGTTTTGAGAGAAAAGTTCTGCGTACGATATTTGGTCCTGTTTGCGTTGATGGCGTTTGGAGGAGAAGGTTCAACCACGAACTATACGGGCTGTACAGCGGCATGCACCTAGTTAAGCGTCTTCGGATCCAACGCTTAAGATGGCTAGGTCATGTAGAGCGGATGGACACCACAGCTCCGGCCCGAAGAGTCTTCGACACCGAGCCATTGGGACAGCGCAACAGAGGACGTCCTCGCACTAGATGGCGCACGCAAGTTGAAAAGGACCTCAACCAACTTGGTGTGCGCAACTGGAGGCAGCTGGCGAAAGATCGTGCTGGCTGGAGAGGCATGTTAGTTGAGGCCCAGGTCCACCCCGGACTGTAGCGCCAATCAAGAAGAAGAAGATGGGGCTAGATGCGATGTTGTGCAGAACTCTTGTAAAGACTATACTATATTTGTGAACTGTTGATTCCATGAGAGAGTAAGAGTAGGTAGCTAAGTGGACCTAATCCTGCGAATTCATTCGTCCATGTCCCATTTAGTTCAAGCTGGAAAAGGCTTGTCTTTGGAGAAGGCTCCTCTTGCACTTGTCCTCAAGTCCATAAATCATCAGAGCATCATGCAAAACATTCAACTCCAGTGAGGTTCTATAAGACCAAAGCTTGATGAGGAAGATGAAGAGTTTTCTTATGAAAGTGATTCGTGGAACGGTCGGTAATAACCCAATCTCTGAGTCTAGCAACATAAAGGCCTACTTTTTTGTCACCTTTGTCATTACTATAGAGCTCCACTTTAGCCCTCGAGATTTTCTAGTCAACACGAACTGCCTCCAGTGTACCAACTGCCGTAGGTACATCAAGTTGCATAAAGTCCTTAAGCACTTGTGATGTGGTAGTACAACTGGGATCGAAAAATTAAAACTTCTGAGTGACAGCCGCTTATTGCCTATTACTCAGCATATGCGCAAGCACTACCATATACCAAGCTTAAGCAGTCCTTCGTCTCCATCTCCCCCCGGTGACGATGGGAAACACTAGTTAGGGCAACACCATCTTCGACCGATTTTCAGAAAGGTCTTCTCTTCCGCCCCCATTGCCAATTAGCTGGAGGAACTTGGTCCGACAGAATTTAATTGGCATTTATAATTATTCTCCTTCCAGGAATTACCCCCGTTTCCTTAAGCAGCAGTCGAGCCACTTCTGTCTCACAGCACCCCGGGTGACCACTAAGTGGAAAATGAAATTGCATGACTTTCTGTCTTTGAAAGTTTCCTAACATTTTCCTATGACCAGTGACCCATGAAAAATTAGCTCAATGTCCTTTCCAGGAACAATTTCCAGACGTTGCCTCTTTTGGGCTCGTAACCCAATATCATCATCAACCCCACTCTGAGTCACCCGCATGACCGTGAGCACAAGACGCACCAGCCCCACAGCAATCCCCAATTGACACGTCTTACGACAGCCCTGTCACACATGTGTCTCAATGCAGCCGAAACATGACATTACACCACGCTGTCGTCGTCGCCCCCATCCGTCGAAACGAAAACATTTGCACAGCTCCCGGTAGATACTAATTAATACTAATCGTCAACCTACGATAGTTACATCCCGCAGAAGTGTATCTCTATCGACACGCGGTGACAGTCGGTGCTGCTCTCTGTCCAGCGGCCGATAGAACGTCATTTACTTGTCCCAAGACGACAGGTTATAACCGTTCACACGTCTGCGCCTGAAAGTCATTTAAAACTTGATTGCGTTGCAGTGCACAGCATCCACTGTCGTCGGGCGTCAGCAGAGGGGCGCCGTGTCTGTCTGGGAAGGCCTGTCACTCGATAAATAAATGCCAGCGAGCTCGACACATTTCCCCTCATTTCCGGATTTCAACGGGCAACCAGTGCGGTTCTCATGTGCGTTCAATTAGCATCGGTGAGCTCGTAGCAATGTTGTGTCTTTTGTGCCAGTTGAAGTGTGACTCCCAATGGTGGCGTGTAAACAGACGGACGGAGGTTGTTGTGAAAGAAGTGGGTTTCAGTGGGAAGTCAACAATTCTGCGCCGAATGTGGGTGGGTGCTTTGTCCTGACCCGGCGTGGCGGAGGCGAGATCTTCAAAGGATATGCAAGGAGACCCAGAGTTCCGGTGGGTGACGCACATCAATCAAATGCCATTCTGTGTCAACAACAGCGACGCGGATGGGAAGTTCTATTTTTGGACGCCTAAATTCCAATAGAGGCAAGAGCCGAGGGACACCTCAAAGGAATTTGTGCCCAGGAGCTGGAAGAAAGGGACTACATTCCCATGATGACAGAAGGGAATGGTTGTCGTCTGCCGGCCTGTGTGAGATTTTATTTTGAGTTTAAAAAGTGCATTTGTCACAATTGGCCCAATTCTCCGACGCCCCCTTTCTGTACTAATTCCAGCCCTTCAGAATCCCTGCCGATAAGTGAATCACGGCGAAGTGATGTGAGCGACACAGTTCAATAGACTTTACTTAGTTTGAACGGGCAATCAGTGACAGTTTGCTTGACAATTTACATCTTCTTTATGTGCTCTTCCTGTTGTTGAAGCCTTCGTTCAAATGTAGACGGGCTGACCACGCGGCGGAGCGGAAGGCACGTCTCACGTAAGTGGGCTCTCGTGGCCCCATTGTGATGCTAAAACATTGATGGAAGGAAACTTTACAAACGCTTCATGTGATTGAATTGAATTTGATTGTTTAAGACTCTGTGGACGACGCGGAATTTTTTTAATGCAGTACTTACGCGCGAATCTTCGATACGACCTTAGACCTGGAAGCATGACACAGCATAGGCCAATGGTTGTCTGAAGAGTATTGCCTAAACTGACAGCTGAAATGAAGTCAGAATGATATCAATGTTAGCAGCAGGCTACAGCGAAGAGAGCTTTACTCTCTGCTGGGTTCCAAGTCATAGAAACATAGATAGGAACGATTCAGCGGATAATCATGCCACGTAGGGGGCTCAAACCACCCCACCGAAAATGCTTTACTAACCACTGTCAATTTTTTCAACCGAAAATTTCGATGTCGCCGGATGCTTCCCAACGTGAAAACATGAGTAAACTGGAAAACAGTGAAAAGAGATCGTAATTAGACCTAATGGAGCCGCTGTGGCATTTGGAAGATGAGCACGAAGTTCGAAGATCTACAAAAATGCCTACTAACCACTGTAATTTTTTCCAACTGAAAAATATCAATATCGACGGTTGCTTGCTACGTGAGACAACACGGAAAACAGTGTAAATAGGTCGTAGGTACGATTAGTAAGTCCGCTGGGTCGGTTGGAAAATGGGCTGTGAAAACTATCAAAAAAGCCTTACTAACCACTGTAAATTTTTTCGGTGGAAATTCCGATCTCGGCAGGTCCTTTCCAATGTCGCAGTATCGATTAATGCACATACGAAAACATGAGTTCTGGACTGCACAGATCACTAGTAGGCCTAATAGAGCCACTATCGCAGTTTGTGAACAAAAAATGTTCCACATTCGCCACAGAATACGTCTCATCAGGAATGCCTCTCAGTTTACCCTTAAGTCTGCTTTCGGACGCACCGTGAAATTCAGTGACTCGTTTTTCAGTAGCACTACACGAATATGGAATGATCTTCCAATATTTCCCATAGCCTGCAATCCGTATCTCCTCTCACTCATCTCTTCTATAATGACCCTTCGGCCCGTGCTGTGTTTCGATCCCGGACAATTAAGGGCATTAATAACAAAAAATAAAAATTTCGGATTTGTTCCACATACGCCCACTGTGGACGCACTCCTCTTTCCTCGTCTATGAATTTGTTGTATGACAGACATAATCTAAACCGAGTTCCAATGGCCTAGTAGCCAGTAATGACGACTACACCATCTTCAGGGAGTCATATGCATGGAACCTCTTCTAGTGAATGCCAAGAAGAAGGTTTTTGACACGAGGAGTGAGAGAGGAGTCTAATATAAGGTGCAGCTCTCTAACCACCTGTGAGACAATTCAGGAGCCCTCGGGATGGCAGTTTGAGCTAGCAGGAATCATTTGAAGTACCATGACATAATGATGAGTTTAGCCATGCAATGTGAAGGGAGAAGAGGACACTCCTCACTACCTCTGTCCTAGCCCAGACAGACCCAGTGGTTTCCCAAGATTTTCAGGAACAGCGCCCCAACTACAACTTAACACTCAGAATGTCGGAGAAAAGAAGTTACATTCACCCATCGGGCAACACAATGCGTTTAACTGGATTTAAGTGAGACGCGGCTTCATTGTTTGAGCGTCGGTACTCCTTAGTCAACAGCATTTCGAAGCATTTCGTATGAAATATATGCTCTTCACGAGGAAATGGAAGAAGCAGTCTCCTAAAGCTGCAGAATTTCGCTTGAGACAAGATTACCAAGTTCCAGTCTGAGTACTGATAATAAGACGCAATGTTTAAACTCAAAAATGTAGCCGATCACTCAAATTTGTAATGGAACTGGCGTTTAATAGTGGTTTCAACGCTGATTTTCGTAATACTGCTGAACAATTTGGAGACTCTGTTGCGGTGTGAGTCTTTCCATGATGATTTGCTTAACAATTATAGGTTTGATTGGAGTCACTCGTGATCTGTCAAAGAAAGCCTATTGAAAATTAAGCCACGTTGAATCAAAATTGACATCACTACCGCGGTCACCTGCCCCACAGCATGCGAAGATGTCAAAGAAAGCTTCTCCAAGAATGGGTACATTCGTATCACTACCGCCAAGTGTACATATCCAACGAAAATGCTTTTCATCTCCAAGTAAAACAAAATATTACGTATTCGCCACAGTGTTCGTGTGCTTTTCACTTCCCTTGCACCGAGAGTGCACCCACTGTCGGTGACTTATCCTATTTTCAAACCCAACCAATTCAAGCACATTTTGAAGCTTTTTTCCAATTCGCCGCAAGTGCTTTCGGGCAAGCTCCACCAGAGCACACCACACCGTGCTCTGCTTAAGTTTTTGAAGGAATTCCTGGAGCGTTGCCAAGCACAACAGATGCTTGAACTAAATCCTTGGATGGATGCCACAAAAAGAATGTAGTTCACCTTGATTTGGCCAAGCTGCCAAGCTGTATGACTGTAGTTGTGCCGTAGTTATGCCTTCCGGTCACAGCGGATAAGCTAAGTAGCTGAGGCGGAGGACAAAGTTTGTTTCTCTCCTTGAATCAATAGCCAAGATTAATCAGCGAAAAGTTTTAGCCAACTCCCACCACACTCCCACCCCAAAACCCACCATATCTCGTCATCTCCCTTAAGTTGCCTACACACAGATGTCATTGAGAATCAACTTCTGGGGACAACAACATCCGACACCACCCACATCCTCATCGAGCACCCACCGCAGCACAGCAATGCTCATCGAAACCACTCGTAAACCACAAGCCGGGCAAATGACTTGTGTTAATTAGAGGACGTGTCTTCTGTGGCGGGGGCTAAACACATGAAGTCCTTTATCTCATTCCCACAGGATGCATCGAACTCGGGACACAAGTGCCATCACTAGCACTGTGGCACAGTTAACCCTTAACTAATGGCACGCACAAAGGCCACCGCAAGGGTTTCGAAAGCGATTCACAGTCGCCGCTGTTGGTTATAGTCGGGTGTTCTTCGTCAGCGGGGGAGGAGCTAATGATGGGTGCAGAACGGAACGAGGAGTGTCCTGGCGGGAGAGTGTTAATAAACCAAGATTTGCCCAAAATGGAAAAGAAAATCTGGCGATGGCCAGATGAGTGTTATGTGAATGCGGCTGAAGCAGAGTGTAGTGGCATGGATGCTTTGGGAGTTTCAAGGATGCATGGAAATTATCAGAAATGTCATAGGATGCATGAGTCATACGGATAAGCCACAACAATTTTAAAATCTGCGCAGTTAATGAAACGAATCCTTGAGGGATTATTTACAGGTGGGATGGAGGTCAGATAAAAATGTTTATGAGAAATCGGGGAGATGAGGTTGCCGGAGGCGTTGTGGGTATGTGCGTCGACTCCAACGCACTTGGACTACGTGTCTAGGTTGGAGTCCTGGGACGACAATATAATTTTCATGGTAGAATTTTCACAAAATATAAATAATGGCTGATGTTTAAAGTCCGTTGAGACTGAGCCAGCACCAGTCTTGGACACAACTGCACTCCCACAACCAGCTGAATTGCCTGATATCAAGCTTTACGGCAGATGGTACTGCGACAATGTCACCGTGAGCGATATGTCTGTCCAGGATTACATTGCAGTCAAGGAGAAGTATGTCCGCTATCTCCTACCTTCAGCTGGTCGTTATGCTGCTAAAGCGTTTCCGCAAGGCAATTCACTGATGATGAAAGGACGCAAACACGGCAAGAAACTCGTATTCGTTCGAATAGTAAAGCACTCGTTCGAAATCATCCACTTGTTGACTGACGAAAACCCACTGCAGATCCTTGCCAGTGCCGTCATAAACTCTGGACTACGTGAAGATTCGACCCGTATTGGTCGTGCCGGTACTGTCCGCCGTCAAGCCGTCGTTGTGTCGCCACTCCGCCGTGTGAACCAAGTCATTTGGCTGCTGTACACAGGAACCCGTGAGGCTGCTTTCAGGAACATCAAGACCATTGCTGAATGTTTTACTGATGAGTTGATCAACGCTGCTAAGGGTTCATCTAACTCGTTTTAACTCGCTTTTAAGAAGAAGGACGAATTGAAACGTGTTGCCAAGTCCAACCGATGAACATATCTACATTCGTGTGTATCTTTTTTTACACTAAATAAACAATCTAAACTGTGAGTTCGTCCATATCCGAGGCATGTTGTCGGTTGGTAACCGTGGTTCTTTTACGTGCTGAGGGGGTTAATCTCACGCACAACCTCCAACTGGTAGGCCAGGCCCATTATTTAACCCTCGGGCGCTGGATACATTAGTTCACCACACAACGGTTGTTGTGATGGCTATCCATGGGCGTCACGAGGAGGCTGTATGTCAACTTGGGTCAAGCTTATGCAAAAGCAGGGATCGGGCTGGCATCCTACCAGGTTGGGTGCAGTCAGCAACCTTGCCCTGTGTACATAAGCCCTTACTCCTCAACCAACGTGCAAGAAGAAGAATCTAAACACAAAAACGGCCCCAACTCTTACGAGTCACTATATTCAATTCAAAGAACTCGTGATAGAACAATAGCATGCACCACAAGTATGGTTGCTGAGAGTCTAGGCCCTGGGCCTCTACAAGTTGTGTCGCTTCCCATATACAGTGCTTCTTTTGTGTTGGAGTCAAATATAGGCAACCGTGAGGAGCACGTCTTATCGGAATGATTCGTTTAAGTTGTTGCTATGAATTTGATCCGAAAGCTCGGCGATGGTTGGCCGATTAAAAAACATTATTTACTCAAGCAAGAAAGGATACTGCACAGAGACTGTTTTTCTCTCTTCACACTATTCATCCGTTGATCGTAAATCAGAACAACGAGCGAGAACAGTAAGAATAGTGAATGCAAAAAGGGCTGATCCGTTTTAAGTAGAAAATCCAAGTTCTACGTTTTCGTTGCGGCGGAGTCGGTATGGGTGTATAGACTGCAGGACTATTACAGTGTGGAGGCGTGTCATGAAAACATACAAAAATATCGTTAGAAAGGCAGCTCAATGCGGGTGACATACCAGGAAATGATTGAGAAGTCTGATGAACTAGCTGAACAGAACATATCCCCTCGGAGCTCACATGCAGAGGAGGCAACTAGGACCGACTTATCGACTGCCTTCCTTACAATTGCACTTCCAAATGAGTCAGACTGACAAACTGTGTTACATCAAAAAATGCATGGCTTGTGTACCAACGAAAGCCTGCAGCGAACTTGTCATGATATCCATGATATCGCTTGATCAGCGCCAGCAAAATTACTGGACGCTATTCGATATGAGATCATGCTGCAAAACTATGTATTCCACACAAAATAGACTGTCAAGAGATATTCCAGAGACAAGAAATATACAGATGTCTCACGCCAATTTTCAAGAATTAAGAATATGTTTTCCGCAGCAGACAACGAGCTTTCAAAATAAGTACAACCAAAGACCACGGTTGGTCGAGTGGAGAAAATCACACTGCAAGAGCAAAGCTCCTTCTGAACGATCACCCTTCAACAAATGAAAACAAAAGAGAAAACGGTATTCCCCTTTTCTTACCTTCTTGTACCCATTCCATCTACGCATGGGTACACAAACACAGCTATGGATGATGGCACACACAAAGCAAAGCAAAGCAGATAGAATCTCAGCTTAGGGAGGATTTTTCAACAAAACCAATAAATTTTGCTGAAGTTATGAATATGAAAAATCTGAAAACATTGGCCGCTTTAGAAAGAATTGGAAAGGTAGTCTATTCACATAATGTTAAGGCATACGCCACTTTCTTTCTTAATTCAAGAAGTTTGACTTCAATTCGCGCAACAAGTGCATATCGCACGCAGGTAGTTAAAATTTCCACGTGATCTGTTTTACGAATCTGCTGATATCCCTCATAACGACTGGAAGCAGCGTTCCCAGGACCGCCAACGATGGAATGCAGCAATTCTTCAGACACGGACATTCCATCGGTCGCCGGCATGATGAGTAAATATGTAAGTATTAGTTCCTGCGAATAGGTGGCCACTTCAAAGTTGGTAGCTAACGACACAACAAACACTTCAACACTAGAGGACGGCGCGGAATTTATCTAAATCTCGTGATCTCCGTTCTCGGAGAATAATAATAATAGAATAATATTATGGGCGCTTCAGCCCGTAGAGGGCCAGGGTTTAGCTTCTCTGCAAACAATCGCGTTGTTATCTCCCGAGTTTATGGGACCTACAATTTTATGCCGACTCCGAACGGCCAAGTTTGAGAAGCTTTTTCGAGCCAGGAATACTCTTTGAGCATTGTCAGGTCACTCAGTCTACTTAAACTCAGCAAGCACTTATTAAAGACTCTCATAGGAGTCATAACCGGGCAGTGTGCAATTGGCACTCATGCTAGCGGAATGGGTGCCCAATATAATAAAAAAGGAAACACTCATCACCTACTCTGCTCTTGCAGCGCCCTGGCTTGTCGTAGGTTCCCACACCTAGGGGCCTACTACTTCAATAACCTCAATGAGCTTTGCAGTGCAGGCCAGTTTAATTGCTTCACTACAAGCACGAACTGGTTGCGATGTTAGGAGAAGTCAATTCGCGAGATATGACAATGGGCCTACTCTGGCTTAAGTGTGACTGCCCTTAGCAGTTAGTCGGCCACTGTAACCTAACCTTACCTATTGACAGTGACTCGAAAGATGGGGCACCGTGAAAAATATTATTTTTTCTAGTCCATTGCAGGGATCGAACCTAGACGTCGAGGATCAAGTTCGTTTGAGGTCGATGCACATATCCACTCCACTGACCACCACGTTCTCAAAGAATATGCCATTAATCTATAGTGAAGGTTTATTATTGGTGATTGGAGTAAAACGTGCTGTTTGCGAGTAAAACGTATGAAGATGGAGGATTTTAAGTATTTTCTTGCAAACACACTGAACACATGCCCCTGGCTCAAATTGAAAGCCGTCGATGTGCGTGTCCCTAGGCGTTCTTCCAAAAGAACACATACCGTCTCCTGCCACTTTCGGGCGATTGCTGATCACTGCCTTTCCCAACTACACAGTGAGACCTTACTGAACGTCATATCTAGCATGGCCACTGTTTGCGGCTCCTCATTGCGATTTGACCACATCCGCTGAAAGCTGTAGTATGCCATCCACTTTTCATCATCAACCGCTTCAAAAATGATTCGATGTTGCGATTCCAGCAGTAATTCGCATTTGGTTCATGAGGTTCTTTGACGTTAATCTCTACACGGGTTTAAACGTCTATTTTGTGCTATATGTAGCTGCTGGGCAAACGAAACAATGACTGCATTACGCTTGGACGCTCGACTTGGACGCTTGGACCAACCGACGTCTCTGCGCTTCACTGACTCACCAAAGTTGACCTTAAGCTGAAAAGTTAACTACTGCCGTTTACCACTTCCCTTGTTCACAATGTGTCGTGTAGGATGGGATGTCGCACAACCCCCCACGATTCCATTGTGTCATCCCCAGTCATCCTCGTCAATATCCACCACATAATGTGCTCCTTTGTGGCAAACTGCGGGTCCTTCCAGACCATTATTGCTTCAATCGCCATTCGAGACAATTGAGTTAACAATGAGCGACAACAAAAGAATCACATCAGACTGCATGTAATCGAGTTGGAGGAATCACTGGCGTTGCCCTTTGCTTTAAAGGATCAACTTTCATTTCAACTCGCTACTCGAGTAACTCCCACGATTCCAGTGCAGTCTCCCGGACGATGACCCAACAGTCGAACTAGTTCCCGACCAAACTGCATGACTCATTCGACCATAAAACGAATTCACAAAGTCAACCGGAGTGTTAAGAGGGATTAAACACCGCCATGGCGACAGAGGACCATTTCGCAGTGAGTGCGGGTAATTAAACTTGCGGCAGCAAGGAGCTGCTTTTTACAGCTTCCAGCATTCACGTAGGAGCCCAACTGACCACAGGACACTGCCAACCAGAAGAGCGACAGTCTTCGCAGAGCCATTTAGTGAGTGTAACAAAAAGGGTACTTCCACGGATGATGACACTAAATCCTTGAGAAGGACGTAAAGTGTGCTTGCACAGACATCCGATGCAAGCGTTGTCACCCCTCTTCACAAAGGACCCAGCAAGGACGCCCGAATGGAAGCACATTTGCACATCAATGCCTGCATCGACCGTCAGCGCGGCGAGGATGGCATCGCTCCAATGGACATTCGTTCGCCACCAGCAACGATGACGAAGCCGAGAAAAGGGAGCGGAGTCGAGGTCGAAGGGTGAGCAACACACTCGGGGTTAAAGAACTCACCTATGAGGCGGTGACAGGCAGCCCTGCTGCCGCCTTGTCTGTGACGAGGTGAGTCGTCCTCGGTCATGTGACCCAGTTGGGGAAATCCCTGCCTGGCTTTCCTAATTCGTTGCTCCTCAGTTCCACCCACCGCCTGACTGGCGGGAAGTTCAATGTCTCCTTGATGGACGGTTGCTTTGGGGGGCGAAAGGAAAAGCGCCACAAACAGCGATAAACGTTTGATTTTACGGGCGCGCTATCTGGAGAAATTATGCGTATTTTTGCGATCTAAAATCAGAGAAAATGCTGGAGATCCAATTTCGAGGAGGGGGTGCCGTTGGTGGGAGTGTGATGTTGACTCTTGACGAGATAAGCGATTGGCGAGAAGAAGGCGTCACTGTCACTAGACGGGGATAGCTTGACAGTGATGGATGTCGCAGACTCGCCGAGTGGGTGGAGGCCTCACAAATTGGCTGAGCAGATGGCCAAAAACTGTTGAGTGTTTTGTTCTAATGTCTGTTACAAGCCAGGCGGCGGTAGATGGGGCAGTGGAGGGACTTTGTGCGTGTCTCTGTCAAGAGAGGGGACTGACTGTAGTGGAAGGAGATTTAATCAAATTCGAGTGACTTATTCGCTGTTTCAATTTGGAAACAAATACGGGATCTTTGGAAGATTGACAGGCTGTAATTGTGTCATCACTCGGTGGAGTGTCTATTGTCGTGGAGAAATGGGAAAAGAACATGTGACAGTTGTCTTAAAGTGTGTAGAAGGTAATAATAGACAAAATTTTAATTTTTGTAAAGATTTCCAAACACGGAAAATGTTGTCGAAATATACCTAAAGACATTGTTGGTCGGCAGTACTCATCTATTCAAGGGGTGATAAATAATTGTAAGTCGACAGGTATTCACAGATCTAATCTTGTTGCGGTCGACCACCGAAGCCCTCATCTCGACACAGACAAAATTTAACAAAGCAAGTGACGGTAAGTCCTGAACAAAGGGGATGGCAGTTCAAAGGGGAACGCAGCCTGAGTTCACGTACCACAATGGGCCTCAGACAACTGCGTACTTAAGCCCCACTGGATTCCCATAGAATTAACTTGAAAAAACAATCCGCCAACACACAATAATGAACAAAACAATGCTCAAAGCTATGCTTAAGGAAGAATGGGCAAAATTCCAGTTGAAGATAAGAAGTAAGAAGTTTTCAAAAGACGAGGATACACTAGGAGCTACCTAATTTTTTTTTAATTTTTTATATTAATCCTTGGTCTCTTTGAGAGAAAAGTTCTACGTGCGATCTTTGGTCCTGCTTGTGTTGACGGGTTCTGGAGGAGACGATTCAACCACGAACTGTTCAGCCGCATGAGCCTAGTTAGGCGTCTACGGATCCAACGCCTACGGTGGCTGGGTCACCGAACCTGTCGGGCAACGCAACAGAGGACGCCCGCTTTTAAAGTGGCGCACCCAAGTGAAGGAAACTGGAGACAGCTAGCCAGAGATCGCGCTAGTTGGAGAGGCTTGTTGGTTGAGGCCCAGGTACACAGGACTGTAGCGTAACACAAAGAAGAATAATTATTAATGGAAAAGTAAAAACATTTTATTCAAAGAATTGGCCATTGTTTTCTGCACATTTTGACCACCTTTCTGGCAATTTGTGAATAGCACGCCAATAAAATTGTTCGTCTTTTAAAGCAAACCAATCAGACACCCAATTTTCGACTTCTTCGGAATCGAAGTGCTGCTCAGCCAATGCGTGTCGTATCGATGAAAGCAAATGGTAGTCGGAAGGAGCCACGTCCGATGAATACGGCGGGTAGGGTAGCTGCTCCCAGCCAAGTGTTGTGATTGTATCCTGAACCGGTTTTGCTTTGTGTGCAGGTGCATTATCTGGAATGTCTGGCCAATTCTGGTCGTTTCTCGATCAATGCATGGTTCAAATTAATCATTTGTTGTCGGTAGCGATCAGTATTAATGGCTTCACCAGGTTTTAGGAGCTCGTGGTACACCACAGCTTTCTGGTCCCACCAAACACACAGCATTGTCTTCTTGCCGAATCGAACTGGTTTTGCAGTCGATGTTGATGGTTGTCCCTGATTAAGCCATGATTTATTCTGTTTAGGATTCTTAAAATAAATCCTTTTTTCATCGCCAGTAACAATCCGATTCAAAACCGATTTTCTTACGTGTCTTTGTAGCAAAATTTCACAAGTGTTCTTTCGGTTTTCCATCTGTCTTTCATTCAATTCATGTGGCACCCGTTTTCCACACTTTTGGATCTTTCCCATAGCTTTTATCATAAACGGTCAGAAATTGTTTGTTGTGCAACATTTAACATTGCTGCCATTTGCTTTTGACTCAATGTGTCATCTCCATCCAATATCGTTTGCAATTCGGCGTCTTCAAACTTTTTTGGTGGTCTTCCACGTTCTTCATTTCTCACATCAAAATCATTATTTCTGAACCGTTGAAACCATCTTTTGCATGTTGCTTCTGATAGAGCATGATCACCTTATGCCTCGACAAGCATTCGATGGGACTCTGCAGCACTTTTCTTCAAATGAAAGCAAAAAAATAATGTTTTCCGCAAATCATCACTTTCTGGCATAAAATTCAACATTCTTAACACGATAAAAAAATATGATTTTGTCTGTACAATGACTTGGTGTGTACTAAATATTTATGTTTCTCACAGATGTCATAGCAAACAAACAAAAAAAAATAAGGGCTCGTTCGCAACAAATCTTCCCTAACGAGACATTTGTATCTTGACGCTCACTTCACTTCACTTTTTTTGTGTTTAATATTGAAATTATATTGCAAGTGAATGCAGATTACTTCTGTTCAGTGTTATTTTTCACACTTCAGACAATGATTGGGCGCCCAGAAAATAAAGATGTACAAACAAAGCTCAAGCTATGGATCAGCAGAATCTACATTAGTTGAGGTAGGTCATGCACAGTGACCTCTGCCTTCGTCGTTTTGTCCTTGAAACAAATCGCTTCAACTCGAGCCGTAAAGTAAACCATAATTTTATGTAATAGTACAGATATGTAAATCAAATAAAATTAGATTAACATAATGTGTGGCCGTGGCGTTTTGGGTCTGTGTATGGACTCCTGAGTACTTGAACCAACGGCGTGTTTCTAAGTTCGATTCTCGGTACGACCAAACAATTTCCACCACCTCTTTCGGGTCACTGACAATACTCAAACAGTCTTTCAAGAAAAAAGTTTATCACACTTGGCTATTCGGAGTCTGCATAAAACTGTAGGGTATTTCCAATCGCGAGGCAATAAGTGAGACACATGTAATAATAATAATAATATGGGTGAGGCGACAGCCCATAGAGGGCCAGCGCTTAGCTTCTCAGCAACCACTCTTGTTGTGCGTGCTATTGTTCTCTCACGAGTGGGAGGTTCCTACAGATTTATGCCGCCTCCGAACGGCCAAGTTTGAGAAGCTTTTTCTAGACATTAATTACTCTTTGAGCATTGTCAGTGACTCAGAAGAGGTGAAGCCGTGAAAATTACTTTTGTCGCACAGAGCAGGAATCGAACCTGCGACGTCGAGGTTGGGGTCGACGCAAATACCCACAACGCCACGGGCCACTGTAAGACACAAATTTAGGCTCTCTCTTAAAAAAAAATTGAGGTCCCAAAACCTTTTGTTGCCAAAGACATCAGTGCTCTATCTCTCACTATTTAAAAATCTATAAAGGACAAACTAACAAACACACATGTATTTTTATTTATAGAAATCTCGTACATTTACTGATAGCTATTTTCTTCTCACGTATTCTGTCGATGCATTAAATCCTAAGCTTAGATAAGAGACCGTTAAATGACTCACCTCGGTAGTTTGGAGAGGAAGGCCATCAGCTCGAATGAGCTCACACGTATTTTCATGTTCCATGTCGGTGAAATTGTTATAAAAACGCTCTCCTATCCTGTCTCTACGTAAGGGGTTTTCTAATAGGGACTTGACAACTTTGAATTTAATTTGCTATCACTGCGTTTCAACATGATAATGTACAGGAACGAGCAACGTGTGCAAATTATAAACATTTTCTACCGAAATTCGGAGTCGGTGCACGCAACTTTAAAAGCATTAACTCCAATATCCGATTGGCCTATTTTTTGCTCAATGGGTTCGTTAATAAGCAAAATATACGTTATTGGTTGGGTGAAAAACCAAATGTGCTTCTTCTTGTGAATGGTTTATCCCGCCACGTTTACCGATTATTTTTGGCTCGAATTGGAAAATATATACTTGGACGGCATGTGGTTTCCACATGATTGTGCCACAATCCACACAGATTGTAACGTTGCTGTCACAATACAATCGATTTATTGAAGAATATCGTGCTATTTTAAGCCACTTGCTTATTTTCGGTGAGGCTACGTTAAGTCATTGAAGGGCTCAGAGCCAATATTGAACGAGCAATAGTGGCGGAGCCGTTGGGTCCAACGAATCGACAGCTGCAAATGTGTCCACGGTGGCCATATGAACGAAGCGTCCTTATTGGAAAAACCTTTTACATATTTTGTTTCACCATTCGTTTCGTGTGTTTCATGTGAAACGTTTTTAGCAAAACGGCTCAGTTTCGTATATACCTGAGTCTGCCTGCAGCGGAACCTTCTACCCGTCTACTCCAGTCTTTCATATACATAACTTCAACTACATGGAGACACACTTCTTATCTCATCTCATCTTCAGTGGCCTGCATCGCAGAGCAAAGCACGTACCAGAGATCATCATGCCACCCGATCCCCCGCCATTGACTCTTACTCATCTGGAATTATGGCCAGTCATAGCCAGGCGAGTGTTTGGACTTTGATCCAAACACCGGAATCGCATTCAAGACACAACTCGGAAGGGGTGATAATGTGGATATTCGTGCCATGTACACCGATCACCACAGCATAGCTCTTTCCGCTTGAAGAAGCAGCTTCTGAGCTTTGCGTTCCTCGTGAACAGCTGTGGATCGCACTCTATAGCGACGAGTTACTCCCAAAGCAAGCCTTCGGTCATTACTATAATTTCATGACCATGGGTGAGAGTTGGAATACAAATTGACTTGAAAACCATCAGCCTTCCTGTCTACACATTTTTTCGTTCTTCTCATCTCTGATGTGTGTATGTTAACCTTCAATCCATGCACTAGCCCATATGGCCGCAAGGCTTGTGCTGGAGTTACTTCTGGGCGAAGACTGCAAGAAGATGTGGACCTATCCCCCACCCTTCCAATGCATCGCTGGCGAAATTCAAATACCACGGTGAAAGGTGTTGACTTGGCACAGTTAACACTCCCACAGATTGTGTACAGTCACTGAAGGAATAAAGCCCAGCGCCAACACACTCAGACCATTGTTCGGTCTATTTGACACCCATATTCAAACTACTACCACTGATCGACCACTTCAGTCATAGTGCCAATAATTTAATACTAACGGCAAATGGTGACTGCACCAGATAAAAGCGCATTAACTTTCGTTTCACTGAGATTCGAACCGGAACCCCTATAACCAAGGGCAGGCACTCAACCAACTGAGCCATCCGGTGGTATCATAACCAAGATGAACTTCAGATTACTCGAAGATACTGCAGATTTTTGTAGATTTCTTTCCAAAATCCGTTTTCTCACTACATCTTCACCCATTGACCCAAATTAGGCGCCCAGAAGTGCCGCTTAAAGGATTGCCAGATCTGATCCTTAATCAAGTTAATCTCTTTCCTGCCTCTCTTATTGTCGGTATCGTCTTCCATTAATCTTCACGGCGTCCGCCGGAAACCCTTTCCGCGACCCACAAAATTAACAACCGTTGATAAAATTCCACGGATTTAAACCTCCAAGTCCACATCTCCATCGCCTGTGTCCTTCCGATCGAAGCAAGGCCACAGCCACCCTCTCTCCACCACAACCGCCATTCGGGTGATAAATCGCCAGACTGCCACCGAGGCAACTTTCGTGCCTAAGCACCGACCTGCTCCACGCGCAATTATTCATCTCGAAGCCTATATGCAAGAGGGTATCTTAATGAACCAATAAACACAAACGAAACCTCATAAATTTCATAACCAACACCGACAGATGGGGCGGAAGCCTATTGGAAACGAATGACATGATTAATTACCGCCGACAGGCGTGCGGAGCCTGCAAACGAAGCTGTCGAGTTCGATTTCAACGAGCACCGAGGCCTTCCACAGAAAGATACTGCTCGTGTCAATGGCTTTGTAATTTCATAAGGATACGCTGTCAATTGGGCGTACATTGAACTCGGAAAATTGACCCGCCTAGGTCCTAGAATCTCAGTCATCCCCTATTTGGTGTGTGTTTTCGTGAGAGGAGGAGGCTAAATGCCTGGCAGGTGAATAAAGTCATTCAATGTCGTGCAAATGGCACCGAATATCCCTCGCACTGACAGTAGAGATCCCGGCGATACACACGCTCTGCCGCCCGAGGGGAACGGGTTGGTGTGTGTAATAAAGTTTGACGCCTTATCTTGTGAAGGTGGGGGAATTCCCCTCGCTTGCCTTTGTGTGTGGTGAGAGGCTTTGAGGTGCGAAAGGGATTTATTTGTCTGAATGCCACAAAGAGGATATACAGGGGATCCAATTTGCAGCACAGCACTGGGTCCTACTGATAAGGAATGCGGACGGATAACGTAGTTTTGTTGGAGGACAATGCACGGGTTGTGCCACAAATTCACAACATGGGGGAGGGTGGGTGGTGAATCGGTCGGATATTGAAATCAGGACGAGCCGGATGGGATTAAGTGGATACAAGGGGATTCTACGGAGCAGTGGAACTGTGATGACCGAGTTCTAGTGAAATAGTTTGACAGCATCGGTATCTCTGGAAACACTTACAGACGGAGGAGGTTATTGAATACTTATTTGGCCTCACTCCTAGGCTGGGTAGTTAATATTGTGGATGCTGCTACGATTTGGCGTCGGACACATCCACCAGATGGTAGCGAGTCTTTGTTTTCTTTGTATGGCGCTACAGTCTTCGGTTGGGCCTGAACCTCGATCAACATTCTTCTCTATTTGTCGTTGCATTCTGTGACGTACGTGACTTATGGCTTGAACATGTTCATAAAATGGCGCCGTTCACTTATGTTCGTCACAGGGTGTCGTTTGGTCGGTTAACTCAAATCCCACATATGTACATACAAAGGATGAAAGGAGCCTATGTTGGTCCCCTCCCAGGTAGGCTCATGTACAAACTCCGCAATTCGTGGTTCAATCTTCTACTTCAAATGGCAGCGACGCAAACATGACCAAAGACTGTTTGCAGAATTTTTCCCTTGTGAAGATTAACGAGTTCTTAAAGAATGATATTAAAAAGCGCATCTTTTGTTTGTGGCGAAAGGATGTCCGGCGAAGGACGGCTGTCCAGGCAGGAGTCATGTGCGGCCCCAAATGCAATTCAACAAGAACTGGCAGTCCATCCAAATAAGACCGTAGAGGGCCAGAGCTTAGCTTCTCAGTAACCCCCCCGGTTGTTTTACAAATCCGAATGGCTAAACTTGAGAAGGATTTCAGACAGCAATACTCTGCGATCATTCTCTGAAAGATTGTGACTCGAAAGAGCCCATGCAAATATTTTTGTCATACACTCCAAAAATCGAACCTAGACAACCACGTTCAAGTGCGATGCACATACCCTTATCCGTCTTCTTATGGCGCTTCAGTCTGGGGTGAACCTAGGCCTCATACAACAAGCCTCTCCAGCTTGCACGATCCTTAGCCAGGTGCATCCAATGTCGCACGCCAAGTTGGTTGAGGTCCTTCTCCACTTGAGTGTGCCATCGGCTTCGTGGTCGTCCTCTATTGCGTTGTCCCACTGATTCGAAGTCGAAGACTCTTCGAGCTGGTCCATGCGCACAACATGGTCTAGCCATCTTAGGCGTTGAATCCGTAGACGCCTGGCTGGACTCATGTCGCTTTACAGCCCGTAGAGTCGTCAGAAAACATAGCTTACATGACAACACGTCCAACAATGGACTCAGGCTTTTGGACTTCGTGACGGGGCGAAACCTTTCTGTAGACAGTACGGGTTTCCCTCATCCCAACATTCACAAAGGGATCTGGCGGGCCCCTTTGCGCTGGCTTTGCTCTTTGCAGCAAGTTGGTGGATGAATCTTCTTCTCCAGAAACCTTCAACGCAAACGGGACCAGAGATTGAAAGCAGAACTTTTCTCCTTTTCTCTCGAAGAGACCAAGGGCGTCTTCATCCGCTTTCGAGATTGTCCATGCCTCCGCGCCGTATAGCAGGACAGGGATGATCAAGGTCTTACATAATGTGAGCTTGGTCTTTCGAGAGAGGGCTCTACTACTCAATTGCCTCTTGAGCGCAAAGAAACAGTTGGCAAGAGTTATTTTGCGTTCACTCTCGTTACTGATGCTCTTCGTACTATTAACTTGAGAGCCAAGGTAGATGAAGTCCTTTACCACCTTGAAGTTGTAGCTGCCTATGGTGACGCTCTGTCCGAGACGTCGATGCTGTGCGTGCTTTCGGGATGAGCATGTATTTTGTTTTTGCCGCTTCCGCTTTAATGCCAGCAAACGCCTCATTGACGGCTCGCTGTGTTAGTCTTATCACGTCAAGTAGTGGAACAGAGTAAGGACCACAATTGTCGTAAAGTCCCAAAACTGATCACAATGCAGGAACATTTGTAAAATCGTCTATAATCAATAGTGGTGGTACTAGAAGCTTTATAGATATTACTTCCGTTAGTTGTTCTTACAACGGAAAAACAATTTTGATACTCCTTCTGCCATGGTGGCGCTACAGCCCGTAGAGGGCCAGGGCCTAGCTTCTCAGCAATCACTCGTGTTGTGCGTGCTATTGTTCTCCCACGAGTGGAAGGGACCTACAGTTTTATGCCGACTCCGAACGGCCAAGTTTGAGAAGCTTTCTCTAGACAGGAAATACTCTTTGAGCTGACAATCAAGGCCGTGAAAATTATTTCTGTGACTCAGAGCTGGATTCGAACCTACGACGTTGAGGTTGGGGTCGACGCACATACCCACAACGCCACGGGTCGCCCCTCTGCCATGGTATACTCTTTTGAAATACAGCGAATAAGATATATCAGCAACGTCTGTCTGGTCCGGACTTTCATCCAAACGTACTGAAATATGTTCAAATTCCGGACCAAAGTCACAAAAATTCTCGACCATATCATCAATTCGCCGCATGCTAACCGGTAGCCTAAACCCCTGCTCTAAAGGCTTTGCTTTGAAAGATATCAGAGAAATAGGGCGTTATACCGATTGACCACCTAAATGAGACCAGCAACATCCCATCTTCGTAAAAACAGCATAGCACCAGTTCAACATTTCAATTTAAAAACATAATTTTTCACAAATCATGTCAAAAAGAGATGCAAGCGAAAGCACTTGTGGAAATTTCGATGACAAACTTGGAAGCTACGATCAATAGACGACCACACTCCCTCGTTAAACTCCCGCCAAAAGTGACCGCAAAACAACACAAATGTTGCTGAACTACTTTCTAGGAGCACTCTGATCCAAGTCACCTGCATCTCCCACTTCGTTCAAATCTCTTTCTGCAAATCTCACCTAGGACACACTCATTGGCAAATCCAGATCACAGGCGAAGCCGCGGCCGAAATTCCACGGCCCGACTGTCGCCAGTGTTAATTTATTTAGATTTCCGTCTGCATTCACACTCGAAAGACGAAAATCAAAGCGACACATGCGACTGCGACTTCCGCTTCCACCATCGACTAATGGCGCATAAATCATGTGAAAACATCAGCCAAACAAAACCTTATCGCGGCGATAAAATCGAAAGTGCCTCAATCAGCATGTGAGCCTGTTTCCACAGCATCACAACGAGTCCCCAACGGTCGCGATGGATGGCCACAAAAAACGCGAACGCAAAGGAAACCCCCCTCGACTGTAAGTACCTCATCAAGAATTTCACAAGGCACAGCCCGCGCCCCGAAAACTTAATGACTGCTCCTAAAATGCAAATAATTGGCGCCGACCATTAGATACCGCCTTTTATGACAATCCCATCAAAAGGTTTTTAATTGCATGTTTTATTGACTCTTCGCCACTGCCGCCGACACCGCTCTCACCGTGCGTCGCGGTTGTCACCGTCACCGTCGTCGTCGGTGTCGCCATCGACGTCACACCGATGGACATTAGTCCGCGATAGCGTCTTTAATGCTCGAAAAAGGAGAACACAAACATAAAACAGCCCGAAGCCGAAGCTTCGATCGCACCTTCCGAACGCGGAGTCAATTCGCAAACAATTAACTTGAAATGCAAAACATTCGCCTATTAGCAGTTAAAAGTAATTAAACATCGCCGGGGAATGCGGCAATAATGGCGAGAAATCGCCCGACTGAATGGCGCTCCAATCAGCGGGAGCTGTGTCGTTGTATGAAGTCGATTAGGTTCGTGACACGAGACGGGCACCGCACCGCACCGCACCGTTAGCGGCGGCGCTCGAATGGGGAACTGTTAATTGGGTCAATTTGTTCCCTCCGACATTGTCGTCGTTATAACGTGTCAATTGCCCATTTGCAGCACATAGCCACTGTGCTCGGTGCTGGCGTCGTTGTAAACATAACCTCAGTCCTCACACAAGTGCAGAATCGATTACGACGCAAAGTGATGTGGCAGAGCACTGACGACGGCGTGGTGGCATTAGAGGCGCTTAATTTTGTCACAGTAACGATGAACTAATATTCATTGCATTCATTACTGCTAGGGAACTCACTAAGGGGTGAAATGATGCCAAGGCGCGTTGAGTGGTTGCTCACCTCTATGACTCACGGCTGATGGAGGAGATCACTGACACTTCTCGGCCTTGACGGATCGATAACATCGAACTCGTTCTTGTCAACCTTTAAAATCAAACTCCCTCACATCCGCAATTGCTAGATCTCTCGTGATTCGCTGCGATACACTGAAGTGATCGTTGGTTCGAATGAAACAGGAAATGTGGTAGAATGGACGGAGAAAGAAGAGGATGAAAAGGTGGAGTCGCCTAATGCGGTGATTGCAAGTAGAACATGCGGAGATTTGCCAAGAGATCTTGAGATTTGATTTTGAAAACGAACACAACTACTTTAAGACTGAATTCGCCAACATCACTTTCAGTTGAGCTCACGTCCCATAGTCGACCAGCATGACTTCTCTGTTCTGCTGGAATGGATGTACGACTAAACGCCGTCTTCGACAACAAGATCGTCATCGGTTTTGTCAATGCTGAGCTGAAAACGACAACTGTGGTGAACTTTGTCATGAATGACTCTGTAGAGCACATGAACTTTTTCCTTCTGTACACCGTTGGTGATGTCTCACATGATTGATCCATTCTGAGAATCTGGTAAGGATTCACCTACATCGACATTTTCACTTGAACAATTTTACTGTGATTAGAATGAGATCATTTGACGTTACAAACAACTCCAATGACAAGTGATGTTGAGACCGTTCCGACATCCTTAGTTAGGTCGACGCCGTCTGTATAATCAATCCAAAAAATGGAGGCAAGCCAAGAAACCTTCAAAGAAGCTGCATTCATCTAGGGAAAGTCCTAAGGTTTGCATCGCGGTATGCAGATTTGTCCATTTTGCGTTTGTCCAACTCCCAATACTTGTTGATTTGTTGCATAGAGTGCACACAGTTACGCAATTGTCTCTTATCTCGAAGTGACAACTACCAATTGATTGAGGTGAGCGTCAAGATACAAATGTCTCGATAAGGAACATTTGTTGTGAACGAGCCCTTATTTTTTTTTGTTTGTTTGCTATGACATCTGTGAAAAATATTTAGTATACATCAAGTCATTGAACAGACAAAATCATATTTTTTCATCGTGTTAAAAACACACAACATTATCTTTTTGTATTCATTTGAAGAAAACTGCTGCAGAGTCGCATCGAATGCTTGTCGAGGCATATGGTGATCATGGTCTATCAGAAGCAGTAAATGAAGAACGTGGAAGACCACCAAATAAGTTTGAAGACGCCGAATTGCAAACGATATTGGATGGAGATGACACTTTGAGTCAAAAGCAAATGGCAGCAATGTTAAATGTAAGTTAGGTTAGGTAGTAGTGGCTGACTGCTACAGAGCTGTCACACTTAGACCAGATTAGGCCCATTGTGATACCACGCTGGAACTAGTTGGTGCTGCTGATGAACCGATTTAGTTGGCCAATGCTGGCACTTTTTAGCTCGTTACGGCCGCTGAAGTAGTAGGCTCCTAGGTGCAGGAACCTACGACTGGCAAGAGCACTGCAAGAGCAGAGAAGGTGATGAGTATTCTCTTCCTCCTCTTCATCCATGCAGCTTCTGCAAAATGCATTATATGGAGCACCCATCCTGCGAGCATGAGTGCCAATTACACAGTACCCGGTTATGACTCCTATGAGGGTCCTTAATGAGGGCTTGCTAAGTCCAAATAGACTGAGTGACCGTTTTAGGTTGAGTGTTGGCCAGATTTCTTTTGTTTTAAGGCAGGTGGTGCCTTTTAGCCATTTGTCATTGGTGGTTTTAATTGTATGAATCTTTAAAAGATAATAGGGTGTAGCGATCGGCATGGATCCCTTCTATCGATAGGGATGAGGTTGTACCACACCTAGCGAGTTCGTCGGCTTTGCAGTTTCCTGGTATGTCACAGTGTCCCGGCACCCACATGAGGTGAATGTTAAAATGCTCGGCCATCTCGTTAAGAGCCGGCCTGCAATTAAGGGATGTTTTAAAGTAGAACATGACATTGTCCAGGGATTTTATGGCGGCCTGACTATTGGAACAGATGGTGATATCCCTTTTTGATATCACATTGTTTTTTAAGCCAAGACAGCGCCTCTTTAATCGCTATGGTTACTGCCTGAAAAACGCTACAGTGATCAAAAAGCTTCACGGAGATAGCAATGTTGAGGTCTTGTGAATAGACACCCGCACCCACCCCTTCTTTTGTCTTTGATCCATCTGTGAAAATGCGCAGAGGATCTTTCAGTGTCTGCCTGTCAGTCATCCAGTCCGATCTGGAAGGAATGCTGATTGAGAATTTCTTTTCGAAGATGGCCTGGTATAGTAGGCGGTCGGTGTCGCTCGATAGGAAATTGAATTCCTTGAGAATGGTTGAGTGGCCAGTGTTGAGTTCGGACCACAATCGAAGTGTTTTGAGTCTCAGGGCTGTGCTTGCTGCTGCTTGTTTCCCGATTATTTCCAGAGGTGGGAGATGGAGGAGAATATTCAGTGCGTCTGACGGAGTACTTCTCAATGCCCCGCTGATACACAGGCAAGCCAGTCTTTGTACTCGGTTGAGTGCATTGCAGTTTGTTGCACAACAAACAATTTCTGACCGTTTTTACTTTCCCATTAATAATTAGTGTCATATATTCAAAAAAAATGTCTGCGTTTGGGCGCTTGATGCACAAAAAGTTCTTGACTACTGGCCTCAAATGGGTTCAATGTGAGTAAGCCAACTCACATATATGCTGTTTACGATAAGGACCATCAACACTGACGTCTTCGACAAAATGTTACTATAGACAGCTACAACTACGAAGTGATGGAAGACTTTGTCTACCTAGGCTCCGAGGTTACGCAGAAGCTTGGCCACTAGACGAAAGTCCTTCGTAATATCTTTGGTATCGTATGTACTGGCGGTGCTTGGAAGAGGATACTGAACGACGCTCGTACTGTCCGTGCTTTACAGTGACATCAATCTGATCAAACGAGTTCGAGTACTTTGTCTAAGATAGTTTGGTGATGTAGAGTGAATGGACACTAAGCTCTCGGCCTCCAACCCCGAAGGCAGTAAATTAATACCACGCCTCCGGTGCCGCACGCAGCTGGAAAGGAACCTCAACGTGCGTGGTTGGTTGGTTGGAAGCAACTAAATGAAGACCATTTGTTGGCTGAGGCCCAGGTCCACCCCGGACTGTAGCGCCAGCCAAAGAAAAAGACTTAAAAACGAAACAGACTGATTTTAAAACCTTATTTAAAAATTGCTGTTAATATGAACCGTCTTGATTTAGATATGCACCAGGGAGTTAGGGAAGAAGAAATGAGTTTTTTAAGGAATTAAGTTAATGTTACATCTGCACTGGCGCCGAACATTACCAGGTGGTCATCATAGCCATGTAACATTTAATCCTTGGTCCGCGGCATTGTGGGTATCTGCGTCGATCCCAGTGCACTTGAACACCGACGTCTAGGTTCACTCCCTGTCTGTGCGACAAAAATATAATTTATTTTTTTTTGTCACTGACAATGCTCGAAGAGTGGTTTGTCTAGAAAAACTTCTCAAACTTGGCCGTTCGGAGTCGGCATCCTTTCCACTCGTGAGAGAACAACAGCACGCACAACACGAGTGGTTGCTGAGGAGCTAGGCTCTGGTCCTCTATAGGCTGTAGTGCCACCCAAATAATACCCATCCACCAACTTTAGCTTCTTTCAAGGTTAATTATGATCTAGTTTTTTTTTTTCAAATGAAACTAAGCTTACTTCCATTTGAAATGTCATATTCGTTGTTTTTAATGTATGAATGTGTATTGTGGGTGCCACAGATGGCGCCAATCACAGATGGAATGTAAGATATTCAAAAGAAATGTGGAATGTTGGCACATTTCGAACTTAACTTATTGAGTGGAACTTAAATCGGTTCGGTTACAGTATCAACAAACGGCCTTAGACACGTTAAATTGCATCCATGCCTTCAAGACGCCCGTTCTCTTTTCTTGAACGGCAACAAATGATATTTTATTTCATGTTTGATGCACATTAAGGTTCGCATAGAATTGTGTCCCATATATGGGCCGTAAAAGCAACACCTGTGGTGGGCCATATTATCACATATTAATCGATTGAATTCTCCACATGCTCTCCACCACACATCTTTTAAGCAAGGCAGCGAATATACCCTCAGTTGGAAGGAAATCAATGAATAGTGGCATGTGCATGGTTGACCTGTTGTGGAATATTCTGGTTGGCCACATTGCAAACAATTTTGCTTATTTCAAATGGCCCCATCGCACCATGTCCCAATAGAATACACTTCCTCCCCCTTCTGAATAATTCACCCCACTTCCACTTTTCGAACTCGCCGCGTTGTCAGTCTGAATGTTCTCCTCTCCAGGTTAGTTGCAGTAAACAAAAACTCGCTCGAAACAAAGAAAACAACAGCCATTCCGTCATCCTGTGGCGCATTCCACATCCAATTGAGGTCAGCATATTTTCCATAAATCACTCCAAGCCGCAGCATCCGGACGCCAGTGTCCTCGCAAACAATGCTTTGCATTGAAACCGAAGAAGTTTTGCCCATCAACACCCGCCACAGGATCCCCTAATTAAATGGATCTCCTTGAGGTTCCGCCACAACTTCATGCATAACTCTCGCGGTGGGGTGTATGCACCACAGCAGAATAAATTCAACCCAAGGAGATGCTAACAATGTCAATTGCAGAAGAGCGTAGCACTTGTCGATTCTTGTATTAATCAAATTATTCGCTGATTCCATTTCCCACTGACGTCGCCGGAACGAAATGCACAAGTTTTTCTTTCTCTAAATCAACATGGGAGGACCCCCTCTACCAGAGTTGAGTTTGTCCTCGCCACCGGCACCGTCCGCTGAACTGTGTTCGTTTTTAAATTGTTTGCAACTTTAAGTTGCGTGGGAAATGCGAAATGGTCGCAAGGATTTCCATGTCACCCGGGGATCAACTGGGATGGAACATCACTTCAAAACGGCATTATGAGGGTGTAAACAGTTTTCGTCATGTCCTCGACTCGAAATGATGGCATCATGGCAGTTTGCTCAGCGTAATGGATGCGTCGAGCTGTCCGGGGAAGTTGGACCGTCCGTCCTGCCGGTTGGGGCTCCTGTCTGGTCCTCTGTTTGCTGTTTTGTGTAATTCATGTTGGCACAGCGGGCAGCAGCCGCAGGGTTGCTGCTGAAATGATTACTCACGTGGCTTTAATTTCTTCGCACAAGTTTTCATTTTACTTTTGAGCAAGTTTGTGCGGAGTTTGAAAGGTTTTTCCTTTTTTTTCGGTTCTTTTTTGGACACGAGCTTTGGGCCTGAGGCGATTGTGGCTCCGCTTGTCCAACACGAGTCCTTTGAGAGAAATGGGAGATGGGGGAAACGGGTGCTTGCTTAGGACAGTGGGAGGATTTACGGGCGTTTTGATTGATCGATGGAGAATTTTAGGCCGAGTTGATGACGTTGTTGGGATTTCTTGGTTGATTGGAGGCAACGTCAGCAAATCCCATCACATTCGTTGATGTTGATTATTCGAAAGGAATGGAGGGCCTCATTAACAACTTATGGATTATTTCTGTCCGTTACCAGCACTCTCACCAAAAAAGGGATGCTAGCGGGAAGTATGCAGCTGAAATCAAGATTAAACCAAACAAGCTGGTTCTAGAGAAGCTGCGAGCCACATCACAGAATCCAGGAATGTTTGTTTTGTCAATTCGATTGCTTTTGGGTATCACCTGAAAACTGATTAACTTTGAAATCATGATTCCTCATCAACTGGTATTTCAATGGAACCTGATGTGTGCCAATTTGTTTCCTATTGTACCACCCATATGTCAAGAGATCTATTTCATCGGACGGAAGATGGTCCAAAAGACATACCACTTCCCTTGTGAGAGATGGTAAGTCTTTTGTTCTGGATCACTTTAATTCCAACTGAAGTGGGTATCCAATGTAGTGCTAGATATTCACATAAAATGTGCTCGGATGCTCGCCAAAGCCATCGGATCTCTTATCCTCCTTCAGCCAAGGCCAGCTTACCTTGTGGAAAGAAGGAAAGCGTTCAGGGTCTATGAACGCAGATTCAAAGCCCGTCCTAGCAAACTTCTCTGCGAATTCGTCGCCTGCAATGCCTCTGTGTCCAGGAATCCGGAGAAAGTTTAGCAAGGGATTGTAGAGCAACGACGTTTTAGAGCTCATTACGTTAAACAATAATGCATAGAGTCAGGTAGCCTGTCTAAAAATATCTGACGGAAATCCTTGGATTGTGTCCAAAAGACTAAGGCTCCGACTCCAGAAGCAATCTTTGATCCGAGTGTCAACTATATGAGACTTCTGGGGTCTTGGTCCAGTTATCATGACTCAATATTTCAACCTCAAGTAATCTTGCGAAAAATTGCTGTATGACGGAATTGTTCAGAACACGTGACCTGTTAAGTCGCCTAAGAGCTGCATTTTAATGGCATAAATGCCATTTATTTTCCCAATGAGTCAGGTCGACTATAGCTTCTAGGGCTGTTTCGGCAGATTGACTAGTGTCCCCCTTTGATGCTACAACATTGGGTGACTTGTAGTAGTAGTGCATCTTGCATTACGACGTTACGATTTATTTCCTCTGATAACAATCACAGCATAAGCCATGTTGGTCTGAAGATCTGCTAGCAATTTGTTGATAACTAGTGAAAACAAAAAGGGTGGAAAGAACCTGCCTTGTGGATATGCCTTAGCGGCTCCAGGCGAGGAAGTGATTGAAAGACTCTCCAACTTGGCCCTGCTCCAATAGTTACTCGGTTTTTCCGTGTGTCTGCTTCTGACCGTCCCTGTCATTCCTCTTCGGGTAGGGCATGCCTGCAGTAGAAGGCGATTAAAATCCTGAGCTAAAAGCTAATGGTTTAGGAAATAACCTACCCCATTGCCTGTCAAAATGATGGTTTCTAGCTCGCAAACAAAGGAATAAACGGTAGGTGCCTTATCTTATTATATATACTGCACAATAAGTCTTCGGCTTTATAAGAGTGGAGGCCAGTCCCGGTATGTTATGGCATCCTACTGGTAGCTTGACTAGAGGCTATAGTCTGGTGCCACGGAAGATCAGGCTTACGCCCGTGAGACCCGCATAGGTCTCATCCTGATCGCTTGAGGTTGGTCCCCAAGTGGGAGCGTCGTTGTGACTGTGGTTTAAGACCCGAAGTCGTGGGGAGAAGTGGAGTGAATCTTGCCTAAATAAATGCGATGGGCATTTGCGACTCTTCGACGTGAAAGGTTTTGATCCAAGTCTATGTGGAGTTGCAGAAAACAACCGGGTGCTACAACCCAAAGAGTAGCAGAGGGACTTAGATGGGCCCCACTATCCTACCAAGGTGGAGAAATAGGTCCATAAGCTTGTTTCTAAATTCTGACCTTGAGGTTCCTACGGAAGGTGTGTGGTTCAGCGTCGTAAAATGGTCCAAAGATGTACTGTATTCGTGATATAAGCCTAACGGCAGGAGATCACGTAAAACACTCATTATCTGTCTCTGTCATTGGGTCGCAGGTAGTGTTGTCAATGTTTGAATTGGTTTTGAATTGGTTTCACCTTCTATCGTTTTGAGGAGTTAATGAAGAGTACCTATGGTAGATTTGCTTGACTATTAAGACTAAAGTTTTAGATTTCCATCCAATTGAATAATAGAGCCACTAAAGATCCATCTGAAATTCGAGGCTCAATCCCTTCTCTGCGGCGCAGAAGCGAATAATTTCTTGAGTCTATCCTCCTACTGGAGTTGAAGGAATAGACAGAGAAGCGACCTGCAAGGGATGTTCAGTAATCTTTGGCTTCGTCTTGGTTAGACAACTTAGAAAAAGTCATTCGTCATATGGTGGCATAGCACATAAACTCAACCAAATTGCTCAACCGCAGGCTAACTGAACTTATTAGTTATTTCAAATTCCCTGCAATGCTAATGCTAATATCTTTCAAAAATCTACAATTTCCTGGAAATTAAAATTTAAGATCCCACTTGTTCATTCGCACGATAGGAATACAAGCAGCAGAGGATTGTTTATTGCTCATTCCGTAGAATGATCCATTATTTGAAAAACAATTATCTGATAAATCTCAGCGGCGTGTCTGTGCAATAAGCAAGTAAGAAAAAAACAACGAAATGACTTTCGTCGTCGTAAACAAAACAAAACGAAATAAAAATAAGAGATGCCAGCAAGGTGGCAACGGATGTGAATATGCTGCTCGAGCTGGGGTGTCGTAACAAAGCAATTTTCTCTAAAATGTCGGCCATTAAGATTTTTCAATGTGTTTTTGATTTATTTACTTTTTTTTGCGCTCTAGGTAGTTCATGCGATTACTGTTGTGACGGGAAAGAGGGGGTCTCTTTTTTATGGTTTTCCTGAATTTACATCTTTTCTGTGATGGTTATAGGAAGCGCAGTATCTCCCCGGGGGAGTTGGAGCTGAGGCCAAAGTGTTGTTGACTTCGAGACATTCATCAAGCCATAATGTGGTGTGGGATAATTTAAATGGAATTGAAGTTGGAGGCCAGGTGATGAAATGGAGGTATGGTGAGCATGTGACTTTTTTGGAACTGATCTGGTTAAAGTTAAGGTACGATACGATCGAGTTATGATGACGTGAACACTGCGGGAACACTCGGGGGACCTATTGGTGAAGTGTGAGCAATTGGAGAAGACTTGGGAGAATTCATGTCTCAACCCTTTCGACACGGAATTTAATCAATGACCTTACATCAATATCTACTTCGACGTAGGATGTAAATCACCCGATTTCGATGCAAATTTTCGAATCTGTTCAAGACTTTTCGCATAATTCCTGCCCTCGGCCAAAAAAACAACTAACGCAACGAATGCTATAAACGCCGTTTTATTGTTGATCATTGTTCGAGTCAGACACATATGAACACCTCTGCTACTTTCTGGGTCGTAGCACCCAGCTCTTTCATGTGAAAATCCACACAGACTTGCATCAACACCTTTCATGTCTCAGAGTCACAAAAGCCCATAGCTTTCATAGACAAGATTAACTATCACGCACGTAGGTATATCTTCACTTCTCCCAGCGACATTTGGTTTTAAGCCACAGCCACAAAGACCTCCCACGTATGGGCCAACCTCAAGCGATCTGGTTGAGATCAATGTCGGTCTTAAACGTTTTTGCTGATCTCCCGGGGCACCAGAATATAGACCCTGGTCAGGCTACCTGTAGGATGCCATAGCATCTCAGGACTGGCTGGCAATATTATAAAAAGCCGTTGTCTGATTCGTGCAAGACCTACATAAGTTCAATCACTTTCCATTTATTCCTTTTTCTGCGAGCTTGAAACCGTTTTCAACTATCACTAAGCCTGTAGCTTTTAGCTCAGGACTTTCGTCGCCTCTTGTCATGTCTTACCTCGGCTGTATTCTACGACCCATACATCCAGGGGAAGGCGCCACGACAAGTGACTGTTTGAATTAACGTGATCACCCGTCGTGAAGGCTAAATACCACGGGGCCTCACCCACAGATTCAGAAAAATGCCGACCAACGCGCTGATTTCGAACTCAAGCACGAATTGAGTGACTATCTATCGACGATATTCTCTCCCCTTTGGTATGGGCAAGGCCTATGTAATACTTCTGTTGCTCTATTGGTCACAATTTGTAATGCAACTCTACACTGAGCTGGGTCATCATTCCATGCACATTTCAGAGTCAAGCACGATCGGGCGCCACACAGTGATTTGTTTCGATAAAATTCGTTTATTGTTTATTTGATCGTTTATTTTTCGTCACGATAAAGTGCTTACAGAAGTGTCTTAACGAACTGCCTTGTATGGTTGCCAATTTGGTCAATTTTGTTGACACCACAAAAATTGCCCTAGATCCCTATAAACATCGCCCATTTATTACCTCTACAGATTGTAAATGAAGCCAGACTGCATAAATTGTCCCCGCTCAGACAGTCTATTAACCGCCTGAGGGGGGGAGTCCATTCATAGAACACCCCCAAAAAAGCAGTCACTTCCACACTAAGGCCATGCCAAATGGCCAGACTTTGTAAAAGTTCATGAATATCTTATGATTCAATAAAAATGAGATTGTTCGCCTTGAACTTCGCCTTTAAGCACTCACCATCGAGAAGTCGCATCATTCGCCAGCCCACCACGCAGTCCACTTGATTTATTTCATCGCATTGACAGTCCAACGGAACGCATTAAGTTGTTGCTCAATGAGCCCCATGAACCGTTTCATGAATCATTCTGGCCACTTGATGAAGGCCTTCATCCACGGGACAACTTCAACAACAATAAAACTAAACCAACACCCAGGACATCGCTCACTTTGAGCAAGATGACACCACAGAACCAACCACATCGAGTGACACAAAAGAAATTGCCGAAAAATGGCATCAAACGCACACAGGCGAGCGTGTGTAGGACCCAACCACCGCAACGAACGCCGAGCAAGGGTAATTACTTTAATGCGGAGCAGTCTGTCATCGGGAAGGTGAAATGTGTTTATTTGAGCGACGACGGCAGACGGAACGCACTCGTAAGTCGTACATCCATGCGGATGTGCCTTAATTGAAATTAGAATTAATGGAAGGGAAGGATTCCGATTGACTGGCTTTATGTGCGGTGATTAGGGCTAGGATGGCTTTTTTTCTGTTTTGTTTCATAGAAGTTGCCCAAGGGGTGAGGAGGATGCCACGCCACCACATCCACGCGGAGTTGTGCTCGCAACTCATGCCACGGTTATGGGCAATTTGAAATCGTGGCAAGGGAGTCTCTATGAGAAGTCAAAAGGATGCCAGATAAAATCATTGTTCATGTAAGTCAATTTGGATAATGAGTCTCAAGAGCATGTGGGAAATAAAATGCTTCAATCCATACAAGTCACAGGGACTGGATGGGATAATACCAGCTGAGCTCCAACAAAGTACAGCCATGATCATCTCCTTGGCTGGAGGCTATTTTCAAAGATTGCGAATCGCTGTCACGTAGAAACACGTTAAGGTTGTTTTCATACTTAAGGCTGGAACGCTCCAACGATCATCTGTAGGAATCCTGCCAAGTGTCACATTGTGTCTGACCACAATTTCTAGGCGTAATCTAAGCCGTATAGTCTGGGCGCTTAGGAACCGTATCCCTCTACAGAGTGTAGCCCCAGATCCAACTAAGCCCTTGTTATCTGACCATGCGTACATCAATGGCATAACCATAGAAAAGTCCCTGTGCACACTCTTGTACGCAAAATTGAGGAATCACTAAGTTTCAGGGAATATACCACGGTTGGTTTCCCAGACATAAAGAGTAAAGCCTATAAGCGGGAATAGTAGCATTAAAAGACCAATTACGCTGACGATACTTTCAATCGGAGCCTATCACCTAATGCCGTACAAAGTGCGGCCGACTCTTCTTTAGTTGTATTATATACGTACCAGCCTTTTTTGCATTATATATATGTATATTTTTCATGAGCGCCTCTTTCCCAACACACTTGATGGATCGCGGTGACGTATACTTTTTAGCAGACATTTTCAAAGCCTCGGCTGGAAAACAGCAATCCCCAACGAGGAGACCAATTCCCTGTCGTTCGAAGAGCGACACATCCGACTCCGAAAGTGGTCGAGTGGCTCGAAAGGAATGCACACAAAGCATGTTCTGCTGACTGGAGCTCTGGATGCTGCCGTTGGTCAATCAGTTGATCAATTCCAACGTTGCGTCGATACAGACTCTATGCCTGCCCCTCTGACCGCTCGGCAGAGAGGCAGACACATGGTTCTCGACTCCAAAACCTTACCACGTGGAGAAGGAGGTACAACAACGACAACCTCGTTGATGTTAACAAAAGCTAAGGCAGACCTCTGTGCTACATGCGGTGCTGTAATAACGATTTCAAATCAAGACGAAAACCTTACTTTACATTTTAGCTCCCTATAAAGATGCTTTGTCCTCAGTTGAGAGCGACCAATTAGTACACGTGACAATGTTGTTGACACCTAGATGCTACCATGCCTTGCCATCCGTGTTCCCACCAGGCCAGAGCATCATATTTTCCAGAAAAAACCGAACAACGCCTTGCCGAACGGTGGTGTAGGTTTTGACCGGACGGACGAGAAGTAACTGAACTCTATCATGTATGACGCGCCGAGACAGTTTTAATAACGTATCAGTTTCCTGTTGTCAAATGCTTGTCCCAATGATGCTCTATTAACAGAAAACCATGAGTTGAAAGTTGGTGAGAGGGCTGGCTGCTTAAAGCAAATATGTGCCTATTGTGGTTCCACGCGGATTGACTTACATCAATATCTCTAACCACTTGGTGCTTGAGACGAAGTTGCTGTCCTATATTGAAGTCATTCACTTCGCTGAACTCTCATTAAATGCAGGCTGACTAGCTAGAGTACTGCAAGATCAGTGGAGGCGATGTGTAGCTTTTACAATGCGCAGTGTCCACACCGATGACTGTCCTAGGTGCAGTCTACATTATTGCGTCTCCCATGAACTCAACTTTACATTCGAATGTCTGAATTTTTGTTCAGAAACAATTCTGGAGCAACTTTTGCGTTCGAATGCCGCAGAAGTCAGGACATCAACGCAAATTTAATTTTTTTATCATTTTAGGTTCATTGGCGTCATAAACAGAGACAAAGACGAAGACGCACATGACACAGCAGACTGCTATACATTGTTGAAGGGGACATCAAACTGAAGCAGATGTCAGCTATGCACTCTCCAAATTACAGTCATAGTCCGTTTTTTCGTTTCAAGGCTGATTTTATTTTCAAAACTCTCTCTATACACAAATTCTTACAACTAAACTACACAAGTCTCTTCAAACAATATGACGCCTATGGTCCACATAATGTATGGTGAGTGCGACGGATACAATAAAAATCAGCCCTCTACGTTGCAAGAATCAGAGTTCATACGGATCGAATGTCACTTGACATTAATGGGAATCTGACGCGAAACAATTAAAGGGAATTGTTTTTCGTACTGTGTGCTTGCAGTGGATCACACTAAAACTCACAAAGAGAGTATTTAATGCCACTCTAAGAAACGCGGCGTAAAAAGCTCAATCAGATATGGCGCACCTCAAGGAGGAGTGTTATCCCCTCTAGCCGTAAATGAACTGATACTACTCTTGAAGAACACTGGTTGCCTATGCGGATGATGTTGCCAAAGCCTTCAAGGAAAATACAAACAAGTCTTGAAGGATCTAATGCAACGTGATCTCAACTTACTAAACAACTAAGCTATCGAAAATGCTTTGGGCGTTAATCCTCAGATTACCAACCAAAATCGTCCTTGTCGCTAGGAAATAAAAAAATTCCTCTGATATAAGACTCCATACTCTAAATGACACTCGTATTCCTTCCTCTATTAAGGCTAAACAATAGGCTAAACAAACCAAGTTGGAGACCAAAGAGCAAGAAAAGCCACTACGGCCGTATACATGAGCAAGAAGGCCATCGGACACCAATGGGGTCTCTAACCGGATATGACGATACACTTACTCATTATAGCTGTCATCAGAGCCAGCTTCTTATGCGGCGAGGTTGTGTGGTGACTCATGCTGCACGTCGAAGGAAGGCAGTGACAAGCTTACATCTGCATCAGTGGAGCCCCTAAAACCTCTCCCATCCATGTCCTTGACATTCGCCTGAATCTCACCCCGATGGATATATTTGGTAAGCAAACAGATACCAACTGTGCATGGGCACAATTGTGTAACTGCACTTAAGGACAAGCCAAGATCTTACATGATCAGTACCTAACCCCATTTCAGCTTGAATATACTTCTCCGCGACACCTCCTCGAAAGCAACTTCAAAACTCTGATTTCGCACAGAGAACTGTGGCGCGATGGCATCATACCCCTTGCTAAAGCCGTACACTTTAACACAGATGGATCCAAGACGGAAGATGGCATACCAAGGGAAGTTTTCTCTGAGTGTTTCCCCGATCACAGCAGCGTCCTTCAAGCGAAGGTAAGAGCTATTAGCGAAGCCCTGTCCTAGCCAATGTGGAGCGCAACAAAAAAATGTTAATCGACTTTCGTGCATTCCTTAACGAGACGACTGAGCAGTTCAAAACGGGCTTGTGCTGACTGCCAGCGAACTCACCAAAGCCACCACTAGACTGCCAGCTGAAGAAATCGTCTGTACAATACATTCATAGGCACCCCTATACGTACCTTTAAGCTGCAGCTCAAATACCTACACATGCAAGGTCGGCAGGCACCACTTGTCGAACCTTAAATCAAATCTGGCCTCATCTTGAAAAACTTACTACTGCAGTGGGAATAATCACCGGACACTGCCAATTAGGCTTCCACGCAAAAAGACTGAGCCGTTCTCCAAAGACTTCTATAGAAGCTGGCTAGACTCGGATGAGGACGGTCCTGCTCTCGCCTCAACTTGTAAGGCCACTTTAGGCTCATACCTGTATATTTGTTGACAAAACTGGCTAGCCGTCGTTATCAACCTCCTAAATTGAATTATACACGTGGCGGTACAATGGGTCTAGTATGGTCTAAGTGCATAAATGCCACCACCTATGTAGCCTTCTAAGTCACCTTCTGGCTACGATGTTGGCTTGGATGTGAGAGAAGGAAACGCATGATGGCATGGCGTCGTGAGTGAGTACAAGTGCGATGCTTCTCTCACAAAACAAAGCTTCTACTATCAGTTTATGACAGCGGCTCACTCATGAGATCATTGCCACATTCTATAGCGTCCTCGACCTCAACCTAACACACTTCCTCCTTGAATCATCTTCAAAAGGAAGACGGCATCTAAGAGAGTGGACCAAAGACAGAAGGAACAATCAAGACCCGACCTCGAAACCTCCCCAACCTCGCATATATTTCCAACCACAATTCAAAGAAGAAAATAATCGGCCTCACCCATCTAAGACGTTTATTGTCACATAAACCGCCATTAGGCCATCAGCGGAAACCTATTTCAAAATTGGAACATAAAAGCAATCCTTTCCACATCCTTTCTCGCTCCTCCTCATCGTCACACATTGTGACTCAATTTTAACGAAAACCCGCAAACAAATGACATCCCTTTGTTCTTCGAAAAGTCTCGTCAATTTGTTTTTTCCCGGGGCTGCGTGCAGTTTAACGCAGCGTCAGCTGAAGTACTGAATGACGTGTTTTCTAATTTGGTTCACTTTTAAGGACACGTGCAGATGGCATCGCTGTCGTCACACGTATTGGACGCTCAATAACCGAAGCTTTTACGACCGTCAAGGATCGCAAATTGGTCGTAAATTTAACGAGAAAATTATAAGTACCAGATAATGTTCAGCAAATGTGCACCGAGTACAGGCAGTGCCCCTCGGTCGTTACTGGGCGGGGAGAATTGCAATAAAAGATAACAACATCGGTTGGTTTTGAGAAGACAATTCAATTCAATGAAGAAATCGACGTGAGCTGGCATTTGAATGGGAGGAGGTGCGAAGACAATTGTGGGGGCTTGTAGCATCCATTGGAATCAATTTCTTGAACTTGGAGTGTATTCTATTTGCACCATTGTCTTCGCATCTCATGCACTTTACAGAAACAGTGGCAACAGCTTACGTGTAGAACAAGCGTCTTCGAACAAGTGAGAGAAATTAACAAGCACATGGAGCGACCTCGAACGAGCATGAGTGGTCGTGAGTCGTAGAATAAGCAACAGCAAGGCCGCACAAGCCGAGTAAAAGTAGGCAGCTCCGAAGAAACCTCAAGGAGTGGACTAATCTAGACGAGCACTCAACCTTGTCGGTAACAGGTGGGCAGAGCTTGGGCGAAATGTTAATTGCAAAACAAGCCCAATGGTCGCTTTCACCAGAAGAAGAAACAGACACATATAAAGGAACCTACTCTCTTCGGAGAAAGGATAGAATTCTCAAAAGAAGTCATGAACAATTTCTGTTGCCAAATGCAATTCTCATATTAATAGAACCATTGGCAAAGCCAAGACTGCCTTATGAACCACCAACAGTATCATCGGTAAAAATCGAGGCGTTAAGGCGATAAACAGCCATCATCAAAGCAGCACTTACTTACGCTGCACCAGTGTGATGGTGCCAACAAATGCACAAGCCAAGCAGTAGAAACAGCAAAGACTAGCTTGTGTCAGCATCACAGGGGCAAGGAGAACAACCCCCACAGAGAAGACACTAGAAGTCATCAGCTAAAGAAGAAAGCTATGGCAACGGAAAGCAAGAGCAGCACAGTAGGATGACCGGTCTAAAATACGGGAGGTGAAAAAGCTTGTACGCTTGAAGAAAAGGTGTCTTGCAACCTCTGAGCTGAAGGATATCGAAGAGTCTAAGGATGAACAAAAATATACGGGCCCTCTATAAAAAAGCAAGCTTTACGAAAGGCACCTAGGCTCTTCGAAAATACGACGACAATCTAGTTATAGATTCCATCCACTACACTGGCTCGACCAAATCGAGCCCATGGACAACAAGGCTCCAACAAAGTGGGTCTTCGGATTCGAGCCTTCTGGTTCGAGAAGGAGATGAAGACCGACCCTCTGGTATAGAGACCAAGCTGTGAGAAGAGAACTTGATGACTTCGACCACCGTGATGACACGACTGACCGTCATCGATGGAAGACAGCAATTGCTCAGGCTCGGAACCTCCATGTCGCCGGTTTGACAAGTAAGCTAGTAAGTAGGGCGTATATGACTTACTTTTGGTGGCAAACTGAACTGAGAATATGGTGGTAAAATTTGAGAGGGATGAGAGCACAGATTTCGTTTTTAGGTGAGGATCACAAGCTATGTTCAAAATAAACGATAGACGAGACGATCGTAATCGCCTACATGACGCAAATCATCAACGATATCACTGAGGAGAATGAATGATGGGTTGATGACGGTCGATAGTTACACGATTAAGCCCCAGTTTCATTCACCGTGACACTCTCGTGCCCGATTTCACAGTACAAACTTATCTGCTGGTTTAGCTAAGTGTAGGATCAAACTTTGATTTCGCTTCCACAGTCAATATTTTACGGTGGCTTCAGTAAGTCAAGGATTGAGTGTCATTGTGAACAATTGAGAGGCACGAACGAAATAGGGATCGTGGTAGAAAACAAACATCACTCAAATGTCAAGAGGAAATGGGAATACACTAACACAACAAGCGAATGTTCATGCATGTGGGGATATTGTTGAAATATGCATAATTTATAAATTTGCGTGCTCACTGCTCTCTCAGAAGCACTGCCAGATTAAAAGACTAATTAGTTCTGTGTGTTAGTTTCCTTCATGTATTTTGGGGTTTAAATAAGTTGAATACACTAACGGAATACACATTTCAGCCGGTATCTCACGAATAAATGCTTCAATCTTGTCGTCCAATGTGTCAATTGAAGCGGGCTTGTCTGTATAGACATGAGCTTTAACATAGCCCCACAAAAAATAGTCTAAAGGCGTTAGATCGCACGATCAAGGGACCGGTCCCGAACGTGAAATAAAATGTTCACCGAACTCGCCTCTCAATCAGTTCACTGTTGCGCGTGCTGTGTGGCATGTGGCACCGTCTTGTTGAAACCACATGTCATGCAAGTCAAGCTCTTGCATTTTGGGCAAAAAAAAGTTGGTTATCATCTCACGGTAGCGCTCACCATTCACAGTTACGTTACAGTTCGCATCATCTTTGAAGAAGTACGGTCCAATGATGCCACCAGCCCATAAGCCGCACCAAACTGTGACTTTTTCTGGATACATTGGCTTCTGGCTCTTGCAATGCTTCTGGCTGATATTCACTCCAAAATCGACAATTCTGCTTATTTACGTACCCATTGAGCCAAAAATGAGCCGCTACAGTGGGTCGATTAAACTGACCATAAAATGGAAGAAGTGCGCGATGAACTTTCTTAACAGAGCACGCATTTTGATAATAAAATTCAGTAATTTGCAAGCGTTGTTCGTTTATAAGACGATTCATGGTTAAATTCTAGACCAAACTGAAGATGTTTGACAGTGAAACAAAACACGAAACGTGAGTCAGCCGTTTAAACCACTGTTGCCAAAAAGATAATAGCAAAATATCACCCTTTAGTATTTTGTAGGGTACCCTTTTGTCTTATTAACAACAGACAATCTCGACGGCATTGAATTTACCAAGTTTGAGATAACATCTGGTCCGATTTTTGATCATTATTCCTGCAGGACACGTTTCAGGTCGTCTTTTGATATGATCATGAAAGTGTTCCACTACTGTCAAATCGAAAGACAGGGGTGGAGTTCATAGCTGTTTTTCAACATTATAAAGCAACCACTCCTTAACTTACAACGAAGTGTGTTTGGGGTCATTATCTTGCTGGAAAATAAATTACCCCTCTATGCCTAATCTTCCGACGCTCTGGTGTAGGTTGCTTTTGAGAATATTCAAAACAAACATATCGATGATTTCCATGATTTTGACAGTGAAGACCAAATTTCCAACACCAGAGGCTGCCATACACCCCCAAACCATAACCGATCCACCACCGTGTTTGACGGTACCAGTCATGTTCTTTGGAAGTAGCTCCTCATTTGCCTTCCTCCAAACTTTGCCACCTCCATCTGAGCCATGGATATTGAATTTGCTTTTATCGGTAAAAATGACGGTATTCCAAAAAGTTGAATCATTCAATGAAAGTCCTTGTGCAGTTTTAGCGATATATGAACAGAAACTCACAGTGTTCTTGTGCATTATTCGTGTAGATTGCCCCCGTGTACTTACTCTTGTGACTAAAACCAAGCACAGGCAGAAGTACGAGCACGAGTAGTGAAACGAGAACCACTAGTGAAAAGAACAAGAAATGTTGATCCACACCAAGCCGCCTTGTGAGCATATGCCGTTCAGCAAGCACAAAATGTAAGACTAGCCTGAATCGGAAAACAAAGAGCAATAGTCCTTGAGCTAACGCAAACCGAGCAAAGCTGTAGACAACGAGCTAACGATCCATTGAACTCGTATCATGAATCATATGACACCTGGAGCAGCCCAACGCAGACACACACGACGCACAGTCCTCGAGTTAGCAAAAGCCATTGAACGAGCATGAATGACACTGCACTTAACAGGAAATGAGCAAAACGTCAAATTGAGGACAGGGCCTGAAGCAACTTATCACGTGAATACCGCGAGCTGCTGACAAACCGAGAGAAAGGAAACAAAGCAAATCCCTTGTCATTCCCCAGCACCGACATGTGGGGTTAGTTACGTCAGTCGTCTGATTAAGTTCTTCCGAAGTGCGTTGGCATTCTTTGCACAAAGTATTGCATGTCTCCTGCAATTCCTCTAGCTCGTATCCTTTGTTTCTTGGAATCATTTGGCATTTGCAGCCCCCGCCGAGTCCCCGCCTCACCCCCGGATCTCGTGACATTTCCGCAAGAAACTAGAGAACTACGACGACATCCCTCTGTGTTGACACACAGACTTCCAACGAGAACTTCTTCTGCATTCCGGAACTCCCCAGTCGACTGCATCATCCTGCGTCCGCACCCACACCAGAGTAAACATAACCCAGTTCCTGGTGCGTGTGGGTTGCACAGATTGTGCTACATCCCCACTCACCTCGGGGGATACCTGAAGATTGGTCGCCGCGTAGGCAGAACCAGGAGAATCCTTAAAGTGAGCCCCGGCGATCTGCCCAAATCCTTAAAGATGATCCAATCAGAATTCACGATACACTGGCAACCGACGACGAGCGCAGCCATCCGTGGCCGGGGCTCCGCTATGAACAATGAATTTCAATGAACCATCGCCCACCCGTCGAGGACGCCAAGACATCTGCGGGCTCCCAGCAGCGTGAGCGCCCGCATTCCACTTGCTCGTAGTTTATTCATACACCAGTGACTACGAGCGTCTCTGTGAGAGAGCCGAGCTGTTGGCACGGCACCAGGCACAGCCGCCCCACGCCAGGGTGCGCGTGTGCGTGTAGTTTACATGAAAATCAATTTGTTCCACATGTGAACTCAAATGCCCCCGGCAAGGGTGCATTGTCGACTCCTTGAATGGGACTTTATATTTTTCCTCTCTTGCTCATTGTCCCTCCCCCCCTCCCCCACACCACCGTGCGTAGCCTGAATGTGACTCGTGGAGGAATTCCTAATCCGATTTGTTTCTCTGAATAGGTTCTCCTTCGGAATTCCTAAGTTAGTTGTGCTCTGGCGTGTCGAAGTTCCTTTCTATTGATTGGATTCCCTCAGCCGGTGCGGGGCGGAAGTGGAAATAAGTTATGACCAAGTTATGGCATGGGTCGGCGGCGTGTAGGAAATCTTGTGGCCCAGGGAGAGAGTTGTGTCCGGCACGCTGCGACATGGGGCGCAGTTATGAGCTTCGTGGTTGAGGACTGTGACAGGGGACTCCGTTTTGTGCGGAGATGAATTGAAAGTCGTACATTTTGTAGGCGGTTGGCTTCTGAGAGCCCGGACGTGGGAACGAGAATATCGACACGGGATGGATATTATCGATGAACGAAGGGATAACGTGTCGAATTAGGATGAACGACGAAGGTCATGAGCTATCGACTTGAACACACAACCCGCTCTTCACCAAAGATCCTTGCGGGAATTCCTGAACGAGTGTAATCACGGATGGAGTTTAGTCGGTCCCTTCTTAATAATAATATAATATGGGTGGCGCTACAGCCCTTAGATTATTGTTCTCTCACGAGTGGAAGGACCTACAGTTTAATGCCGACGCCGAACGGCCAAGTTTGAGAAGCTATTTCTAGACAGGAAATACTCTCTGAGCATTGTCAGTGACTCGAAAGAGGTGGGCCGGTTAAAATAATTTTGTTGCACAGAGCAAACCTACGATGTCGAGGTAGGTTCGCACATACCCACAACGCCACGGGCAACTACAGTCGGTTCCTTCTAGCTGACGTAATAATGACATCATGATTTAGAGAGAAGACAGCTCACGTGGTCGGATACCATAAGGCAGTATCATCCAACAAGGAACAAACCACAAACAGCCTTAGTAACCACTGTCATTTTTTTTTCGGTGGAAATTCTGATGTCGGGCAATCCTAACCAAAGTCTTTACCACAGTCGTTCAGGTGTCCAGGTGTCATTGGTAGGCCTAATAGGGCCGCTGTGGCAGTTCGAAGATGGACTATGAAAACTATCAGAAAAGCCTTTCTAACCAGTGTACATTTTTTAAGATGCAAATTGCGAGACCTCGGAAGATGTCAATTAGTGTCATTTCGGCTTTACGCTGTCCTAAATTATAAGTGCTGCGTGGGTAGGCAGGTATATCAACACAACCTCGCGGCGGGCATTAAAGCCAAGTTTCACTTTTACGCCGCTCAAGTCCTCCAGTTCTACGAAGTGACCTCCAGCTTCTCAGGGATGGGTTCCCGTTCTTTGCTAGGGCTTGCAAAGCAAATGTTGGATGGAATAGGTTAGGTAAGGTGAGTGGGTAAACGAGGATTACCGCGTCTCACTTAAGTGCTATTGGACCCATTGTGATACCCATGGGGGTGAAGAAACCTTCAGTCGTACTCGTTTATAGTCTTGAGAGCTTCGAATTATAGATGTTGTGCTTCCAGCCGTAAGGTGGTCTCGACAAAGCTGCAAAAACAGATTAGTGGGATATTTGCTAAGTCTTTGGGGTTCTGGAAAGGGAAATCTCCCAGTGTTTGCTTTCTCAATGAACAGAGACTGGGACAATGACAAAGGAATTGGGAAGTGTCTTCAATCTCTTCATCGTCCCCTGTCGACTCGACCCGACTACTATCCGCAGCAGCCTTTCCGTTTTGGCATTACTGTACCTAGACCAGAATGCCTGAGTGGTCTCACATGTGGGAAGACAGTCCAACTTTTCATAACACTTCTGTCCACTTTGCTCTTGACATCAGCAAGGGGTGGAAGGTGGAGTAATGGGGTAATTTGAGATGCGTTGGATTCGACCACTTTCCTAGAAAGGTCATCTGCTAACTCATTGCCGTTTAGCCTTATTAGCCGGGACCCAGCATAGAGTGATCGAATGCTGCGAGCCAAGAACCTTGAGCTCTTTGCGGCAGATTGTGACTAGCATGGACTTGATTTCTATAGCCGAAATTACTATAATGGCCGCCTGACTATCAATTAGAATGGCCGGTGGTATATCCAACAATGATATCAGGACTTCCGCTTGGAAAACACTGCTGGTGTCAGGTAATCTGATCGAACAGTGCATGTTTAACAATTCGAAGAAGATACCCGCGTGATTGGATAAGCCTTATGCACATTTTGCAGCATACTGAATATAGAAGTCAAGAGGAATATGATCCAGTTGAGCCTCTAGACCCGCTGTAAGAGTGGAAGGGATTGCTCCGGTCACACCTATGCTTGCTAGTTTTTGAATTCTAGTTAGCAGCTTCAGGTTGGACGGATGTTATTTCCGTCGCTCAGTCATGATGCATACGTACTTACGGCACATCGTTCGTAGAGGTCTCCTATTGATATACGCACGTCCATGCGACACCAACTGATCACTCATGATTGGCCTCTTTTAGTTTCAGTTCTGAACCTTTCTGTATTCCCCTCCACATTTCACCTCAATCCACTCCTTCTTAGATATTCTCTACAATGACTTCCACCATTCAAATCCTTCTCATTTGATGTCACAATCAGAACAATATCCATTTCCATGCTTCACTTAGGCTCACCGGAGTGGATCGCCGGCCACTTAAGTTGACATGCGAAGTTCACGAATCCCCCAGCTTGAACTGACATCTCACCCAACTCGTGCCACTTCCCTCCGAAGAGCATACGCAACGTCAATTGAATCGCCGTGATGGCATATCAACACGCATACATAGAAATGAAAGCAAAACCAAGATAAGACATTCGTTTGAATGTGCGCCTCTTATCGGCTTCCCCTGTCAACGGCAGCGAATAGCACTCCGATTGGTTTCGAATTGTTCGAGTGGATTTCAAAGGAACGATACACGCGGCACATGGATGCGATAAGGTGTCCTTAATTTTGCGTGTCTGCACGAGGCAGGTTACGTTCATACATATCTGGTGTAATTGAGGGCATTGACTTTGGTTTCGCCGTTTTTACAAGGAATTGAAATTGATCGGGGATGGGTGCCGTGGAGCTGATTGAGATATTTGCTGTCACTGTCTGTGACATGGAATGGAATTTGCTTTCGTGGAAATATGCGAGATGTGGAAGTTAGAACGTCTTTTTCATAGACTTGACATTTTCTCCCGACAGACGAGACTTACCCCGCGATCTTCCAGTTGACTAAACACGGATTTCAGCGTCGCCATTGGGTAGTGGATAAATGCGATGTGAATCATTTTGGGAAGATATGCGTCAGCTTCCCGATCAACTCCCAAACTCTGCCTTCTTCAAAAATGTTCCAAGTCCTTCTGAAACAGGAACGATTTTGAACAACAAGTTCATAACATAGCAGCTGCCGAATTGCCAAACATGCGAGAAGAATGTTCGAGAAGAGTTCCGCACAACGTCTTCTGATGATGATTTAGCGTCGATGTCGAAGAAGGAACTATCATCCATCACCTTCTCGAGCACTCGGGGTAACTAGAAGCTTCTACGCAATTCTACACTCACAATGGCCTATCGGAACCATTGATATGGAAATGAAAAGGACGAAAGGACGCGCCTGCTATTGCAAGGTACGCCATAAGGATCAGCCAATTCAATCCAAGGTCTAATAGCTATGAGAGTATACCGGATTAGAGTTGTGTCCGACCCGAGTATAAAAACCCGTGTTACAGACGGTTCAGGGACAGTGTATTTCGGTTGCCGCCCGCGCGATTACAGAGAAAGAACGAATAATGGTCACTACACTTAACGGCCTTGTTTTATTTCGCGAAACATTCTTTGCTGTCACAGGTGTGTGGAAGAAGAAGCAACAAGAGAAGAGCAGGCAACCACACCAGGAATGAGAATGCATGTTCGCATGAGGCATAGCCGACTACCTTGCTCGAGGGAATAAGCGATCTCAATTGAAAGGATTAAAGTTAAGCCGGTGGCTACGCAATGAGCGACGAGTGATTAATCGACTGAGCGATGCATGGATGTAATATCGTTGAGCGATAAACGAAAGTGCGACTTTGTTTCATGACATCTCGTGGCTAAGGGATGATAGAACTCAGAAATAATCACTTAAGCGATTTCGCACAAAAATGTGCTCAAATTTCCAGCTGCGAATAATTCACTCACTCACTCTCAGTAGTAAATACATTTTCAATCGATTTCGTAGCACTTGGCTGAACGACAGGGGCTTTGGAGAATTTATCGCTCAACCGATCTCGCCCAGAAAATGTAACAGTAGCTCAAATTACCTGCGAATTACTAGCTCTTTATCATTTGTTACTAAATTGTCATTCAATTTCTAAGCACATGGTGACTAATCGCTCAAGTGATGTCGCTTAACAAAATGGTACCCGCTGATCAGTTTGCCTGAGGGGACGAATCCCTTAGTTTATCTATTGTTCATCTTCTTCAACTTATATCTTCTAATCGCGGCGGGCGTTTTTGCAGATTAAATCGCTCAAGCGATTTTGCCAAAAAAATTTAACAGTCGCCCAAATTTCCTGTGAACAACTCACTCTTTCTCATTTGTTAGTAAATTCTAATCGATTTCTGAGCACGACAGGGCGATTAATAGCTCAAGCGATGTCCCTTAACAAAATGGTACGCGGCGCTGAAATTCCCTGAGACAATTGGTCGGCATCTCATTTGTGCATCGATGTAAGATGAACATGCTCGATTGTCGGCGGGCGATTTTGTAAATGCTTGTAAAATTAATCGCTCAACAAATCGTCACTTTCCGCTTAGGCGCATTTCTCAATCGGCTAAGCACTAACTTGCTTGTCAATTGTGCTTCAAACCGAGTACAATTTACTTTGCATAAATAATCGCGTTAAGTGACGGTATTCTTAGCTCATCCTTGAATGTAGCCCTAAACGACGAACGTACTCACTGAACTTGTTCGTGTTCGCTACGAATTTCTCGTGTAAGGGCTGGTTCGTGAATCGTTCGCTTTTGGCGAAAATTGGCGTTACTTCTGTGATCGTTGACAGTTCGGAGAGCATGTTCGTCTCGACGCTGAGTCTCAGATAAAGTCCAAACGCACCGTCGTCCGTGGATACCTACGTCGCTCTCAAGGGAGGCCTGCGATGTTGTTCGCTATCTGAACGTGTAATCGTACATCTTTGTTCGGGGCCGTGGCGCTGTGACGTGTATATGTACGGGGGGCATTTCCAATCCGAACCAAACTACTAGGGAAATCAATCGATTCCCGTGTTTTTCTGCACACTTTCTCTATCTCTCGCCGTCCTTTCCCGGGGAACTGCAGTTTACGATGTGGGTTTACACATTTCAGCGGTGGCCATGTGCTGCAGCCGACCAGCGCAAGAAATGAGCAACAATGAAAGTTAAGCGAAACCAAAAAACGAAGTAAGTCTAATAAAAGTTGAAACAGATATAAAAAAAATATAAAAACAAAACTGCTCGCCAACTACCACAGGTGTCCTAACGTTACCGCTAAATGATCAACAAATCCTCGCATACTACTGGATGTGTTGACGGCATAGGCGGGAACGGTCTATGAGCTATATGACACAAGTGCGCCTACAGTGCTTTGGCGAAGAGGTGTTACAAAATTTGAGAGGATATATAAGTACATTGCATCCTAAATAGAATTAAAATAAGCAAAGTAAAATTAAGTTGCTACATAGCAAATTAATTAATGAAGTAGATCTGAGAACTTACTGCATATGTAATGCAGACAAGTACCACATCACATATGACACCGTCCACACGCGTCTCATAAGAAACAGAAGTTATGATGTTCAATTTAGAGATGGCTTAACCGAATCAATAAACTGAGTGCATAGACCGAACCAACCCAGATGAGTGTTCAATGGTTCGCAGATTTGATGTTGAATTTTCATTTATTCGTTTCATTTTAGTTTCTGCAACTCGGTTTATCAACTTGCGTTGAGCCATCTCCATGCCGGATAGATAACACATTAAACAGATTTCGCTACTGTCCAACAAGGGAATAGTGGACCATAAATGAACCCAACAATTACAAGACACAGGTGGGGGCAATTTCTCCGAGTTGTTGAAGATGCACTGCAAAGCATTTTCAACAATAAAAATCAAGTTCAAGGAACAAAGAGCTAAAGGACCTTAGTGAACAGCCCTCGATTACTCTATGATGGATCAAATATCGTAGGGACATAGCCGGCAACGAAGCAGGCGATAACCTTGCCAGCAAATGAGATGATCCATCGTATGTGTCAAAGCCCACGAGCAGATGTCATGATAAGAAGAAAATACCATAGATGGCACGATGCATTTATGGTAGTTCCATCACTATGATACAATGAAGGCGGTCAAGTCCCTGCAAGTTGCTAGAACACTAGCAAAACACTCGTTCTAAGACCTGCGGTGTTTGTTGTGATGAGCTAGTTTGCGGTGATGAGTGTTCAAAGGAGGCATGTACAACACAAAACTGTACGCCATCAGGATCTAACTAACGGCCTGAATTAATGTCACGGACCTGACAATACTTTCCAAAAATGAACATAAGCTGTTGTAGTCACTGTGGCGTATACGTACCTTTTTTCTCAATGCAATTGTATGACTCGCTGGAATATTGTGTTGTCACACTGTAGTCAGCAGTCATTGGGACGACGGCATAAATGCTGACAAGAATTGGAATTTATTAAAAAATGTGCAGAAATGTTTTGACTTTCTTTAATAAACACGAAATATCGTCAAACGGTGGCCCGTGGCGTTGTTGGTATGTGCGTCGACCCCAACCTCGACGTCGTGGGTTCGATTCCTGTGCGACAAAAATAATGTTCATGGCCCCTCTTTCGAGTCACTGACAATCCTCAAATATTATTATTGGCTAGAAAAAGCTTCTCAAACTTGCCCATTCAGAGTTGGCATAACACTCTTGTCCCTTCCACTCGTGAGAGAACAATAGCACGCACAACACGAGTGATTGCTGAGAAGCCCTGGCATTCTATGGGCTGTAGCGTCACCCGTATTAATTATTAAACCATAAAACGGAATGAAATATTAAAATATCGCCACGCAGGAGCTCTGGAGTTGTTTCACTCAATCTGGACGATGATGAACACGAATTTCGTCCCCCCGACTTAGACGAAGTCAAGAAAGCGATTTCTAGACTGAAGTCGAACAAAGCTGCTGGAGCGGACGGATTGTCCGCGGAACTGTTTAAGGCAGCTGGAGATGACCTGGTTGGGCGCATGCACCAGCTCATCTGTAAGATATGGTCGGAGGAAAGCATGTCCGATGAGTGGAATCTCAGCGTCGTTTGTCCGGTCCACAAGAAAGGAGATCCCTTTGACTGCGCCAACTATGGAGGGATCAGCCTCCTTAACATCGCCTACAAGATACTCTCTGCCGTTCTGTGTGAACACCTGAAACCCTTTGTCAACAACCTGATAGGTCCTTATCAGTGCGGTTTCAGGCCAGGAAAGTCCACTATCGATCAAATTTTCCCACTACGGCAGATCCTGGAAAAGACTCAAGAGATGCAGATCGACACCCACCACCTATTTCTCGATTTCAAGGCCGCATATGATAGCGTGCATAGAGACGAGCTATACAGCGCCATGTCTAGTTTTGACATTCCTGCCAAACTCGTCAGGTTGTGCAGGATGACGATGGAGAACTCTCGCTGCTCCATCAAGGTCGGTAACGAACACACCGAGACCTAAAATGTCAAAAAAGGTTTTAGGTAAGGCGACACGCTGTCATGTGACTTCTTTAACATCATATTTGAGAAGATCGTGCGAAACTCAAACGTAAACACCCGAGGCACGATGTTCCAAAAGTCCGTTCAACTGCTTGCTTACGCGGACGACATTGACGTGATTGGACGAACACAGCGAGCCGTCAATGAGGCGTTTGCTGGTATTGAAGCGGAAGCGGCTAAAATGGGTCTAGCGGTAAACCAGGGCAAAACAAAGTACATGCTGTCATCACGGAAGGACGCACAACATCGACGTCTCGGACAGAGCGTCATATTGGGCAGCAGAAACTTTGAGGTAGTCAAGGACTTCGTCTACCTGGGCTCCGGAGTAAATAGGGACAACAACACCAGTACCGAGATCAAGCGCAGAATTACTCTTGCCAATCGCTGTTTCTTTGGGCTCAAGAGGCAATTGAGTAACAGAGCCATCTCTCGAAACACCAAATTGAGCTTGTATAAAACCCTGATCATCCCAGTCCTGCTCTATGGCGCAGAGACATGGACGCTATTGAAAGCGGATGAAGAAGCTCTTGGTTGTTTTGAGAGAAAAGTTCTGCGTACGATCTTTGGTCCTGTTTGCGTTGATGGCGTTTGGAGGAGAAGGTTCAACCAGGAACTATACGGGCTGTACAGAGGCATGCACCTAGTTAAGCGTCTTCGGATCCAACGCTTAAGATGGCTAGGTCATGTAGCGCGGATGGACAACACAGCTCCCGAAGAGTCTTCGATTTTACACCCTTGGGACAGCGCAACAGAGGACGCCTCACACGAGATGGCGCACACAAGTGGAACAGGACTTCACCCAACTTGGTGTGCGCAGCTGGTGGCAGCTGGCGAAAGATCGTACTGGCATGTTGGTTGAGGCGCTGGTCTACCCCGGACTGTAGCCCCAATCAAAGAAGAAGAAAAAGGAGCTCTGGAGTATGAATTGCCGATTTGACGAAGAGATGATTGCATTGCCTAAGACAATTCGCTAATCCTTTAGCCCAGTGACCACTAACAACTGTGGATTCGTTGCCTGAAATCCCCCTGGCTTTCTGGCAAAGGATTACAGTGGATCTTTGAAAGTATTTGATCGTTTCGGAGTCTGTTAAGTTGAGTATTAATGCCTTTTTGTATCAAGTTAAAGATTTTTAAAAGACGCCACTCTTGTTCAGATTATTCTGAAACTGGAGGAGATTGAGCAGATATCAGTTCAACAGTAGGTGTACGCAGATGATGCGTTTTTTTCGAATGTTTGTTGCCACTGTTCCATGTGCTGCTTGAATATCAAGCGAATATAAGTTGATCTCAATGCTTTGTTGTTATCGTTTCGTCACACACCCCAGGAAACTTAACGAAAGACCTCTACAATTTTGAGAAATTAAAAAAGTGCTTCGTCGCGGCAACCAAGAACCCCACAAATGGAATGTAGAAACGAATGTGTTATTTGGGACCACAAAGCTTCTGTTTTGCTAGCTATATGGATAAGCGAACAACAGAAGAGCTGAGTAGTAATGAGTACCTTCAATGGCATATAGTCCTGTTTGGTAAGTGATCTATACGAGCTGTACCAAGATGGTGGTGTGGTCCGAACATGGACAGCGCATGGACACCATCGACCTATGAATCCCAAGTTTCCACTTTTGGGAAGAAAAGAAGACTAAATCACCAGCATTAAAGATCGAGCGATCATGGACATAATACAACTCATGTTCAGTAGCCTGAAAGATGGAATGCAAGTCAGGCTCACGCTTTTCTTGAGACTTAATAATAATAATAATATATAATATGGGTGGCGCTACAGCCCATAGAGGGCCAGGGCCTAGCTTCTCAGCAACCACTGGTGTTGTGCGTGCTATTCTTCTTTCACGAGTGGAAGGGACCTACAGTTTTATGCCGATTCCGAACGGCCAAGTTTGAGAAGCTTTTTCTAGACAGGAATTACTCTTTGAGCTTTGTCGGTGACTCGAAAGAGGTGGGGTCGTGAACATTATTTTTGTCGCTCAGAGCTGGATTCGAACCTGCGACGTCGAGGTTGGGGTCGACGCACATACCCACAACGCCACGGCCCCCCCTTTCTTGAGACTTATCGTGCCCAAATATTAATGCTTTTTTCACCAGACTTGTCCTCGTATCATTATTAAACGTTTCAATGTTCGAAGCATGTACGAAGAAGTGAAAAATTGAAAATAACTCCAGTTTCAAAGAAACAGACTGACTAGTGGTTATTTTGAGTGCAGACTGCGTAGCAGTTGGTCTTAGTCCCCGAAAATGCTGTAACTCAAATTATTGGCGGACGAGTTCAACGAAAACAAATCCCATCCCCGAACATTGCTTCGCGCTCAATAAGCACGAGATCAAAGAGCCAAGTCAATGCTTCCCATTCCCAATGAAACATGCTCACATAGCCAAGCGCTTTGAAATCCAGCAAATACTCATGCTCCTTGGTTGTCAAATTATATGCTACCGACTGTCGAACAAATCTCTACACACATGAGTTGAGATAGAACCTCCAAGAATGCTCCAACTTCAGCAGAATTTTAGCAAAAATATTTTATTGGAAAAGTTTGACAAATGCCAAATGACAGTAGCATACAATTAAAACTTCATCGTTTCCAATTCGACGAAGTGTGATTATTTAAGAGACTGCACATAAATGCCAGTCAAAGCACTTCACTTCGACAAAGGAAACCTTTCACAAGATTGCAAAACTTTTAATTCAGAAGTTGATCTACATCACCAGCTGATTTCTGAATAAATTCCCAGAAAGGAGCTGAAGCTCATGATTATCCCAACGAACCCACTCAGAGCAGCAGCAGTTGCTTGAATGATTCCCAATTATTGAACTATGCATTCGATAAGCATTCGACATTAGTGTCGTCTCCCCCCAAAGCTCCGCCAACTCACTCGACATTCATCATTCGAAAGCTGTTGGGAAATAAATCAACTTCACCTACGACTGTCATTGACGTCAAGGTTCAATTGACAAAAGAAATAAATCCACCATCGAGTGCTCGATGATAGCTCTATGTTCTGGACTGTTGTCCTTCACTCCCCCACCGGCGCACACACACTGAGATGTAGCAGAAACTTTTTGCTCAAATAAATTGTTTTTCAATGGAATCAAAGCCTCCGCAGTTGCCTTATGTTCGCCGCAGCGTCCTCCTTCGGGAGCAGAACCTGAGCCGGCGGTAGCATTCGATCGAAATTTGTTTGTCTAATCAACTCCGATGAGTGTTCCAATGTTCCATGGGCTCGAGACATGAATGCGATGGAATTTCAAAAGTTTTTGTTGTTTACTCGATTCTTGGCAATTTTCAAATTAAGTTGCCGCATTCTTTGGAGAGCATTCAACGTTTTTGAGTGTGAGATGTGGTTAGGGGAGGGTTTGATTTGGAAGGGTTTCTGGGAACTTTGATGAACATTTTACCAAGTAATTAACACCCGGCAGCCGTGTGGTGCTCTTCGAGGTTACGGCGTCTTTAGAAGGTAAAGTCTTTAAGCTAATTTCAAGCGATATTTCCAGTGTTTGATGTCTGGGTACATACTGCGGGAGGCGTTATATCTACCATAGCTTTGAGCTCTTTCATTAAGTTTGCCCTATTGGCGTGAATTAAGGACATCAAGTAGGCTCAGAGGGTGTAATCAAGTGGGGGATTAACAAGCGGAGAGGGAGTCCCTCTTTACAAGAGAACTCGACACGAATCTATGGGGATGAATATACAGCGACAGAAGTGTAATTGAATTGGTCACATACTTCGAAAGGGCCAAATACCCTATGGACCATCTTCATCACATGTTATTTTGACTCTGACAGCTGAAGTTTTGACAGAAGGTCAGTATCATACCTCCGCGGAATGAATAAAATTGATTCATGCTTGAACAACGCTCGGAAAGAGTGATTACTTATTTCCAAGTCTCAAAGTTATTTCCAGTTTCGTGCGTGACAAGGAATCTTGGCCCACTATGTAAAGCTAGCAGAGAAGCGCTTTACGTAGAACGTCAAAAGACCTAGTGGTCCAAAGACAGCTTAGCACAGAACTGTGGAGAGTGTAACGCGACAGTTGAGGAAAATTTGGGGAGAGTTGGGGCAAGTTAGGTTGGGTTAGGTTATAGTGGCTGACTGCTAAGGGCTGTCACACTAAGGCCTGAGTAGGCCCATTGTGATACCACGAGGATTGACTTCTCCTAACGCTGGAACCAGTTGGTGCTGCTGATGAACCGATTTAGTTGGCCAATGCTAGCTGAAGTAGTAGGCTCCTAGGTGCAGGAACCTACGACTGGCAAGAGCACTGCAGGAGCAGAGAAGGTGATGAGTATTCTCTTCATCCTCTTCATCCATGCAGCTTCTGCAAAAATCATTATATGGAGCACCCATCCTGCGAGCATGAGTGCCAATTGCACAGTGCCCGGTTATGACTCCAATGAGGGTCCTTAATGAGGGCTTGCTGAATCCAAGTAGACTGAGTGACCGTTTTAGGTTGAGTGATGGCCAGATTTCTTTTGTTTTAAGGCAGGTGGTGCCTTCTAGCCATTTGTCATTGGTGGTTTTAATTGTATGAATCTTTAAAAGATGATAGGCTGTAGCGATCGGCATGGAAGGTGGTACCCCTTCTATCGATAGGGATGAGGTTGGCTTTGCAGTTTCCTGGTATGTCACAGTGTCCCGGCACCCCCATGTGGTGAATGTTAAAATGCTCGGCCATCTCATTAAGAGACAGCCTGCAATTAAGGGATGTTTTAGAGTAGAACATGACATTGTCCAGGGAATTTATGGCGGCCTGACTATCGGAACAGATGGTGATATCCCTTTTTGATATCACATTGTTTTTAAGCCAAGACAGCGCCTCTTTAATCGCTATGGTTTCTGCCTGAAAAACGCTACAGTGATCAGGGTTCTTCACGGAGATAGCAATGTTGAGGTCTTGTGAATAGACACCCGCATCCACCCCTTCTTTTGTCTTTGATCCATCTTTGAAAATGCGCAAAGGACCTTTCAGTGTTTGCATGTCAGTCATCCAGTCCGATCTGGAAGGAATACTGAGGGAGGGGCAACATTAAAGCATATTTGAGCCACCACAAGGATACATAAACTAGAAAAGAAGAATCCGTGGAACTACCCAGTTCCTCCAAAACTTCAATATTGTTGAGCTTGTAGAGCTCTGACTTGTTGGTGTCATTGATATGCCGATGTTGTACAACTCTGTCTACAGAAAGTCGGTTAACATCTATCTTTCCCTGAGACACGGAATAAACCTTCGAATGCTTCGTGTGCAACTTGTGAATTATGTTCGCTCTAACGTTGTGTGCCAAAACTAGGCCTTGTCCTAGAAAATGTTTTTTTTTTTCATAAGAAAAAATCCCGTCCGGTAAGCGAATTAGCGACTATGTCCTTTGTCGTCCGGCTTCACTTAGAAAAATTGAAGCTTATCTCATTATGAATTTGCCATAAGATTTCAGGGTGAGCGTGTAGACGTGTGAAGCAACAATGCCGCAAAGGCTATGTTTTCTTCTATCTTTGGCTCCTCACACAACATTATCACAAAACTACAAGAGAGAAAGTGAAGAACCATTATGTTCGAACCAGAAGGTAACGAAGAAGAAGGAGGGAATTGCTTCCGTCACTGAAAAGGCAGTTCACTTGTGCGATAGCGTCGGTCAATGACCGTGACGGTGGTTTCCGCTGCAGCTGTTCTCGAATCGGGACAATCTGCATGATTTTAAGTCAATACTCTAAACGCAGTTTAGCCTCAGTAAACCAACTCAATGCAGAATTCATTAAATGGCCACACATTTTTTGAGTGAAATAATAATAATACTACAGCCCGTAGAAGCCCAGGGGCAAGCTTCTCAGCAAACATGCTTGTCGTGCGTGTTCTCTGACGAGTGGAAGGAACCTTGCCGAATCCGAACGGCCAAGTTTGAGAAGCCTTTTCTAGACAGAGAGCACTCTTTGAGAATTGTCAGTGACTCGAAAGAGGTGGGGCCGATAAAAATCTTTTTTTCTTCCTTTGTTGGTTGCTCAAGTCATTGATCGAACCTACGACGTCGAGGTTCCAATGAGTTAAGGTCAATCATATTATTAGAGTGAACTTGTTCACGTTGAATTTCTTCACTTCACTAGTGTCTGTCAGTTTCGGTACAGAGAACACAATTCTATAGAATCTACGTGTATATGACCTGTAATCAAATAAATGGCCAGAAACCACCGAATGCAGCGAGTTGATTGCGGCATTCCTGAACTAATTCCATCCACACGAGATGAGGCTTATACACCCAAGTCTACTAGAAGGACGACGTCGAAATATTTCCAAAATTTACTTTAGGTGGAATGTAGTCTGAATTCGTATTAGTTCAAAGGGCTTCGAGGTCCCCAGTCGAGACCCAACTGAGTCTGATCGTTGATCAATGTGCGGCGCTATGTTTTGAATGTGAAAGTAGACTTTAGAAGGTACGCGATGGAAGACCAAAGTAGTGTACAATTGGCCATGGTGCGAAAAAATGCAGCCAGAATGAAGACCTGATGGTGACCGTTCACCAGACGAAATTCAAGTTGCGTATTTACTGAGGTGTAATTTCGTCAAATATAATAATTTTCGCATTTTCGTTACATGAAGAAAAGACAAACATTGCTGAATAGATGGATGGACAGTTGGACGTCATTGGTATTTCTTATTGCCCCTTGAGCATTATGGTAAAAAAAAAAACCAACGACTGTCAGACAGTTGCGTGACGGACTCTGAATGCAGTCACAAAAGTCCACGTTTACACTTCTCTGAAACATAACAATTGAGAACACTATCACTGTCAGCTGGCAACCCTTTAGATTTTGTCATCAGACTTTCCTAAAATACTTATTTTCGCATTGATCGAGGCAATCGCATGGTAAGCAAATCTGTAATTCATTGTTCACACACTCATTCCTCTCTCGCCCTCAGCTGAGAACAAATTACTCAATTTGTCACATTAAATGCCTTGGCAAGGAACTAAGCCATCACGGTGACAAATTGAATGCAGCAAAACTGCCCCGCAGTGAGTTTAAATTGCCGCCTCTCATTGAATCACACCTCCCATTGTGATTCATCTGAAAATGTTTGTTCGCCGTGTTCCATAATTTATGAAGTGCACACGCGTTCCGGAGCTGTGTACAACTCGTGCAAGAAAATAACGTTCTTGCTTCAATTCACGTGAAAGAAAAGCACATGGTCACGTACGACAAACACTTCCCATCAAAATGTCAAAGTAAACGCAAACCTTCAACCTTTTCTTCCCGATTCGTGGCATGACCTTTCCCTCCTCTGCAACATGTCACAGTCCTTAAATTGAAAACCTAATTATCCACCACATCAACCGCATGCACGTTGTAATCCAATCCACTGGCTAAAAGGCTAAAAGCCAGAGCGCATCGCAGCAGACAGAACCAAAATGACGTCCATGAGAACTACTTAGCGGTTATCACAGGGAGGGGACACTCGATATCATCGGGTGCATATCAATTACCGTTGCGATTGTTGATTAAATCTGATTAAATTTAAGGCACTCACCAGTGCTCAAGCATAAGCTGCCGGTGGCACCGACTACACGCTGGACTGGGGTGGCCAGCGTGTAATAAAACAGATTTAATGACGCAACGCACGCCGATGGCAGGCGCACACGTTCTCGCATTCGATTCTCGTGGAATATAATGCCTCACAGAATTGCGACAATTGTTGACAATTCAGGGTATTTTATTGGGGTTTGTTGCCGCAGCGTGGGCGGGGGAGAAACACAATTCTGGTGTGCAAAGGGACATGCAGGTGGATCTGATTCTGAGAGCTGGGAAATTCTGGGACAGAGAGAAAAAACATGTGCGATTCTGCTAAATGGAATGGGTTTTTCCGTATGACTTTTATGTCAGCCACTGGAACTTGGTTGACTCAAAAGAACCAGTTTGAAGGCAATTTTTAAAATAAATTTTATGAGTAACTGTGCGTTTTTTCCTGAAAATAGTGACATACGGTCCGCTAAAGGAGACGGATTGTGTGGGCGAGTGTCTGTCACATGAGACAGCTGGCCTTCAACCGGTCGTCATATGCCACATGTTTCTTCGTCTGATTTTCACGTCCGTTGGTTGCTTGTCGCTTCCTTTGTCTGTGGTCGCACTGTCATTCCCAGGCCAGATTCTCGTTTTAGCAAACCACCGGCATGATCGTATTTTGTCATTTCCTTTATTTCGCCTATCTATCTTCAAACCTATTTTTAAGTGCCTCTCTGCAGAGAGCTGTTGCACCAAGGTCACTTGGGAAAGTCCCAATGCAACCAAAAGCCTCAATGACTTTTAGTATAGGCTACTAAGACCGATTCAAACAATCACGTTACTGTCATTAGCCTATTCGAACAGCAAAACCCGCTTCCTAAGATGCGTGCCCCTAGCGGTAGCCACTGAAGTTAAAAAGATGTTCTCAAAAACTATGTCGACGTGTGTCGTGTGGTTGCCGTGCCCAAAACATACATAAAACGTTGCCTTAAATTCGTCAGCTTGATGGAGCAGCTATAATTTCCCATCGTCTCCATCTTAAGAGCTTGGCAGTGGGATCAAAAGTAGCCAAGACGCGGCGGTGTGAAACTGTTCTCTATAGACATTGCCATGGGCTCTTCTTCTTAGAGCACAACAGTCCGAGGTGCATCTGGGCATCAACCAAGAAGCCTCTTCATTCGGCACAATCTCTCTAGCTGTCTTCATCTTCGGACAACAAGTTGGTTGATGTCCTTATCTACTAGTGGTGGACCACATTAGACTCGGACCTCTCTGTTGCGTTGTCCCACAGGCTCTCGAAGATTCTTAGGGCAGAAGCTAAGTTTTCCAGAAGATCTTTTCCTTGGCGCTACAGTCGAATCCCATTAAGCTTCTGTCCGAACTTTACATCCATCGGACACTTGATTTACCCAATTTGGTGAGTTCTAAGTACCCATTTAATGCTGACTCTACAATCCGGAGTGGGACTACCTTCCGCACCAAGCAGCCACGTGTGCGTCCAATTGCTCACTTACGAGTGATGTGAAATAGTCTGCTAAACACACACCTACACCTGCAGACAATGCAGACAGGGAAAATGATAATGAGCACAAAACCGAATTCTGTGCACCGTGGGAATGAAAAGTGGGTTTCAACCACACAATTAACAACGAGACTTGAGAGAATAGTGTCGAAATAAAACTGACGAAGAGGGATTATTGGGAAATGAAGAAGTATTCATCTATGACGTACTAACCAAGGATTGCCGCGGCATTTGAGACAAGACATGTTCATAGCTTGTACACAAGCATATAAAAATGATATGCGACAGGATCATCTCAAAATTAAATTGGTACTTGAGTCTGTAGAGGTGGAGGTGTTTGACTAGCTTTTCCTGCAATACTTGGTCCTCTGTGCGGTGCTGTTCGTACTGCGCTCAATTGTAATTAGCTCTTCGAGAATTTACTTAAAGAAAGACATCAGTACATCATCGAACAGACGTCAAACTGGAGAATGATATTCAGGAGGCATCACTGTTTAGGTGCAAGTGACTAATGTAATGGAAGAAACCGCAATCCATCAAACGTAGACGATGGCATACAAAAATGTCCCTCTGTCCTCACATCGTAAGTTACTGTGAGAAATCAGCTTTTGTCAAGCAATTCGACTTGTGATGTTGCGGAGTTTTCACGATCATCTGTGAGATGAGGTTAAATGGCTGACGAATGCAATTTTAACATAGTTTACAAATCTGAAAGCGAGGATATCCTACAATGTGCACCTATTACAGAAGTAATATTCACTGACTTGAGACCATGAGTCAATTGCTTTGGGAAGTTAAAAGTAAAGCCAGTCATTTACCATATCGCTAAAAGTTAATCAATTTCAGACAAAAAAGCGTACAAAAAAAGTTATCATATGTCAAAACTAAACTTCTTCTTCTTCTGTGATTGACTGTAGCCGGGGTGCACCTAGGCCTCAACCAACATGCCTCTCCAGCCAGCACAATCTTTCGCCATATAATATGGGAAGCGCTACAGCCCGTAGAGGGCGAGGGCCTAGCTTCTCAGCAACCGCTAGTGTTGTGCGTGCAATTGTTCTCCCACGAGTGGACCTACAGTTTAATTCCGACTCCGAACGGCCAAGTTTGAGAAGCTTCTTAGACAAGAGTACTCTTTAAGCATTGTCAGTGACTCGAAAGAGGTGGGGCCGTGAAAATTATTTTTGTCGCACAGAAATGAAATCGAACCTACGACGGCGAGGTTGGGATCGGCGCACATACCCAGAACGCTACAGGCCACCTTTCGGCATCTGCACGCCAAGTTCGCTGAGATCCTCTTCCACTTGTGCGCGCCGTCGCGCTCGAGGGCGTCCTTTGTGGCGTTGTCCCAAAGGCTCCGTATCGAAGACTCTTCGGGCCGGAGTTGTGGAGTCCATCCGCTGTACATGACCTAGTCATCTTAAACGTTGGATCCGAATACGCTCCACTAGGTGCATGCCGCTGTATAGCCCTCTTCTCCTCCAGACACCATCAACACAAACAGGATCAAAGATCGCACGCAGAACTTTTCTATCAAAACGACCAAGTTGACTACTTCTTCATTCGCATTCTGCAGCGTCCATGTCTCTGCGCCATGGACCAGGACAGAGATGATCAGAGTGTTATAAATATAAAGTCAGCTTGGTTTTTCGAGAGAGGGCTCTGCCTCTTGCCTCTTGAGCCCAAAGAAGCAGCGATTGGCAAGATAAATTCTGCGTTTGATCTCGGTATTAGTGCCGAGGTAAAGGAAGTCCTTAACTTCTTCAAAGAACTTTACTTAAGTAAGCAAAAAGTGAACGAAACTTAACGATGGAGCAGTTATTACACTGTCTATCATTTATATTTATTTCTTGTATTGCTTCATTACCTCAAATCTCCTTACGTACTTTATAATTGCCCCTTATGTCAGCTTAAAATATGAATAGTGTAAAATCCTATTGATAGGAACTCACGATCAGCAACAACTCCTGGCAATTGAATACTGGTAGCCTCTTATTAACTTATCCATGTCGTGAAGTCTTCTGGTGTACCTACCAGCAGCTCAGGGAGTTTGATTGGTTGTTTCATGACTTTGACGGGTTTAATTCCATTCATTTCTTCGTTATCAACTGTGTTTTGTTTTTTGAATACGATTGGATTTTGAATGACGTTTTTCTCTTATTGTAGCACCAATTTGAACTGGATCCGTCCTAGTTGCTAGACCAAGAGTTCACTTTGTGTGAACTTTGTTAAGTTTGGCAATTCACGTGAAAGAAAAGCACATGGTCACGTACGACAAACACTTCCCATCAAAATGTCAAAGTAAACGCAAACCTTCAACCTTTTCTTCCCGATTCGTGGCATGACCTTTCCCTCCTCTGCAACATGTCACAGTCCTTAAATTGAAAACCTAATTATCCACCACATCAACCGCATGCACGTTGTAATCCAATCCACTGGCTAAAAGGCTAAAAGCCAGAGCGCATCGCAGCAGACAGAACCAAAATGACGTCCATGAGAACTACTTAGCGGTTATCACAGGGAGGGGACACTCGATATCATCGGGTGCATATCAATTACCGTTGCGATTGTTGATTAAATCTGATTAAATTTAAGGCACTCACCAGTGCTCAAGCATAAGCTGCCGGTGGCACCGACTACACGCTGGACTGGGGTGGCCAGCGTGTAATAAAACAGATTTAATGACGCAACGCACGCCGATGGCAGGCGCACACGTTCTCGCATTCGATTCTCGTGGAATATAATGCCTCACAGAATTGCGACAATTGTTGACAATTCAGGGTATTTTATTGGGGTTTGTTGCCGCAGCGTGGGCGGGGGAGAAACACAATTCTGGTGTGCAAAGGGACATGCAGGTGGATCTGATTCTGAGAGCTGGGAAATTCTGGGACAGAGAGAAAAAACATGTGCGATTCTGCTAAATGGAATGGGTTTTTCCGTATGACTTTTATGTCAGCCACTGGAACTTGGTTGACTCAAAAGAACCAGTTTGAAGGCAATTTTTAAAATAAATTTTATGAGTAACTGTGCGTTTTTTCCTGAAAATAGTGACATACGGTCCGCTAAAGGAGACGGATTGTGTGGGCGAGTGTCTGTCACATGAGACAGCTGGCCTTCAACCGGTCGTCATATGCCACATGTTTCTTCGTCTGATTTTCACGTCCGTTGGTTGCTTGTCGCTTCCTTTGTCTGTGGTCGCACTGTCATTCCCAGGCCAGATTCTCGTTTTAGCAAACCACCGGCATGATCGTATTTTGTCATTTCCTTTATTTCGCCTATCTATCTTCAAACCTATTTTTAAGTGCCTCTCTGCAGAGAGCTGTTGCACCAAGGTCACTTGGGAAAGTCCCAATGCAACCAAAAGCCTCAATGACTTTTAGTATAGGCTACTAAGACCGATTCAAACAATCACGTTACTGTCATTAGCCTATTCGAACAGCAAAACCCGCTTCCTAAGATGCGTGCCCCTAGCGGTAGCCACTGAAGTTAAAAAGATGTTCTCAAAAACTATGTCGACGTGTGTCGTGTGGTTGCCGTGCCCAAAACATACATAAAACGTTGCCTTAAATTCGTCAGCTTGATGGAGCAGCTATAATTTCCCATCGTCTCCATCTTAAGAGCTTGGCAGTGGGATCAAAAGTAGCCAAGACGCGGCGGTGTGAAACTGTTCTCTATAGACATTGCCATGGGCTCTTCTTCTTAGAGCACAACAGTCCGAGGTGCATCTGGGCATCAACCAAGAAGCCTCTTCATTCGGCACAATCTCTCTAGCTGTCTTCATCTTCGGACAACAAGTTGGTTGATGTCCTTATCTACTAGTGGTGGACCACATTAGACTCGGACCTCTCTGTTGCGTTGTCCCACAGGCTCTCGAAGATTCTTAGGGCAGAAGCTAAGTTTTCCAGAAGATCTTTTCCTTGGCGCTACAGTCGAATCCCATTAAGCTTCTGTCCGAACTTTACATCCATCGGACACTTGATTTACCCAATTTGGTGAGTTCTAAGTACCCATTTAATGCTGACTCTACAATCCGGAGTGGGACTACCTTCCGCACCAAGCAGCCACGTGTGCGTCCAATTGCTCACTTACGAGTGATGTGAAATAGTCTGCTAAACACACACCTACACCTGCAGACAATGCAGACAGGGAAAATGATAATGAGCACAAAACCGAATTCTGTGCACCGTGGGAATGAAAAGTGGGTTTCAACCACACAATTAACAACGAGACTTGAGAGAATAGTGTCGAAATAAAACTGACGAAGAGGGATTATTGGGAAATGAAGAAGTATTCATCTATGACGTACTAACCAAGGATTGCCGCGGCATTTGAGACAAGACATGTTCATAGCTTGTACACAAGCATATAAAAATGATATGCGACAGGATCATCTCAAAATTAAATTGGTACTTGAGTCTGTAGAGGTGGAGGTGTTTGACTAGCTTTTCCTGCAATACTTGGTCCTCTGTGCGGTGCTGTTCGTACTGCGCTCAATTGTAATTAGCTCTTCGAGAATTTACTTAAAGAAAGACATCAGTACATCATCGAACAGACGTCAAACTGGAGAATGATATTCAGGAGGCATCACTGTTTAGGTGCAAGTGACTAATGTAATGGAAGAAACCGCAATCCATCAAACGTAGACGATGGCATACAAAAATGTCCCTCTGTCCTCACATCGTAAGTTACTGTGAGAAATCAGCTTTTGTCAAGCAATTCGACTTGTGATGTTGCGGAGTTTTCACGATCATCTGTGAGATGAGGTTAAATGGCTGACGAATGCAATTTTAACATAGTTTACAAATCTGAAAGCGAGGATATCCTACAATGTGCACCTATTACAGAAGTAATATTCACTGACTTGAGACCATGAGTCAATTGCTTTGGGAAGTTAAAAGTAAAGCCAGTCATTTACCATATCGCTAAAAGTTAATCAATTTCAGACAAAAAAGCGTACAAAAAAAGTTATCATATGTCAAAACTAAACTTCTTCTTCTTCTGTGATTGACTGTAGCCGGGGTGCACCTAGGCCTCAACCAACATGCCTCTCCAGCCAGCACAATCTTTCGCCATATAATATGGGAAGCGCTACAGCCCGTAGAGGGCGAGGGCCTAGCTTCTCAGCAACCGCTAGTGTTGTGCGTGCAATTGTTCTCCCACGAGTGGACCTACAGTTTAATTCCGACTCCGAACGGCCAAGTTTGAGAAGCTTCTTAGACAAGAGTACTCTTTAAGCATTGTCAGTGACTCGAAAGAGGTGGGGCCGTGAAAATTATTTTTGTCGCACAGAAATGAAATCGAACCTACGACGGCGAGGTTGGGATCGGCGCACATACCCAGAACGCTACAGGCCACCTTTCGGCATCTGCACGCCAAGTTCGCTGAGATCCTCTTCCACTTGTGCGCGCCGTCGCGCTCGAGGGCGTCCTTTGTGGCGTTGTCCCAAAGGCTCCGTATCGAAGACTCTTCGGGCCGGAGTTGTGGAGTCCATCCGCTGTACATGACCTAGTCATCTTAAACGTTGGATCCGAATACGCTCCACTAGGTGCATGCCGCTGTATAGCCCTCTTCTCCTCCAGACACCATCAACACAAACAGGATCAAAGATCGCACGCAGAACTTTTCTATCAAAACGACCAAGTTGACTACTTCTTCATTCGCATTCTGCAGCGTCCATGTCTCTGCGCCATGGACCAGGACAGAGATGATCAGAGTGTTATAAATATAAAGTCAGCTTGGTTTTTCGAGAGAGGGCTCTGCCTCTTGCCTCTTGAGCCCAAAGAAGCAGCGATTGGCAAGATAAATTCTGCGTTTGATCTCGGTATTAGTGCCGAGGTAAAGGAAGTCCTTAACTTCTTCAAAGAACTTTACTTAAGTAAGCAAAAAGTGAACGAAACTTAACGATGGAGCAGTTATTACACTGTCTATCATTTATATTTATTTCTTGTATTGCTTCATTACCTCAAATCTCCTTACGTACTTTATAATTGCCCCTTATGTCAGCTTAAAATATGAATAGTGTAAAATCCTATTGATAGGAACTCACGATCAGCAACAACTCCTGGCAATTGAATACTGGTAGCCTCTTATTAACTTATCCATGTCGTGAAGTCTTCTGGTGTACCTACCAGCAGCTCAGGGAGTTTGATTGGTTGTTTCATGACTTTGACGGGTTTAATTCCATTCATTTCTTCGTTATCAACTGTGTTTTGTTTTTTGAATACGATTGGATTTTGAATGACGTTTTTCTCTTATTGTAGCACCAATTTGAACTGGATCCGTCCTAGTTGCTAGACCAAGAGTTCACTTTGTGTGAACTTTGTTAAGTTTGGTTATTGGATTGGCAACGAAATTGCTAGCACACTTAGACCATTGTTGCATTGCAATACCCATAGTCAGACTATTACCACTGATCGACAACTTCAGTGATAGTGCCGTCAATTTCATCTTAATGGCAAATGTTCACCGAACTAGATTTGAGAACCAGATAAAAACGTTTTAATCTTGCTTCCACTGGGATTCGATTCGGGGATCCAACTAACCAAAGGTAGGCACTCAACAAACTACGCCATTCAGCCGCGAACTAAGTCGCCGGGTTCTAAGCATGAGGAATACGCTGCCTTTCTGCAACCAATTTTGAGAAGCTGGATTTTAGACAGTTATATTCTTTGAGACTCGAAAGGGCGTACAAGTTATTTTATGTCAAACCAGGAATTGAACCTACACACGTCACCACAAGTGAACTTAGTTGCCGAAAACGTATATCCCTGCACCGTTCACAATTTTGATACGGCGCGTATGTTGTCATTGGCATGTCAAAGAGGGCTACGTAAGTCAGTTTTGAGATAGCCTGAGTACAGAGAGGGAATCGTTCAGGCCCATCGTTAGACTCTTCTCAAGTAGTTCTGATAAATGGCCAATATTCCTAGTATGGTCAATAGACACAAACAGACAAGATAATGGGGTGAAACGTACACAAATTGGCTATCCTTTTAGTGTAGACGAACACAATGACATTCAAGCTCTAAATTGGTTGCAATTCGTCGCTTATCTCCGCAAGTTGAGTTACTTGAGGAGACTTGACTGTCCGATCTGTACAATGCTCCAAAAATTGAACCACAAATCCGGGGATCTCTGCCGGAGCTACGGCGACGTAGAAGAACGCGATCGGCTTTGCCACTACCCAGCTTTCCAAAATCGGCTGCTTGCTTCGCTGGGTCATAGACTCTTCACACAGAGACTGCGCACATAGCGAATGCAGACACATAGCATATCGGATCTTTTGAAATTCACAAGGATCACGGGAACATTCATTAACTAGCATCACTGATTTCCCCAAAAAGTCAGAGTCATCGAAGTAAGAAATGCCATCTATCCCTCCTCCTCTGCAAGCAAAGCAACACTTGTGGCCACTCAGCCACCACTTTCCCCCAACACCATGCATCCATTCAAATAACCCCAAAACAGAAACCACTCAACTCTAAAACACCGCATGTGTTCAACCCCCACAAGCACACCCATCAAAAATTGCGCTTCAAATTCACCCCGTTCGCTAGCTGGCACAACCATGTCCAACGCAAAGCCCACCGTGTTGAGCATGACTTCATCTTTCCGAATACCCGGTACAGCATCCCCAGCACCGCTCCACACAGCATCGCCCAGAAAAAGCGGTTAATTCACCTGTTGCCCGCTTCGACACGACTGATTAATGGATCCCATTCCGGGTCAATTCAACTAAATTTAGACTAAATCTACTGGATTACTGACCTTTTCAACTGGAAACTGAAGAGCGGAACCCGCGGCGACAACACGACCAACAAACGGCGGCGGCTATCCGAAAATCTAGGCGACAATACCTGCCACGTAATCACTGCCGACCCGGCGTCCACTCAAATGTGGCGAAAATCGCAAACAATCACTTCACTGAAACTGCGTTTCACTCAAACACGCGAAGCGCGGATGTCAACTGTGCTTAACCAAGGTGCCAACGAGGATGAAGCTTCACTGAAGTAGCCGGCACCCAACGAAGGACGCTAAATTGAAATTCAACAAGAAGCTGAAGAGCTTGAGGAACTGATAGCACGAGCCGAAGACCGACCGTCCTTTCTAGTCAAAGTTTCCGAACAAACTGAGAAGGAATTGACGTTCGGATTGATGCTGAGAGCGGTTTTATTTCATCCCCCAGCAGCTGTGGGGAGAGACATTCCAAGTTGAAAAGCTTTTCCGTACGCTTAGGGCGATGATGGCGGTATGGGGAGTCACGCGGAGACACTGGTCTGCCACTGTCCTCTGGGGGTGACGAGGCTTGGCTTGGGGGTGGGCACCTCGTCTCTGTGGGGAGGAGTGAGAGCTTTCTTGTGGCTTAGCCGTTTGGTTCCTCTTGATTGATGGCATCTGTGAGGGGAATTGTACTTGTTGGACATTATGTTGGGAAAAGGGAAATTTCGGTGACTTCGGGGGGAGTTTTTCTAGAGTTTTTGTGGGGAGAACGTTCCCAGTCTTGACGTTGTTTACTGACCCATGAGATGTTGTTGGCAATCTAATTGTTTGATGGTTTTCAAAAGAAGGGGTACTCATTCGAGACAATGTTTGCATGTTTGTGGAGTTGTATAGCTCCTAAAGGACTGATCGGATTTGGATGAAATTTGGTGGACGGATTGCTTATGTTCTGGATTAGGACATTGGCTTGCATAGCACACGGAAAATCCCAATATTCTTTTGCGATAGACCCAAATCAAAGTTTATCACTCATTTGTGATTAGCAACCTCAGACTACGCACGAGGTGAAGGGGTACTCAGAAAAAATACATTGTTTGCTGCGGTATATGTTTTTGTTGTAAGGTTCGTTTTTGTTCAATGACTTGGCATCTTTACATAAAATAATGCCTAAAATAATACAAGTTGGTCAACACGTGGTTCCAAAAGGATGGGGCTACAATGAGAGTAGCTTCAGAAATGAGTTCGGTTAACAATTTACATCTATTGTTTTAGAATGGTGTACTTGGTGATCTTATTGCACGCTTTGACGCCTTTGTACTATTTGTTATGGGAATATGATCATTTACTCCTCTCTAGTCTAGGAGTCCCTCTAAGTTGTGTCAATTAAAGACCTAAAAATCTCATGAATGTAACGACGGAGAATGCCCATTGCTCCGTCAATGTCGGTAAAGATTTCCTCCGCGACCTTTGATGTCAAAAAAGATTTTAGACAAAACGACACCCTGTCATGCGCTATCTTTAATATCATTTTCGGGAAGACCGTGCGTAAGTTAAACGCCAACATCAGAGGCACGATCTTCCACGAATCAGTGCAGCTACTCGCATAACCTGATGACATTGACGTGAAGGACACAGTGGGTTGAGAGTAGGACGTTTTTAAGAATCGAGATGGAAATGGAAGATGGAAGCTTATGCTGTCGCCGTCTTGTACGAGTCACATCGAGAGGAAAGTCCTTCGTATTATCTTTGGTCCTTTATGTACTGAGGATGTTTGGAAGAGGAGACTCAACGATGACAGTATGTATGGATGCGTAGGCTTGGTCAAGCGAGCTTGTGGCCCTCGCTTCAGATGGCTAGGCTATCCAACCCGAGGGAAACGCAATAATAGCAATCCACGACTCCCGGGGTGTGCGCAGCTAGAAAGAGACATAAATCAGTTTAACGTATATAGTTGGAAGCAATTAGTACAAGGTGGTGCTTGAAAGAGACGGTATGCTGGATGAGGTTCGGTTTAATCTCGGACCGTAGCACCACCCAGACACCGTGGCATAGTGGGCTCGTACGCCGTATGTGCTGGTGTTTCGAAATCGCAATCTTCGCCGTTCGGAGTAGGCATTAAACACCCCTAACTCGTCTGATAGCAATAACACGCATAACAAGTTAGGCCCAGAGATGAACCTGGCCAACTTGAACTACTGTCATCCTAAAGGTGAGACTGTCAGTCAGGCTGTCAGTGAGACATTTCTGACATTGGGAGGGAAGCGGCTACGATGGGTTTTTCGTTCAATGAGAGTAAGACGAAGACACCAATCAAGGCCCGTATGTACTAATGTTCGTTGGAGGAAGAGATTAAACAACCAACTCTATGAGTTGTACTACGACGTTGACAGTATAAGAATGGACACCAACGTTTCGGCTCGGAAAGTCGTCCAGTCTGAACGAGGGGGAATGTGGAAGAGACGGACCTCAACTAAGGTGATGTTCTCAGCGTGATTGTGGAGACGCATGTTGCCAGCCAAAGAAAAAACACATTTATTCAGAATACGTTAGAATGTATTGCATAAGGTGTCGCAGATAAAACCGATATGCAACAACAATGATGCACACACATTCAAAAAAAATAAATTAAGATGCAGAATCTAATTGATTGGTGGAAGTTATGCGCAATTCGATTCAATTTTTAAGATGCCCAAGAATATATCGGATGGTTCTCTAAAATGACCTTCTTTGAATAACAGCTTGAAAATAGTTCCTGCAACCGTCATGGAAAAAGTGAATATTTCGTACTAAATCTTCACTGTCGTTTTTTCTGCCTCAAATTCTATTTGTCTGTTTCAAATTCTGGACAATAATCATTGGATCTGTTACATGCTCCACCGCAAGGAGATTGGTTCATTATTTACTTCCGTGGCACTATAAGGTGCTTTGGGGTTCTTCCTGTTTGGACATAATGACTTCAGATCACTTCTTCAAAATTGTAAAACCGTCTATACAACTTTCGTCGTTCAAAAGCTGGCGGTTTGTTACCATCGTTAAGAGTGTGTGTATGAAATGGAACAACAATGTAAGTATAATATGTGGATCCTATCTTCACATGAACAATAAAGGCTAAAACGCAACGTCACGGTCAGGCTTTGACTATTGAAGTAGGATACAAACATTTTTGGCAAACTGATGCGATTGTTTGTGCAAGTACACTGACGTTCCTGATTTCTGACGCAAGACTCTCGTAAAATTAAAAATGCGTACCAACGCTTGCCAAAGACAATTCGAATACGCTTTGCGATACAGCCTTAAAGATGGAAGTTAGAATGAGAGCGAAATGTATCCAAATCTTAACAACTTTGACATCCTGGACAAAGAATAACCATGGATTAATAAAACTTTGAGGAGAGGGTCTTCGTCTACAATGTCTTGAGTCGATATCGATATGAAACACCTATTGTCTCAAACGACAATAAAGTAAATGATGTATCTCCGAAGGATAAAGCAAATGTTATGCGAAACGTTGATCCTCCCAATCCAGATCTACGACGCAGAGGTATGGACATTTAGAAGTGGATGAAGAGGGTTTGGTTCCGTCGAGTGAAAAGTTCTGCTAGAGATACATCTGGAGGAAGAGGTTATACCTAGAACTAAAGAAACTGTATATCATCATGGGCCCAGCTAGGCGTTAAGGATCTGTATCGCCAGAGGACACCCGTGCACGGGTAGAGACGGCTTAAACCAACTTAGTGCGCCCAAAACTAAAGCAAATAGCCAGAAATAGCGCTAATTGGAGAGGCATGCAAAAAGACGCGGGTTGAGGCCCAAGTCGACTCCGGGCTAAGAGTACTACTAAAATTGAATTCCATAATTTATGGGTTGTGGTCCTGTTCATCGTATGTTCTGAGGTTAGGACAGCATATCCGGACTCCAGACTATAACATTAAACGACAGAAAATTGGAAGCAGAAAGCTTAATCCAAAACCACTTAGAAAAACTAGTTTGCGTCAAGTTAGAATCTAGAATAATCCAGAAAATCGCACGCCAGCCAAACTTACCAGTCAGTCTGACTACCAGATGTTACAAGACGTCACAAATTCAAAACAACTCGACAATGCGATCGCGGCTACATAACTGGCGGAGAAAAGATCTAAAAACAGAAACCCCGTCGGAGAATCCACACATTTGAACAAACAACATTTTCGGTTTGTCACTCGTGCCGGAGTCGGCTTATGTCTGCACGACTACGTCACGGTTTCGATTTGGCCCAAGGCGGCGTGAGAGCAATTCCAATACCAGATGCCTTGAAAAGAGGGAACTACGAACGAGGCTGCAAATATTTACCAAGCCAGTCGCATGATCTGACCGAATTTGCGTGTGCAAGGTAAAGATTTCTAAAAATAAGACTGTTGTTACAAGTATGGCTTGTGCTGTTTGATCGGAGGAATCCCAATTGAATGGTTTAGGCCGTGGCATGAGACAGATCTTTGTGTCGATTGTCAACAGCAGGAGTCAGGTGTTACTGGGTTTCCTGATTTCTAGTCGAGAGTCTACCGGTTTCCCTCTATAAAACGAGGGAGATCTTATGTTTTGTGTACATTTTGACAGGTCACACAGAAATCGTTTCCAAATTAGATGTTCTTTATGAGAAATCATTCAACAAACTCCTTTGCCTTGACCCACTTACGACTTATTTCCCCCAAAACGCTTTAAATGCATACTTTCGACACCTCCTTCAATAAAAACAAAGCATTTCAAAATCAGTTTCAAATTCTAGTCCCTCATCCGGAATTCCACCCATCGACTCATCTAGTACAATTTTCCGAATCGCCATTCACTTTGACAGATCGAAAACGAAAGAAAAACAACGCAAAACTTCATAAATAAATAAATATGGCGTTGAGTTCGATACCTGTGCCGCAGACGCATGTTTAAAAATAGAGAAAAACAGCGATCACAAGTGTATTTGCGTTTCAAAAACAAAAATAAGCCCGAGCACAACCGTAGAGATAATAAAATCAGCACAATGGCGACTCTTAAAAACTGCATAATTCCACATTAACATCGCATCTCTGCCAGTGAGTGAGTGAGTGATTGGTATTGGACAAAGGACACACGAAAGGGTGTACATATAAAGGTTCGATCCTTGTGAAAGTCGAGGACGGACATCGGCAATTTGTGTGGAAGAAATTTTCACACATCTACGCAACATATTTTTGGAGTTATTTTCATTGTTTTTTTTGGAAGTATCCACGGGAAGTCCGTAGAGACGCATCGAATGGTGCATGATATCATTGAGTGCATTATTAACGAAGTATACTCTAGGAATCATGAGCAATCTCAGCAATAATGGTGGTGGCCAGAATTCTGCAGCAGAGGGTAGCATGGAACGCGGCAGGTGAGTTGGGGGGAAAAGTGGGTGGATGATGGGTCGGTTTTGTGTATGCCCTAGAATGAGTTCATTGCACCACATCAATGGTGACCCAGTGGGGGAGAGGTGTGTGTATACTTAGAAGAGATGGAGGCGAAAAAAAATCTGTCAATCTGTAGTTAATTGCTCAGAATTTGTTTACTTCCCCCGAGCCGCCGCAGTAATTGGGTCATAATCGGTAGCCTACTGGCCTGAGTGTACTGCGCCGCAATCGAATTCATTCGAAGTCACGTGAAACTGTTGAATCTGCTTGTTTGCCTCGGGCGAGGCGATTTGTTGAGGAACCTTCGGCCGATAACATCGACGACTGTTGCCAACTTGTTTCGTTGCATCTGTCATTCGATGTGTCACCACGTCTTGTGGTTGAATTTGCAAAACTCTCCTGAGATCGTCTCTACTTGCAATTCGGCCAGATCAAAGTGGCCTCCAAAAACGATGTCAATATCAGCTCTCGTTGATTGTTGTTCGAAATATTTCGTTTCCGTTATCAATTCTGCTGTGCAGTGGTTTTTGTTGTAAAGCAACGGGGCCAGACGACCTCAGACCGTAATCGAATTTTATTCTGAGTAGGCACTTGACTGTACAAAGTAAACGAGATTAGCAAAGTACGTGCGAGGTTTTTTTTATTTTTGTCTGGACATGCTAACAATTTGCTAAACATTTCGTGGGATTGATATAATACGCGCCTCAAGGTGGAACTGTCTGAGTTTAAAACTGATTCTGAATGTATTTGAAATACGATAGCACCCGGCACGGAGGGAAACGAACAGAGGGGAGCCACGATCTGTGTGCCTGCTGTGTCACTGCTTTTCGGACGTCAACTGCAGCCGAAGGTGAGTGAGTTCAGTTCTGAGTGAACGCAGAAACCTGCAACATTTCTTGCTGACATGATAACGATGTGTTCGCCAGTTCCCAAAATATTCAATTCGCTTTCACTGGTTAAGAGGCACTGTTTCTAGAGCAGATTTGGATTTGTTCGCATGCATTCCACTCATTTTAGACTTAATCTCAGAGAATCATGTTCGTGCAGTATGAATTAATCAGAAATTGGAAGAAAAGAGAAAAATGTTGAACACTTACTGCTTCTGGCCAAGAAGGGAAGAAATGGCTTTTGTCTTGAATGATTCTTGAAAGATGTATTCAACTTTTGCATGTCGTCTTTTTCGCAGACCAAGCTGCACCACTCGTCAAGTATTCATCACGAAACGCCGCAAATTACTCCAATTCCGTTGAAACGTGGTACACACTGCAAGAGCATTCACGTGTTGCTCAAAAAACAGAAGAACGTAAAATCTAATAATTCTAATAATTCTCTCTAGCCTGTTGCAAATCTAACCACGTTCTCCTGAAATTCTTATTTAGTCGAGAAGCTTCTATGTTTGCGTCAAACGTCAGTCGTTTTAGTGCACCTAACTGCAGTTTGAAGAAATCACAGTTACTTGCATAGCGTCAGTGAGGTTAAATTGCATTCGCAGCTGTCACTAAATTGTCACCAGATTGTCATTCAATCTATCACGAAGCAAGAGCCAGAAGAAAAAAAAAAAGCTGCAGATCACATTTAAAGTCCAAACCTGGCAGTTTGAGCGACTGATGGATGTGACGACCACTGCGCATTCTGCCATCCTGAGTTCAATTATATCGCTTGGCTATGGACCTGTCACCCTTTCGGAGAGTGTGCCATTTACATCGTGGTATGGTCGATATGCGTGGTTGGGTTTTAGGGAGGGTGATCATCACTTCCACCACGAGGAAGTGAAGGCCAAAGATCCCATTGCGAATCCCTACATTTGCTTAGTACAATTCTTCTGTCTTGTCACATCAGGTGGTAGTTGAACCATCTCGTGTTCTTGATGAATTTTAAAATATACGATATACCTGCATTCGCTTTGTCCGAGGTCTGTGTGAAGAATCTGTGATTCAGCGAGGCTAGACGCCGACTCTGCAGAGCGGGGCAGTGGCAAAGCAGATGTTGGATCGTCTCGGTTTCTTCACCTTCGCCGCAGCTCTCAGAAATCGCGGTCCAAGCAGAATTTGACCTTGTGACGTCTGATGGACCTCAGTAAGTTCCGACATTTGAAGGCAACCTTTGATTTGGTTGTACAGGATTGATTGTACAGGATTGATTGTACAGATTGATGTACAGGATTGACTTCAGTGTCGATTAGCCGTCCACATAGATGGTCATATGTGATGGTTGGATATCGCTTTTTTGTAAGTGTTAGGCTGATTTCTCTATTGCCAGGGCGTCTGCTTGGAAGATGCTGCACATGTCAGGGTGTCTGAATGATTTCTGTCTATGCTGAGTGTCGGATTAGAAACCGGCCCCAGTAGCCGTTTCGATTCGTCGGTGAAGAGGGCTATCTTGTGGTCGTCGATAGCCACCTGAAATAAGAGAGATGGCTAGAGAGAGCTCCCTTATTTATGGTAGCCACTCGTCTTTGTCGAGGTATAGGAATAGTATTTTTTAGAGAGAAGTCCATGTGGAAAGATATGAAGTCGATCGTAGCTGTGAGGCTACAGGAATCATGTTTCTATCCAGTTCATCTAATTATAATTATGTGTCTATTGTTGGCTTGTTTCCACACGCTTTTTGCGACATAGCCTTAGACGATTACGTCCAGAGGAAATAGATGACGTGTCATGTCCAACCCTGCTTGTAACCTATTGTACAATCGGCTTACTCTTGTAGCTGTTCATGTAGCTTTTTGTGTTGATAGCGTCCATCAGACTAGGGCCCTTTGGATCAGATGATCGCTGTGTACATCCAAAGAATGACGTACGGTTGCAAGCCCTATCTATTGCCGAAGGTCTTTTTACAGACATAGAAAGCATTTAATCCCTCTTTCATCAATTTTTCCAAGTTCCTCTTAAGTCGAGAATGGTGCTTAGGTACTTATGATGGTTGTGCCGATAGGTTCATGGTCCCTTCTCCGATAAAGCTGTTCGTTAGAGATACGGCTTGTCCATAATATTCTTAAGATGTAGCGTAGGCACCTAGTGACACCTCGATATAGTGGTGGTCACCCTCCAGGTCCGTCAACATCGGAACAGAACATTCGTAGCTTTGTATTTATGCTTTATGCATTACTTCGTTAAACTGTGAGAATCATTCCAAGCAAAACACTTATTAGTTAATGAGGTTGGTCTTGGGGTTAGGTTAGGTTAGGTTGTAGTGGCTGAGTGCTAAGGGCAGTCACACTTCGGCCAGAGGAGGCCCATTGTGATACCACGCGGATTGACTTCTCCTAACATCGGTACCAGTTGGTGCTTCTAGTGAAGCGTTTTAGCTGGCCTATGCTGGCGCTGTTTAGCTCATTGAGACCGCTGAAGTTGTAGGCCCCTAGGTGTAGGAACCTACGACGAGCCAGAGCGCTGCACGAGCAGAGTAGGTGAAGAGTGTTTGCTTCCTCCTCTTTATCCATGAAGCTTCTGCAGGAATCATTATATTGGGCAGCAGTGCTACCACAAGTTAAGTTATGAGTCGCATAAGCTTAAGAAATGAGCCATTTTGAAAATAAATGAGTCTCAACAAAGGTTTTTGATAACACAATACCTTCTTATGTGAAAAATGAAACTAGTATGTTACTAATGAAACTGGAAGGAAGACCAGCAGGCGCTCCTACAGAATCGGCTCTCACCACACCATCGCCGATGAAGTGCTCCGCCGTTTTGACATTCGTCGCAGAGGGTGGTTTCTTAAATCAAGCACAATGGCCCGTTGTTACGCCGGTAATTTTCTGCAATCTTTCCTGTCAACAGACAACAAGAATGCGGCGGATTTCTTACAGACGTTTAAGAGCAAACGCTTGGTCTATCTACAAGCTGGCGGTCCAACCATCAATGGAAGCCCTAACCACAGACGCAGGTAGTCCAAGCGCGGGTTCATGCTCTGAGAAGGTTTCCTCTGGCCCTTGTCTGTAACGAATGTAACTACAAACACAGATACATCGACCCATTCACCTTTTCTTCGCAATATAATATAATACGATGTTCAGTCTAGTGTTGTCGCCCGCCACGAAAACACCAGCGGCGGACCCTTCATTGGTTTTGGAGCCATCCATGAAGATACGACTACATTCCTTTCCTGGCTCGAAGTCTGGCCATAGTCATTCCTGGGTGCTGTACTAGTATGTGCTCAAGCATTTTAAATGTAAACGTTCAGGAAGTATTAAAACGAAAATGGCTCTTGGAAAAATGAGTCAAATCTATAAAATTTTACATTTACATTTGACAGAGATTTGATTATTATAACTAATCTTCTTTCTTCTTCGTGTGGCGTGTGAACCTGGGCCTCGGTCAACATTCCTCTCCAGCCAGCACGATCTTTCGCCAGCTGCCTCCAATTTCGCACTCCAAGTTGGTTGAGGTCCTTCTCCAGTTGAGTGCGCCATAGGGTTCGTGGTCGTCCTCTATTGCGTTGTCCCACTGGTTCGGATCCGAAGACTCTTCGGGCTGGAGCAGTGTTGTCCATGCGCTCAACATGGCCCCTCATGTCGCTGTACAGCCCGTACAATTCGTGGTTGAATCTTCTTCTCCAGGAACCTTCAACGCAAACAGGACCAAAGATTGAAGGTAGAACTTTTCTCTCGAAGAGAGCAAGCGCGTCTTCATCCGCTCTTGAGATGGTCCAAGCTTCCGCGCCATACAGCAGGACAGGGATGATCAAGGTCTTATATAACGTGAGCTTGGTCTTTCGAGAGTGGGCTCTAGTACTCAATTGCCTCTTGAGCCCAAAGAAACAGCGGTTGGCAAGAGTTATTCTACGTTTAATCTCGGTACTGATGTTGTTCGCACTATTTACTTGGGAGCCAAGGTAGACGAAGTCCTTTACTACCTCGAAGTTGTAGCTGCCTATGGTGACGTTCTGACCGAGTCGTCGATGTTGTGTGTCCTGTCCTGATGACAGCATATACTTTAGTTTGCCTCATTCACCGCTACACCCATTTTTGCTGCCTCCGTTTCAATACAAGCAAACGCTTCATTGACGGATCGCTGAGTTCGGCCAACCACGTCAATGTCGTCCGCCTATGCTAGCAATTGCCGTATTCTTGGAAGATCGTGCCTCGGGTTTCGCACGATCTTCTCAAGTATGATGTTAAAGAAGTCACATGGCAGCGCGTCGCCTTACCTAAAACCTCTTTTGACATTGAAGGTCTCGGTGAGTTCGTTACCGACATTGATGAGGCAGCGAGAGTTCTCCATCATCATCCTGCACAACCTGACGAGTTTGGAATGTCAAAACTAGACACGGTGCTGTATAGCTCGTCTCTATGCAAGCTGTCATATGCGGCCTTGAAATCGACAAATAGGTGGTGGGTGTCGATCTGCATCTCTTGAGTCTTTTGCAGGATCTGCTGGAGTGTAAATATTTGGTCTATTGTGGATTTTCCTGGCCTGAAACCGCACTGATAAGGACCTATTAGGTTGTTGACGAATGGTTTCAGGCGCTCACACAGAACGGCAGAGAAGATTTTGTATGCGATGTTAAGGAGACTTATCCCCCGATAGTTGGCGCAGTCAAAGGGGTTTCCTTTCTTGTGGATCGGGCAGATGATACTAAGATTCCTTTCGTCGGGCATGCTTTCCTCCGACCATATCCTACAGATGAGCTGGTGCATGCGCCCAACCAGATCGTCTCCAGCTGCTTTAAACAGTTCCGCGGACAATCCGTCCGCTCCAGCAGCTTTGTTCGACTTCAGTCTCGATATCGTTATCTTGACTTCGTCTAGATCGGGGGGACGGAATTCTCTTCTATCGTCGTCCATTGCGTGGAGTGGAACATTCTGCCTGACAGCGGTATTGGTGTCCTCTTCGCCGTTAAACAGTCTGCAGAAGTGATCCTTCCAGATTCTCAGTATCGACTGCGACTCTACTACGAGTTGTCCCTCTTCGTTTCGACAGGCTTCTGTCCGACGTTTGTCCCTTTTGGATAGTTATTTCACCCGCTAGTAAAACAGCAGACATTATATCTGCCGTACCACCTCTCCATTTCCTCGATCGCGCGCTTCTCATGCTCCTTCTTTTTCTTTTTGAGAAGCAGGTGCTCTTCCCTTCTTTTAAGTTCGTAGAGCTCACGAACCGCTCTCGTCCTTTTATCCAGCGTCGCCTTATATGCTGCTAGCGTCGCTGAATGCGCCTGCCGACACTCATTGTCAAACCATGGGTTTTTTCTTGGTGGCATTTTAAAACCCAACACATCAGAGGCAGCTTGTCTGATGGCGTTTTGACAACGGTTCCACTGGGAACTTTTCCGATCGAGTCTCCCTTAAGCTCTCAGATGTAAGATTAGTTTGCTGGTATTGAAGCGGAAGCGGCTAAAATGGGTCTAGCGGTAAACCAGGGCAAAACAAAGTACATGCTGTCATCACGGAAGGACGCACAACATCGACGTCTCAGACAGAGCGTCATATTGGGCAGCAGAAACTTTGAGGTTATCAAGGACTTCGTCTACCTAGGCTCCCAAGTTAATAGTACGAACAACATCAGTACCGAGATTAAACGCAGAATAACTCTTGCCAACCGCTGTTTCTTTGGGCTCAAGAGGCAATTGAGTAACAGAGCCATCTCTCGAAACACCAAATTGACTTTGTATAAAACCCTGATCATCCCAGTCCTGCTCTATGGCGCAGAGACATGGACGCTATTGAAAGCGGATGAAGAAGCTCTTGGTTGTTTTGAGAGAAAAGTTCTGCGTACGATCTTTGGTCCTGTTTGCGTTGATGGCGTTTGGAGGAGAAGGTTCAACCACGAACTATACGGGCTGTACAGCGGCATGCACCTAGTTAAGCGTCTTCGGATCCAACGCTTAAGATGGCTAGGTCATGTAGAGCGGATGGACACCACAGCTCCGTCCCGAAGAGTCTTCGACACCGAGCCATTGGGACAGCGCAACAGACACTAGATGGCGCACACAAGTGGAAAAGGACCTCAACCAACTTGGTGTGCGCAACTGGAGGCAGCTGGCGAAAGATCGTGCTGGCTGGAGAGGAATGTTGGTTGAGGCCCAGGTCCACCCCTGTTTGCGTTGATGGCGTTTGGAGGAAAAGGTTCAACCACGAACTATACGGGCTGTACAGCAGCATGCACTTAGTTAAGCGTCTTCGGATCCTACGCTTAAGATGGCTAGGTCATGTAGAGCGGATGGACACCACAGCTCCGTCCCGAAGAGTCTTCGACACCGAGCCATTGGGACAGCGCAACAGACACTAGATGGCGCACACAAGTGGAAAAGGACCTCAACCAACTTGGTGTGCGCAACTGGAGGCAGCTGGCGAAAGATCGTGCTGGCTGGAGAGGAATGTTGGTTGAGGCCCAGGTCCACCCCGGACTGTAGCGCCAATAAAAGAAGAAGAAGAACTAAGTAAATAAATGAGTAAATAATGAAACTAAGTTAGGCAGCTCGGCTTGAAATTAAGTCGTTGTTGGATGATTGGCAGGAATTTATATAACGTCGATAAAGTCATTTTAAGCAATTTGCTGTGGGCGGTTTGTAGTTTGCGTAAATGGCAATTCGCACACTTGCTCCAAAATTGATTTAAAGATTAGGAGTTTATTTTCATCACTTAGTTTTGATTTCCTGCATATAAAGCGGTACAGAATTCTGGTCGCTGTATTAATCTTTTTGGTGGTTTCCTGGATATGAAGGCTGTATGTCAATTTGATGTTGAATAGGACTGGCGCCAGAACAGATCCTTGAGGCACACCAGCTGTGATTGATTGGCTGCCTGAGTATGTTTCATTAATGAACACCTTAAAGCTTCGAGACGTAAGGAACGATTGTATAATTTTGACTAGACATTTAGGAAATTTGAAGTTGACTAGCTTGTGTATCAGGCCTTCGTGCCAGACAGTGTCGAAAGCTTTTTCAATATCAAGGATTACCATCCCTGTGCTTTTGCCCAATTTGAAATCAATTTCGAATGTCTCTTGTAATACGATGAACTTGGTGCGAAGTGCTATCGATATGGTCTGAAACCAAATTGTTGTGGTGGCAATATCGAATTTCAATCAATGAAAGAGACGACTCGCTTCTTGATGATTTTTCCAAGCACTTACTAAGAGAACTTAGCAGACTTATCGGCCTGTAGCTACAAGGCAGATCTAAAAAATATGAGTCCCCGAATCAGGCTAAAAAAGATGATCATTATGACTCTATAGATTCCCTGTGGTAACACTGTGGGGCAGCCATCCTGCGTGCATGAGTGCCCGGTTATGACTCCAATGAGGGTCATTAATGAGGGCTTGCTGAGTCCAAGTAGACTGAGTGACCGTTTTAGGTTAAGTGATGGCCAGATTTCTTTTGTTTTAAAGCAGGTGGTGCCTTCTAGCCATTTGTCATTCGTGGTTTTAATTGTGTGAATCTTTAGAAGATGGTAGGCTGCAGCGATCGGCATGGAAGGTGGTACCGCTGCTATCGATAGGGATGAAGTTGTGCCACACCTGGCACCTGGTTCATCGGCTTTGCAGTTTCCTGGTATGTCACAGTGTCCCGGCATCTACATGAGGAGAATGTTAAAACGCTCAGCCATCTCGTTAAGAGACAGCCTGCAATTAAGGGATGTTTTTGAGTAGAACATGACATTGTCCAGGGATCTTATGGCGGCCTGACTATCGGAACAGATGGTGATATACCTTTTTGATATCACATGGCTTTTAAGCCACGACAGCGCCTCTTTAATCGCCATGGTTTCTGCATGAAAAATGCTACAGTGATCAGGGAGCTTCACGGAGATAGCAATGTTGAGGTCTTGTGAATAGACACCCGCACCCACCCCTTCTTTTGTCTTTGATCCATCTGTGAAAATGCGCAGAGGATCTTCCAGCGTTTGCCTGTCAGTCATCCAGTCCGATCTAGAAGGAATACTGATTGTTTGAATTTCTTTTCGAAGATGGCCTGATTTTTTTTGTTTGGTCTTGGGGTGATCATTTTTGCTTTTGCCGAGTTAAATTTCAGCCCAACGACGTCTGCTTCCCTCTTCACATTTGCTGTGATTGAGATTTGGTGAAGGTCCTTTGTTTTGTGAGACGTCAGTCGTAGTCAAGGTGTTTGACTTGAGATGTCAGAGTCCAACGAAATCCTCCATTGCCCGTTGAGAAGACCGCATTCAGCACATCGCTAATCAATTGAATTCCTCAGACAGCCTTCTACACAGAGGCAGACGTGACGTGTAAGAGCAGAAGGATTGCTTTCATGTTTCCCCCGTCAAATCTTAATAGCCACGAAATCAATACCTGCGCCTTTGTATTCCTCGCAGAGAGTGGTTTGCAAGTGCAATGCAAATCTGATTCAAACCGGTCCTTCCACAAGCCACCAGCTCTCCTAAAGCAGCGACAACGCTGATCATTTGACAACTGCACACTGTTTACTCGAAGATCTAACAATTCACATCCATTTACCCATTCTACTCTCCATTCGTCCATTCCAGCTGCCTACTCAGATATGCTAGTCAAAATTCACTAGATGAGAGCTCACAGAAACACATTCAACGTCCGAACGGAAAGGATCGCACCGTGGGGTCATACCACAATGACATGCACACCACGCGCTCGTTCGAGGCAATGAACGAGATGAGAAAGTAAGTACAAGCTCGCCTGTCTCTCTCCCTCCCTCTCTCTGATCAGCGTGTCTCTCCACTTTTCAGACAAAATTTGCTATGCGACGTGACTCTGGTTGCCGACGAGATCGAAATACCCGCGCACAAGATGGTCCTGGCGTCGTGCAGTCCCTACTTCTACGCCATGTTCACTGGCTTCGAGGAGTCCCGCCAGGGACGCATCACCCTGCAAGGCGTCGACCATCGGGCACTCGAGCTGCTGATCGAATACGTGTACACATCAACGGTGGAGGTGAACGAGGACAACGTTCAGGTGCTGCTGACCGCCGCGAACCTCCTGCAGCTGACCGATGTCCGCGAAGCATGCTGTGACTACCTGCAGACGCAGCTGGACGCCAGCAATTGCCTGGGGATCAGGGAGTTCGCGGACATGCACGGTTGTGTCGATCTGGTGAACTATGCGGACACCTACATCGAGCAGCATTTTAAGTGAGTGCAGTTGTTGCCCCCCTTGCTTTGCTTAATGAATCCTTTGTAGCGAGGTCATTCAGTACGATGAGTTCCTGAATCTGCACCACGACCAGGTCATCAGTCTGATAAAAAACGATCGCATCTCGGTGCCCAGTGAGGAGAAGGTGTACGAGTGCGTGATCTCTTGGATTCGCTATGACCCCACGATGCGCGACAGGTTCATTGCGAATCTGATGGAACACGTGCGGCTGCCGTTTCTGTCGAAGGAGTACATCACTCAGCGGGTAGACAAGGAGGCGCTGCTGGAGGGGAACTTGATCTGCAAGAACCTGATCATCGAGGCTCTGACGTATCACTTGTTGCCGAACGACACGAAGAGCGCCAGGACGATTCCGAGGAAGCCGGTGGGGCTGCCGAAGATTCTCCTGGTGATCGGCGGACAGGCACCGAAGGCCATTCGCTCGGTGGAGTGCTACGACCTGCGCGAGGAGAAGTGGTACCAGGCTGCTGAGATGCCCAACCGGAGGTGTAGGTGAGTGGCGGCTGAGGGAGGTGTGTGACTGAGTGGATGTCATTGCGTGGGCAAATTTCAGGGCTGGTCTGTCTGTCCTGGGCGACAGGGTGTACGCAGTGGGCGGATTCAACGGTTCACTGCGAGTGCGCACGGTGGAGGTGTACGATCCAGCAACGGACACGTGGTCCACGTGCAACAGCATGGAGGCCAGGCGCTCCACACTCGGCGTGGCCGTGCTAAATGGCTGCATCTACGCTGTGGGTGGATTCGACGGCACCACGGGCCTGTGCAGCGCGGAGATGTACAACCCGAAGACGCAGGAATGGCGGTACATCGCCACCATGTCCACCAGGCGGAGCTCTGTCGGCGTTGGCGTGGTCAACGGACTGCTGTATGCGGTCGGCGGATACGACGGGTACTCGCGGCAGTGCCTCTCCAGCGTGGAGCGGTACAATCCCGACATGGACAGCTGGTCGATAGTCGCCGACATGAGTGCTCGCCGCAGCGGCGCCGGAGTGGGAGTCTTGAACAACATCCTCTACGCGGTGGGAGGGCACGATGGGCCGATGGTTCGGAAGTCCGTTGAGGCCTACGATCCGGAGACGAACCAGTGGCATTCCGTGGCGGACATGGCCTTCTGCCGACGAAATGCGGGCGTGGTTGCCCACGATGGTCTCCTGTACGTGGTCGGCGGGGATGATGGGACGTCTAATTTGGCATCTGTCGAGGTGAGTGGACAGGGAGTGGGTCTGTGGATGGGTGAGGATTTTTAAGTGTCTTCCTGCAGGTTTACAGTCCAGAGACAGACAGCTGGAGGATTCTGCCAGCGTCGATGACCATTGGTCGCTCCTACGCTGGCGTGTGTATGATCGATAAGCCCATGTGAATGGAAGAGCAGGGTGCGATAGCACGGTAAGTCTGCCACTGCTTGGCGCGTCGTCCTCGCATTGATTTATTTATATTATTGCCCCCTTCCAGTCAAGCAACAACAGCAACAGGTGACGATGAGAACAGCCAAGCGGAAGGCGCGGCTGAGGGTGCAGTTGGCTACTCCCGTCCACCACCCGAGGGAAACAACACTCATCCTCCCGCACAACAGCAGCAACAGCAAAACCATCCGCACTACGAGAACATCTACGAGTCCATCGAGCCGTACGCAGCCGGTGATGGTGCTGCTGCCAATAATCAAGCCGCTGCTGTTGCTCCTGTTGCTGGCGTCGCTATTGCCCCTGCTGAAGCAAACAACAATGAGAACGTGGACAATAACGTCCATCCGCAAGCACAACCACCACCACCACCACTGCAGCACGTTCAAAACCAGAACATCCCCAATCAGAACCAAGGTCCGCAGCAAGCGCAAGCTCAAGCTCAGGCACAACCAAACAACGGCCAGCAGCAGCCGGCAGCTGTCATCAACAACCTCAACCAGCGGTCGAACGCCGCCGTCACGGTGAACAGTGGCAACGGCAACCTGAACATCGGCTACCGCAACGACTTGTACGACCGCACGAACAACTCGCCCGCGTACGATGTGCCGCGCTCGGTGAGGAGCGGCCTGGGAATGCGCCGGAATCTGCAGTTGGACCTGCACGGGTTGAATCGCAACCGCTGCGGGTTCGGCTCGGCAGCCGGGAGCACTCTCAAGTCCGGGTCGACGCCGCCGTTCTACGCTTGCCGGCAGCGGAGCTTCGACGACACGGAGTCCCACCACTACTACAACATGAACTACAACCCGAGCTTGCGCTACGAGAACATCTACGAGCAAATCAAGGACGAGCCGATCTACCGCAACGTGAACGGCGGCTCCGCCCGGGTCTACGGGCGGCTGAACGTGATTGGACACGGGATAGGCCGTATCGAGCGGCATTTGAGCTCGTCCTGTGGGAACATTGATCACTACAATCTGGGGGGACACTATGCGGTTCTGGGGCACTCTCACTTCGGGACGGTCGGACACATCCGGCTGAACACGGCATCTGGGGGGAATGGAGCTCCAGCAGCTGCCGGCGGGTGTCAGCAGAAGGACAACAACGTCAAGAACAGCTCGTCTTCGTTCTTCAGCTGCTTGGGAGGGGAAAACTCGCAGAGCATGAACAACATTTACCGCGCAACTGGTGGTGGTGCTGCAGCAGCAGCTGCTGCTCCGAGGGAGAATGCAACAAATGCCGCTCCAACATCAACGCCATCAACTTCTCGGGCATCGACTTCGGCGGCTGGCGCTTTAAATCCCGGCACGATATCCAGACAAACTGGTAAGTAGCATCTTTCCGTCCCCTGTGATATCTAAAGACACGTCTGCATTCACTTTCAGGGGCCATACCAAAAATGAAAACCACATCCAAGTCGCCCCCGGCCTCCACCCAGGCGGCCCCTGCACAAAATACTCAACAAAATGCGGCAAAACCCGCCGCAAGCCCTGAACACTCGAGCACACTCAATCGCATATCGAAATCCTCGTTGCAGTGGCTGTTGGTCAACAAGTGGCTGCCGCTCTGGATCGGCCAGGGTCCAGACTGCAAAGTGATCGACTTCAATTTCATGTTCTCGCGCAACTGCGACGGATGCGACTACGCCACGGCCGACGAGGCGGCCGTCCCAGGTCCACAGCCGCTCCCGCAGGACATAGTCCGGTTCAATGGAAGGGCCGAGATGCACGCACGACGAGACCCGAGTGGCCGCCCACTGCGCAGCACGCTCACGCGCCTCAAAGAGTCCGAGCTGTCCGGCCGCAATCGCATCGAAGAGAACAACTACGAGAATGTGCACGTTCACTGGCAGAATGGGTTCGAGTTCGGACGATCGCGGGACAACCAGGGTGGCCAACCCGATCCGGCCCGGCCAACGCTGACGCGTGCCCGCTCGGAGAGTCCGAATTTCAGTCAACGGATGCGAAAGCAACGCAAAGACGCCAAGTACTGCGATCCATTCAAGAACTACGAACTGAACACTGAGAACAACACATTCAAGCCCCGTCCCGCCACCAGGGAGCGCAGCAATGGCTCCTTCAGCCTGAAGGAGGACACGCCGCCGGCCATGGACGAAGCGCAAGGAGCAGGTTGCCTGGAACCCGCCGCAGCTGAATCGGACCTAGCCGCTGCCGTCATACAAGAACCCAAGCCGCCACCATCCGCACAAGACGAGCAAACAGACTCCGACGGCATCGGCGAGGAGCCCGAGCCGCGGACCGATCAAAATCAAGACTAAATGCGAGACATTTTTGCCAATTCTTATAAAATATTTACATGTATTGACTCGTAGAAGTATGCACACTCATTCCCACAAATTTACACACAAGCACATCGCTCTCATCAGTTGTTTCTGGAAATTTGTTTTGTCAAAGACTGCCAAATCATTGCTGCTTGGTGTACCGCTTCTTAGGACGAGCCACCTGCCAGCATGCTTTGAGAGGAGTCTCCTTGGTTGTGTTTGAACACCCTGTTCTGAGTCTTCTTCCATTTCACCTGCTTTTTGATATGTATTTATGAATGTAACCATGTATTGTTTTTCTTCTTTATTTTTTAAGATTTTGTTACTCATAAACTATATATATATTTTTAGTGTAAATTTATGTTTACTGGAATGATAAATAAATTAGAGTTACGTTAGTGAGCAAAGTAAGCTTCGAAGTGTTCTGTGAATTCGAATGGAAGCAGGGAAGCAAAGGAAACTCCTCTCGAATGATTAAATGACCAGATGGATTGTCTAAGAGATGAACTTATTTTTTTATAATTTGCGTCTGCTAAGGGGTTTACTTATAGCCTTAGGTGTCCATGATCAATAGCCCATGTAGGTCGTGACACAACACTGGCCGAAGATATATAGTGGGTACGTGTACAAATTAGTCTTAACCCTCTAACCGATAAGAGCGCCTCCAGGCACTCCAGGACAAAAGTACATATTTGCTTTTAAGAAACTGGTAAAAAGCAAGAAGTAATTTAGAATTTTACTTTTAATTTTGCCTGCACACTCCAGTCCGGCAAATCGACTCTAGACCAAATCTTCACACTAAGGCAGATCCTGGAGAAGACCAGCGAGTTTCAAATTGATACTCACCATCTGTTCATCGATTTTAAAGCCGCATACGACAGCATTCATCGCAAGGAGCTATTCGAAGCGATGGCCGAATTCGGGATTCCGGAAAAATTGATCCGCTTGTGTCGCATCACTCTAACACATACGCGATGCACCGTGCAGTTCGGTTCAAAAACCTCTGAACCGTTTCAATCCTGCACCGGATTTCGGCAAGGAGATGGACTTCCGTTGGATTTCTTCAATTTGGTACTGGAGAAGATAGTGCGGCGGGCAAGAGTCAACGCAGAAGGCACTATCTTCTACAAGTCAGTTCAGCTGTTGAGATACGCTGATGAGATCGGCATTATCGCGCGGTCCCAACGTGCCATCGTGGAAGCTTTCACGGCAATTAAGGAACAAGCGAAACGAGCTGGTCTTAAGGTCAACGAGGACAAGACAAAATATATGCTGTCGAGCAAAAAACGATCCGCCGCACACCACCTAGGCCAAAACGTTACAATTTCGAGGTAGTAAAGAAGTTTGTCTACTTCGGGGCAAACGCCATCACAGTGGCAAGCATGGCAACCGATGCTACTTCGGTCTGTCAAAACAACTGGGCTCGAAACACCTGACTCGAAGGACCATAATCATGCTCTACACAACTCTTATTCTGCAGTCCTGCTTTATGCAGCCGAACGCTTGACACTAAGCCAAACTGCAGAGCTTATTTTTTGTGCATTCGAAAGGAATATTCTGCGTCGGATATATGGTCCCGCCTGCGAGGAAGGCGAATGGAGGAGAAGACGCAACCGCGAACTCTACGAGCTGTACAACGATGTGGATGTAGTCCGGAAGACAAAAATCCGTCGACTACACTGGCGGCCACATAGAGCGCATGGACACCAATGCTCCAGCTAAGAGGGTCTTCGAATCTGAGCTTTGAATTGTTCTGTGAATTCGAATGGAACTGTTCTCGACTGATCAGACAACCAGAGAGATTTTTTAAAGTATTTCCAACTTTACATGAACCCATGGGCATTTTTGGGAAACTTATTGCCACACATTCAGCAATAAGACTGAAGGGAATGAAAGCAATGGGGAACAGCAAACATGAAAGGGCGAATGGAGCTGCTCCAAAGAACGAATATTCCAAAATAATTCTATACATCCACCAACGGAGGACAAGTTCGAAATAAGCGGCGGCACGAAGGACCTTAAGGCAATATCCAATCATATCTACCCAAGAAAGAAGCCCAAGTACCATTCATCAAACCTTCCCGCCTCTTTGGTTTTTAGAAACAGAGACATCGACTAACACATCCAAAACTAAACTACAAACCAAAAAATACCGAGAAAACCATGAGTGTGTCAAACATTAAAAAAAATGCATAAGACCGAATTACAACCCTAAAATAACTAAGAATGCTCTATAAAAAACCAAAACAGACCTAAAATGTTACGTGAAGCACTTACAGGATACGCCACATGCAATTAGCACATTCGAAAGCTAGGCCCTGATATCTGCAGAAACTATAGCGAGGCTAAGGAAAGTATAGAACACATACTTTGCCCAAGCCACATTCAAAACGGTCAACAAAACCACAGTAACAGAACCACAGACTTCGAGGACATCATTTAAACCCTACGCCGATAGAAAGATAACCGCTTCTATAAAGATCTTTAATGTCGCAGTACAAGTGTTTCTTTAGACATAAACCTATGGACTTCAATTTCAAATGCATGCTCTTTAGCTTAACTTAAATAAACTCTATGAAATATGGTACATAGATGCCAAGCAGAGAGGACCGGAACATCTGGTTCGACCCCATCTGAAAGATGAAGCCAAAAATTGTATACTGACGGATCGAAGTCTAACAACAAAGTAGAGGCTGGAGCCTTTCTTCCTCTCTGCAAGGCAACAACAAGATTTCAAGCGGAATTGTGCACAATTAATGGAGCCGCACAATCCAAGCGGATCTGAAAGCGCTAACTAGGTGCACATTCAACTCTAAATCTGTCGGGAACGTCAGACAACACTAGCATATTGCTGCCAGGAAACATCAAAATAAAGGTTGGGGGGGTTTGGGTGTCAGGACATGAACATCATGAAGGAAACGAAAAGGCTGATACACAAGCCACGGCTGGGGCTCAGACACCCTTCATTGGGTGTTCATGGTTAAATTCTCGCCTCTTTATGGATTTAACATCTTAGACTTAAACCAAACAAAGGAACCAATTCTGGAACAACCGAGAGAGTATACAAAAACTCAAAGGCGTTAATCGAACAAGCCTAAAATTCCAAACAAGTTAAGAAGCTATGGCAGTCCAAAGGGATGCACTAAGAATGCGGCTGAAAGGACCCGGAGCATGCAATTATCACCTCCAAATGGGTACTTATTACTATGAGGCGTTGTGGGTATGAGCGTCGACCCCAACGTACTTGAACCTCGACGATTATGTTCGATCTCTGTACGACTCTGTTTCAATAGACTTTAATGGTCGCAGTACTAGTGTCCATGTGGTACACGACGATTTTTTCAATTCAATTCAACCTATTTCCGAATTAATCCCCTTGAAGTGGTTCAAATTCAAATTCTTGGTCAAATATAAAAACAAATCAATATGAACACACACAGACTATGTGCCCTCAACCCGAGTACACGGCACGCCTCGGGCAAAGCATAACTGTTGGCATTAATTTTAAATTTCCACAAACTGCCAACTGCTGCACCAGCACCACCACTCACCCCTTGTTCATTAAGAACGGCTAATCCCCTAACAACCCGAAATAGCAACCACTTAGGCATTCCATCTCTAATAAATCCCCACGGAGAACAGTCGTTCAAATATCATTTTTATCAAATATTGACATGAGTTAATTGATACACACACGCCAACAGGACAGCCTGTTGGTGTCCTGCCCCCGTTCAGCCCATGCGACTGCAGACCGAGTGGAGTGAGCATCTATAGCGAGGTCTGTGTTGTCCGGCGATATCCACCACCCTTAGCAGGTCGATTTGGAATTGCCTTCACGGGTGGGTGATGGTCGAACCGTTGGAGAAGGCCATTCTCATTGGACGAACGCCTTCTATTGGGGGTGTTATATCGAGCGCGTATCTGTGTGAATTTAAATTGCAAAATGCTCTTTTTTGAGTCGCCTGTCAGGAGAACACCATGGGATCATTGCATTCCCCATTATCCTTTCATTACTGCCAATGACCGTGAATGGGTAGAAGTGTGGGCGGGCAAGGTGGATGTGTGGTGGGTGGCTATTAAACTTGGGATCGGTAGAGAGGGAGGAAAGATTTGTTTTCTTAATTGAATGAAGACTAAAGGGTTATTTAGGTAAAATATGCTTTCTACGCGCTTGTTTGGATGTTCGAGGCAGACTTAGGCAAGAAGTCTTAAGCTTTGGATACATAAGTGAGCGCCACATAACAATCAAGCCTAATCTGCGCCCACACCGCAACGGATGATAAAGACGACGAGAGCAATAACGCCCCAGCTACGACATCAAGGTCGTTCTAGGATATTTTAATGCAAGGCTGGGCAAGGAAGACGTCTTTGATAGAGTCGTCGGAAAACACAGTCTACATGACAACACATCTGACAATGGACTCTGGCTGCTGGACTTCGTGACGGGGTGAAACTTTTCTAGCCAGTACGTGGTTCCCTCAACGTTCCTCAGCGGTTTCCTGATCAATCAACCGTCAACCAGATTGATCACATTGCGATCGATGTCAGACACTCCTCCTGTGTCCTCGATGTCCGAACGTTCTGAGGTGCTAACATCGACTCGGATCATTACCTTGTTGTAGCCAAGGTCAGAACTCGGATATCGATTGTACAACGGAGTAGAGCAAGACCAAAACAGTTTGACGTTGGAAAGAAACAATCGTAATCGACCGCTGGGAACTTTTCCGATCGAGTCTCCCTGAAGCTCTCTAACCCTGCCAGGAGAAACAATCGACGAACAGTGGAACCGTTGTCAAAACGCCATTAGAGAAGCTGCCTCTGAAGTGTTGGGTTTTAAAACACCGTCGAGAAAAAACCCATGGTTTGACAACGAGTGCCGACAGGCGCATCCAGCGAAGCTAGCAGCAAATAACGCGACACGGATAGAAGGACGAGAACGGTTCGTGAGCTCTATGAACTTAAAAGAAGGGAAGAGCACCGGCTTTTCAAAAAGAAAAAACATGAGAAGCGTGCGATAGTGGGACAACGCAATAGAGGACGACCACGAAGACGATGGCGCACTCAAGTGGAGAAGGACTTCAATCAACTTGGAGTGTGAAATTGGAGGCAGGATCGTGCCAGCTGGACAGGCTTGTTGGCTGAGTCCCAGGTTAACCCCGGACTGTAGCGCCATAAGAAGAAGAAGAAGATGCTTTCTACGCCTTGGCGAGTGAGGACGTCTTAAACGTCTTTATTTAAATGCTTTGAGTAATAAAAGAATCCATTTGAAAAACAGCATTCAATCGCCTCATAGGACACAGGGATAATAGAGGAGAAGAGCATAGTCTCGTCAAAATAATTGACTTTGCAACGGACCATCATTTCTCTCCCAACTCAACTTCTGCACAGAGCCTCGCGATAATTTATCCGCCAACTGGACGATTCGCGTCGGAAATTTAAGAATTTTAGTTATGCCTCAAGAGCATGTTGTCCGCTTTTAGAGAAACATAGTACATTCATAGAAAAAGGATCGATAAGAAACTTTTGATTCCACAAGGAACGTAAAATTACGTGAATCTCTCGAGAAGAAATCTTTCTGGTTCAGGAGTGGAAGAGGACGACCGTATCTTCGGTATAGAGACCAAGTCATGGGAGACGCAATATAACTTGGCCCCGATGACTAGAAGCGTGCCCTGGACCGTCAGCAGTTACCAGCGACTACCCAGATTCTACTATAAATGATCTACTACAAACAAAACAATTCGGCCATCCTATACGCTGACCGTGTCCTCACGTTCCGAATCCTTCTGCTCATCTTCTGACCGGCCGGCTTCCTCTTCTCCATAATCTGTTAGTCCTTCCTGCGGCAGTTCGCACAGTTGTTTCAAATTTGCAGCACGCTTCACCGCGTTATAATTTCTTTGAGAGCGTTGCATGCCTGGGATATTTTGGCAACGTAGCGGGCATTTGACAGCACACGGTATGCAGGATTCAGCAACGGCTTCGTTTTCTACCAACACCAGGTCTTCTTTTCTGTTCAACCGTAGCTTGCGATGTCGTAGATCATACCTCCTCTTTTGATCCCGTTGCACTTGTTGACACAAATCCTTGTTGCAACACAGATGCTTCATGCGTCGTTAGAATGATGAGTATTTCTGAGCTGATCTAGAGCGATAGTCAATTTCTTGCATTTCCACTTAAAATGATGAGCAGGGATTTACTATTTGAGATCAAACGTAAAAAAAACGTTTGTCAATCGCTGTCTTTAAGTAGGCGGCGCACGAAGCTACGCATATTGAAAATTGGTACAAGTCGGTGGCAACAACTTTAAGAGCCATACATCCTATTTTCGGCCGTAATTCTCGCCCTAGTAGACAGGCAATGACAAGTTTAGTGAACAAAATTGAGTCTACATATTCGTTGTACGATGTTGCTGTTAATGAGATAACGGGTTGAAGCGTCGAAAATATCGCTGCCGTTCAAGCGTCAGTAGCAAACGACCCATATCAGACAATTCCATGGCGTTCTCAAGATTTGGGCATTGCTCAGACCACGTTATGGCGTATTTTTCGTAAGGATCTTCATTTACTACGATACAAGATCAATCTGACTCAAGTATTGAAGCCGATGGACCATTTGAAGCGACGTACGTTTATTTAAAAAAAAATGTTGTCACTTATTGGAAAACCCTATACATGTGCTGGGCAATCGGCATACACATTTCCCAATCACGAGCAGTACTTTGGGGAAAAAAATGTTTCCATATTAGACTGCAAGAGGTTCAGTTTCCAGGTCAAAGAGCCTTAGCAATAACTCTCTCCATGCCTTCGGTGTTGTTGAGCCAGTATAGTGTCATCTACGAGCTGTAGCAACATCTCGATGTAGTCGACATATTAGGACTGCTCTTAAAGGTTTATATTATGTTCACTCCTCCATTCACGTTTCTCACATTCAAGAGCAGTAATCCGAAGCAAAATTTGTATCTTGAAGGCGTAAGATCCGCTGCTTTTCTTATCCTGCAGCTTACGACTTCGCACAGGAGGCAGGCTGTTGGTCCTTTAAGTCTGGAGTTTTGGACCAAGTTGTTTGGACAACGGAGCACTTTGACTCAAAAACAGATCCATTTTACTATACTACTAGCCACAAAACAATTTCTGTTTCCTCGGGAGGAATACTAGCAGGTCCTTCTGTGATAACGATCCTTCATCATCAGGTCTGACCACATCAACACCAAATATCTTCTACTTGAACCGAGTAAAATCGGGACAGTGCAAGTTGGAAGCGGCCAAGATGGGGCTTGCGGTGAATGAGGGTAAGACGAAGTATATGCTGTCATCAACAAAGGTCCACCAACACCGACGTCTTAGACAAAACGTCACTATAGACAGCTATAACTTCGAAGTAGTGAAAGACTTTGTCTACCTAGGCTCCAAAGTTAATACAAACAACGACACTTCTGCGGAGATAAAACAGAGGATCACGTTGGCCAACCGCTGCACTCGGTACGCCACTGAGGAATAAAGCCATCTATCGAACAACCAAGATATCTCTATATAAGACTCTGATAGTCTCAGTCCTGCTGTATGGCTAAGAAGCATGGACACTAACTAATGCGGACGAGGATATACTTGGTCGCTTCGTGAGAAAAGTCCTCCGAATTATCTTCGGTCCCGTATGTACGGACGGTGTTTGGAGGAGGAGTCTAAACGACGAGCAGCGACGTCGACCTGGTCACACGAGATCCAAACTTTCGTCTCAGATGGCTAGCGAATGGACACCAATGTCTAATCGTTGGACATGCATTCGCGAATGGACACCAATGCTCCGGCCCGGAAAGTCTTCGACTCCAACCCTGAGGGACAACGCGGTAAAGGAAGACCACGCCTATGGTGGCACACGCAGCTAAATGGGAACCTAAATAAGTTGAACGTGAGTGGCTGGAAGCAACTAGCACAAGAACGAGCTAGGGAGAGAGGCATGTTGTCTGGGGCCTAGGTCCACCCCGGATTATAGCGCCAGCCAAAGAAGAAGAAGAAGAATTATTCGAAAGCCGCACAACATGAAGTTCGTCCATCAAATACTGCGCCCGTAGCTGAGAGCATAAACCTCATAACTTAAAAGTGTGACTACATGCCAATGATGTGTTCATTTCAAGGTGATTGAGAAGTAGGGCTTTTCACCCCAATTTACATAAGGATATTGACATGTACTATCAGGACGCATAACAATTGAAGCCAACAGTACACGAATCGGTTAAAAATGAAGGGAAATTTATGAAGAGTTAACAGAGTCCTTCGATAATCTCTTAGACATCAGTGAAAAGACTCTCATTGTGAGCCTTGTCGTTGTCGGTATGTACGTGGACCCCTACGTACTTGACTCTGCGTGTCTAGGTTCAACTCCTGGTACGATAAAAATCCCAAATCATTCCCATTCATTAAAATCCTTTGGAAATACTTAAAACGCGCAAAATCGAAACTGGTTTATGCAACTTTCTTAAAAATTGTAGTCTTTTTTGAGTGGCGCCACAGTCCGGTGTGGACAGTCAGCAATCCCCTCCAACTAGCGCGCTCTTGGGCAAGGCGCCTCCAGTTTCGTACACCCAGCTGACTAAGATCTCTTTCCAGCTGGTAACGCCGTCGGAGGCTAGGTCTTCCTCTACCGTATTGCCCCTCAGTGTTGGTCTCGAAGACTTAACAGGCCGGAGCGTTAGTGTCCATTCTCTCTACATGTCCTAGCCATCTGAGTCGAGACAATCGAATTCGTTTGAATAGGCCAATGTCGTTCTACAGCTCATAGAGTTCGTTGTTCAGTCTTCTTATCCAAACTCCTTCTTCGCAAAAGGGACCGAATATGATTCGAATATGCAAGGCTTGTTGCTTCTTCGTAAGTAAGTTTTTTTCCACGGTGGGGAAGTTACCCCCACTCGTAACCCCTGAACCTGGAGGACCGGTTCCTGGTTTAAGCCCCTGGATAAGGGGCTGCTCTATACATTGGTTCACCTCTATGTGGCTTCTTAGAAAGGCTATGCAGAGGGCGCCGCTAGGACGCTGACTAGAAACTTGACCTGTGGATTTACAGGGATCGCTGCTCGCATCTCGCCAAGTTGAGAGCAATCAACTTTGCCCTAGATGAACAGGCCCATGCCCTCCGAAAAAGCTTACCCTATTCATTGGAAAAAAGTCAGCCGAAAAAGTCAGCAGAACGCACAAGCTAGTCAGTTCGACAAGAGAAAACTTCAAGATTATGGTCAGTGTACAATCTATATACTGGACAAGCCTGTCTTATTCCTTTAAAGTCTCCTATCATCTTAGGGCGGATTAAAACACTTAGCCAAATAATCCCAAGATGAATACAAAATCTTCAACTATCTGAACACATCCCGAGTGCCGACTCCCTATCGATAGCAAATAACTCCTCTGCAACTTTCTCTGCAACCCCTTCACATTCCGAGGAAACCAAAGAAGCAGCACCATTCCTCCAGTTCATGCGTCGCATTTGCCTTTCATTTTTCAAAACTACCATTTTCACAACTCCACATCGAGCGAGCAAGAGTGGTGACATCATGAAATTTTAATGCCTCCCTCCCGGTGCTGTTGTCGTATTTGAATGGCGAACACAGCATGAAGTGCGCATAGCCACTATATCACCGAGTACATAAATTCATAATTCCATCCCTCTTCCTTAGATCCATCGTCATCCCCGCCATCCTCGTCGTCCTCGTCGCACTGTTTGCCGACACGACACACAGGGAAACGGAAAAGAAAGGACGACAGGAGGGTTGGGAAAAACCGAATTCAAATCGAAACGATAGTGTTCCCGCTATGAACTCGACCTACGACTTGAAAGCTCGTCCTAAAAAGGGAAACTCACTCACTCACACACACACAGACAGTCGTGTGCAGTGTGTACATGTGTTCGTATCGTGAGGCATCCCCCTTTTTCCGTTTTTCCTTTTCGCAAGCGTTTTTGGTTTGTTTTTCTTCACATTTCGTCGATGTGTACCCGTGGCCTGTGCCCACATTCCGTTGCTACGAGAGGAGGACTACTCGTACAAAATCGCATTTACATGATTCGAACACGAGAACTCGAGGGTGTGGGGGGTTCATTTCGTTCCTGCGAAGGTCCTGCGTATAAGATGGCCCGCACGTAAATAAGCGCGCACCCAGCACTGAGCACCCCGCATGTGACTGTGGGCGAGCGAGCGCACAGGGTAGGTGGCCGGGCTGGCCCGTGTGGGGCATGGGAGGACTTGAAACAAGAGGGGTTGATCAATATTTACTTTATTACTGGATGTGTACATTTGCTCCAATAGGAACTGTGAGGGGGCGTGTCAACGATGCCGTAATGGATACCAATAATTCCTGTCCTAGTGTTTATCCGAAAACGAGTTGCATCCTTTAATTAATAACTGTTTGCGATGGATATGCTGTTATGGGTGTTCCCCTCCTCCTGCCGCCTTGGTGGGTGTGTTGCATTTTAGGTTTTTGTTCTTGTTTAGGTGGTTACGCCGAGCGGAAAGCAATTGTAGGTCGATGAAAAATGGAGCCAAGGAAGGGCGCCGCGATTGCAATCGTGGAATCTCGAGTATTTCATTAGGAATTGGAAAAAAAATGTTTCTGCGGGGTGGGCTTAAGTGAATTAAAATTCATAATTGAAAATATGAGATTACGATGGGTTTCCACGTTGCTTGATTGGTTGCACGGGGAGAGGGCTGTGTTCATTAAACGGCCTGAGCGAGAGTTGTTACCTTGGGGGGCCTTCAGGCAACGCCACAATTACTGTTGGATTTATTCTTGTGGCTTGTGTTGGAGCAGTGCCAAAAAAGATGCCAACATGAAGTACTTTACTTGGGTGCCATTGAAGTAATTAAATTGCTAAGGTGGACTTCAATCTGCAAAATCGGCCAGTGAGGCAAGTCGATAGATGATGAGTTGCAGGAGTTGTTCAAGTCGTGCATTGGTGAATGGACAGTTTTAATAACACCTGGCTTCCATTTTGTCACAGTTCTGATTTCAAATATTAATTTTTTTTTTTTTTTCATTTTAATTCGTTTTTATTGTTTTAATTCATAAAGATCTTACATACTAGACAAAAATGCTTAAAACTAGTTGGACGTGCAATTCTATTTCTAACTTACTGGCCCTCGGCGGGTACTCTAAGCTAAACTTAATCTTATACTATGTCTTTCGACCTAACCTAACTATAGATATATGTTTAAATATAAGTCAATATAGCTGAAGGAATTTTTATTAATAAAAAAAGGAAAACTTAAAAACAGAACGGATTTTTTTTTGTAAAACTTATTAACTAACTTAAATACTACCTTAAAATAACTTAAAACTAGCTTAACTTAACATACACACATGTATACATGCGTGTATATAATGATATACGCACATATATACATGTGTGCACTTAACCTATTTACATATATATACACATAAATACACTCAGTGTAGGAATGTGTATACTTAATTTTTTTTTGTTTTTTGTTGGTTTTGTGATTTTTTTTTTTTTTTTTTTTTAATATGTACATATATACAACTTACAAACTACCTTAAAACTACCCTACGATATGTAAGTCGGCCATAGGTTGCGGTTTCTAGATTTCCATCTAATCCACCGCAAGACAGAGACCGACTGCGCCCCATAAGGGGGTACGCACTACCCGTTCTAACCCGGGTCTAAAGAGTTCGACGCTGGAGTTCCTTCGCTCTCCAGCCACCAGAACTTACGATGTTGCAATGCAACATCTCGCACATCCCGACTCGAGACCGCTGTACTGAACCGGAGGAGGCCCTCCTCAGCTCGTTGTGCAACGGAACGGTCGTGGTTGAGTCGCCCATCCACAGTTGACCTGGCTATGTGAAACAGGAGCGGTACCGCATTCGTATCTTGTATCAGGCCGTGATTGTCGAAATAGAGAAATGCTTCTGGAGGGACGAAGCCACTGTGACGTACCCTTTCGTGGTACTGTGGGTTGGGGTAGTAAGCCCCCAGGTAAGATCCCCAGTAAGATCCCCAGGTATCTGACTACAATCCTTTGCTCCAGTGGTTGCCCGTGGCGTCCAACAATAGAGAATTTTTGCCAATTCTTTTTCGTGTCCACGGAAGCTTTATACAACGGCGTTCTGAACAGTATGGTTTCCGACTTCTGAAAGTTGATATTCGACTTCCAGTCATCGCAATCTCTCATGAATGAGTCGAAGTCACCCTGCGCGAGCGTAGTGATGTCCTCGATCTTTTTGCCTGATCTGTACACGATCAAGTCGTCGGCATACGCAATTGCGTGCGGAAGAGAACTTATCAGATCGCTCAAGAAAATGTTGAACAGGATCGGCGAATTAACGGCACCCTGTTGGAGACCATTTTTAATTTCAAAATTACCTGTAGAGGTCACGCTGCCATTCTTGACTACGAACCGCCTACCGGTAAGCAGTGGTTTACTAATGCCTAGCCGATTGAGCTTATAGTAAAGACCTTCTAACCATACGGTGTCGAAGGCCTTCTCCAGGTCAATCAAGCAGGCGCCCGTACATTGTTTCTGACTCTTATTCCATTGGATATCCGACACCAGTTTCGACGCGGCATGAATAGTGTCATGCCCCGCTCTGAAACCGAATTGGTTATCCGGAATTATATGTTTGTCCTCTGTCCAGTTGATCAGAGCTCTATTTATCACCTTCTCGAATACCTTGCTGATGTTCGGAAGGAGACCTGATTTCAAATATTAGGGAAGGATCTGTGGCGAACCCATTTCAGCGACTAAAGGCAATTCGGAGTTAAGCAACTTCATCTGATGTGCTGAATTCCATTTGTAAACTTTATTTGACTTTATTTGGTATTTGTAAACTATTTTTCATTAGATCTTGTGGGTTTTCATTATCAGTGCTGTACATTAAATGCCACAGGTTCGACATTGGGTCGTTAAAAAGTTTTTGCAAGCCTTTGCTTGCACTTGTCAAGACCACATATCAATGTGCTACTTAGCTAATAATTGCATCAACATTTGAAGCAAATTGATACCTGAAACAACTCGCTGGCACCTGCTTGAGTATATTGACGAGCTAAAAATTTTTTTGTAGCTGGGACCTAAGAGAAAATATTTTCAACTTAGGCACGCTTCGCATGAACTTATTTCGTGCATAAGCATCATCTAAATGATATTGCGTTGATTGATGGAACAAGTCGACTCAATTATCGAACAAGGGATCTTTTGGAGCTAGGACTAGCTAACCTCTACTCCTACCATACTTAGATTGGTAGATTCTGGTCACCATTCAGCAAGTATTTCAGCACATAAGAGGTTCATCGATTTTAGACTGACCTCAAAAATTGAACATTTTGACATAGATATGTCCAATTAATGTTTAGGGAAGGCATATTTTTTCCCGCATAAGCCACTTGCAGTAGTCGAAGATATAAGAAAATATTTTAGAATATACAACACAAGACTTAAGACAACTAGCTACAGAAAAAAAAGAGTTGTAGGCAACATAAAATCAAATATGGAGCATGCACGTGAACTTGTTACACGTGGCAATGCATGCTACTTATTGTTGTCGTAAATGAGAATTTAATTGGTTTTATTTACCACAGTAGAAGCACTGCATTAACTTGCTGTAGGAAGTGCACAACAAAACAATGCGATTCAACGAGGTAAGACTGTCATAAGTACCGATGAAATTCAACAACATCTTTGCCAACGTGTACTATCAATTGGTCACTGAACTTTCCAAACATTACAGTGTGCTATGTGCTGGTGGCCCGTGGCGTTGTGGCTATGTGCGTCGACCCCAACCTCGACGTCGTAGGTTCAATTCCAGCTCTCAGCGACACAAATAATTTTCACGACCCCACCTCTTTCGAGTCACTGACAATGCTCAAAGAGTACTTCTGTCTAGAAAGCTTCTCAAACTTGGCCGTTCGGAGTCGTCATAAAACTGTAGGTCCCTTCCACTCGTGTGAGAACAGTAGCACGCACAACACGAGCGATTGCTGAGAAGCTAGGGCCTGGCCCTCTACGGGCTGTAGCGCCACCCATATTATTATTATTATATGTGGTTTAAGTACTCATAAAGGTTGGAGTCTAGGGCAAACTTACGGCTTATCCATGGTAGTCTCGGGGACACTGCTTCCAATTATTTAGATCAACTTGGTTTGAATATCTAGTTATCATACCAGAGAGTAGGACTTCGTCGTTGTTTCGTTGTCTCGCGTCCTATGGTCTTTCACGTAGATAGAATCGATCCTCCTATGCAAACGTGTTCGTGTTCGTTTTTCACGTCCTGCTTATCGTTCAGTTTTCACTTAAGGCAGCAATTTCATCGCTTGAACAAGCTTAAATAGTAGATGAGGAACGGCTTATAAAAAATGCTGATTACGTCTTATAGCAGCGAGAGGCGAAATGCATTAGTAAATAAACCAAAAAAACCGACAAAATGGCAACATGTCGGTTGACGCTGTCAGAAAGACAATTGGCAGAGGCACTGTGCTAAGCCAACATACTGGGCCTGATTTGTGCTGTGGGCAACAAGTCCTATGATGCCAAGGATAAACCTGAAGCAAAGAACTACATCCACTATTTGCAGGCACAGCAATTAATGCTATATGAGACGAAGTGTACATTTTACCTTGATTGTGATGATTACAGGAAGAAAATAGCTCATTATGTCTCTACCTTGTGCAGAGTTATATTAAAGGACGTTCTTGTTCTTTAGCTAGCGCAGCAGTTCTCAATCGTCACTGTCGTTGTACAGCTGGTAGAGTTCGTCATTCAAACAGTACATACGGGACAAAAGATAATACGGAGGACTTTCCTTTCGTTGCAATCAAGAATCTCCTATGGCTAGTGTCCATGGCTCTGCGCCATAATTAGCCGGTTGAGCTTTCTCGCTGATGTCAATGTCTAGTGTTGAGGTCAATGTCGCACGATCTTCTCGAGAATTATGTTTAAATAAAGGTCACAGGACCTAACCCTCAACTAATAATCCCCTCCAACCAGATCGATCGTTTGCTGACAGCTTTGGTCAACTTTCAAAGTCTTCTGATGTGTTGCCCGCAGCCTCGCTGTCAAAGAATGTGTTAATTCGATAAGATTCCAACTAAAATGTTGGACCAGTAGACGCCTGGTTTGTCTATACGGGCCATACCGTTTGTGGTTAAATCTTCTCCTTCAACGGCCATCTTCACCAATAGGACTGAAGAGCATCCTCAACATTTGAGTTGATAGCCTCGCGTGATTTAAGGACATATCTCCGAGGTCTGTGAATTGCGGCATATAAATAAAACAGAACTCAAAATTTGTTTATGAATTGAAAATATAATATTTGCGCCGTGCCATCTCCACCATAAATCTCATTCCCATTGCAGTTAAAATATGACATGCAATCATTTATTGACAGCGCCACAACAGAGTCCAACCGTTACATCGATAAAAAAAAACACACAAAAATAAACAAAACAAAACAGTGAACAACAACTCCCCCAGGAGCAATTTAAATTTTAAGGACTTTCATAAATTGTTTATCTCCAAGTAGAGGACAAATAATTAAGACTGCATAATGCAATGGTCGTTCCCGCCCACCGGGAACACATATTAATTACACATTACAAAGGACGAACGAAGGAGATTCCGCCGACACTTGCGTCTCCGCTGAAGCACGCCTTAAAATACGACACTCGAATTTGACACGGATATTTGCATATCGCTTTGATGTCAAAAAATGCATAATTCTAATCCTTAAGTCAACGCTAAAAGGGAACCATTTCGTCCTCTTGGGGTAGCTTCCTGCCACGGCACGCCCACCATAAACGCCACAACAGAGACATAGCAGTCAACCAGCCGTGAAGAAAAGTCAAAACCCGGCGCATAGCGGCCGATACTTGACATTCCCACCCCCAAGCGCCCGAACGACCGAACGGGCCCGCATCAGTCAGTCGTGACAGTTGAGGATATGACAACATATTTTTGAATTACTCGCATTTCCCGTCCCACTCGTCCCACGGCCCGCCGGTGAACAAGAGGATGTCACACGGGTCTCGCAATAACGAATAATCACGGCAGAGTCCTTAAATAAAAATGAAAACACACACACACCGTCCCGCAGGGGAGACAGTGCACAAGATGCACAGGACTCGACGGAAGGACGGAGCCGGCAGGAAGTCAAGAAGCACTTGACAGTTAGCGCACTTGACGCACCCGTCCGCCGTCATTAGAGCGTCGATTTGTCATCGCCGGCAGTGTTCTGTGCTGTTCGATTGAGATGCTCAAAATCGGATTCCAATTCACGGTCCATTGTAATTGATCATCGCCTCACCGAGCGTGGATGGGTTTTTGCGACAGGCCACAGGCACGCCAACAGGGTGGGCGGGCATCAATGGGAAAAAAGGGCATTTAATTTGTGAAGCTCTCCAGCGATGGATTCCACTTGTATGTCATTTCGCTCTGTTTGATGTTTACCGAAGACCGATCTTGATTATTACGGTACGCACTTGGGGACCGGAGAGTGTGGTGAGTATACATTTCATTGACATTAAAGGCTCCGTTGATGGGCGTCCCGCTGCTGGCGCGATGACGACTGCGTCTTTGATGGTGAAGAGTCAATTAGCTTAATTAAAGGAGTAATATTCATTTGTGTTCGCTTGTCACTGATGTCTGATGCCTGATGCGTGGTGGGTTTTAAGTCCGATTGAATGGTGCTGCGAGTTTTATTTTTGGAAACCTTTTGGGCTGTGGACTGGTGAATCAATGCGAATTTATTATCACGCTTTCGGGTTAAGCTGGTCATGAAGGCTGTTCGAAGAGCTGGCTTGTATTTTCCTTTAAAGTCCCTCTCTAAGATGAGCCAGCTGGCGTCACACCAAAATCAGTTATGGCAGTATGAAGTCATGCCTGCTCTGGCTCGACCCTACAGACGCGTGGACGGCTTAGAAAGCGGTTAAAGAAGCTTCCTCAAAGAGAAAAGTGTTGCGGGCCATTGCGACTTCTTTGAAATGAAGGCTTTTGAAGAACAGATTCAACCACGAATTCAAGTAGTGCGGTGACTTAGGTTTACCCAGTCGCCTGAATTTTAGGAATTTTCGGTACTACGGAGATTGTACTCAGATGGTGGTTGCTACGAATCAATTTAGCTGATGTCATTCTCTCTATCTCGAGTTATTTAAAATGTTGGGTTTTCAGTGCATGCGCCAGTAAATGAGGCGATCTTCTGTTGATCCTGCTTGTCTACTCAGCTCAGCAAAAAGTCATCTCATGCCTAGCCCCATTATTCTGCCATGATGTTGCAATTGCGGAGTACCCTTTTATGATGTCTACTTAGTCAAAGTGGTGAAGTTGCTCTGAGGTGTTTGTTCTTGATCAAATGTGCTTCCCCGTAGTGTTGTCCCACATGTTTCGAATCGGAGACTCATCGGGCGAGAGCTAAGCTGTCCATATACTCAGCGGCCTCAGGGGTTGAATCCATCGACGCCTGCCTAGACTCATGTCCCTTTACAGCCCGTACCTCCTCCAAATCAATGCAAACAGGACCAAAGATTGCACGAAGAATTTTTTTCTCGATGAGACCAAGAACTTCTTAATACGCTGTAGGAATTATCCATGTCTGCGCACAGTAGGACAGTGTCTTATATAAATTAAGCACGGTCCTTCGAGATAAGGCCCCTTGAGCGTATAGAACCAGTGATTGACAAGAGTTCCTCTGCGTTTAATCTCGGCACTAGTTTTTCTGGAGGTAAAAGTCTTCAGTTATAACTGAAAGACGTCCATTATCGATGACAGCATGTACTTACTTTTGCCCTAATTCACTACCAGACCCATTTTAGCCGTTTCCGTCTCAATGTCAGCAAAGGCTTACGGATTTCTGGAAGATGTGGAAGATGATTTCTGAACGACCTCACTACTACTGTGCTCGCACAAGTCACTTGAGAAGTTTGAGTTAAAGTTATTTGAGTAAGGAATCAAACCTGGACGTCGTTGTCATAGGAAAACGAATTGAATTCGCTGAGATAAGTTTATTGACGGAAAAGAAGTTTTGCTCATCCTCGAATTAACCTCGAATACTGGCTGTTTTCTGGCATCATAACGCGCAGCAGCTTCAGTCACTGAAGTATCAAACCGATCAAGTTATCTTCAAAGCGCATCTGCTGTTCGTCGAACCACGAATCACTATTCAATACGCTAACAATTGATTCTTTTAAGCTGAGAATGAGATCGGCGGAATTGATACCAAAACCTCATTGAGTCGTGTTTGATAGATTGGAACATGAGGTATTTCAGGCGTAAGCAGGTTGAAAAAAGGTATCTTGCATCTTCTGCTGAAATGGACTTTTTTCGCTTTTTGGTGAATTTACTCTAAGTTCACAAGTTGTTGTCCTATCTTTGAGTGTGGAGACTTATATATCACCTTATAACGAGATCGTTGGCATAGGCAAGAGCTTTTGAACCTCTTTTGAGACTAGTGTGTACACCAACCTGTGTAATTATAATAATATGGGTGGCGCTACAGCCCGTAGAGGGCCAGGGCTAGGTTCTCAGCAACCACTCGTGTTGTGCGTGCAATTGTTCTTTTACGAGTTCAAGGGACCTACAATTTTATGCCGACTCCGAATTGCCAAGTTTGAGAAGTCTTTTTCTAGACAGAAGTACTGCTTGAGCATTGTCAGTGACTCGAAAGTGGTGGGGCCGTGAAAATAATGATTTTGTCGTACAAACCAGGGATCGAAACTAGACGTCAAGGTTCAAATGTGTTGGGGTCGACGCACATACGCCACGGCCCACCACTGATTTAAGATAAGATTGTCTTTTATTTCACTCAATTCCTAAACGAGAAAACTAAAATTGAGATGGTCCTAAGGTTTGCGGCAGGCGGGACTGCAATTAAGCTCAGTAGTCTAGACGAAATTGGCAGTAAATGAGGGCAAAGACAAGTATATACTGTAGGCACTTTCAAAGAAAAAAAAACGAAAATGTGCTACGCGCACTCTTATTATATCTTGACACCCTGTGTGGTCTTCCAGACATTCATTCCTGTGTTTGTGTGTCATTTTAAATGTATTTCACACTGGTCATCCGATTGTCCCGCTTACCTAGGTCTATTTAAGCCAGTGCAAAATAGATTACGGGAGAGAAATAAAGAGTGTACAGTCACGGGAAGAGTTTGATTTTTTTTCTCCACAAAACCTCCAACAATACTGTCACCAAGACACAACATGGATGAATTGGACAAAACGTCACAATGAGAAGCTATAACTATAAGGCAGAAATGAAGTGCCATGGCTCTGCTATACATTTTTATAACAACACCTTGGAAGAGCTAAAACGAGGAATTACTCTTGCGAATCGCTATTTCTTTGGGCTGAAAAGGCAGTTGGGTAGTAAGATCCAATCTGAAACAACTAAGGCGATCCCGTAGAGGAACTTGATTATCCCAGTTCTTCTTTATGGCACTGAAACATGGACTTTGTCGTTAAAGGATGAGGATTTCGTCGGTCGGCTCCAAAGAAAAATTCTTCGGAAAATATGCGGCCCCGTAGCTGTTGACGGCAGCTAGCTATGGACCGTACTAGCTGGCGACCATTGTTAGTTGAGGTCCAGGTTCACCCCGAAATGTAGCGCCAGCTATGCAAATAAGTAAGTATACTCTAGAAGAGTACAATATTGTGTAGGGTCTCACTATTAACTCTGTTGATCTAATCTACTAAGTTTAGAGGACATTGATGTCTGACTTGGCTCCGGTCCAAAAAGTCGCCCTAGATGACGGAGCAGATTGATGGAGTTGACAACGACTTCGAGTTCATAACTGGAGACATTGATTATTTTGGTTATTTGATCATTGGTTAAAGTTTACCCTACAGCGGGTTCTGGCTCCTGCTTGTCTCACTGTGCTGCTAGTTGCATTCACTTTCTATATAGAAATTAGCAATGGCGCTTCAGCCAATTGATACTGACGTACGTGCTCAGTGCCCAAGGTTCTCGGAAGTGTCTTTTGCGAGAGGGGTCCAGTTTCTAAACAGAACCGGCCGAAATAAAATTATTGGCATCTTTAATCATCTGCATCTTTAAGTCTGCAATGTCTCGCAAGAAAATAATCAACCTTCTTAATCTTGTCTTTTAAGATTCAGGTGAGTTCATATTCCTTTGACGTAGAGCATTCCGCCAATTAGGAACAACAACATTCCTAATCACGAGTGATTACACTGTGCTGACTAAAAACAATAGATTTCTGCTCAATTCGCGAAAACTCAATTGATTCTGGCAAGTAGCCAATGACTTAAACGTTTCATAAGCCAAAGAAGATAAACTCACCCAGCCAAACTGTACTATTATCCAACAGAGTTCAGTTTAGGATTCTTTCTCATGAATCCGTATCAAGATTCCGGAACCACCTCCTGACGACCGTGCGTATCCAGCAAACCACATTTGACTTAACTTGCTTCTCTCGTTTCAACGATGACAGCACAATTTTGATTATCTCACTTAAGGAAATTGTGTATAGTGCGCTAAAAGAAGTGGACCAGGCCACGCTTGAATCAATTCACCAGCCCACTGGTGCAATCTCTGGCTTCGGTCAAAGGACTCAGCACGAACCTCTTCGCCCCATACAACAGCGTTAATAACCTTTAACGAGTGAAAGCACAAGAAAAGATAATCTATTCCGGATGTGCTGCTGTCGTAATATCTGACAAGGAATCCACTTCATTGTTACCACTCGCTCGCCTCCTGTGACCTGTTCGAACCCCACGAGGCGAGGGTACGTACGGCATTCTCCGGGCGATGAATGGAAAGATTCCCACCGAATGGGATCTATCGAAATCTAAAGAATTTCAACAATCTTTTCACTCATACCGGGGCACACATGAGATTGACGAGAGCGAGGGACTCCTCTAATGGGTGCACTCTGCGACGAGAAGCAGTCCCTTTTTGTTCGCTGCGACCCGCGAAGGTGGGGCACAAACCACGCGCGGCGCTGGAGTGGGCCGTGGATGCCATTCATCGCAATCATCTACATTGTATCCCTCCTTCATTCAGCACATGAAGTGGAAATCCTGAAAATCCTGGCAAAAACTCACATATGCGTGAGAGATTAACTCTAATACCTTCGGCTTCGCTATTCACTGATTCGAGCGTTCTCACTCGCTCGCACACGGGCGCAGTGGATGAGATTTTCGAGAACAAGGCGTAGCAGCAGGAGCAAGAGAAGAGCCAAAAGTCCTTGCCCCGGACCCATTCATTCGGCTTTCAGCTCTTGTTGCGCCACAGAGTGATGTCCCCATAGAAACCGTTCCTTTCGATTGTTCTCAGGTGTGAATAAGATGCAATATATGTTTATTAGAAAGGCCGTGCCTCGAATATCTGACGCCTTTCGGAATTGCTGAACTATGATAATTGATCCCTGTTACGTTAACATGAATAACTTTGAATGTGGCACGACAGCGGTGGTGGATGTTGGATGGTGAGGACGACGCCATGTCACATCCTTGATGCCGAGTGCTCTGAGGCCGGGGTGTGGTGGTGACGACGACGACGACGATGATGAGATGGCATCACCTGAAGCTGAATGCGATAAATTTTAACTGTGGCGTAACTTTTCGAGGCGCATGGCTTACAGCATCGTTATCCTCTTTTCTGTGTGTGCAAGGACTGCGAATTGCGGAATTTTGAATGGCGCCGCTGCACAAGTGATTCTCTGGCAATCGGAGGATATTTCGAGTTTTTTTGTTTTTGTGCCGCGGAGCAGGCCCATCCTTGGTTGGGTGATTATCTATTGATTAGAGCGCGCCACTGAGCCACGGAGGAATGCATGCAAATGGAAGTGCAGCTAAAAATGGTTATTCATGGGCTGCGGTCGTGTTGAATGGGAAGTAACGCGAGTGAGAGGGGCATTCTGTCCCAGTTCAGGATTCAATTATGGCATCGGACGTGAGTGAGTCCTCGAGTACGAATCCTTGCGGCGAATTGAGACCAGCTCGAGTGGAGCCTCGCCAATTGAATGCGAATGCAAGACCTGCTCATGGCAACCAATTAGAGACACCAGGAGGCAGGACTTGCCAAGGATGTTGACATTTAGGATTTTCTAAGAAGTTTTCCCCCCGAAATATGCAAGTGGAAGGGGCTTCAGGAGTAAGTGCTAATCACGGGCTGCCCTTCACAAGAAAGTGTATCTTCTTTCGATCAAGGGAATATTGTGCAGTTTTTTGGATAGATGAATATGATGACGAATTCACAGTCTAAACTAAAACCCTTTAAGTATGTGAAGAGGCTACACCCAGGACAAAATTCCTAATTGCTCTCAACGTGGCGCAGTGCCAGAAACGGTCCCTATAAACGCTCAGGTCAAGTTGGAAGACAGTGTGCCCCTGGCGCCCTCTGGATAGCCATTCCGGAAACTGCTGCAAGGAGACCGAATATATGAAACGACCCCTTCTCCAAAGTCTTACACCAGAAACCGGTTCTCCAGATTCGGGGGATTCACGGAGCAATAACTTCTCAAATAGTAAGGCATTTTTGTAGATTTTCGTGTTCATCTTCCAACTGCCACAGCGCCGCTATTAGACGTAGCTATGCGCTCATTACACCGTTTTCCATGGTTTCTTACGCGTGTTAATCAATTCCGAGAAGTTGGCAAGCATCCGCCGACATCGAAAATTTGAGTTGAAAAAACTGACAGTGGTTAGTAAGGCATTTTTGTAGATTTTCGTGTTCATCTTCCAACTGCCACAGCGCCGCTATTAGACCTACCTATGACTTCTGTACACCGTTTTCCATGTTTTCTCACGTGTATTAATCGATTCTGAAAAGTTGGCAAGCATCCGCCGACATCGCAATTTTCGGTTGAAAATATTGACAGTGGTTAGTAAGGCATTTTTGTAGATTTTCGTGTTCATCTTCCAGCTGCCACAGCGGCGCTATTAGACGTAGCTATGCGCTCATTACACCGTTTTCCATGGTTTCTTACGCGTGTTAATCAATTCCGAGAAGTTGGCAAGCATCCGCCGACATCGAAAATTTGGGTTGAAAAAATTGACAGTGGTTAGTAAGGCATTTTTGTAGATTTTCGTGTTCATCTTCCAGCTGCCACAGCGGCGCTATTAGACGTAGCTATGCGCTCATTACACCGTTTTCCATGGTCTCTTACGCGTGTTAATCAATTCCGAGAAGTTGGCAAGCATCCGCCGACATCGAAAATTTGGGTTGAAAAAATTGACAGTGGTTTGTAAGGCATTTTTGTAGATTTTCGTATTCATCTTCCAGCTGCCACAGCGGCGCTATTAGACGTAGCTATGCGCTCATTACACCGTTTTCCATGGTCTCTTACGCGTGTTAATCAATTCCGAGAAGTTGGCAAGCATCCGCCGACATCGAAAATTTGGGTTGAAAAAATTGACAGTGGTTAGTAAGGCATTTTTGTAGATTTTCGTGTTCATCTTCCAGCTGCCACAGCGGCGCTATTAGACGTAGCTATGCGCTCATTACACCGTTTTCTATGGTTTCTTCCGCGTGTTAATCAATTCCGAGACGTTGGCAAGCACCCGCCGACATCGAAAATTTGAGTTGAAAAAATTGACAGTGGTTAGTAAGGCATTTTTGTAGATTTTCTTGTTCATCTTCCAGCTGCCACAGCGGCGCTATTAGACGTAGCTATGCACTCATTACACCGTTTTCCATGGTTTCTTACGCGTGTTAATCAATTCCGAGAAGTTGGCAAGCATCCGCCGACATCGAAAATTTGAGTTGAAAAAATTGACAGTGGTTAGTAAGGCATTTTTGTAGATTTTCGTGTTCATCTTCCAGCTGCCACAGCGGCGCTATTAGACGTAGCTATGCGCTCATTACACCGTTTTCCATGGTTTCTTACGCGTGTTAATCAATTCTGAGACGTTGGCCAGCATCCGCCGACATCGAAAATTTGGGTTGAAAAAATTGACAGTGGTTAGTAAGGCATTTTTGTAGATTTTCGTGTTCATCTTCCAGCTGCCACAGCGGCGCTATTAGACGTAGCTATGCGCTCATTACACCGTTTTCTATGGTTTCTTCCGCGTGTTAATCAATTCCGAGACGTTGGCAAGCACCCGCCGACATCGAAAATTTGAGTTGAAAAAATTGACAGTGGTTAGTAAGGCATTTTTGTAGATTTTCTTGTTCATCTTCCAGCTGCCACAGCGGCGCTATTAGACGTAGCTATGCACTCATTACACCGTTTTCCATGGTTTCTTACGCGTGTTAATCAATTCCAAGAAGTTGGCAAGCATCCGCCGACATCGAAAATTTGAGTTGAAAAAATTGACAGTGGTTAGTAAGGCATTTTTGTAGATTTTCGTGTTCATCTTCCAGCTGCCACAGCGGCGCTATTAGACGTAGCTATGCGCTCATTACACCGTTTTCCATGGTTTCTTACGCGTGTTAATCAATTCTGAGACGTTGGCCAGCATCCGCCGACATCGAAAATTTGGGTTGAAAAAATTGACAGTGGTTAGTTGGGCAATTTTTGTAGAATTTCGTGTTCATCTTCCAACTGCCACAGCGCCGCTATTAGACCTACCTATGACCTCTGTACACCGTGCTCCATGTTTCCTCACGTGTATTAATCGATTCCGAGAAGTTGGCAAGCATCCGCCGACATCGCAATTTTCGGTTGAAAATATTGACAGTGGTTAGTAAGGCATTTTTGTAGATTTTCTTGTTCATCTGCCAACTGCCACAGCGTTGACATCAAATAATAAGAACTACAATTCCTTGGACGCCACAGTGAGGCTGGTGATAGGCATTGCCTTCGAAACAACCAGATTTGATTGCTTCCAGATTAGCCACGCTTGTTCATTGGCTTGACTAAGCGCATGCCATCGTGTTTTTTTTTTCGATATTCCACGAAGAAACATCCCTCAACCCCGCATTTTCTGGCAGACCCACTCACTCTCCGACTCGGCACGGATCCCTCTCGACAAAACTACTTTTACGAGCAATTCCAGTGGACAGCTACCGAGTCTAATTGAATTATGGTGCCAGCACGTGTAAGCCCGCCACTCGATGCGTGTCACTGGAGTCAAGGCAATTGCCGCGGCCACTACCATCGCGATAAGCCCACCAGCCATATGCTCAAGTGGTCACCTTGGACGGAATCTAACGACGCCTTAATTTACTATCAACTTAAGTCCCTCATCGAACGTAACCACTTCCTCGCCCTCGTCGGCCGCGCCGCTACCCAAGCGTAAGTGATTCCAAATTAGAATTCCGACTTTTCATGTCATCGTCACATAAGGTTCCACTGGCTTGGAATAAAGAAATCTCGGCTCGCAGTTGAACGCCTTCGCCGACAATGCCGAAGACAATGAAAGGGTAGAGCGCTAGGGTTTTGTGCAAATCAGCAAATCAACCCCCACTGCGACACCGTGCCTTGTCATTACTCGTTGACAATGCCGAGGGGGTGGACTGGCTGATTCGCTGTCCGATTACCCACTCACACACGGATGGCTGGGTCTTATTCACCGGCTGGAACGGACTTATCTGTCATTCGAGCGGCGAAGACAAATTAAGTGATATCACGACCTTCGCCCTTTGCGTGAGACCTGGTTCACCTGTAAGGGTCTCGTAATTTATGCCCCGGGTGTTTGGTTAGCTAAGCAGCCAGCGAAGGGATTACTTACACCTTTCGCATTTAATTTGAGGATAAGGTGGAATGACAGATGAATGGGTGTCATCTGGGCGACGGGATGGGGTGGGGAACAGAGAAAGTGAACTTTCCGATTGAATGACATATTCGCGGCAAGTCAAGTGCGAAGTTTTAAAAAACAAGAGGTGATGGATGTGGGAGTAAGCGCATGTCATCTTAATGTGCTCGTTCCGTGAGGATTGGTGGGAAAAATGTTGATGTGTTGCAGCTGTGGCAGGATCTCTGGCAGGATCTGGGAGATGACAGATGTCTAAGGGTCATCATTAGATTGTATTGGATTGCCAGGTCAACGCGCAAGAACACACCTCACTTAGGCTAGCGTGGACCCATTAAAATGCCCAGAGGGGAACTAAAGTTCCATCTTACTGCCTTACCCAGCACCAGCGAGACCGTTACTCTTCATCCCTAAAGCCGGTCATCCTGATGAACCTGTCGTCGTTGCATACGGTAACAAAACTCTTGCACATTCCAGCATTGTACTGAACAAATTACAGTTTTCCTTCCTGTTTGAATGAGATCTACAGTGTTAAGCTCTACAGCCTTTGTAGCCACTAGCCAGGCGACGGTATAAGAATAGCTCGGTTACAAGGACACGATGTGTGTCTATCAGTCTTAATCTACGAATTCAGAATCCTGCAACTGAGTTCGAGCAATCGCCAGCAGTTGTCAAAATTGAAAACGAATTCAAGAATTCTTCAACTCAAATTTTCGCCTGCAAATGGAATCAAGTCTGAGTAGTAATGGTACCATAAGCCAAGTCACAGAGAAGATGGAGAAAATAAGTCCCTCTACATGTGTGTTAAATGGCTGTGGAACGTAGTGGGGCACTGAGGAACATTCCTGGCGAGACGAGCGTTGCAAATGAATTCATAGAGCCCAGGAAGCTATCTCACTCGAGCATCTTTTTCTAAAATGTCCGCAGAGTAGGGAAGAAGACGACATGCGTCACTGACTATCTTATCACGAGCAATATCAAGAGAGATGTGGAACTTCGTCCAACCATCGCACATCAGAGCGTGCAAGATGGAATCGTTTTCACGGCCCGCCATGGAAGTCGTTACACTCAAGCTGCAGATGGATAAATGCCTTTTAAAGCAAGCCAAATGTAAGGAAGTGAAATGTTTTTTGTTTTCATTCAGATTCACTGTCAGCTCCTTATGATGTGTTCGGACAAGGAAGACACTCCTTTGCTTATTTAGGGCTGACCTCAAGCCAGCTCCTACAATACTGTATTGAGGAAAGGCCAATCACCGCTTTGGACAAAGGGCCTGAATGGACACCCATCATTTTGAGGAAGTCACTTGCTACCACATAAGTATTAGTCTGAACAGGTTCGATGGCAAGTGGTACAAGCCAGAACAACAGCAGAGTGGAGATTAGTACCGAGCCTTGATCCGCATTCTGTCTCTTGTATTGGCGAGTAATTTCTGCAAGATCATCTTAAGAATTATGTTCAGGACGGCGTATGACGGCGGGTCACCTTTTGCATATATTTTTTTGATATGGAAGGTCTTGGTTGAGCTCGTTACCGACCTTAATGCAGCAGCCAGAATGCTCCATCTTAACACTGCACTACCTGAAAAATTTCGAATATCAAAATTATACGGGGCACTGTCCGCTGCACTCTCATATGCGGCCTAAGTGAATGTCGATCTCCATTTTATAAGTTTATCAGAATCTGCTATAATATGAAGATTTGATCAATGGTTGACATCCACAGGCCTGAAACCGCGATGATAAGAACCTATGACGTTATTGATGAATAGTTTCAGGCGCTCACACAAAACGGCAGAGAATATTTTGAAGACAAACGATACAGAGAATCCACGAATCGGGCATCCTTTCCTCCGACTATCTCTCAACTCATGTCAAGCTGTCTTTAAGAGTTCTGTAAACAGTAGATTTATTCGACTTTAGTAATTTTGACCACCTGCATTTACGTTGCGAAACGCTGACGCATTCTAGGCATGTTGCGACAGATTGTATTGAATAGCAATTGCGGTTTCAAAACAGTGTGACAATGCACCCGAGGTTAGTGTGCTGACCCTTAAATAATATTAGTTGCATCGTTAGTTACCGCGATTACCGAGAGTACCTCCGCACTTTCTACTATAAATTCTCTTTTATCATCATGTTATGTATTTGTGCTTTGTGCCAAAGAGACAATGGTGCACTGGTTTGTAGTCCAAAGAGTGTCTTAATGTTCAAACTTTCCACGGTGCGTCAACTGGGCTGCATACTGAAGCCTTGATGACAGCCGCCGTCTTGTAGAAATTCACGGTACGTTATGTGTATGTAGAACTTTCTTTAGAACTGGCTAATCTGGGTAAATTCTGAAACAGTTGGAAAGACCTGTAATCAGAAAGACCGAGCTATGCGTCCAAGCCAAATCAGTTGTTGTAAATGTTACGCATTCCCTGGATTAGGATGTGAAACACGATATTGCGGGAGAAACTCAACGTTGATCAGCTTCTATAAGCTTTATTTTTTTTTTTTTTGAGTGGCGCTACAGACCGGTGTGTACTTGGGCCTCAGTCAGCATTCCTCTTCAACTAGCGCGATCTTGGGCTAAGCGCCTTCAGTTTCGTACACCCAGCTGATTAAGATCTCTTTCCAGCTGGTTACGCCATCGGAGGCGAGGTCTTTCTCTACCGCGTTGTCCCCTCAGAGTTGGCCTGGAAAACTTTCCGAGTCGAACCATTAGTGTGTATTCTCTCTACATGTCTTAGCCATCTGAGTCGAGACAATCGAATTCGTTTGACTAGGCCAATATCATTGTACAGCTCGTAGAGTTCGTCGTTCAGTCTTCTCCTCCAAGCTCCTTCTTCGCAAATCGGACCGAATATGATTCGAAGGATTTTCCTTTCGAAACGACCAAGCATCTCTTCGTCCTCATTTCCTTCATTAACCGCAAGACCCAACTTAGCCGCTTCCCTCTCGATGCTAGCAAATGCCCCACTGACAGCCCGTTGAGTTTTTCCGATAATGTCAATGTCATCGGCATATGCGAGCAGTTGCACAGACTTGTGGAAGATCGTGCCTCTTGTGTTGAAGTCTATGGTTTGGTAACGTGACATGAATCTCCCCTTCATCACCACTTCCAAGTTGTGCTAAGAATGCAACTCCATCAGACAGGTGACCGCTCGGCAGGTCCAAGACTAGGTGGCTGGACCATAGCCAGGCTCCAATTAGAAAACTGGCTCCGATTAGGGAAAAAACAAAGTACATGCTGTCATCACGGAAGGACGCACAACATCGATGTCTTGGACAGAGAGCCATAATGGGCAGCAGAAACTTTGAGGTAGTCAAGGCCTTCGTCTACCTCGGCTTTGGAGAAAAATAGGTAAAATAACACCAGTACCGAGATCAAACGCAGCATTACTCTTGTTAATCGCTACTTCTTTGGGCTCAAGAGGCAATTGAGTAACAGAGCCATCTCTCGAAATACCAAGTTGACTTTGTATAAAACTCTGATCATCCCAGTCCTGCTCTATGGCGTAGAGACATGGACGCTGTTAAAAGCGAATGAGGAAGCTCTCTGTTGTTTTGAGAGAAAAGTTCTGCGTGCGATCTTTATTCCGTTGATGGCGTTGATGGTATCTGGAGGAGAAGATTCGACCACGAACTGTAAGGGTCTTCAGCGGCATGCACCTAGTTAGGCGTCTTCGGATCCAACGCTTAAGGTGGCTAGGTCATGTAGAGCGGCCTGAAGAGTCCTCCATACCGAGCCATTGGGACAGCGCAACGAGGACGTCCTCGAACGAGATGGCGCACACAAGTAGAACAGGACCTCAACCAACTTGGTGTGCGCAGCTGGAGGCAGCTGGCGAAAGATCATGCTGGCTGGAGAGGCAAGTTGGTTGAGGCCCAGGTTCACCCCCAAGAAGAAGTAGATTAGAATAGTTCCTGATAAGTTAAAGTCGATGGCGGTGGATCGAGTGGCGACCCTTTTAGTGGATCATGCGGGTGAGAAGATGAGCTGCGTTCGTGAATGTCAAAAAATGAGCATCACTGCCTTTGTGATGCTACGTAATGTTTTTTGACATGGTGCGCTGGTTGATTTTGTTTGCGCAGCGGTTGTTTCATGTGACGTTTTAGAACGCGATATATTGCATCATTGCCACATTTCTGCAATTAAGAACCCTTGTCGTTACAACACTCAGCTAGTATTGCGATTCGAAAGCAGCCATGGTGATGGTGAATTTTCGCACGATTGATAAGCCTAAATCGATTTACTTTGAAATGGTGAACTGACTTACTGCATATTTAACATCTGACAGCTCATTGGTAACTTTGACAGCAGATAAAAGAAAACCAATCTCCATTTCTGCCTTTAGAGAAAACCTGCGACACCTCCCTTAAACCTTGACAAGAGTTTTAAAGTCACCAAAAACAAGAAAACACTTTGCTGTGGCGTGTGATTTTTTTTTTATGAGAATAATATTTTTATTCATTTACGCTTAACATAAATAATATATACCTATGCTTATGTATGTATATATAGAACTTTACATTTTAATCGTGTATACATATAAATTCTTGTTTTAATTACATCCTAGATTCATTTCCTTCGTTCCGCTGTATTTATTTTTTATTCGTTATCCGTTTTGTTACACATACTAAAACACACAATACTCTAAAACACATGAAATATCCTTCGGCTATCAATTACAATTTTACAGCTGTATCTTGGAAACAGTAAATCTACGGTTCAAATGCTTTCATTTATAAATAATTAAGTTCCGTCGGTGTGACTGAATCAACTTAATGTTTACTAGCTACGTTTAGTACATGGATGCGGTGAACTCGAACCGGAACTCTTTCGGCTCGGTTCGGCGTAATGTCCTAGTTGAAACCCAGAGTACGGCGATATGGGGGTCTGGCTAGGGATGGTGTTTATGTCCTTTCACGAGGGCCAGTGGCTTTCCATCATGTATTGCACAATTTATTATTTTTTTGTTTTTCTTTAATTTTAAATCACATCGTTGGTTTTTGTTTTTATTTTGTTTTAGTGTTTCAAGTGAACGCTCGCTGGACGAGGGGCCGGGGCCGGACATGGGTAGATTTGTGATGGGGCTTCGGTGGATCACAAGTTCTGATCAATCCCATGGCTTCTGCCGGGCTGGCGGTGAGGCGTGGCTTGCTGTCGTTCGTGTCGGGTCACTGGAGGCGGACTTGGGGTGGTTTCAGATTGGCGTGGCTGCGGCTCGAAGTCAATCGATGAGGATGCTCTTCGTGGCCGAGGCCAGGGTGTCGGCGTAGTACCTGTGTCAAAAGACCTTCGCGATGAACGGCACTTGGTCCATTCTCTGACTGGCCGAGCCGCCGTTGACGGGGTGGCCGGAGGCGCTGCTGGCGGCCAGGTGGATGAAGGAGCTGGAGTACTCGGCCGCTCGGAGGGGTGAAATGCCGGAGTGGTGGAGGCTGGATACGGCGGTCGCGTGCCAGGCGTTGGCTGCTGCCGCTGCGGCGCTGCCGTGCTCGCTCATCGGTGGTGGGGTGGTGACGTTGATTGGTGGGGAACCCGCGTCCGAGGACCGCCCGACGGACGGTGGCGAGCTCATTTGGTGGCCGTGGTGGGCATGGCTGTGGTGGTGGCGGTCGCCACCGCCGCCGACCGCGCTAGATCCCGCCCCGGAGCCGACTTCGTGCAGCTTGCGCATGTGCTTCTTCAGATCGAAGTTGCGGCAGAAGCCCTTGGCGCATATTCGGCACGTGTAGGGCTTCTTGTCGTTGTGCGTGTGCATGTGGAACGTGAGGTTGTAGACCTGGTGGAAGGCCTTGTTGCAGATGTTGCACTTGTAGGCCTTCTCGCCGCTGTGCGTGAGCTTGTGGTTCTTGTAGTTGCCCTTCTGGTGGAAGCCCTTGCCGCAGTACTCGCACACGAACGGCTTGTAGCCGGCGTGGATCCGGGTGTGCGTGTTCAGGGTGGAGGAGCGGTTGAACGCCTTGCCACAGGTCTGGCACTTGTGCGGCTTCTCGGCCGTGTGTATGATCTTGTGCCGGCACAGGGTGGACGCCTGCCGGAAGCCCTTGCCGCAGATCTTGCACACGAAGGGACGGGCACCGGTGTGCACTGGCATGTGGCGGGTCAGGTTGTAGTGGGCGTTGAATATCTTGCCGCACTCCAGGCAGGAGAACGTCTTCTGCTTGTTGCCCGTGGCTGATCCCCCGGGACTGGTGGCCTCCATGGATGGCGACAGGGATCTGCTCGACTGGCTGGCCTTAGCGTTGTCCGCTCCTGGGGACTTCCCACTCGAAGTTGGGCTCGAGTGGATGATCTTCTCCTGGGGATGCGCCGGGTGGTGATGGTGCGTCGAGTGGGCGTGGTGACTGGTGGAATTCATGCTCCGCCTCAGGCTCTGGCTGTGCAGGCTGCTCAGCGACGCCGTGAAGCTGCTCAAGTGCAGTGTACTTGGACCGGCGGTCGACGCGAGCAGAGCGGTTGCGCTCTGCTGCTGCGTGAGGGCTGCGTACTGTGCGGCGGCAGCGGCACACATCAACTGACCGGGATAGTACAGCAAGGGGTACTGCGTCAGCAGGTCCTGGTGGCGACTGTTGACGAATTGCTGAACGGCCGAACTCGACGTCGGCACGTACTTCTTGAAAGCCGAATCGTAGTTGATAATCTCACAATCAGTGTCCGACGACGAGGTCTGACGCTCCTCCACTGGGTTGGTGGTGACAGAGCGCGTCTGCGTCACCGGACTGGGGCACCTCTCGTTGGTCTTCTCGTCGGGCTCCATGATCTTCGCTATTGAGAACTTCAACGGACACGTACGCTGGTTGACTGGTCGCAGAGTTTCCATTATGGTCTCGGATTTGTTTATCGTTGCTGCTCGCTGACTGGCTGCTGATTCCATCGTGGGACTCTTTGATGGTGGCATCATGGCAATAACACCGGATGGACTACACGGTTGCATTCCACGGGGGCTCTGCAAGTAAACAAAAAGAAAAAAACGGATTAGTCATGATGTCAAATGTGAGGATCTGTAATTTGGGCGAGAGGTTAAACAAATGATGATGATTTCCTGGGAAATCCCAGCCAAACCCCCATTGAGTGACTCAAAACAGAAGACCTAACCACGGGCGAGCTTCAGTGGCCCGCTTGCCCAGTTGTTTGATTGAAAAAGTTTTCAAAACACTCGCAATGGGTATCACAAACACACAATCGGTTTCAGTCACGTTCGTCCACAAAACACCACAAGAACCAGCAGATATCCTGCTGAAATATTTTCACAAAATTTTCCATTCAAATCCACGAGCACACACGAACCCACTCAACTGTAATTAATTAACCACAGCTCAAAGCTCAGTGATCTTTTTGATCAGCATCCGCATATCACAATGACATACGCCCCGCTATGCGGTCAACGCCCATTTCAATCAAGGACATGTCAAACAGCCCTCAATGAGTGTACACACGCACTCCGTGACTTGCACTGCACGGCCCTGTGGATTTCCCCAAATGAAAACCGTCGATTCCGTTTCTCAATGCGATGCAAATTCATTCTTCAGATCCTTCTGTGCCCTCGTGTGTTCGTGTGTGATTCCCTGTCGATTGTTTTTACATCGTCCTTGCTTTTATGTTTGAAAAAAAAAAATCATAATTCACACTTAATTGCGAACCCCTTCCCTTGCGATGATTCGTTCACATTTATTTCGAACAGATTGGTACAGCCCACTGTCGGGCAGGATAACAGATCGAGGCATCAAGTCCAATGCCAAGTAATTGGACGTTTTGATAGCGGTTCGTTGAGTAATTACAATTGACATTAAAATCACCACAAAACACCACATCGCAGGGCATGTGGAGATGCCGAGGAATTGTGTGCGCGCATTGTCCCTGCCCGCAGAAGGGATGTCGCGGTGTTTGGTGGAGGCTCGTGGTGTTTTCGTACGCCATATGCGGTGAATCATTTAAAGCGGTCCTCTGGGATAATTTTACGCAGCGAATGTCTTACGTTAAACTTGCGCCAAAAAAATCAACAAATACGTCAACAAAACATTTGGATCCCCCTAAATGCACGCAGTGGGTTGGCTGGCTGGCTGGCTGACTGGCTTTCATTTTTCTTTTTTCAGTTGGATGGAGCGGTAGGGTTAGAAATCGGTTCGTTGAAGGAAACGGATTCGTTTAATTAACTTAGTTTTTCACTCGAATGAAGTTCCAACAGATTCTTTACGACAAAAGAGGTGAGATTTCGCAAGATGAAAAGGATTGTTGTGAGGAATCGAAGTCGAATGTTTGGGAGGAATTGTTCCGAAGTTCGTCTTGTGAATGAAAGGGTCTTAACCTTGTTTGTAATTGCATTTAACTGTTGAATAATTGATTTCTTCAGCAGATGCTTCGGATCGAAATGGGAGTGTGAGTAACGACGAATTTGCATATTCTTTGTAGTCACGGTGAAGAGGTGTGATTTAGTTGAGTTTGGCGAAGAATATCAATTGGATTGTCCATCAAGCATTTTATGGCCATTTTGTTGTCTTTCTAGGCAACAACGAGTTATTGTGCTTTTCTTTCGTCCAACCTTTTAGGGCGTTTCACACCTCTTTTTAAAGCCACTAAAATTAAATATGACAATAAGACTTGAAAATGTACACATATTCGGAATCAGAAATAAAGTGGGATGGAGAAACTCGCAGAAGTCCCTTCAAATTTGCTGACATCCTTCTTTTTATTCCAAGCCCAACCGACCATCAAAGTGCCATTTGCATTATTTTCTAAGTAACCACCAAAAAGTACACCAAATTCGCCAATGGACAAGGAGTCAGTCAGCTGTGAACTCAGCCATTTCTACATTATCTGATTTCCATTTGTTACTATGAATGGTCAGGATGTTAATACAGGAAATGGCTTTTGTTCAATAAAACCTAGGCAACATATAATCAATTATATATTTTCCCTCAAAGGCTACAAGTTTCTCTGAAAGTTCAGCAATATTTTCAAAACCTCGTTGATAGAGATCACACCTTTTTATCTGAAAAATTCATCCAACCAAGCTCCAAGTTCTGATCGAAATTCTCCGCTTAGCAGTTGAAAGACCTGTAAATTCGTTTATGACAAATCGAACCAAAGCGACGGGTGTACTGCCAGCACTTCCCAACCAAGCGTTTCGAACGTCATTGGCAAATATGTAGTTTGCCCAAAAACTATGGTAAGCGGGATAATTGGTGGGAACTAGTTGACAATCGGTGGTGGCCCGTGGTATTGTGGGTATGTGCCTCGACCCAAATCTCGACGTCGTAGGTTCGATTCGAGGGAAAATAATTTGCACGACCTCACCTCTTTCGATTCACTGACAATGCTAAAAAAATACTTCTGTCCAGATAAAGCTTATAAAACTGCAGGTCCCTTCCACTCGTGAGAGAACAATATCACGCACAACACGAGCGGTTGCTGAGAAGCTAGGCCCTGGCCCTCTGCCGGCTGTAGCGCCATTATTATTATTATTATATAGTTGACAAACGAATATGCAGAAAATAAATACTGTAGCCTTCGAACGAGAACAGATTAGATTTCAAAAGACTCAAGAATGTCTAACTCAGGTAGAGGTCCATCTAAGGACCATCTAAGGACAGCTCTTTAATTATCCGTTTACCAAATTTCGACGTTGTCACCTCTTATACAATAAATATATAAATGTAAGTCACAGTACAGAATTAAGACTCGATTTTTACACATTCGGGAAATGTTTGAATTAAGACGAAATTTAAGGTGAGCTGAGAAAGAATTGACAAACAGATACCACTGATTCTCTTGACTTGGCAAAAGAACTAAACTAAAACTAAAACACACAAAAATTCAACAGCGCTACAACCTTGATTGAAGTGAGCAATATACAACAGGCCACTTCAGTTTTTAACAAGTTGAAAGAGTGTGGTCTAGAGCCGAATTTTAGTCTGTTTCTAGTACTCAACTGCCCAAATGTACAAAGGAAACATTCGGCTTAAAATTTTAGGGCTTCATTACCAAAGGAATTGTTAGTGTGACTGTCTCATCAAAAGACAATACAAATCCCTATACTTGTATAAAAATATATGTTTGTTTCTTTGCTCGTTTGCATGTCATTTATAGACTCTTAAATGGTAAGAGATTAGGCACTGATGTGTCTTTGGCAACTTTGCTCAGAAGTTTTGAGTTCAATTTTTTGACACACGTGGCAATGCGCGCCGTGTACAGTATGCAAAAAATCAAACACATTTGTCAAGTACAATCGAGTTCACCGTCATAGCCTTTATGTTACACACGGCACGACAAAAAAGTAGATCAATATTTAATGTGGAGTTTATGTATCCCATAGAGGACAGCCAGTGCAATGCACCACTCATTCAAGTTGGTTTGCTATCGAATATAATAATTGTTTATTATATTATCATTACAAAACTACAGCACTAGTTAGTAGCACAGCCTTGACACTTGAACGCTTCTCAGTTCCAAAGGAAATTTAGGAAAATTGTCTCTGCATATTTTCTGCTGTTTACGCTATCAATGACTTGGAATCACTCTTGTTCCAATATTCACCGCGACATGCGAAATACTCCTTAATTTGTATCAGTAAATATAACCTAAAAGGTTATATATAAATTATCACACTCTTATTATGTCTTAAAAGAGGAATCCATTTTAAATCAAAAAACTGAATTGGGAGCCTAATCATTTTGAATCACACAAAACCCGACGGTAAATGATGCAAGATTTTGTGATTCTTAATGGTAAAACAAAACAGAGTTTTTAAATATTTAACAATTCTGTAAAAGAAAAATCTATTCGGAATAAGACACACACGAGTAAGAATAGAGTACAGCAACTAAACACCATCCTCTTACGAAGCAGCACAATTTCGAGAATCTTTTAAATTCACTGACCTACTAGAAATCGGCGATATTAAAATTCGGCCACTGAATATACTCATTTTCCAATTAGACCAACTACTATTTGCTGCAACAGTCAAAAAGAACATTTAAGCTCACTTAAAACGAAATTCAAAGATGGACGAGACAACCTTTGATGTAATTTAATAAACAAAATTTAAATGGGAGGTGGTCAACGAAAACGAGCACTTTGTTGAGTTTTGAAAAATCTTGTGAAATCGGAAGCACAGCCTGAAGAGCTGATAACTTGAAAGCGTCTTTAATTTATGCTTGTACTCTGAGCGCAATAAATGCAGCCAATTATTTTTCGCCTAAGAGTTTTAAGCGACTACAGAGCTAGTCGTAGTGTGTCCTTCGCCTGGATTTGAATAAATAAGCCATTGTCTATTTCAGTTTGAGGTAAATTTATTTTATTATAGCCCTGATCGCCGGGTTTTCATGCTTAAGTTATATTAAGCGTAGAAAAGCTAGTTTTTTCTCTGTACCAACAGTAGGCGCAGAACTGCTAGTAATTTCTTATCCTAAAAAAACAGATTTAAACAGCTAGCTTGTTAAATTGTAAGAGCGAACAAGTAGAATAAACCTGCCAGCAAGGGAGTAAGACCAACAAATATATATAAACCTGCCAACATGGGAGTGAGTCCTCGTTACAAATTAAGAACAATGACAGGTTTCTTCTTCAGGTCTGCCCTTCTAATAACCTAGTCATCATCAACACTCTACGATATTTAAAATTGAATTTTCTTATTTGACAAACATTTTGTGATTCAATTAACGAACAATGAATTATCTTTGAGAACCGAGTCTTTATATTCAGCAAGCGCTGAATGTGCATTTTAACAACTAACACATTTTGAACTTGCTCAAGGCCTCAAACGAAGTGGTTGTCATTTTTTCATCTTGTGATCTTTCGATCTTTCATTATTTAATTCGCTGCCACTTAGAAAGACTTCACATTCGTAGCCAATTGAATAAATGTTTCAAACTCTTCCACTGACACAAGAAGCATCAATTTTCGAATAGATTCAGACACAAGAATATTTACCGTCGGCACATTTAAATCTCTGTTGAAGACGGAAAATTCATCAGTTACTAGGTGAATTGCTCACTTGGTTGTGTCGTCAATATATATTTAATCTTATTAGGCAGTCACTAAGTTGATTAGGCTTCTCTCAAAATTTGTCTAGGTTGACGAGTAGAACAGATCAAAAAACACGTCTCAACCAAGTTCCCATATAGGCAAGCAAGAAGAAGTAATATCACTCAACTGAGGCACATTAAATTACACGTCTCCTTCTACTCTAAAATGTGCGACAACCTTGCAATAAGGAATGGTTTCAACTAAAGTGAACTATGTGTGTGTCCCAAAAATTTGCATCTTGTTGCCACTAATCAACAAGAACTATTGATCAAGTTGGCGATTGAGGCACAGATGCAAAGTCAAAGAAAGCCAACAGCTTGCATTTTGAAAACACCTACGGCTGACCAACTGCGATGAACACTTTCCAACTGGACAAATCTCACACTGACAAGAACGACGCTACGAACCCACTTCCAATGACAAACTGTTTGCTTAAAACATCGATTCAGCACACAAATCACAATCAAGAGAATTAGAAAAAAGTACGTACAAAGTAAACCATATTTTGTAGATCCAAGTTGTTGGTTGTTTTTCCTGTTTTTGCTTTCCTCAATTCACTGTGGTCCTTAATTGAACTCAATTTTCACTCATTTACTTCTTATTTCTTTTTTTTTTGGTTTTGTTAAAAACTTTAAAACTGCAAATGTCTTTCAAAATATTGATTGTCCATAAATGTCTCGAAAATAAAAACAAAACAAATGACACAACGCTGAACCACAACACACATGAAAACGTCCACTTTGGGGATGTCAGATGTCAGAGATGCGATGTTTGAACAAGATTCAAAATGCTTCAAAAATGCACACCGTTCGTCGGCTAGGCGTTTACTCGAATAGAACCCGATGCGAAATGATTTCAAATCGCTGGTGTATCCTTACAAAATACCGATTACCGAGACACCATCCTTCCTCATCGCTGTCAGCATGATCGCTATCAGGGAAAACGAAACAACCCCTATACACGTCATGTATACGATGTTTTTTTTGTCTTCTCTCTTGTTGGCTCTGTTAGGGAACAGAGGGGAACGAGTGGGCTTCATTGTTGTTGCTGTGCCGTGTACATGAGCAAGTGTGTGTAAATGTGTGGATGTGTATGTTTTTTTAATGTCCTTTTAAGGATTCATGAAACGTCATTTCAAGGGAAGCCACCACAAGGCAGCCAGAATCCAGTGCAAAGCAATGCCCGTACAAAATGTCGAATATCTGGTAGGAGCGTATGTGCGACGAGCTGAGAGCTAAGAGCTTAGTGCCCGCCCCTAATATTTATGTACACACTCTATTAAGGGTGCATAATGTGGTAGGTTTATTCTAAGGGATGAAACACCACACCGGGGCAGGGGAGTAAAATTTCATATTCATGATGAGGACCACCACCAGCCCGAAGACGATGAGATGGGGGAGGAAGAGGATGACGATGATGATGATGATGATGTTTTCGGGATGATAGCGAGGACACAGCGAAAAGACAACCTCTCGCTCTGTACATTATGTGTTATGTACTTAGGCACGATTGTGAAGGATCTGGACTAGAGACAACTTTTGTCCTTTTTTCGCTCGACCCGATGATGGTCGGCAGCGCGGGTGCGGGTGCGGGTAGATTTCGGACAGGTGGGGGGTGCGCATTATCCAATGCGATGTTCGTCCTTTCGCGAAAAGGACTTTCATTAGTTCGGTTCTATTTACTTTTTTATTCCTTTTCTTCTTTTTGTATTTACCGAGGTACACCATGGGTGTGTGCAGGTTCTGTGGAATGAATTGTTCGCTCTTTCTCTGCCCGGATCGGGTGGATATCTCTTGCCCTTTGTACGCTTCAGCTGGAGATTGACCTAATTGAGGGAATATGTAACAGGCTACATGACAAGGTGCGATTTTGTGTATCTTTGGGTGGCCTTTGGGGGGAGGGCTATCGGCATTGAAATGAGAACTTTGTGTCATGCGGATTGTTACATATTTTAACATTATTCGAGGCGAAATCTAGATTGTTCGACTTGTCAATGGGAGAAGGCGGTAGGTGGAAGGTTGCTGAGGAAAAACTGTAGGGTCGAGCTGTAACTCAAGCCTAGGTTCAATAGGATTCAGCAGCTGTTCGAGTTTTCTCAGAAATCGGGAATTTGAAGAAATGTCCATTTAATACCAAAGTGCGCGATATTTAGAAAAACAAATGAAAAAATTCTCTTCTTAAGCAGCATCAATGTACGCAATGGATCTGAGCCTGTGAACACAGACAAACTAGCTAATGTCTTCTTCCCCTCTCAAAGCACACTAGACGCACCCTATCCAACAGATTTACTGATTCTTCAGATCGGTGTCCATTCACTGAATGTAGTAGAAATTCCACAACAAATTTCGTAATGAAATGGATCATTGGAATTTACAATATGTGATTCAACCTATTTGAAGTTTTGCGAGCTTGCCTCGATGTTCTTATTAGAATACATGTTCTATTCCGCCTTCGAGACCGAAGACACTGTTTCTCGAACAAACTTTGCACCACAGTGGGCAAGTGCACGCAACGGATGACTTTTAAACTTTCACTTTAAACAGTGGACTCCCAGTGGAAGTCGAACTCTCCCTAACTCGAATTTCGATCTAGCTCGAATTTTTTGTTTACCATGTTTCAGAATTTTTTCAATCGATCTGCTTCTAACTCGAACTAATTTTGATATCTCATCACTGAATGCGTTAAAATGAAGGCAAAGAGGCAAGTATACTTAACAAAAGGATGAAGGGCGAGTATATTCGAATGTGTCAGAAATTATTCTCTGGACAACATTTTTACGCAGTTCACACACTGCCTAAAAACGAAAGAAAGTTTATGACATTGGAACATGTCAAAAGTACTTCTTTACTATGATTTACTACTTTTTCCACAAACACCTTAAACGATTTGTACAATTTTTTATTTCTACGGCCGTACGAAAAATGACTGACTCCCAACTCCCAACCAAGGCTCAATCAGGTGAGTCTGTCAGTTTTGCCTCGTCCTCGTCCAGAGCGGTTCTCATCAGTAATTGAACACAATTGAAATTAAATTAACATTCTTAGGCATGCAAGGAATCGTTCCACATGCCCCGTCCACAAATAAAAGCAGTTATGTTCAAGGACTTTCGAGTCGTTTGAAACCTCCTCTCGATTTCGGCAACAAGATGCACTGTCGTCTGATTTCTTCAATCTGGTACTGGAGAAGAAAGTGTTTATATAAATCAGTCCAACTGCTGACGTAGTCTATACCGACTCGCCCTTCCTGGGCTGCACTGACTTGGGTTTAGCGGTGAATGTGGGCAAAACGAAGTACATATGTGTCATCCAGAAAGGACACATAGCATCGACGAGTCGGTCAGAAGGCAACCATAGGCAGGTACAATTTCGAGGTGGTAAAAGACATTAACCACCTTCTAAGTTAATTGTACGAACAACATCAGTGCCGAAATTAAACACAGAATAACCGACCGCCGCTGTTTTTTTTGGGCCCAAGAGTAGTAGAGCCATCTCTCGAAGGATCATGCTAACATTATATAAAACCCTGATCATCCCTATGCTTCTCTATGGCGCGGTAGTCTGGATTATCTTAAGAACGGATGAAGAAGCCCTTGGTCTTTTCGAGAGAAAAGTTCTGCGATCAATCTTTGGTCCTTCTTTGCGTTGATGGTTTCTGGAGAAAAAAAAGCGGCAGGAGACCAGCCAGGCGTCTACGGATTCAGCTCCTAAGATGGATAGGCCATGTAGAGCGCATGAACAGCACTGCTCCAACCAGTAGTACATCTCAATAGAGGACGACCACAAACTAAATGGCGCACACGAGTAGAGAAGGACCTCAACCAACTTGGCGTGCGAAATTGGAGGCTGCTGGCTACGATACTTAGTGAGCTGGAAAGGCTTGTTGGCTGAGACCCAGGTTCACCCAGGCACTGTAGTGCCGTGAGAAGAAAAAGAACAGATTCCAACAGAAAGCATGACAAACTTCTCCATTATGGGTCCTCAGTCATATTGGAGTTCAAGTTAACTAAACAGGAGCCATCCTCCCGCCTACAAAAAATAATAAAATTTGCTGTTGTCCAAGTACTACACTGGAGTACTCAGACTTCGAGCCAAGCCAAATGTACCCCTAATTTGATCCCAACGGCAAATGGTAACTGGATCGGACTGGATTAAAGCAGATGCTTTCACTGGAGCTCGAACCAGAGACTCCAAAACCAAGGGTAGGCAATCAATAACTGCTTGATGTATCTTCTTTAAACTAAATTCACATGTTTCTTGGAAGTCAAAACAAAACGGGTAAAGCAATCCTTTCAGAATGTATCGTGTAACAACTTACTTATCAGGCAGACGAACCATGAAGGGTCTGAGCCTAAGCAATTGCTGCCTTCCATCGGTGACGCTCCTGGGCACGCTGCTTCCAGTCATCAAGGCCAAGCTGTCTTACATTCGCGATGACTCTTTGTACCGGAGGTTCGGTCTTTCTCTTCTTCTCGAACCAGGAGGCTCGGATTCGAAGACCCTCTTTGCTGGAGCGTTGTTGTCCATTCGCTCGATGTGGCCGAGCCAGTGTAGTCGACGGATTTTTGCCTTCCGGACTACATCCACATCCTTGTGTAGAGTTCGCGGTTGTGTCTTCTCCTCCATTCGCCTTCCTCGCAGACGGGACCATATATCCGACGTAGAATTTTTCTTTCGAAGGCACCAAGAATCAGCTCTGCAGCCTTACTTAATGTCCAGCTTTCGGCTCCATAAAGTAGGACTGGCAGGATAAGGGTTTTGTAGAGCATGACTTTGGTCCTTCGAGTCAGAAGTTTCGAGCCCAGTTGTTTTGACAGACCAAAGTAGCATCGGTTGCCAAGGGCAATTCTACGTCGGATCTCCACTACGATGTCGTAGATGGTAGACAAACTTCTTTATTACCTCGAAATTGTAGCTGCCGATTGTGACGTTTTGGCCTAGGTGGTGTGCGGCGGATCGTTTTTTGCTCGACAGCATATATTTTGTCTTGTCCTCGTTGACCTAAAGACCAGCTCGTTTCGCCTGTGTTAGCGTGGTGTGACACAACCGGATCAGTTTTCCTGGGATCCCGAATTCGGTCATCGCTTCGAATAGCTCCTTGCGATGAATGCTGTCGTATGCGGCTTTAAAATCGATGAACAGATGGTGAGTATCGATTTGAAAATCGCTGGTCTTCTCCAGGATCTGCCTTAGTGTGAAGATTTGGTCTATAGTCGATTTGCCGGGCCGAAAGCCGCACTGGTACGTGCCGATAAGTGCGGTGCAAAACGGCTTTAGACGTTCACACAATACGCTGGATAGGATCTTGTAGGCGACATTGAGCAGGGATATACCTCTATAGTTCTTGCAGGAGGTAGGATCGCCTTTTTTGTGGATTGGGCATATGGAGCTGATATTCCAGTCGTCGGGCATGCTTTCATCTTCCCAAATTCGGCAAATGATTTGGTGCTTGCTCCCTACCATTACATTGCCCCCAGCTTTGAAAAGCTCCGATGATAAGCCATCTGAGCCTGCGGCTTTGTTGTTCTTCAGCCTTTTAATGGCTGTACCGACTTCTTCAAAGCTAGGTAGGAGGACTACTTCGTCGACTGGAGTTGGGATTTCCTGGTTCCCTATCACTCTATCCTGGTCAGGCCCGCTAAGCAGCTGTTGGAAGTGTTGCTTAGGCACATCCACTATTCCCGGTGGGTCCCTAACTAGATTTCACTCACAATTTCGAAGAGCCTGGCTGCCTTTCCTAAAGCCTGTGTAACAACACTCATGTTATTTTCGAAGTGTTAATTCAAATGCTAAGCAGAGCTAATTTCTAGGATCCCTGACCATGATAAAACTGAGTCATGAAATGGGGTAACCTCGGCCTGTATTTTTTAGTGATGAGACTTTAGCGAAAGATTGCAACCCGAGTGCTTTAGAGAACGCTGTAATTCCTATCAACAACACAATACAATACTATCCTTCCGACAAGACTGTGCTCCCTTTCTATTTCCATTTCAGTTGTTATTACGCTCCATTGCGTAGGCTATGATTCTGCCACCAGAGTCCATGTTCACACTAAAAACCATCGGACGGAACGAAAGAGAACTTCAATGGTTATCAATTGTTGAATACGATAAGCCTTCAACTAATGCCATTTAATACTGAACTCTTTTTCAAAATGTTTTACACTATTGGCTGCGTATATTCAAGAAAGGGAATATGGTGTAACATTCCAAGAAGAAGATTGGAACAGAGACTTGGTAGTCAATCAGTCATTTTGCTTGATCTCGAAGGAACTGATTGGTTTAGAGAATGAAGATGAAGATGCACGCAATTTAATTCAAGCTCACTTTCAATCAACTAATTCGCCATTCCTACCTTTGCCAACAGAGCTGTAGCAACATAGTCCAACTTCTGCAGCTGAACTTCTTCTCTATTCGTCCTAAGCCCCTACGCCTCTTTGTCAGCCAACGTCAGTTCTTCACAGAGCAAGAACTAATTCATAATTGAGTTCGTGCCTCCAAGTTTCCAAGAAAACCAAGCGATTTTATGAGAGGGCCGTGTAAGCCAATAAAAGGAAATTAAAAACTTCTCACCTCTCCGCAGCACGGCCAGCCACGTAGGTACACGCATGACCGTATGAAGATGTCTTGGCAAATCTCCTAAGCGGATTTCGCCCACATCCCATGCATTCGCATTCCACACGACCCATCGGCCGTCCGCAGTCCCCACATTCGATTCCATTCAAACAGATTATCCTAATTATCCTAGTTACACAATTTCCCGACGAGATTACATCGCATTCGCAGACTCTTACCGTGTGGGTGTAGACCGAACAATCAACTCCAGTGGTCAATGGGAAACCTAGCCTCGATCTGCATCTGCGACGATGATTCTCGGGGGTTACCAATATCCGATTTGTGACCGGAACAATTGTGATGTTTTTGCACCGTGCCTGGCTGCTCTGCTCTCTTTTCCCACACAGACAAATGTAATCCGTAAATCAGGACATTAAACGATGATTACCCGCCCGGCCGATGGATGATGGTCCATCAATGTCCTCGACGGACTGTGTTTCTCAACAACAGGAGTTCATTCAAGAGTAAACAACGTGATTTTCGCTTTGTTCGTCGCATCCAACAACTTGGCGAACGACAACACACCGAACAGAGAGAAAGCATTGAAAACCAGAACAAGAGCAGCATCGAGGAAAGTTCAAAAGGTTTAAGGGATTACCGCTTACCGACACAGATTATGAGATGTTCTAGGCCGGGGCACCGCCGAGCAGGGAGCACACATGTGTACCCCGGCGACGTTCTACATGCGTAAGTAGATAATTTTCCATTCTTATGGGGACTTTACCGATTGAGATACTTCTCCTTTTTCTCTCTGCTCCTGTCGATCTGCTTACCGAACATAAACAGATTAACCGCCTAGCGACTTACCCCCGAGCCGAGTAATCCCTGCAAATTGTTTCATTAAAAGGTTAAGGCGAGCTCACAACTCACACTCAAATGTTTTCATTTTCAGCGATCCTTTCGAGGCCGGGCCGCTCAGGTAGGCCGGCTGAAGTCGTTCAACTCGCCGTGAATGAACTCGAATTCGAAGTCGTCCTCGAATAGGGGGCAACAACAAAACTCCGCCCGCACTCCTACTCGAGCGGCGAGTACTCAGAAAAGGATGTGCTCTGTGGGAGTTGTGTTGTTCGGCGAGGATCAGAGCACAAAATAATTGAGGTATTGCCATAATTTGATAAATAAGCCGGCAAATTACTGCCTGCCACTGTGTGCGACGGTGTGGGACTGCATGATCTACTTGTACCTAATTGTATCCTGACCGTCCGTTCGTTCGTCCGTCGTGTGTCGGTGCATTGAAAGTGAATGTTTTGACAAATTTGTATTGTTTGCCCTGGTCAGCTAATAGAGAAATTAGCAATTATTCACTTCAAGAGCGGGTCGTGTCGGTGGGAAACGATGTTTTGTGGGAACCGTAAACATCTGCCGCAGTGATAAGGGACTCCTTGGTAAATCGCTAATTGTGCGAGTTTTTTTTCTTTTTTCGCAGAGCTGATCGGAGGGATCTGGATCTGGGTGGGTTTTATGCAATTTTGCAATATTTGCGGTAAGCATCCTAATTGAGGAGAGATGAGATGCAAATGTGGCTGCGGCATCGGGGGGGATTTGAACGATTGGCGAGACAGTGGGCAGGTGCGGCTTATTGGTTGATGGGATTTCGGTTTATTACCAAGTACCACCCAAAAGTTGAGACCTCTGTTTCACAGCTGTTTTGCATCAGTAAAAGAACCGCAGACAATTTGGGCGATTAGCCGGGGCCAATATGATTGCTTCAGCTTATTTTGGAACGGTGGCGATATTCATCGCGCTGTTCCTTGTGGAATATGGGATGGATGGACGTTGAATATTAACTTTACCGCATTTTTGTCCTGTATCAGACCCTGTTTATTGAAATGAGGGAAAGCTTCCGGGAAGCCGCTATGACGTGCCTGTCCTGGTATAGAGAATTGCGGGGAGCAGGCCCCAGAGATAAGGTTATTGATCGCTCTGGCTATGTCATCTTCTCTAGGTAATTGTCCAAATGTCTCAGACTATTCCTATTGTGAAGTGTTATTCATTGGAGTAGAATTTTCCGTATTGGGGATCTAAAGGTGACTGCAAACTCTTTCAAACACCCGAATCTTTTCCAATCAAGCTTGCAATCACGTTGAACCCCTCGGGACACCTTTACATATGAACATTGCACCGGATTACCTTCCCGCTCGCATAGAGTTGGCTGTTGTAGAACAGTCTGTTTCTAAGGTTATCTACATGATTGTTAAAATATAGATATTGATTTAGACAGCCTTTTGCTCCGCGGCGTGCAACAGCGAACTTTCGTCAATTATTTTTCGTATCCACTGAAGCTCTATACTACGGCGTCGGAACATCTCATGAATGAACCAAAGCCCCTCTCCGCGAGCGTAATGATGTCCTCAAGGAAACTTCTACCAATAAGCATGAATAGTGTCATGCCTCACCGCCAATATAAGTTTGTCCTCTGTCCAGTTGGTCAGAACTTTATTTATCACCTTCTCGATTACCTTGCTGATGTTCGAAAAGAGACTAATTGACCAGAGGTTCACGGATCACACCATATGGGTTGCACAATCACAGCTCGCCAATGCTCCGGATAATGTGTCTTATTCAGAGCATTTTTAAACATAATTGTGTACGAATTAACCACCAACCAACCAAGAGGGTGTTGTTTTAACTAAGCGACCGCTTGGAGCTCTGTCTTCGAAATGAACGCAGGATGAACTCCTTCGTTGGCCACGTCATAATCTGCCATGTTATCATCATTAAACGATACAAATCCAATATTCTCAGATCGCCATTGTTGCAGATCTCCTCGAAGTTAAGAGTCGTTAGCTTGCACGCGGTTCTCCAGGTCGTTCTTCTGTCAACAGAACATATCGACCCTGTTCATTTCGCAAATCACTGCATTTTTTCGGCCAAATTAAGCATTTCCTCGTTTTCTAAAAATCACCAAGTTTCGAGTAGAAATGCCTTTGAATGAAAGGTTCAAAGCCTCATCAGTGATTTCATCTATTTCAGCTCACAGTTTTCATTGAAAAATCAACGATTTTAAGTTGAATTCTTACACTTGGCTGACATCGGATGTGGTGAGTGCCTCTGCTACAATAGTTGGAGAGTTGGCTGAGATTTTGCACGCAGATATCTTTTATTTGAGAAAAAATGGAATGTATCCTCTTGGGATTTCATATTTCATATTATCGCCAGAATGAGATCTGGATAATGTTTAGAAGTCGAAATGACAGCACGGGATGGTGGGCGTAGCGAGAATAGTTGAACAGAAATGTGGAAGATCGTCCTGCATTGCATGTCAACTTCTTGGTGGAGGTCTGCGTGGCTATATAGAATGTTTCATGACAATGAATTATATTAAGCTCAGTTTAGGAATTTAGCACAATTTCAAAGTAGTGAAGGACTTTGTCTAGCTCAGGGGAAACGTGCACCGAATGTAAGATCGCTCCTGCTAACCGCTGATACTTCTGTCTGCCAAAACAACTGGACTCAAAGCTTTTGACTCGAAGGTCCAAGAGCCTGCTCTACGAAACACTTATTTTGCCAGCCCTTTTGTATGATCCGGAGAAGAGAAGACATAAATCAGCTGTGCTAAGATGTGGAAGCAATCCAGCAATAACCCGTCGTCTACACTGGCGTGGTAACATCGATCAATGCATCAGCTCTTCGAATTCAATCATCTCAGTTCGAGAAGGAGAGGAAGACCGAACTGCCGTTATAAGGATCTAGTTTTCACGAACGCAAGACAGCCTAGCAGTGATGACTAGAATCATCGTGTGCAGAAACGCAGCTTTTGGTCAGGAACAGACCCTCTAGGTAACTGATGCCTCGCAGGTGTATTCTTTTGAAGTCCAGCAAAATTGTTTGTGGACATGGTTGTTCGCTTTTTGGTGCTAGAGTCCGGAGTGAATTTGGGATACAACCAAGAAATCTGATCAGTCTCTGTTCGGGTTTTCGTCCTTCTGGACGAAGGCTCTGTCTGCCTCATGATGAAAATTTACATATTTCATGCGATCATCCTCCTCCTTTGACTACCGTATTACAACGAACGATTAACATTCGGGCTATGGCTGCCTTTCAGTGCTAATGGCGCAGAGTATGCTGCTTCTTACTCTCATCTTTATGTACTGTCTGTCATTGGACAGCCAACTTCTGAATGTTTTTTTGAAGATATGCTGCTTTATGCTTCTTTTTGCAGTCCTCTTCACAATGAGTTTGGAATCAAGTGTGACACCTAGGTACTTTGCTGCCTTTAACAGTTTGAGTTTGACCCAATTTGTATTTTGACAGTTAAACTCAGGAACAATGCTCCTGTTGACAAAGAGCAGAAACTTTTTTTACAGGTTGACGTTCAGTCTTCAGGCTGAACCTTATTTACTAGAATTACTCCGTGGCTGAAACTCGCGCTTGAAGTAAATTTAGCTGAGATTTGGATGGCCACATGGCTAGTAAGCTACTGTCAAACCTTTTTTTTCGAATGTCTCTTTGATTTCGTCGACAACTAAGATCCAAAGGAGAAGCGAGAGGACGTGTCCTTAATCGACTAATTTGGTTTCAACGTCGATTTTAATCTGAAAATCACTGTCACCCTCCATTTCTCGATATTTGGAAACGAAAGCAGAAAGTGCTAGATTATCAAGGCGTATATTATATTAGACTGGTTCATTGGGTGGAAAATAGTCACTGACGCCTCTGATGGGCCTGTTTGCAATTTCCCCTATTTAGAGTTCACGCAGGCAATCTTAGTTAAAAATTTAAAATAGTATGTTTTCGAGTTAACTAGCGGCAATTGTGTCCGCTTCAAGATAGTATTCGTCTAGGTCTCGATGACGTGTACTGACTAGGCAGTTGCAGTAACACAGTATATGTTATGCAGTTCCTTCGTCCTCGTTACACGCTGTGGTTATTCGAATTCGACTCCTGTTGAGCCTGAGGAGTTGCTCCATGTCCCTTAACCAATTGTGTACACAGTTGTTAGCGTTGGTGATTGGTATCAGGCAGAATGGTAGTGATATCATGAACGGTGATGCGGAGTTGTGACTTTCCATGCTGTGATGTATATGTTTTGTCGAAGGGAGTAGGTTTTGAGCTATTAGTAGGATTGAGTCCACATCTTTAATTTTGGCAGGTGATAGAAAACCATTCGTCTCCGTCGGAGCTGCTTATGAATTTGACAGAGGGACATTTTCTGTCTATCGCCTCAAATATGCTCTTCCTCACTAGTTTTATTTCTCGCTCTGTTAGCGTTTGCTGCGTCTATGGGCGGTGGCATCCTGGTACTTGGTTGCCCTTTTGCACAAACCGCAGTTGGTTTGTTGTTTTTAAAGGTTGTGATTGCTACCACTTAATCCTTTAATGGAATCTAATTTGGACCCGGTAGCACATAGATTGACATAAGCCTTTGTGTGCCGTCGATGTTTTTTCGGTGCTTCTCCTGCCGGGGAGTTGTCACTCGATCTTAGTGTGAGTGTGACTGGTGAGCGGAGTAGAGATTCCTCAAGTGATTCCGTCAGTATGGTTTTGTTAGTTTTGTTGTTTATGAGTGCTTACGTGTTTCCAACGATTAAAAATCCACGAGTGAGGTGAGGAATGTTGGTTGACCACTTACAGAGTTGCCATATAGACGTAAGGCTGGTTACTATGCAAACTCGCCAGGTATCATATACGAATCAAAGCGAAAAACTGTCAATTTCAAAGACTTAATGTCGCCGCAACTACCCACTTCGCTCAGGTTTATAACTGCTTAATAACAACCTTAAACCCATCCGTTAGACGATTTCAACTGCCTGCCGTAATCCCTCAAATGCAGCATCCTTCTAATTTGTTCCTAGTTTCGCTCACCACACTCGGATCACCCCTTCATTGCCCTATCTCGCATCCCGGCACTTAGTTGGATTTAATTTAATTGTCTGACAGGTTTCTGACAACCAGCCTCCACCCTTTAACCGCCGCTTTAAAATCATTTTCCCACCAAAACGATGACTCACTTATTTTATAAGCCTCTTAAATCCAATTTTCCAAAGCCCCGAACATACGTTCCCAACTTCCTAATCCTTTTACCAAACAAATTCCCAGCAAAAAAATACACCCAATTCCCTCTTCCGGAACGCACATCGCCCACACTAAACCGCCCCTTTGCCACAAACGCTTAGCCTCATCATCATAATTATCACTTCAAAATCTGCCAGTTCCAGTTAAAGTTTTAAGAGGCTACTGCGTGTTTGCGTGTGTGTCTCTCCTTTAAAGTGTGTCGCACCAGGAGAGTCAATCTACACCAGTTAACAACAGCAACAACAACGAGCAGAAAAATCCCCCCCAAAAGCACAGAACACCGTCCCAATCATTTTAATCCCGAATCGCTTATGACAGACAAGATTTTGGCTGCTGTTACAGGGCGTTCTTCCACCACCGCCCAACCGTTCCCACCCGAACAGACATCAAAAGCCAGACAACTGTCATCGCGGCAGCAACAACACGCACACACAGTACACACCACACCACGCCACCGACTTGGAAGGACGAGGAGCGACTTATTGTTCTCGTGTCCTTAATCGGGTTGTTTGTGACATTTGTACGTTCTGCGGTCGATTTGCACAACTGAATGCTGAAGCCATGCCCACGCAGCAATCGCACTCACAGAATCCAAATCAGAATCCGAACAAGGACGACGACAGCGACGACGACGATGACGATTCAATTCAATCGAACAAAACGATCATCGTCCTTGTCGTTGTTGTTGCCCTCCAACCAGGGGGATGAACAGTCAGTGTCAGTTGGCGATGGCTGTGTGTCAGCGAAGGCGAAGGGTGAACTGGAGTGCGTACCGCAAGTGTGAACTGTGATTAAGGCTTCACGCACAGGGGTGGCTACAGCCACTGCTGCTCCTGTGGAGTCAGCGCACAATGGTGGGTGGGAGCGCGAGCCAGGAAATACCCGAAATTGAACGTTTCCACAAGTGAATGGGATTTTTCCTCATAATTGGCTTCTTATGAGTCGACCTGTCATACTTTTCCATTTTTATCTCTTCCGGGAGGGAAATCGACTCAACGTGTCGCTATTAATCGACTGCGGTGAACTGGGGTGGCAGACGAAGAGACGGAGGATGCCTGCCCACCCCACTCGTGTGTTATTTGCCTCGATGATGAGAAAATTATTGACTCTCTCGCCGGAATTGGACTGGCAGATGTGTGATACTTCCCGGCTTGGCACAATTAACACGGAAAAAGGGTTTGCCCTCGCCGGCGATAGATTCGCACGGCCACGAGGAGGTTAAATTGACCAACGCTCTCGCCCGGCATACCTATGTAATTAATTGCGACAAATTGAACGGCGTTCGGGACACACGACCGGGCGCTGATAGCCACTGCAGCCCTGGACGCGACTGTTTGCTTGGGGGCGGCAATAAATTATCTTGTTTCCGATTTTCTTCCTGCTCCCGTGGTTGTTTCTCATTTCCGTTCGCCCGGCGAGGCAATTCTGGGAAGTTAATAACTTTTCGTGATGTTTTCGTGCTATTGATGTCCTGTCACTGGACACACTGCGCGGGAGTGAGAGAGGGAGGGCGAAGTGGTGTTTTTTCCCGTTTTTGTGTGTCATCAGTTCTTTGGCCTGTTTGTTTTGGGTGTGGCTCAAGTGGTTGTTATGATTAAATACTTGTGTTTCTGCTGTAAGCCGCGTGGGTGTACGTGTACAGTTCTGAGGGGATGATTGACGTTTAATGGTGATTTCGTGACTTAATGGCTTGAGCGTTAGGCTCGACCAACGACTGAATGAGTTGTTTGTCGTATTAAAGGTGTTTTTATCTATTGGACACTTAGTTACGGACGTCTATGAGAGACAGTTATAACTCTGAGGGCGTTAGGGAGTTTATTTACCTCGGAAATCTACAGGTCAGATACACAATCGCTTAAGTAGTCACTGTTACTTTGTGTTTCTTATGCCAGCGCGAAGTCACCACTAATCGTCATGCAAGGAGTCGAAGAAAGACACCAACGAAATTTCACCACAACGCCAAATGGGGTTATCAGATAAATGCTGGGCAACAGGTACGTATGTGTTTGATTCCGAGGAAGACACAGGTCAGCAGCCAAATGTCGAAGCATAAAGATTCTCCCAATGGTGTGGAAGTATCAACTAACAGACACGCCAAGTGTCTTGGCGTTAATAATAATACTAATGATATAGGTGGCGCTACAGTCCGTAGAAGCCGTGGGTCTAGCTTCTATGTGAAAACTAAACTTCTTCTTTGATTGGCGCTACAGTCCGGTGTGGACTTGGGCCTCAACCAACATGCCTCTCCAGCCAGCACAATCTTTCGCCATATAATATATAATATGGGTAGCGCTACAGCCCGTAGAGGGCCAGGTCCTAGCTTCTCAGCAACCACTCGTGTTGTACGCGCTATTGTTCTCCCACGAGTAGACCTACAATTTTATGCCAACTCCGAATGGCCAAGTTTGAGAAGTTTTTTCTATACAAGAGTAGTCTTTGAGCATTGTCAGTGACACAAAATATGTGGGACCGTGAAAATTGTGAACAGAGTGAACAGAGAACAGAAATCGAACCTACGACGTCGAGGTTCAAGTGAGTTAGAGACTTGACGCACGTACCCACAACGCCACGCGCCACCACAACCACTCGAAACTGACTTTTAACAATGCCAACCTAGGTTCTATTGCATCTATCATTTGATGCGTAGCCAAAGCTGCTGCCCTCTTTTAACGTGTGGCTTTCCAATATGGCACACTACTCTAAGACCAGCATGGAGAAGCTAGCAATTTTCGAAAGGAAAATGCTTTTGTAGAAGAATAAAAAACACGCGGTATGATTCTTGTACAACACACTGTGGATCTGATACACTTGCAGTACAGTCCGTTAGCTATTGTTTTGTTTTAGAAAGAGCCAACCAGCTGATTAGGTGAATGACCCGAAGTCTCCACAAAACAAAGCATAAATGCACTAGTCGTGGTATTGAGTGTACGCAGTATACGGGATGACAATAAAATAAATTGTTCTTTGCATACAGCTGTTCTTTTCTTTTGCCTATTATTTTCCTCCTACACTTTTAATATGAAACGGTCTAACAATCGACAAGAACCGTCGAAAAGACCACAGCAACAAGAAGCTCTATGACGAAGCAGGACTAATGCCCTTGAAACAGTATATAGTAACACTGTTCAAGCAGCTTCTGTACATCAGCAACGATCTCAACGAGACAAACAGAAACCAGATAAAGCCAATCCCCGCTAAATCTAAGTGAGCAGACCTTCAACACGCCTAACAACGAACTGCATGGCTTCCACCAGAACAGTGATAGCACTCACCATCGAGGCTTAATAGGCTAATACATCATCCCATCTCGAAAGGACCGTGGACACACGGAGTTGAACAACCCAATGTAAGGACTGGACTTTGTAGGAAACAGAGTCAGTAGGGCCCGTATGAGCCGATACTCTTATCCTAAGTTTTAAGTCTATCTAAAATTGTAAGACACATTTTTTTTTTTCCACAATGAACTTTTTAAATCTATGGTACATTTCTGCTATCAATTGCACATACGATGGTGTATTACTTCATTGCAGAGCTGACATAGTGGTCCTGTGTTTCGAAAAGATCTGACGGGAATGTTTTCCATTTTCAGATTGATATACAGGGTGGCGCACGAATATTGTTTAAAAAAATCGATTTTTGTTTGTCTGTGTGAGTAATCGGCTTATTTTTGCAGCAGGTTGGCTATTAAATATTAAAATGAATTCTTGGGAAACCGAGAAGAGAATTTGGATAGTGCAGCGGTACCATGCTTTGTAGTCCTTCAGTTCCGTCCGAAGGGAATTTAGGCAGGAGTTTGGCGGCACTCCTCCGAGTAGACTGACCATTATAAGGCTGATAAACATGTTTGCCGAATCTGGAAGCATTGCACGAAGACCTTAATATCGAGATTCGTATGTTCTGGGTTCAAGAGGGTTCAATCCTCAATTCAGGCAAGCCGAAGCGTTTCGACTCGAAACTTATCGGCGCAATTTGGAGTTGGCAGACGGATCATTTATGATGAGTTAAACTTGTTTCCCTACAAAGTCCAAATTACTAGCAAATTAAGCCCTCTTTCTTCTGGAATTTCGACGAAAAATATTTGAAATGGCCGAAGAAAACACCAGCTTCATAAATTGCTTGTTTATGTCTGACGAGACCCATTTTGATCTAAACGACAATGTAAACAAGCACAATTGCTGTATTTCGAGTGAATCTACTCAAAAAATACACCATGCAATGGATGTGCACCCATAACGAGTCACTGTGTGATGCGCAGTTTCATCAAGGAGCATTGTGGGACCGTACTTCTTTGAAGAAAACGAAGTTTCTGTGACTGTCAATGGTGACCGTTATTGAAAGATATTAAAGGAGTTTTTTGTTACCCAGAACTGCGCCGAAGAAGCATTTGGTTCGAGCAAGATGAAGCAATTGCACACATAGCCAGACCGGTTATGGCAGAGCTCCAACGAAAATTCCAGACCAACTTAATACCCAGAAAGCCCACTTTCCATTGTCACCCAAGGACAATAATTTAGGCGATCCCGACTTCAATCTTCCGTCCGCAATGAATTATTTTCCTATTAGGTGTCGCATTAGCTTGGTTGAGCATAGAGGTCATTTACGGTCTATCATATTTAGAAACAATTAGCAAATATAAAATAAAATGTTATCTATCCTATAAAAAAAATATTGCAGCTGTTTCCACAGGTCAGTGAAACTACATCTTTCCTTTTAGATTAAAAATCGATCATGAGGTAGGGTAAGCTGTACCCACGCAGACAATATTAATAAGTTGTGTACTATCTAAAATATGTATCTGTAGCTGGAGGCAATTATGTGAGTGGGAGAATAGTGTCGTGATCCTGCACAATATCCATTGTTACTTATGCTGTGTATCTTTTTGAAATCACATATTCATCAAGCCGCGCTTATTTATTGCGTCCTAAAAAAATACTGAATAATCACACTTCTCGCTCTCGTCTGGAGGTGCCTACCTGAGTGGAATGTTGAGTGTTTGGTGTTTCTTCCTCCTGCTATTCCCCGATTTGGCTCGATTGCTTGTCTGTTAGTATACAGTAGCTGTATAGTTAACGAGAGTCAAATCCAGTACAGCTCGGCTTGAATAAAAGCAATGTGCAGTTTGTGGTAAGCAACCGTAATCGAATTGTGTGCTCAATCCACCTGTTCAGTTTTTCGATTCCTTTTAGTTTCGGCAAATCCGCTCAACTCGTTTTAGTCTGGTTAGGCTGGGTTATGAGACTGCCACATAAATTACTTGCACACTAAGACCATTGTTGGTCCATTGTGATATGCAGTGTCATTAACGTGATCCCAACGGCTAATGGTGACTGGACCAGATTTGAAGTATGTTCACTTTTGCTTTCACTGAGATTCGAACCTGAGACCCATGTTACTAAGGACGGGTATTCAACCAACTGCCCAATCCAGACGGTTTATCAATTCGAGTTGACCCATCAGAAAACTTGACAAGTCTGCTGAGCCCCTACAGACCGCGATTGATGAACAGCTCTCATAATTTGCTTAAGAATCCATACTCTTCAGAACTTTATTTCGAGCACAGTCCAACCCACGAAGCAAGGTGTTCTCTTTCAGCTCGATTTCAGTCCGCCTAAGTACTCCTGTCAACGTATCGCACAACAACCCCAACCGTACCGCCGTACTCAACAAACGTTTTCGTTTAAATGATCTTTTGTGCCCCTGTCCTCGACGACATTTGATATCAATGTTGTTTCTTTAAATTATAGACGCCAACTCGTCAAGTTCGTGTGCAGCCGGCCGACACAAAGAAAAAGGGAGGATTGGGACACGAGCCAAGCATTCCAGTTCCCATTGTGCCCAGAATGGGTAGCCGTTCAATTGTTCCGACACCACTCAATTCTCAACGATGTTGATATTTTCTCCGCGTCGCGTCGTCGTGCTTTTCGTTTCACAATAAATTTGAAAAAAAAACACAAACACACACGCACATGTTCCAGCCGCAGTCCGGACCTACGCTCGCTGTAACTCATAATTAACCGGAAATTGAACACGCGCCGCCAATACACTTCTGGATGCCATTTTCAAGGACGAAACCAACAAAAACAACACACCGCGACCAGACCTTAGACACCGCCATAGACATGTGTAATTGTGAAAAGGTACACGCCAGAGGACGAACCGCGACAATACGTGCGAATTGAGAAAGAGAAAGGACGACGAATTACGGAGAGGAACACTTCCGGTTAATTGAAATCTTCAATGTCAGTCAGCTCGGCTCAGCTCGCCTACATGTGTTGTGTTGTGTTGTGTTGCGGCAGTCGCCAGGTCCTTGCGAGACGAGAAGGAGTACCAGCAGTCAAAGAAACAGATTGCGTTGTGCGCGCTTTGTTTCGCGCACAAACCTGGTGCACACACGGCGCTGTGATGTGTGCAGGATTGCGCTTCTCCCCCCGTCTCGGAAAATAGGATCAAATCTCAACACACACGCCCATAGGAATTGTGCGGTACTCTTACAATAATTGTCCTCCTCTAACTCGTCCTCGCCCTCGAAGGAACACATCTTACTGCTGCCGGCAAGAGCACATGCCATTTGCGTTCCATTATTCGCGCCGAGAGGAGTTGATTCCAAGTGGAACCGGTCCTCGGTATGCCAGATTTCAATTGTCGCACAAGTAGGAATTTGTCTTCGGGCATTGCTCCGGCTATGCCACGGCTGAAGAGGCGATTCCAGCGGCGCGGCGGCAGCTGAAACTTTTGCAGCCATATAGCGCCAACTTGCCAGTGTGTGTGCGTGTGGGGAGTGATTCGTGGCGATGCTGAGTGCACATTGCTTCCGATTGCAGGGGATGAGAAAAACCGGATATTTGCTTGCAATTAGATGTTTGAACAGGGGCACCGGCCTTGGTCGCGGTACGTGCCGGAGGTGTAGCCGAGCATTGAGCCGCGGAGCATATGCAACATGGGAAGGCGTAACTGGGAGGAATTTCTTCAAGAAGTGGTCACCTTGAGGACTTGGCAGATGGCTTTGCCGCTGAATGGGAAGGGGCTCGAATTTCATGAATGCATTGTGTGTTGAGCTTTGTTGGATCGGTGATCTAATTAAGGATGCCAACCCTGGTGAGTGGAAGTCCAAGAGGGGCACTTCTTGTGGGCCTCATGATCGTAAAGAAATTTGCATAGAAATGCATTAACTGGTGGTTCACTGACGTGTAAAAGCAGGTGCTTGGTAAAGAAGAGATTCTGAAGAGCGGTGTTTCGTTCTCCGGAGTAGGTAGCAAAAACTGAGGTGTGAACTCTGAAGAAAATCCTATCATTCAGACGTAGGTCCTAATTCGTAAGCCTTCAAAAGAAGATAGCGATGGCAAATTGTCAACGCTCCCATCGGTCAGCCTGATGTCTTGAGAGACACACACCAAAACGACGGGATATGTGCCCACGCTCTGATTTGCATCAGCAGTTATGTCAGTTGAGCGGGCTGCCAAGCAACTTGGAGGCATCCAACTTATCTCGGTCAATTATTGAAGCGTTTTATGAATTGATGTATTGTGGGTTGTAAACTCAGCATGAATGTGCGCTTTGCCTTGAAATGAACGACCCTTCCTGGACTTGATGGCGTAGTGTGTACCGAGTCGACGAGAAGTGATTAGTTTAAAGTCGAGTGTAGAAATCAAGAAACTTAAAACAGAAGTTACAGTTCGATCCCTCAACATACGCACATAACGACTCCAGTGCTGACATCAAACGTATACTAATTCTTGTCAGCCGCTACTTCTTTATGCTAAGAAAATCCCTTTCTCGAACGACCAATGAAACCCTCTACTCTACAAAATCTTAATCGTTAAATGCATGGGCATGGACTTTGTCAAAAATGGAAAAGATTGCTCTTGGTTGCTTTGAGAGGAAAATTCGTCGGGTGATTTCGGACCGTCTGCAGCATAAATGATGAGTGGAGGAGGAGATATAACAACGAACTGTATGAGCCGTTTAGTTACAACGACTAAGCCAGAAGATCCAACAATTTGAAACGGCTAGGTCATGTAGTTGTTACTTACTTATCAGACCGGCGACCCATGAAGGGTCCAATCCTGAGCAATTGCTGCCTTCCATCACTGTCTATCCTGTGCACTCTGTTACCAGTCATATAGACCAATCTGTCTTGATCTCTATACCGGAGGATCGATCTTCCTCTTCTTCTCGAACCAGGAGGTACGGATTCGAAGACCCTCTTAGCTGGAGCATTGGTGTCCATGCGCTCGATGTGGTTGAACACTGGTTCAATCCAAGTCGATGGATTTTTGCCTTCCGGACTACATCCACATCCAGTTACAGATGGTAGAGTTCATGGTTGTTTCTTCCCCTTCATTCATATTCCTTGCAGACGGGACGTAGAATTTTTCTTTCGAAAGCACCAAGCATCAGTACTGCAGTTTTGCTTATCGTCCATAAAGTAGAACTGACAAAATAAGATCTTAGAGAACATGATTTTAGTCCTTCGAATCAGGAGTTTCGACCCCAGTTGTTTCGACAGGCCGAAGCAGCATCGGTTGCGAAGGGTGGTTGTACGTCGGATCTCCACTGTGATGTAGTTTGTGGAATTAACGTTTGACCCGAGGTAGACAAACTCATTTATTGCCTCGATATTTTGTCCGATGTGGTGTGTGACGGAACGTGGTATTTCACTGACCTCAAGACCAGATCGTTTCGCCTCTTCTTGAATAGCTGTAAAGGCTTCCACTACGCACGTTGGGGACGCGGGACGATGTCGATGTCATCTGCATATCCCATCCCTCGAAATGATGCACCCAAAAATAAGGAAACAACGTTTTTGTCAACGGTGGTCTTTACAGAGAGATGTAAATCATTTTCTTTTTTACTGAAATTGCAAATTTAGATTTGTCAACGTCTGATTCATTAATTTTTTTCATCTGAAGGTTTTTATTTGATGCAAAAGAAGCTTACAATAGTTTACCTGCAAAGCTAAATCCTTATCTGCAGGTGGTTGTAAATTGATCGTTACCAATGTTAGAGTGACTTGAAGCACTTTACTCCAGTTGCTTTTTTTAAATGTGAAGATTATTTAATTAAGATTAATATTTATGAACCACAAAATTTATGATACCGAATGAATTTCCATTAAAAATCTTGTTAGCTCTTTTTTACTTTTTTTTTAAATTCCGAATTACGTTAACACCCTGTGGCAGCGCATTCGTAAATTTGGGGACGGTGCATCGTAGTTCTCGGTCTCCATATAAGTTGTATGCTCTCATCAAGCATCGCTTGGGCAGTTCTTCTTGTGTTGGGCGCATGACCTAATGGTTGCTGGAACCGTGAGTCACTCATGTACTGCAGCAGTGTTATCATCTGGAAAATAGCTCTCTAGAACTTGAAAAGTTGAGTTAAGATGTGTAACAATTTTTATACGACGATGTTGTGTGCTAGATATCTTATCCAGGTGGGATCTTGCTGCGTTTCCCCAGGCCAGAATGCCGTATCTTATGCGCGATTCTGCTAACGAGTAATAAACCTGCTTACGCTTAAGATACGTCATTGCGAAGATGGTGCTCTTAAGTTGCAGGCGCAGGACGTTGGTGTCCTCACATCAAACAAAGTTCTCGTCGATGGTAATTCCTAAGTATTTGATACTTCTGACAACTTCGATTTCGTTGCTGTCATCAACTCGATGAAAAATTTGGAAGACTTCTGCAGATGTTGATGGTGTGCGAATATGCATCGCCTTTGTTTTCTCAGCATTTATGATTAGGCCATTATCATGGAACCATTCGGATACAGCGTTGAATTCGGCCTGCATTATCTGCACACCTGAATGCAAATTTTGGTATTTCACCACGATTGCTATGTCGTCGGCATGCGCATAAGCAGTCGATTTTTCCAGTTATACCACAACCAATCTTTTGCGCACGCAATTCTCAAATTGTATTAGGAGCTGCGTTTTAAGCCCATTATTGAACCTTTTTGTGGGAAACGGTGAAGAGCTAATGATATGCCAAGCATCCGGAAATGATGCAAGCACTTAAGGCCAATGTCATAGAAGCAATAGCTATAACCCAAAACCATGAGTAAACTCAGAAAATTGGGGTGACAAAATGCGCTACAAAGCTACGGCTCAAAATATCTTCTGAAATATTGGGACAACGCAACAGTGAACCCCATCGAACGAGATAGCGCACACAGGTGGAGAAAGACCTCAAATATGTTGGATAGTGCTGTTTGAAGAGACTTGTTGGTTGAGACCCAGGCCCATCCCAGATTGTTGCGCCAAACATAGAAGAAAAGACAAATGCGCTACTTGGAATGCTTGGTCTTATCATTATGCAAAGGAAAAATATAATTTTGTTCACTTTATTCCAATGAGCATTTACATAATTTCCAATGAATCTTATGCGCAGGGTTCTTGAATAACTCGAACCATCATTTGCCACGAAAAAAGATTCGATTCGAGCGAACATTGACTGTATTTAGGTCAATAATCATTCTTAATAAGCCCAGAGGGACGCTTAACATTAATCATTCGCCCATTTCTCATTCGCCACTCTATGCCATCTGCCAACAAAAAACAAACCTTCAAACAACATATAAAACACAAGCAGTGTCAAAATCGAATTTAAAACCCAACACAAGTGTCACTGACACTTCAAAAAGGAGAAAAAAAAAGTACAGGGTACCATCACTGGTATCATCCCTTGCGGGGATCGAACCCGCGACCTTTGGATTAGAAGTCCAACGCGCTATCCTCTGCGCCAAAGGGACTTGCGAAAACCCGCCCTCCACATGCACACCCGACTATGACAATGCGCCCGCAAGGTCTGCAACACTGCTGGTGCACTGCTGCATCACTTGACAACTTTCAGCAGAGCATCAGCACACATCAACTTGATTACGCGTCCAAATGTGATAATGGCTTGACACTTCAAAAAGATTACACACACACACACTCATACACCTCTTCAGCCCATCAGCCCATCAACCACTTAATCCATCGATCCGACGTCCATTATCATTCATCGACCGAGTTGGCGCTCTTTGTGTCAGTTCTTTTTTTGTTCTCATGTTTTTTTTTTTCTCGACTCGTGACGCAACTGTGAAAGTCAAAGGGACCCGTTGTTTCGCGTATCGACGCTGGCAATCTGCTGAATATCCCCTTTCATCAGAAGATAGAGTGAATGAATGCGGGAGTGAGCGCACCACTTCAGAGTGTCCAGAACAATACGGCCACAGATTTAATGCAACACTTTCCCCCCGCCACCGGAGAGGCCATTAAGCAAATGAGGGACTCCAACCTCAACCTCTGACGCTGGCTGACTCGGAGGAACGGCACTAAATCCTCACCACTTCGTGCTATCGCTTCATGCTACATAAACAGATCCTAATTTCAGATACCGAATGCCAAATCGTGACATATCAATTTCTTGGCGAGCTCACCCCCGCCGGAGCCCCGGTGACGGGGACGGAATCATGTTAAGTGGGTAGCTTTGGGTATCGGACCCTCTGATCTGTGGCTCGGAGCGGAGTGTCACTTTCGAGTGTGAATCCACCCCCGAGAACAGCACAGCACACGTACCCGCCGGGGGCAGGAGCGCACGCACACCGACACAGTCAGGCTGTGGGTCCTTTTCGCCCGCTCAAGTGGTTCACCGACGGGTATGTGTGCGACCATTGTGCAATCTGAATGGATCTATCCATTCGCGTTTGGGTGGCTGCCACAAGTGCACCCAAGGGTGGACGCGCTCGCTGCACTGGGGGTGGCACTGGCAGCGGCACTGGCTCACGTGACCAGCTGCAATTAGTCTAATTTGTGTTGTTGCCAGTTGCTTATTGCATTAATCAAAACATGAAGTTTCGTTAAAATGCGGGGAATTAACGAGCCGGCTACGTGCCGCACCACCGGCGAACGGAAGCCGAACATTAGCCCCCGAGGGTTGATGGCAAAGTGGTGAGTGTTTGTGCTGTTTGTTGTTACTGTTACGGTTTCGAGATGGTTGGCCCGACTGCGCTGGCGGATGATGTGTTGTCGAGTGGAAGTCATAACCATCATGATCATTGAATTATGATATGAATTTCAACAAGTGTCGCAATGGAGTGAGTGGCAGAGAGACGAGAGAGAGAGAGAGTGAAAGCTGACGCGGCGGGGGTTAAATGGTGTTAAAACGTTGTGACACGCAATTTGTCACAGCTACTTAGAGCTGTGTGAGTATGACGGATGAAGGGAAGCCAATCACAAGATAATGTGTCAAACAGAAAGGATAAGGGTGCCGCCATGCATTCACACTCTTTGCCATGAGAGAAAAAAAGGGAAGCTCGCAGGCCAAGGCTTCAGGCAATTGAGTTGATCTACATTCACCCGGGAAGAGCTATTTGATCGTGACGTAGATAGGCAATTGTTGCGGCAAATGAGGATATGTTCTTTGATTGAACCTCGAGACCAGCAGGGGACTTTGTTTAAACAGCCAACAACATCCGGGCAGAAATCAAAGAGAAGATTGTTTTCTAAAGACGTCTTGGGGATGAAGCCAATGTAAAGGGTGGGGGATGAGGAAAAGACCGTCTAAAGATGGACTGAAGAGCCTGAGGCCATGCGACCGTTGCGTGCTATAAACTATGTGTGCGTTAAGGTTTGTACAGCGGACTGCGATGGGAGAAGTAGAATCGATTGATTTCATCAAAGTGGAACATGGAACAGAAAAGGACGACGTGTTCGAATGAAAAGCGCTTCAGTTGGGTTGACGAAGACATTAAAATATAGAATAGAAAAATACTTAGGTACAGACTAAATCTTTCCGAGCAAAATCATTTGATCAGGCAATTACGCCCTCTGCCACAGAACCAAGTACCATTGACACGATCATCACCCAACCAGGGTAACAGACTACATATCGCTTGAAGGACAATAAGGTTGAAAGAAGCAGATCGTTAGAGCATATTTTATGTGCCCGGCCAGCATTACCCAGAACTACATACTTCTTGGAAACCATGGTCAAAAGCATCCGCACCTTTCAAGTAGAGATCTGTACCACAGACAGATGAGTTCAAATACCAATTGCGGTAGAGTAATAACGTCGTACAGTCGAGCTCAATGCTCTAGACAGTACCGGCAGAAGCTCAAAGACCTCAATAGGGGAAAGAAAGCAAGACTATGGGTACCTGGCTACACGTCAATAGAAGGCAATAATATGACTGATAGCTAGAAAAGAAGCATCGGTACTCTTCTCAGGCCATGCTGGGGATATTATTTCGTCTGAAAACAATTTGGGGGTACAGAAAGAAGGAACTGTCGGGATGGTAGTAAAGCTCCACTCTATACTGAGAATCTAGAGAGATCACTTCTGTAGACTATTAAGCGGGGATGAGGACCAGAATACCACTGCCACAATCTGGACGATGACAGACGAGAATTCCGTCCCCCATCAAGACTGAAGTCTAAGAAAGCTACTGGAGCGGACGGTCTGTCCGCTGAAATTTTTAAGGCAGCTGGAGATGATCTGGATATGGTCTGAGGAAAGCATGCCCGACGAGTGGAATCTCAGTATCATTTGCCCGATCCACAAGAAAGGAGACCCCTTTTACTGCGCCAAACATCGGTTAATCATCTCCCTAACACGCAATTAAGATCTTCTCTGCCGTTTTGTGTACCCGTTTTGTGTACTTGTTTGACATTCCTGCCAAACAAGTCAGGTTGTGCAGGATGACGATGGAGAACTCTCGCTGCTCCACCAAGGTTGGTAACGAACTCACCGAGATCTTCAATGTCAAAAAAAGGTTTTAGGCACGACGACGCGCTGTCATGTGATTTCTTCAACATCGTCCTGGAGAAGAAGCTCGAGGTAGCTGGCGAAAGATCGTGCTGGCTGGAGAGGCATGTTAGTTGAAGCCCAGGTCCACTACGGACTGTAGCGCCAAGCAAAGAAGAAGAAGTCCTGGAGAAGATCGTGCGAAACTCACACGCCAACACTAGAGGCACGATCTTCCAGACGCCCGTGCAATTGTTAGCATAAGCCGATGACATTGAAGTGATTGGCAGAAGTCAGCGAGCCGTAAATGAGGCAGTTGTTAATATTGAGACGGAAGCGGATAAAGTGGATCTTTCGGTGTATCAGGGCAAAACGAAGTATATGCTGTCCTCAAAAAAGGACATACAACATCGACGTCTTGGACCGACAATGGGCAGCTATAACTTCGAGGTAGTTAAGGTAGTAGTCACTTACCTCGGCTCAGGAGTAAATTGTACTAATAACATAAGTGCCGAGATCAAGCGTAGGATAACTCTTGCCAACAGCTGTTTGTTTGGTCTCAAGAGGCAATTGAGCAATAGAGCCCCCTCTAGAAGTTGACTCTATACAAGACACTGATCATCCCAGTACTGCTATACGGCGCGGAGGCATGGACAATCTCGAAAGCGGATGAAGAAGTCCTTGGTCTTTTTGAGAGAAAAGTTCTGCGTGCGATCTTTGATCTTGTTTGTTTTGACGGGTTTTGGAGGAAAAGATTCAACCACGAACTAGTAAGGCGTCTACGGATCCAAAGCTTACGGTGACAAGGTCATGTAGAGCGGATGGACAAAACAGCTCGGGCCCGAAGAATCTTCGAATCCGAATCTGTGGGGCAACGCAACAGACGACGCCCGCGTTTAAGGTGGCGCACCCAAGTGGAGAAGGTCCTCAACCAACTTGGTGTGCGAAATTGGAGACAGCTAGCCAGAGATCGCGATAGTTGGAGAGGCTTGTTCGTTAAGGCCCAGGTCCACCCCGGTCTGTAGCGCCACACAAAGAAGACGAAGATTCTACCTGTATGCACAGATTCACATCATATTTATCACCCGGGTGGAGATTTAAAGTAAAATACTCCCTTGCAATAGTTAGTTCTTCTTTTTGACAGAACTAGTAATGGTTTGCCGTGGAAACAACTTAAGGCAATTCTCAAAACTCCTGACTCAAAGGACAAAAGTCATGCTCTACTCCTATTTTGCGGAAGTTAAGCGTCCGTCGTCTATACAGGCTCAGCCGGAACGATCCAATGAAATGCTTAACAAATACATTCGAGCTTTCGAGCTTGGTTCGTGAAGGAAAGGAGTCTTCAGTGGAAAGAGGAGGTGATTGCGGACGCAAGATATTTTGAAGACTGGAGCGAGAGTCAAAGATTGAAGATATGAAAACGTTTGATGCTCTCCATTAAGAGCTTCCTTTTTCATTGAATGGCTCCCCATAGCTGTCTATCTGGCTTCTGAATTGTGTCGGACTCGAATTCATTGCCTGGAGACACTGCCACAACTCGTATTCTTTAATACAGTGTTCATGCATACGCGCATTGTCGTAGATTGAGCAGTTGTGGGCTGGGTTTCGCATCTCAGGGAACAGCAGAAGAATTTGTCAGGAAACGTGGCAAGAAGCATCCGTAACAATCTGAAGTCCCTTGACATGAAAATGGAACTAAGTAACGACTTAATATGCAGAGGCTGCTTTATCCCGGAGGACCTTAGACATTGTCATTGTGGTACGCTACGTCTAAAAGTTTCACAAGCTGTCGTTGCATTGACTCCTGTCGAGTTGTTTTGGATGGTAAGTGATGGAGTAGTGATTAAAGTAAGTGCGGCAAATATTGCCTACCCGCGTATAACTTTCAAGGCCGTAGCGACAAATTTACCACGAAAGACTCGGCCTGAACCAGTCTGCACGCAATGCATATTCTTTATTTCGCTGTGGGCTGTGGTTTCGAAAATATGGTGGTGGGCTTACTCTGCATTTATCTCTTCGATATCTTGTTGAAAAAAAGCCTGACTTCGACATCGATTTGTCATTCGGGGAGTATCGGGATATCAGTGCTGGAAATTCGAGAGAAAATGTCATCGCTAATACTTCTGTTTTCTTCTGTCATTCCAACAAGACCACCAAGTTAAGGAAGTTTACTGGAATCTTTATTTTTACATGTCACAAGCCTTGGAATAAGCAATGCAGATTTCTATTACATTAAACTTCTCCAAATTATTTCGCAGGATAGGATTCATTTCCTCGACTTCTCTCCCATTCTGATAGGAACGCCAGTTCCCATGAAATCCAATCCCTGCCGACGTGACTCGCTGAAAAAACATACAAAATGCCATCGCGAGGCCTATAATTACGTTTTGCCTCAACAATGGCCAACCCCCAACTGTTCACCTTAAAGTCCGTTTAGCAAAAAATGAGCAGAAACGCAAAAGGTTAACACATGCTTCCCATAGACCATCGTCTGGGCCTAGTATGTGTCCTCGCTTTCGGCGAAACAAAACTCTCAAGTGCAACATAGTTGTTGGTTGCTGGTTGTTACCCTCCCTGAGAATCCCATCAAGCCCTTGCACGGCAGCGAAGAGTGCCTCACATGCACTCACCAAAAGGGGGAGGGTCAAATCAAAGCGGCAACCATATCTAGGTCGCTCTGCCGAAATGGGAACCCCTCGATCCATTCAACCCACCCCTGGCCAACAGGAAGGAGAAGCCCTGCAGACTGGCAACATTGTACATAATTTTTTTATTTTCCAATAAGTGCCTTGTGTTTATTATTGCCAGACTTAAGTCTGTACCTAACGCTCGAGAGCCATTTTTTGCTGCTCAAGTACCCGGACCGCAGCGGTGGCTGCTCTACGACTGGCAGTGGAGGGGTGGAAAATTGCTAGTAATTGCAGTTAGTGCTAAACAAATCACACATCTGCCATATAGCCGCGATGTCTGGGCATTTCGGGGGTAATCCGGTCGTGTAGTCCAAAGAGCGGGGTTTCCCGCCGACGGTGGTGTGGTGCGTACTGAGTCGCACATCTCGGCCTGTCGTGCTGAGCAAATTGGTGCTTAATGCCTACTCGGACGCCGAGCTATATACTCCCGAGTGCCGGAGCGGCGCGGCAGGGGTGTTGTTTTGAAAGCATGTATTTGTGAGAGATCCGAAGCGAGGATAACCAGCAGACAGACGTCTGCAGCAATGCAGCACTGATTGCGAGGGTTGGCCGATCGGCGCGGCGCGGTTCACTTTTTTCTGCTTTCACCGGCTCTGCTGGCTGCTTGTCTTTTTTGTGTGCGTGTTTTTTCACAGATTTTGTGGCGCAAATTTAAGGGAACATACGTTCTGTGATATAATTTGGTTCGTTCTGATCTGATATCATCACGGCTTGTCGGGTTTGTTGCAAACAACGGTACTCAATTTGAAGATGGTGCTGAGCTGTGGAGTGGAGTGGGCTGGTTGGTGCACATAAGGGATTGTTTCTCGGATTAATTTGTTCAAATGTGTTATGTACTCGTGTGTGCTGGGTATCTGCGAGTGCGGGTTGGATCTGGATGAATAGTGGAAATTTGCATATATTCTTGTTCATTTTTTTTGAGAATAGGGGCGCGGAGCGCGTGCCCTCGTGTGTAAACGATAGTGGACCTAGCGAAGTGTGCAATCAGTGCTTTGGCGATGAGCTGAATTGCAACGTCAGTGAGCAGATATTAGGAGATATTTAATGGGATTTTAGCTTAGCGAAGGATCGCATGCACGTGCTGAACTGTTGGCGAACTGTAGTCTTAGCAGTTTGAGAAGCAATTGGGAAGTTAATGCCTGCATTTAAGCTTTGACGGTTGACTAAGTATGGACGACGACAACTTAATCTTTAATCGAAATACATGCTACATCGTGTATCTACTCCTGCACCAATGAGCGACTGTCTTATGTCTGAGGATCTCCCGACTTATCCCTCGCCATAATTTAGCCGACGGACATTTTGAACATTCAATCCGGCGGCGTACAGGCAAATTGTTCACACATAATAAATATATCACTAGGATCAAGATTCTTTTCAAGGGTGGTGGCAGGATCTTCCATTTTTTTTTGGATGAAGCAGCAACTAGTCATCAAATATGAATCCGCTGTCTTATAAGGTCACTCTCCCCTCACGACACAACTGGGAGCAAAACAGACCCACCTTCATCAGCCAGTCCCTCGGTTAGTGCACATATGGCTTCAAAACAGATAAAAGCTTTAGAGCTGAAGTATACGTAGTCAACACTCATATATAATACATCATAGACACCTACAACTCCATATTTCAAACAGAGATATTCCCAATTGAACCCTGCCTCAGAGAAAATATAGACAGAGCTATAAATAATATAAACAGCTGCTCCTTTAGCCTTCAAGAGTCACTTCAAAGCTAGTATGGGAATGCCTACAACTGTTCCACCAACTGGCCAACAACAACAGAGTCTACCTCAGTTGGATGCAAGGTCGCAGCCGTCATACAGAACGAGAGAGCCTACTAGCATCATCATTCATGATGCCACGACCATTCTGCAGCACACCCATCAACACCGCTGCGATCTATCTAAATAATATTCTCAGGGACATGGCTAACCATTGCTGGACACATACGGAAGTGTGTTGTTTCGTTCTCTTAATAGAAGCAAACAATTCCCCAATCTCACAAGCAGTACAGACTAGTACACTGCCCAGTAAAGAAAAATCTGCCTAGTCAGGACACGTCATCGTCACCTAGGCGGATACTATCTTGAAGGCTTTTTGACATTGCTTCATTTTGTACTCTTTGAAAAGCAAATACTTGGGTCACGGAATGGAATATAACATCGGTCAAGGGCCCGCTGCGCCATCTCTGTGTGGCGCTTATTGCAAATATACAAATTTTTATAACTGGCTCATTAATCAGGGTGAATTTGACCGATGGCATGGGTCTATTTGCAAGGACCTTCTATTTCAGATAACTACACAAGAAAAGTCTAACCGGTGAGATGATCATGTCCTTGAAAAAGCCTTGTGATACGTAGCGCAGTCCTCTTCATACACACATGTCATTGGTGGCATATCTTCCCATTGAGACCAAAACACGTTGGTAATCATCGATCTTTAGCTAGTCAACGTCGCTCTCAACGAAATATCCACCGATGACGGCACCAGCTAAAAATGCACTGACATTTTCGGTATCCATTTAAAGCTCTTGGATCCCACATGGATTGGTATCGTCCCGATTCCGCCATTGTGTTTTTTGACGTATCCATCCAAAAATGGACGGCAGTAAGATGCGACAAGCCAAGGAACGTTACGCGAAGAAAACAGAGATCTCGACAAAATATGCTACGTTATGTCCGCCTATGATTATTTGGCAAGAAGAAACAGAAAATGGTAGGCAATTTGACAGATGTAGCTTAAAAATATGTTTTTTCTTTGAACTTTCATGATTGAGCGAAACTCTAGAAGCTTCTGATCCTCCTGTCTTCTAGACGGATACTCCTCTGGCGCTGCTTTCAGTTTTCATATAAAATGTGCTGTCGATTATGTAGGAATACTAAACACAGTAAAGTTGTGTTGCCTCTTTTAATAGATTTGTTGTAATATAACTCGCAACTGATGCCCCAGTCCTTTTGTAAGCATATTTAAAGAAGCAAGTGGACATTTTGTTTGCAGTCTCGCACTAGTAAGGTATAGAAATGGGGTGTTGTTTGCCGTCTTCTTCTCATAGTTCTTCAGTTAGAAACAGAAACACTAATTTCAGAACATTTTTCTAAAATAATACTGAACTGGGGTAAAAACTGTTGATAAATACTGAAAACTTGCAGGGTTTCTATAATTTTTCCACCAATGTAGGAACGCACTTCGGTTGCATACCTTTTCTATTCTCCTCTCCTATACAACGTTCTAAAATTAACGCACATTTAGATTTTCGCCCCACTTGTGCTGAAAATGCAACAAAATGTTGTGCACACAGAGAAGAAAATACAATTTGCCAGCTGATGGTAGTAAAGTATTTCCTTCTTGAACAATGTCTCAAAAATAATGAAAGTGTGCCGGTTTTCAAGAAGTAACTGCTGATTTTTCAAAATCATAGCATTAAGGCTCATTTTCACCTTGGATTCATTTATTTTTCGAAAAATAACGTGCCTCAGTTTGTGGCAGATTTTGAGCACGAGGTATCATTGGACCACGCCTATGAAAATGTCATACATGCCACGAAACAATTCAAAATTACTGCATGTATCATTTACTCGTCGTGTACTCTCTCGTTTCGGTAGACAGAAATGGACAACACGTTCACAACCGAAGGATGATTACGAGAGGAATTGAGCGTTGCATCCACGAAACTCAGTATATATAAGAAAAAGAAAACGATATCCTCAGCTACGAAGTTCATAAAAATCATCGGTTTTCTGTTTCAAACCACTTTCCCCTTTCAGATCAAGGCAATTGCCCAAACCCTTCCGCATTGATTCTCTCCCCCAACACATCAGTCCTTAAAATTCAACAAAATACTAAGCATACGTCAACATTCCGAAAGTTGACATCTCATTAATTACAACGACATGGCGTAGACGTCAACACAAATTACTTTCTCACTGGCACAATGCGTGAGTGCAGTCATTCACATCTCAAACTCAGTCGAGTGCAAAGTTACCAGCGCACCACCGTCAACCCAACGCCACCGCTGTCATCGCGGCACGACCCCCTTTCGCGTTCTTATTCTCCGATTGATATTGATTTACCTCGAAAGTAATTTACAAGGACCAGGGGCAAACAATGAAAAGAACAAACCACCAACAGCTAAAGACTCCAAACAGAAAAGGTACCGTGAATTTCGTGCACCCGTGTCAACATCCGCCGAGCGCGCGTTGTTCCGCTTCGCCCGGATTTCAGTGGAAAATGTCAAGCGGCTTGCTTGCATTTGCAGCGATATGTGGTGAGGGTGATTGACAAAGACGCAGCAAACATTTATAGAAATTCTGGCTTTCAGACAAACACACACATGGGCACGGACACGATTCGATTCCTTTTTTCCTTTCGGCCGTACGTGCGTCGTCGACGGGTAGTGAAGCAGTGAGGTAGTGAGGTATCGGCGCTGCTAACTATCGTGTTCGCAGATAGTATTTGCACAAATTAACTGAAGCGTATAGCACTTGATCTTTTTCCGTGTACCCATGTCGGAACTAGGCTAACAAAAAATGCAAAGAATTCTCCGATGTGTAAACAGCAATTGTTGCAGGATGTTCTGTTTCTTTTCGACGGTGCGCCTGTGTGCCAATAAATTGGGTGATTTTGGACCGGAGGCAGTGGGACCTTGCGAAAATTGGCAGGCAGCCGAAACGGGATGTGATTCCTGGACTAAATTTCGTGTCCTGGGACTGCTGATATTTTATGTATAACATTTAATTAGAGACCATAAGAATAAGTACGAGTTCAGTTTTTTTCTTTGGCTGGCGCTACAGTCGTGGCACTACAGACCTGCGCCTCAGACTACATCCTTCACGATCTAGCACGGTCTTGGGCTAGACGCCTCCAGTTTCCTATATCTATCTGATCAAGGTCTCCTTCCAGCTGGGCGCGCCATCGCAGGCAAGTTCATTCTCTACCACGTTCTTCCTCAGGGTTGAACTCCTCGAAGAGAAATGGTTCCAGCTGCCTCGTAGCTACAACCGACTATATATACACTATACTTATTTTCCCACACGGACTTCTCTCAAAATACCAGTCCTTTTCCCAAACAGAGACAAGTGGTTAGCGATCGCCGTTAACAACGACCTTGAGAGAGGTCTCTTCACCAACGGATCGAAAATGGACCCAGGCACTGTGGTCGGATTCTACTAGTACACTCCGGATAAACAGGAATCATTTAGACTTCCTGAGAAAAACAAGCCAAATACTTACAAGAAACCGATATCCCACCATCGGATATCATATTTTTTTTTATGGACAGCCGACCTACAACGAGATCAAAGGTTGTCATGAAATGTCGCGACTTACTTGGGCTAAACTCTGCTGCGTCCAGAGCCCAAGTTCAGTCACATTGTACGATAGAGCCGATGAATTGGCCAGACAAAGCTCTGAAATGAACTTCAGCGAAGCTAACACGTCACTATAACCACCGATCAGTGTATCATATCTGATCATATATGACGTAATAAGAAAAGAAGCCAATTCGTCTTGGCTTGCAAGGAATGACTGATCAAATGACAAGATCAGCGTGGTCAGCGCTTTCTAGCGGCAAACCAAAGAAGTTTCTGGCATTGGACCGTTCCGTAAGCTTGTGGCATTGATCACAGGACACAGTCCGATCGTAACAATGATCCGGAAATGGAATAAATTCAGAAATTCTGTGAGACTTCCCCTTCTTCTTTATACAAAACCCATTCCTCAGATATTTTATACTGTTTAGCGAAAATCAACTTATTTACTCTTGCTGCCAATTAGCTCTTTCACTCAACCAGCCCTGATTTGTATATTGCTGTGCTATATTAGTGGATACACCATCAAGTAGTAGTGTATCCACTACACCATCAATTCATTCGCCGGTCAATGGACTACTGCCACACAAAGTTTCATTAACTGGCATTGCATATTTTTTAAACGTTTTTGCTTTGTTGCTTTGAATATTCAAGAGCCGATACATCATTTTGCAATCGAACGCGAATATTATTTGTGAGAATATTTAAACATGTCTCCACAAATATGATGACTTCAAGCATTGGCTTCATCTGCGGGAGTTGATCTTGGGAACATGAGGAAAATCTTCTGAAAAAAAAACCAAGGTCCCAAGTAAACCGTAAATCTAAATCAATTTTTCAACAAATTTGTTCGATACATTGTTTGAAGTGTTTACTTGATTTACAGCGACAGTTTCAGTGCAGAATGTGGATTTCCAACAACAACAACAATACTAGAAGATGCTTGCGATAGTATTGGTATAACCCAACGTATTGCCATTTACAGCTTTGAAAAGCTTGTCAGGCAATCTATTGGCACAGCGTCGTTGAACTTTAATTTGGCGATTGTGGTCATGAGTTCACTGAGGTGCAAATTCTTGTATATCATCGCCTATATTGGATGGATTAGAAGAGTTCCAGTTGCAGTAGTAAACACTTGTCAATTGATGGAAGTGGCAGTCAATTTGGCACCTGTCAGTTTATTTCTTGTTAAATTTCGAGCACGCATTACATCGATATCGACACTAATCACGTTCTGTAGACAACTTTTGTGCACCCGAGCTAGGTAAGTTAAGGGCACACTGCAGTATCTAAACTCCAGGAATTGCTACTGCTAAATATGTATACTCGGCGCTAATATCTATAGTATTACCTCGGTTTGCTAAGAGATGGCGTTGCTTGTATAATGCCATTATTATTCTTCCATTGGGACATGTGTTGGAAAGCTACTGTCATTGTCACAAGTTGTCATTGAAAAAGTCATAGCTTCAGATGGGCAATACTTGTTTTCCTTAAATAAACGTTATAATTTTTAAAAAAATTAGCACGAATGAATTTATAGGCCCAATAAAAAACCGGAAGTCGAAGTCAAATTCGATGCTTAGTCTGAACTTTGGAACAACACCGAGTGATCTATGATCGAAGAAATCATCATCAGTGGTCTGTTTTGCTCGCAAGTGGTAGTAATATGAGATCTTGCCGGAAACTGTGCCAAGGCGTTTGCGTCTTCTCCAGAAGCTGCAGAGACGAGTACAAAGTTGAATGTAGATTTTATACTAACTCCAGGACTGTGAGTAAAAGTTCTTTCCGCTATCGTAAAACAAATTCCAATCATTCCTGCCACAAGGAACCAGCAATCAACTTCCGTACCTTCAAACACCAAAGTCACAATTCTATCACAGCAAATATTCCATCTCCCGCTGACTGAGAAAACAACCTTTGTGGATGCGTAAATATTTGCAAAGAAATGTCATTACGAGCACCGATCGTTGACACCCAAAAGTCGAGGACGCAGGTTGCCACCATCAAAGGAAAACTTCTTTCAAATACGACTCCTAATCCTCCTCATTACCGCCGCTTAATAACTACGTAAAGGTTGCTTCTCATTATCGCCTGCAGGTGAACATTGAATGGTTTGCATCAAACGAGTCTCGAACTCTCATTAACCGTTCTATTTACTCAAACAAATTGAATTTCAAGTCAACGTTCCACGTTCACGAAATTATGTCCACATCTACCGGATTACAACCGTGATTACATGCCAAATGTATTTACACTGACGACTTTCCTTCCTCTCGAGAGCAACGCATTCCCCCTCGAGCGCAGCTGTGTTTCATCAATTAGATTCCTCGCTCGCAACCACCCTCCAACCGCCGAACAATATAAATTACATGCCCCACAACAAATCGACCGAAAAATACGCGATTATCTCAAAAATACGAGTGCACCCCGCCCGACCGTCTTCAAATAATAAAATAAATACAAATTACGGTGGCACACACGTAAACTGAAAACCGAAAAACCAACCGAGCGGCAGATTGATGTCGACGGTAAAGGACACCCAGTCGTACCTCAGAAGTGCAACACACTGTAGCACACAGCCTTTCCTTCTGATCCGAACCGTGTTTGTGTTTGCCTGTATCTCATCATCTCGGCAAATAAGCTGTAGGCCATGCCGACCATAATCATCGACATCATCATTCCCATCCAATCGGCGAGCCATCACCTCAATGGGATGCGTTAACAAATCGTTTAACTAGTTCCGAACGCACTGCGTGACGGATTGATTTATCGTTTGCTGTTGCATCGCAGCGCTCATCTGGAAGCACGGCAAAGGATTCAAGGGAAAAAAAGGACAAAACACGCCGTCGAGTCAATATTTGCCCATGTAGATTGAGTCCACAATTGGGGTACAATGCCGTGCAGTTTCGGTGAGCGCACTCCTGACAAGGGAACATTCTGCCGCTGGTGTTGCGGTGGAACGAGAGGCGAGCAAAAGAGAAGAGACTCTGTTTGTGGTGTCAGCCGATGAAGGGCCGGTGGACATTTATTAGGAATTTAAGTGTCTTCTCTAAACATCCACAGAAGTCATGCTTCGGTGGCGATGGGGTGTTGAAGTACAAGGGTGCCGCGGATATTCGCAGGGCCCGTTTTTAATTGGATCATTGCTATCTTATGTAAATACTTGTGTTTGCTTATGATTCTCGGAAAAAAATGACGAAGAATGGACAAGATTTTGAGAAGGGACCACAGATGTTCGAAACGTTGTAGAGCTCTTGAAGTTTGGCAGTCGTTGAAATGCACTGTCACATGAATTGGGGGAGGTTTTCGACGACGCTTTTCACAAGAGAAAAACTAGACGAAAGCTTTGTCTCATTTCAAGGGAGGCTTTCAATCAAGTCAAGTGTGATGGATTTCCTCGTCCTTCACATGACCAAGCACCACAATAAAGTGACAATTCCCGTGCCTCAGCGACCCCCTACGTTGGTACCGACGAGGGATATGTATCACGAGGAAGATCGAATTCGGAGGTCTAAAACTCAGAGGTAATCCATTGATCTTCTACGAGCTTTGTGACTTTTAAGAGCTCTCGCCAAACTCCTTCCGTACATCGACTATAATGGGCACTTTGTGACTCGAATGGCCCTCTTGTAGGAACACTTCCACACACATTGCCATCAGGCTCAGAGAGTCTGGGTGCTGGACATCAAGACTCTATGGTCATTGATCACAGCAGAATCTTATCCTCCAGAGACCATACGGTTCCTAACTTGGGGGAGAGTACGATAACGCAAAAATTGATGATTGTTTCTGGTAAAGGGGCATTTTTTAAATGAGCATTTTTTTCTATAGGTGAAGGGGTGTATTTCCTCCGTTCAGGAGGTAGACTCTAATCTCCAAAAGTGGGGAATGACAGGCGAGCAGGTGTGCAGGAATTTTAACTGGAAAACCCACACTGGCGGCTCCAAGATGGGCGGCGAAGTCGGCGCTGCACATTTCAAAATCCCACAGACTGCCGGAGAATTGCGGTGTATTCCAAACGGAATATCCCAAGCAGTCACGCACTTCCTTGAAATAGCTAACCGCAGATGGCACAAACTGAGAAACTGTTTCACATATTGACTGCTTGCATTGGGATGTGAACCTCTTTTGCAAGTGAGCACTGAAGGGCAGATCAAAGTCTGCTTCTCATTTCCTGGGATGTCAATGTGACCTGACACCCAGATAAGAGAACGTTTGAGCTGGCCTTCTAATGACCCCAGCTCAGCCCAGCAGTCTTCTACAAGTTTAGATTGTGTAAAGATTAGAGACCACATATGACAACCTTCTGTCTTAGCAGGGTATTTGGGTGTATTTGAAATGACGGCATGCTTCCTTACTCTTCCTAAAGCCAGCCAGCACATGCGTGGTAGACGCCTCTTCAACTCACTTAATAAGATTTCTACAAAGGATATCAGGGAACTAATGCCTTTCCTAAGCTCTTCTTCTCGATTTTGGGCTGGGCGAAAAATGACATTGCGAAAGAAACTCAACGTTGATCAGCTTCTTTAAACTTTTCTTTGAGTGGCGCTCCAGTCCAGGGTGGATCTGGAGGATTCAGCATTTCTCTCCAACTAGCGCGATCTTGGGTTAGGCGAATCCAGTTTCGTACACCAGCTGATTAAGATCTCTTTCCAGCTGGTTACGCCATCGGAGCCCAGGTCTTCCTTTTCCGCGTTGTCCTGAAGACGTTGGCCTCGAAAACTTTCGGAGCCGGAGCCTTAGTATTGATTCTCTCTACATAACCTAGCCATCTGAGTCGGGACAATCGAATTCGTTTGACTAGGCCAATGTCCTTGTACAACTCGTAGAGTTCATCCTAAGCTCTGCAGGTTGGATCTAATGATATTTCAATAGCACACACCACTTCACAGCAGAGCTTTGGTTCTCACTGAGCACCACTTCCACCTATACAACTATGTACCGAAAACCGTTTCATTGAAACCAGAATTCCTCTACGTTAAGTATTGCTACCGACTCTTCAATATCCTCATGGTAGATCAACCGCCACCAACCAACGCAGTGAACTGTTGTGACTGTGGACTCCCTTACATATGCCAGCTCGAATTCACCAATAATCGCAAAACAATGTTCACTACATGCGGTATTCACATATGTAAATGAAAATCGGTACTATGTGTTTGAAGGCACCATCCAGAGGTGGGTGCAGGTCAGAAGCCAAATATCGAAGCATAAAGATAGTGTAGTATCACGGTGTTAACTTCACAGAAAGGTTGAAGTTGAACAGCCATTCGAAACTGACCCTGAAAAGGGCCAACCTATGCTTCCATCGCAACTATCCTTTGATGTGTTGGCAAAATGGGTTAAGCGAGAGGACAAAGCTGTTTATTTCTAACACTGTTCAGAAGACAGCTTCTAGGCATCAGCAACCATCTTCTTCTTCTTCTTTGGCTGGCGCTACAGCCCGGGGTGGACCTGGGCCTCAGCTAATATGCCTCTCTATCTAGCCTGATCTGGTACTAGTTTCATTCAGCCGTACACACTCAACTTATTCAGGTCCCCTTCTAGCTGCGTGTGCCACCGTAGGCATAGCCTTCGTTTACCGAGTTGTCCCTCAGAGTTGGAGTCGAAGGCTTTCCGGGCTGGAGCATTGGTGTCCATTCGCTCGTCGTGACCTAGCCATCTGAGATGAGAGATTCGAACTCGTTTGACCGGGTCGATGAGATCAAGAATATCCTCGTCCGCTTTAGTTAGAGTCCATGCTTCTGTGCCATACAGCAGGACTATGACTATCAATGTCTTATATAGGGAAGTCTTATATAGTCCTTAGTGACCTTCCGAGTGCGAAAATGCAGCGATTGACCAGCGTGATCCTCCGTTTTATCTCCGCGGTGGTGTCTATACACATATACTTTGTCTTACCCTCATTAACCGCAAGCTCCATCTTGGCCACTCCGCGGCCTGACAGCCCGTTTTGTTCTTTCGATGATGTCAATGTCACCAGCATATGCTAGCAGGAGCATAGATTTGTGGAAGATCGTGCCTCTGGTGTTGATATTTGAGTTCTGCACGGTCTTCTCAAAAATGATGTCAAAAAAGTCGCATGGCAGTGCGTCGCCTTGTCTAAATCCTTTTCTGACATCAACGAGGCTATCAGAAACTTAAAAAACACTATCCCCGAATAACTATACCTCAACGCGCTAGATCTACTAAGTGAGGAGAACTTCCCTAAGACGTCTAACAGCGAGCTACATGGCATCTAGCAGAGCGGCGATAGCTGTCGTCATTGAGGCAAAGACGGCTACTATAATGCCACCCAATCCCAACAAGGATACGCGGATTTGTTGCCCAACGTTAAACTAATGAACTTCTGACAATTGTCTGTTCTGTTTTCTGTAATTGGCAAAGAGGTGTGTGCACAGGCTTAAGGTTTGCAACGACGGGCGTGTATGGGCCCTATTATATTTGTGACTTTATTCTTCTCGCCAAGAGACAGTCTACACCTAGATCAGAAGTATTCAAATAAAATGTAGATGTTTATGGCTGTTCGAAGATGAACCGATGTCATCATCCAGCCACGTTTTTCTACAGTCTCAGAGTCTCTTTAATGACTATATTCTCAGCTTGAAGAAGAGGAAGATATATGATTACATCCTTGGAGTGGATTCATCCTTCGTTTGAAAGTCGCCCTTTCCAGTTCATTCAGAAGCTGCTTATCAAACTTTTTTTCTCGTTGTGAAGTTGACGTAAGAGATCGGTGTCTGCAGGAAGGAGAAACTTCTCGACAATCCAGCCTAATGAAGCGCCGTTAATCAAACCTCTTGCTTCGTGTCTTCTGCCTACATCGAAGTTAATGGTTCAGTCGTCACATACGCCAGATGATCTATGCACACGGCTAGGAAGTTTAATTGACAGCATTGCCTAGTGTTCCTCAGCACACTGCATTAGCATTGAACCACCGACTATCTACTTTCCCTAAAGTGGAACCAATGAGCACGCATAAATTTTGGTTAGTTTACAAATAACCACCAACACTTCAATCAATAGAAACCAACTCGTCCGTAAGAAATGCACCAGAGGAGGCATTCCTAACATTTCCCGACTTTGACACGAATGTCACATCAATTCATCCACTTTCTCAGCACATCACAGATTTCGTTTGAAAATCTCCACGCGTTGGCATATTGCTCAGAGTTAACGCGTTAATTGCTGCGAATGAATCCGTCTGCCACTCTCCCACGCCCAGTAAATTTTTACACTGATTAGTCAAACACAAACCGCTGTCGACATCACCCTCGTCTCATTGTTCGGTTTCGCCAAACTGCCGGAGGCAACGAAACTGCACGCTACCCCCTGAGGGAGTGGATTTTGGCAGAGGCGTGCGGTGCGGCCAAAAGAGCCATTCCGCACGTCAGTGCCCAGTCCGGTAGGAGCTGAAAAGGCACCACCGCTCGATCCATTCAAGCGAAAACGCGCGCAGTTTTGCAGATTCTCTGCCATCCTCTGAGCAGGCGGTCGCCCACCGGTTGCCCTGCGTCGCGTCTTTCAAACGCGATGCTCCCTCCTTGCGATTCTGCTTGTAATAGTCTTCGTGCATCTCGTGGTTCGTGCCATCAATGAAAACCACCAACGCAGGACGAGGAGAGGAAATAAAAACCCCCGGGCTGCCACTGAGATAAAAGACAAACAGCGGTGACACAATACACGGTTACGGCAAGCCATCGGGACATTTCTCGTCATTTAAACGCACGAAGTAAGAAGCGGGCGAAAATGCGAAAATGAAAAGCTAAGTGCTTTCTGTTTCAGAACCGCACACACACCGACGCCACGTATCACATGCCGAGGCCTGCCATTCTCCCGCTCTGTTTAGTCCGCGATTCCAGATCCCTTCTTCTCGAGGAGATTGCTGCTTTTTTGTGCATTGTTTCCAGTCGACGACGACGGTGAGGCCGTGGCAAGGACTCATTTAGGTTGAGAGGGGGAGCGGAGCGCTACGAACAAAAAACATAATCGCACAAGCACAAGCGCTGGCTTTTCTTCATTGTGCCTCCCTAAGTGTTTGGGATTCTGTGAAACACTTGGAAATGTATTTCATTTGTTTTCGTTCGTCAATTGCACAATATTTTGGTTTGGATTGTGATGGAAGCACTTATTGTGCGCCTCCCTGCGTCCCAGAGTCAGTGGTTTTCTTCGTTTTGGGGTGACAGGGTTGGAATGACCGCGAGAAATAGGTTAGCTCGAGCTGGGGCCGGTTGTGATATCCTGCGGCTTAATTGGATTCTGGTCGTTTTTTGATGAATGCAATTGGAGTTGTGACTTGAAGATGAATCTTTGGATTGACATTGAATGAAGGACAATCAGAGGCGAATTTATCAATTTAAATTGCTGGAGTTGTTGGACAGCGGTCACTGATTTCAAGGCGGATTGTGTTTTGATTGCGTGACGAACACCCAATTATGTTGGAGACATTTTCAAAGTAAAGACAAACTTCAATAAGGGATGATGTCTACGTACCCAGCGATTGTCCGTAAAGTTGTCGAATGTATGCATAAGGGCAAAATGCAACAGAGAACTGCCGCAGAGACTCTGGCACAGTTTGAAAGGAAAATCAATCAGCTAGAATTGAGAAGGTTTCTAGGAGTGTCCTTCAAAGGAGTGTCTACGTCCAACCAGAAATTTCGCATAAAAACTGTCCATCTCTCCATCTTCTTATCACAGAAAATAATTGTAAATAAATATCTACTGGCAGGTAATCCAGGGACCACGACAACCCTGCAATCATAGAAGCTAAGCTCGTGGCTAGTTTCTACCGGTTTTTAATTCAACTTATTTACGTGAGCAGTAGCATCGGTTGCCAAGGGTGATTCTACGCGAGGAAAAAATAGCGATCTTGCGTGTCTTAACCTTCCCAGGACGACAGACAACGAACACATACTGACTAGGTATCGATCCCAATAACACAGTTCTCGAGAACAACTTTTTTTTTTGGTCGAAGATCCGCAAGAAAAAGTTGAAATACTAGGCGCAGTTTTTCAGGAAGTGTACAAGGTGAACGAGAGTGTTCGCCCGAACCACAACCTGGAGAATAGCGTGCAAAGCTAGCAACTCTCAACTCCGAGAAGATCTGCAACAATGGCGATTTGAGAACAGTGGCATTGTCATGTTCAATGACGAAAATTTGGCAGACAATGCCATCGCCGACGAAGGGGTTCATTTCGAAGACAGATCTTCAAGCGGTCTTCGCATCAATAAAGAAGAAAAAGTCAGTTGGAATCGACGGGATCTCCAACATTGTGCTAAGACATCTTCCTCTGGAAGTGGTCACTATGCTTTGAAGTGTAGTAGTGTAGTGGTCACACTTTCCTCGCTTGGATATGGGCTACACAATCCTCTTTAACAATGCTCTGAATAATGTACATTATACGGAGCATTGCAAAACCGCGATTGTGTAGCCCATATCCAAGCGAGGAAAAGATTCTTCGAATCCGTGAGCCCTCCGGTCAATAAGTCTCCTTCCGAACATCAGCAAGATATTCGAGGTAATAAATAGAGCTCTGATCAACTGGACAGAGGACAAACATATAATTCCGGATAAACAATTCGGTTTCAGAGCGGGGCATTACACTATTCCTGCCGCGTAGAAACTGGTGTCGGATATCCAATGGAACAAGAGCAAGAAACAATGCACGGGCGCCTGTTTGATTGACCTGGAAAAGGCCTTCGACACCGTATGGTTAGAAGGACTTTACTACAAGCTCAATCGGCTAGACATTAGTAAACCACTGTTGTACCTACTGTATAACATGCTTACCGGTAGGGGGTTCGTCGTCAAGAATGGCAACGGTATTTTTGAAGTTAAAAATGATCTCCAACAGGATGCCGTTAATTCGCCGATCGTGTTTAACATTTTCTTGAGCGTATGCCGATGACTTGATTGTGTACAAATCAGGCAAATAGATCGAGGACATCACTACGCTCGCGCAGGGTGACTTCGACTCATTCATGAGAGAGAGATTGCGATGACTGGAAGTTGAATATCAACTTTCAGAAGTCGAAAACCATTCTGTTCAGGACTCCGTTGTATAAAGCTTCCGCGGATACGAAAATGAATTGGCGAAAGTTCTCTATTGTTGGAAGGCACGGGCAACCACTGGCGCAAAGGATTGTAGTCAGATACCTGGGGATCTGGCTAGACCAGTATCAATATTTTAACAAACATTTAGATGCTGCTCTGGCCAGAGCCCGAAGCGCTGCTTTTGCTCTTACAAAGAGACTGTTTTACAACAGCAAACTCGATGCAAGGGTAAAGGTAATCTGCTACATGGCCCTCATAATGCCAATGCTCATATATGGCTGTCCCGTGTGGTTCAACGTGAGTGCAAGCTTGGTGGAAAAGATTCGAGTGTTTGAGAGGGCTTGTCTTAAAGCTTGCCTTCGCCTTTACAGAACACCAGAGTCCCAGTACATAAAATTCTACTCCAATGAGGTCTTATACAACAGGGCGAATCTGATACAAGTGGACAAATTCCTAATGAAGTTGTTTCGAGGTCACACTGCGATAGCGATGAACTCGGTTAATAACTTGATCTCGGGGGATTACTACCCCAATCCACAGTACCACGAAAGGGTACGTCACAGTTGGTTGGTTGGTTTAGTTAGTTAGTTGGCATGGTTTTATACAAGACATAAATGTGGCACCGCTCCTCTTTCACATCGCCGGTTCAACTGTGGATGGGCGACTCAACCACGACCGTTCCGTCGCACAACGAGCTGAGGAAGTTCTCCTCCGCTTTAGTATGGCGATTTCGAGTCGGGATAAGGGAGATGATGCGTTACAACATCGAAAGAGAGAGGGAACATCATATCAGGCATACCGTGAAGACATAAAGCTCAAAGATTGGAATTCCTCTGTATTACAGGGCTTTCCTAAACTTAAGAACATTCATTATTCCAGGCTGAACCTCTTATCAAACTTCGCCGTTCGATCGGCATACTAATTGTGGATCTTATTAACGAGTGGTTGTTGCAGAAGACAGGTCAAGGCTAATCACCGAATGTCGATCCAGCCATATTATTAATTGTTTATAATAATAATCCAGACCTCCAGTTTTATGCCGAGTCCGAACGGCCAAGTTTGAGAAGCTTTCTCTAGACAGGAAATACTCTTTGAGCATTGTCAGTAACTTGAAAACTCGAAAGAGGTGGGGTCGTGAAAATTATTTTCGTCGCACAGAGCAGGAATCGAACCTACGACGTCGAGGTTGGGGTCGACGCACATACCCACAACGCCACGGGCCACCACCATTATTAATTGTTTATTTTGGTAAAAATAACAGAAATCTCCACACTGCGGAAGTAATGAAGACCGTTTTAATACTCAACAGCTCGCTGGATATCATTTCCATATTTCCATCGTTCATATCGGTTATCATCGACATTTTATTAGGGTTCTGTGTAGAATGCTCTCAGTTGGCTGCAGACATCGTCTTGATCAATATCTAGTATTCCCCAATCTGGTCTCGAGTCGTACCATCACGATAGTAAAATCGAAAGTCTCCACATATGGCTATGTCTTCTTCGTAATGAGGATTCATGTTATGATAATTGCATTATCTGCAGATTATTATCAGAAAAGGAAGCAATATCGCTCAGTTGCATTGCAAAAGGGTTTTACAGCGCAGATCCGTAAGAGCCGCCATAAAAATAATGCATGTCTTCAAGTCATAAAACCACCATCATGGTTTTGCAAATAGATTTGGATTTCTTATCTACATTCTGATAAGTGAACCGGAAATCAGTTTTATGGCTTCTTCATGAGGCACAGATAGGATCGACTGCGTTCAGAATCGTACATAGTTGGAATTTTTCTTAAAAGAAAACAAAGTACACGTGCAGTGTTACATCTGATCTATTTTTTTGCGGGAGCAGAAAAGCCTATTTCATAGCAATGTGCTGATGAAACCCGCATATTTTCAGGAATCCAAGTCAACGTTTGATATTTTCACACGATTCACGCAATTTTGGCCAAACGTTAGTGCATGCCTCGTGAACACGTGTAATTCGATGAGTGAACGAGGCTGTATTAAAATATTTTCATTCCCGGGACCTTGGACAGAAAAGTCATGAGTGGACCCCCGCTGGAAAGTGAAAAAAATAGCGAACGACAAGAGAAATACTTAAAATGTATGTTTCTAAGTGTTTAGGGTGAAAATAGAGGGAAACGAACTTCGTTTGATGAAGTCCACAAAAAAGGACACACAGCATCGATGTCATGGGTAGAGCGTCACAATGAACAGCAACAGCTTCGAGGTAGTCAGGGACTTAAATATAGGTCTTAGCTATATCCGATCAATCATCTACTTCGATTAGGCTTCCCACTGCTTGAATCGAGATGACATCTGTTTAGGTAGGGATATGCATTCCGGAAAAAAAAACTCAAAGCTAGAATAAAAGTGTCACATCTTACACAACGATGAGTTGTTAGTAGAGGTCCGAGATGGAGTTCGTCAAGAGTGCATACTGCCACCACTATTTTCTGTGGTTGTTGTGAGCGGTGTACACCGTGCTATGTTGTCGAAAATGTTTGTCTACTTTCGTATCCGATAAAGGACCTTCACGCAGTGGTCACCAAAATTGAGACTGAGGCAAACCAAGTGGTGTTCAGGCTAAATACAGCAAAAACTAAATCTCTTCGCAGTCTTAATCACCGCGTTTAATTGAACAGTGACGAAGAGGAAGTCCAGAAAGATAACAGCTTTACTTAGAAAGTGTAGTCTCGGCTGTAGACTGTCGCAACGACATAATGGGAGAGGCTAATGCCTAAGGCTGCATTCGATGCTATCTAAACACCAAGCTGCGACTGTTCCGCTCCAACGGTGCGGCTTTATGAATGCAGTACCTGGAAAACGGACATCATTGCCACGCGAAAGCTGCAATATTTCGTAAACAAATGCTGAAACACACATCTCTAACGAGTAATTGTACCTGAGAACGGAAGAAACAAGGAGAAAGTGGCATTGAATTCGACCCACCCTACAGCACGAAGGTAAATCCATTGCCTATCCGCCATGCAGTGGAACCAGTTTACCCACGCAGGCAGAATAGCGAGACGTCCTAGGCAAACGTGGTGCAGAACGGTTTGAGAGGAATCAAGTTATTTGCGAACACGTTGCAGAATTTGAAGCCAGACGACGCCCAGGCTTGGTTGATGCCATATGCTCTAAGAGGGTTTAAAAAACATTAGAAAGAAGAAGACCTTGACGATCGCCCAAAGTCCACCCGAGATAAGAATTCCTTCTAATTGGACATACTTCGTTGGATTATGTTTTTTTGTTCAAACGCTGATGCGTGTTTTTTGTTTCTTCTAGTTGATTGATGTCAATTGCCATTCATCTTAATGCCTTGGCAACTTTTTCTGCAGAATTAAGGGGCTACACAGATTTGGAACGAAACATACAAGTAACAATTTGTAGATGAAATGCTTGAAAGTATTCCACTGCTCTTCATCATCATCATCTCCTGTCCCAGATGATCCACTAAAGGGGTCGCAAAGCCACTCGATTCTCCGCCATCGACTCTACATTTTCAGAATTCGTGCCCAAGCGTAACCCAGTGACACGTCCTAAGCGACCGCTTGGCAGAGGTCGCTTTCTGATGGAGTCGCTTTTAAGGCACACCTTAGAAGTCGTGATGATGGGGACATTCGTGCCAAGTGCCCAAATCATCGATGCACAGTCATTTCCGTTCGGAGAAGCAGTTGCTCAGCTCGCATTAAGTTCCTTGCGTAGTGACGTGTTTCTCGAGCTATCTCGCCGAGTAACTTCCGAGCACGGGGGTGTCTCATTTCGGCAGTTTATATTCTCGGTCTTAGTCTTTCAGTCATTACACTGCTCCCGATTCATATTCAACAATACCGGAAAATGTTCTCCCGAGTGCCTATGCTTGCTTGTCAATGTTTGGCGTTCGCAAAAATGGAATGGGATACCAGAAAGAGCTCAAAGCAACTCGTCATGCTTTTTAAAATACGCTTTAATAATTCAAATTTCGTCTCATTTTCTAAACAGCTTCTGTTGTCCCAGCTTCCTCGCAGGACTCCTCCTAAGAAAGGCGTCACAATGTTTGCATCACAGCTTCTTTGGAGTTACACATCACAACCAGAATAGGATAATAATGAACATTTTAGAACTGTGATGTTTGTCACCCCACACCGCTTCAGAATGATTTATCGGGTATTGGCAGAACCATAAAAATGCATCAAATAGCACGCGGATGTACAACAAGTCCAGTAATTTGAGAATGAATCTAAGAATGCAAGTTTAACATAAGCTGAACGTCAAAATGTCATAAGATCAAGAACTTAGGTAAGTTTCACACACTCCCACCAAAATGATGTTCACAACACAGACACACTTCCTCAAAGACAATTTTAAGCAACGACTAATTTACAATTCAAAACACCGTCGGCAAAGTCGAAAATAACTTACGTGTCATCGGGAGGAAATAGATAAACAAATCCACTCGGCTCAACAGTGACGGCACCCTGTACTGAATCTATCCTTCGTCAAAATGGAGATTGAAAAACACAACGCACACACCAGAAACTTGAATCAGTTTCCTCTATCAAATCACTTCACTTCGCCAAAATGCACTCGCACAATCTTTGCAATCACAATTATGAACTGCTAACCGATTAATTTTAGAAAACAGTTTTTTTTTGCTGAACCTCGGATAATTTTTAGCACGCGGCCAAATTCACGGAATCCACGGATTCGCACAATAAAACGTCAAATTATCCTGGGTAGCCGTTGCAATTGAATTGAAAATATTGTAACTACGCCACTACCACACGCTCAGGCGCACACAGACGCATGTGTGCATGGATGAGAAACAGTATCGCTTCACACACTTGCACTGCGAATGGGAATAGCAGCCTGCATGTGGTACATTCAACCACCCCAAGTTGCGAATTGGCGGGCTTGCTGTGTGTCATGTCATCCCCCGGCCCAGGGCGTGTGGCTGTGTTAGTGGATCGATGGGACGTGTGTTGGTGTGGAGATTTCTAGATACCAGCAGCCATTGCTGTACATACCCGTGTATGTGCATGGAGCAGCAGCAGCAGCAGCAACAGTCTATTCATATCTAATTGAGAAAGGACACTACCGACTGTGAGTGGCTTTTTTTCTCGTCTCTTCTCTGCTGTGGGGCTGCGGAGGGACCATCGCCAATTTCTTGTGCATACAATGAACTTCAGTTGACCAGGGTCGTGTGTAGACTTCACGGCTTCTACAAATGGCATATACTGCACATCCAAATGTACTTCATGAATATTGAATCCGATTTTCTAATTTGCTGAGCAATTTGTTGTTTATGTTTGCTGACTGCTGACATGCCGTTGACGATGGTGACGGTGGCGATGGCGGTGACGTTGACGACAAATGCTTTGTTGTCGCGCGATTTTCAGGTCGCGCGTAGATTGAGGACCTGAAATGAGCAAGAAACGAGAAAACAAAAGCAGACCAGGGAATGTAACAGCTGAGGAGAACGTCTGAAGGAACTCTGGTCACCGGTATACGAATGTGCATTTTACAGTTTTCTGGAATTAGGGGCCAGTTTTCGTCAGCGTTTCACAGCCGAAATGTGAGTGAATACACTCTAGGATCGGGGCAAGCTTGTCCATTTTTGGTGTGTACACAGCGAACTCAAATTTGCAGAGCGAGGTTCCCGCTAAAAAGGGTCACAACCACCCCATGTTGAGCCTACATTATCCTTCAAGTAAAACCTTCGATACACCGTCCATATCTCTGCGTAGGAGATGGGTGACTTTATTTATTTAGGTGAGATTTTGGAAAAGTCGCCTGACGTAGAGAATTTACAAGTGTAACTTAGTACATCCAAACCATTTTCCAAAGCTCGTTGCATTGTAGGACGGTGAGCGATCGTTTATAACGTGTGTGCGGCATTGAAGAGGCGATGCGTGTACTCGGTACAGAGTGTGCTCAGAAGCCACAATTTGCCAAAGTTGTATGTGGGCGAAGACGAAACGGTGAACGACACTACGCTCGACAGGATTTAAGAAGGAGAGCACAGATATGCTTCGCAATTTGGTGTCAATAATTGTGAAACATAATAAAATTGCATTTGTAGCGATGACTGGTGATCTGGTAAACGATCGTAGCAGGAACAACTTCCTGCCAGATTAGGGGATCTCAGACGGAAAATAATTTAAGAATTTAAGGCCAGTTGTCTAAAATGGGGACAACTTTAGTTAAAACGATGATTTAGTGAAATTTTAACCAACGTAGAGAACGCGTTTGTATCCAGTGATAACTGATTTTAAGAGTAGGTTGATTGGTAATTGTGCTGCTAGCGTAATTGCCAGTATTTTTTTTGCTTTCACTAGGATTCGGACCGGTGACCCCTATAACCAAGGGCAGGCACTCAACCACTTAAGCTATCCAGCCATTTTTTGGTTTTAGGAGTAGGGTACATCAACTCCCTGTCACAAGGGTATCTGGTCTGTATTTAACGACGAGAGCCAAACCAGACAAGTCTAATGATACGTTTATTTCTCGCTCGGGGAGTTCTTCGACTATTTCTAAGTTCTCAGATTCACACTAGCCGTGAACATCATAAAAGTTAGTTAGTTGAAACCTCGCATGTTCTTAAGCTTTCCTTGCCGGAGGTAGCAGATAGCGCATTATTTTCGGCTATCTGGTTTTTCTTCTCTCAATGTAGAGACTGTAGTGGATCAGGTTCTAACAATACCACTCGTTTTGTGCTTGCTATTGTTCTGTAAGCGACTTCAAAGGGGTATGTTTGAGAAGCTTTTTCTAGAGGAGTACTCTTTGAGCGTTGTAAGTGAATTTAGATAGGTGTGGCAGTGAAAATTATTTGGGACGAACCGGGAAATGGAATCTACACACCGTATGTTCAAATGCGTAGACGTGGACGCTCACATCCAAAATGCCACGGCAGACTATATTTTATACGTATTTGGCACTTTAAAACACAGATGTTGACACTTACTAATTCATCATATCTGACGTACTTAGCATAGCACAACAGATCTTCAGAGACAAAAATGATGACCTAACGATCAGTTTGATTGAAGATTACAAATTATTATTCTTACTTTAAATACGCAATTACAACATTTATTTATTGGTACCAACCGTAGGTGGACTCAGAACAATACATGTCTCACTTGTCAACAAATGGCCTATTTATAGCTTGATCAGGATAGGGTCAATAATATTATGAGTTAGTACTTTAACAGGCAAGTCAACTTCAGGCTGAACAAGAAAAAAGAAACGAGATCGCACAAACTAAAGAACATTCTGATTCTTTGAACTTGGTTGATTCGTGGTTGATTTTTGTGCTTGAAATAGAAAACCGAATAAAAACTGGTACAATTAATCAGAAGCTCGAATCTGCAAAAAGTAACTGCAAGTCAATTGTAAATAGACGCGATCAGCACATAGTCTCGTCATGGTTCAAAGAAGACAAGTGACGAGCAATGTGAGGACTAAACATTGAAATCAACAACATTCATATACAAGCAGTAAAATGCTTACGTATAGATAGGAAAATTAATAAAACTGGGTACATCTACTGAGTGAGACTAACGTAGATACAAATCACAACACAGCGTGTAAGTGCTTTCAAAGGTTTAAGAATTTCTCACCCATCACATATTTATGTATATGCACGTTACTTCCGAAAGGGTTTGACAAAGTTTGACACCAGGCAAGTTGCCTCACTTCTGGCTTCATCAGCAAAAAAGTCTGACTATTTTACTCTGACTTTGGGAAACTTTTCAGACACTCGAGGGGTGATCGACGAACTCGCAGGTGACGACGTGCTTACCCACTAACATTAGATATTCCTTCTCCAACATACTTTCCCTTTCCTTTTAATTCATTTCCTGCTGTGCGATTTGACGTCTGATATTCACCGAATAACTTTTGGTGTATTTTTTCAAAAATACTCTTTATTCGCAAACGATCTTCTTTTGTCTGTTTTCAGTGTTATTTCCTCCCTGATTGATTGATGTATCACGTTGTCTCCTTCTTTTTTTCAGATATGTATCGCTTCAGTCTCGGGTGAACCTATACCTCAACCAAGAAGTTAGTAAAGGTTCCTCTACACCAACCACGGGCTCCACTGATGAGTTTTCTCACATATTCAACATAGAAGATCCTTAAACCCGAAGCTACGACTAGATCTGTATTCATAATTGATCCAAGACATGCCTCTAAACTACTGGTGGTACGTATATCGACGAAGTCGAAGGACTTACCATGCTTGACATATTAGTTGTTCACCTGTCGCCTAGAATACGGAAAAATTTAAAGCTTTTCTCAAATGATGCCGAACCATAATTAACTTCTTCTGCATTGGCTCGGCCTAGGTCCCTCCTCCCCTAACCGCCTATCTAGGTCCATGGAATGACACATTTCATTTTCACTTTCTTTTCTTGGACCACTTCAATAGAGTCTTTGTGAAAGCAAATCAAATATTCCTCTTCTCTGTTTCCCGCACTTCCAAGAGGAAACGGATCCTTAAGTTCAATTTTTCGGTCAATGTGTAGACTAAAGACAAGATTAGGGAGACAACGTGAACTGATTAATCCGGCCATCTTTGAATTTCGTCCTGCCCCTGTCACATAATTTCTAAATCGTTATGTGAGCCCCCTGTTCACTGCTCGCGCATTCAACCTCTCTCCAGAGAGACAGAGTGAGTATGGCAATTCCTCGTCAATCCTATAATCAAAAGGAATTTTCTAAATCTTTTCCCTTGGCGCCCGAAACCATTTGCGTTTGAGTCCCCGCGATGGTTGCCTACCACAAATTCATCTCATCTCATCTCATCACATCACATCATCGTCGTCGTCGTAACCATCATCATTATGAATCGCACTTTGTGCAGTACACACCCTTAAAGTAGGATATCATCCCCCTTTGTGGCACGATCTTCAGAAGCGTCCCTACACCGTCGCGGCGTCTGCGTGCATGTGTGAAACACGTATGCTAAGTGGAGACGCGCGGTTTCATTATGATTTACTGTGCGCTTTTTGAGCACCTGCCACAATTCGGTGTCAATATGACTCTCGTCCTTCTCCTTAATCAAATGTTCACCCACCACCACTGCCACCGAAAAAAAAGCGAACAAATTGACAACTTAATGTGTTCCATACCCCGGCACGCCCTACCAGCAGCCGCTGACAGTCCACAGTCGTCAGTCGACATGGCACAAAGCAGAAAAGAACAAACAGCAGAGGGCCTCTCTGTAAGGACACCCAAGAGCGGGGAGGAGTGCAGCCTGCATCGCATCACCTTAAAAGGATAATAAATGTTTACATTAAAGTATTTCCCAAATGAATATGAAATACCTGGTGGTGGCGCAATCACACGCACACACCCCAGCCGAGCAGCCAAACTGTCATCTTCGCCGTGTTGCTCTGTCTCTCTCTCGTTCACTCCTTGTGTGCTCGGCAGTTGGTAGTAATGCAAGTTCATTGGCAACGTATAGGCGGGCCAGTGTGGGGTGTGGTGCATGCGCTCTGTCAAATTGACAGGCGTCACACAGAAGCTCGAGATGAACACGTAGGCGTGGCAATGGCCTGATACATAGCCGAGATCTGAGGGGAAAGCCCACGCACACACACGCGCAGCAACTGTGCCCGAGGCGCTGGCCGAGTGTGTGTAGGGTGGGCCATGTGACATGTGCCCAGCTGCCTGGGATTTTCGCTGCCTGGCAATGGTGGTCGTAATGACCGTGACGATGATGACGTTGATAGCTGACTGTCAGGCCACGACGTTCGGTAGTTGGTGTCATTCATTTCGGCAACAGGGGTTACCGACAAAATGGCAACATTTCTGTTTGCTCGGCGAGCCCTTGTGAATTGTGATGAATTGTAAACATTACTGGAGCGCGCACACACAGATCGCTTCGCAGTGCTCCAGCGCTCCTCTTTTTGTGTGTACTTTAGTCAGTTTGGCTTGTTTGGCGGTTTGCATTTTGCAGAACGATGTTGTTGTACATAAAAGTGACGTTGACGGGCACAACAGGATGTTGTTGACGAAG